>OX451737.1:1130911332-1131511332 GCA_948472305.1 Vicia faba
TATTACAAAGAAAGAAATGAAAAGCTTGTCTTCTTAGCCAACAATCTTATTGAGGATATCCCTAGAAGTCTGAGAGACGCAGAAAGTGTGATGGTTCCTCTCCCAAAGAATGTTGAAGACTTTCTCCATCTTTGTCGAGCAATGGTTGATGGTTTCAGAGCATACATCCGCAGGTGCACCTAGAAGATTTATTTCCATTCATTTATGTTTATGTAAACAAGTTTTGATTCAAAGTTGTAATATTTTTAAATATCTGGATTATGTTACTTTCAATAAAGGCATTTTGTTTCCGTATCTCGTTTGCATATCCATTTCAAAGACAATCACCAATTAAATAATAATAAACAAAAGATAACTGTGTACCTAAGTGAATAAGACATTTCATGTTCATACACATTCATCTGCCTGCATGCATTCATAAAACACCTACATATCATATCAAAACTCATCTCTCGCAAAATCTCTCCAGTAAACCATTGGTAGAAGAAGATATCCACCTTCTTGGCCTCTATATCAAACAAGGGCCTACCAGCAAAAAGCAACGGAACAAATTGAGGAGACTCAGGTTGCGTTCAAAGAAGATCTGAACCAAGTAAAGGGTGATGTGAGTTTAATGAAGGGAGATTTGAGCCAAGTTCTTCTAGCTCTGAAGAACATCATTGACAGGCAGGACCAGATTCCCAGGGTAGCTTTAGAAGAAGTAGCCCAAACCATTGGTGCATCGAGCGGTCACCAACTAAGGAAAGAACCAGAGGCAGGACTCCAAAAGTCTTTCATGGCCCAATAAGAAGCTGAGACTGAAGGGTTTGTCCCACCACCATCAAAACCAGGGAACCTACAAATCCCAGTCAATAACACGGACAACTACTTGGACCTACAATACGGAGACCACGACCCAAAGGATGCCAACCAGGAACCCTTAAAGACGACTGGTACTCATGTTGTTGACAATCCACCGGTGACAGATAAGTACAAAGCTCTAGAGGAAAGATTAAAAGTTGTGGAAAGTTTAGAGGCCTTCGAGATAGACCCTCTCGAAAGAGGCCTAATTCCTGATGTGGTAATTCCACCAAAGTTCAAAGTACCTGACTTTGGAAAGTACAAGGGGCTCATCTATCCAAGAAATCATCTACGCATGTATTGTAGGAAGATGCATGCCCATGCCCACAATCAAAAGTTGATGATTCACTATTTTTAGGATAGCCTAAGTGGGGCATCTTTAGACTGGTATATGCAATTGGAGCGAACACACATTCAAATCTAGGCAGATCTTGCTAATTCCTTCTTAAATCATTACAAATATAACCTGGACATGACGCCTACCCGCATGCAAATCCAGAATCTATCCCAGAAGAAAGAGGAGTCCTTCAAAGAATATGCTCAAAGGTGGAGGAAGATGGAATTCCGTGTGCAACCACTGCTATTAGAGAAGGAATTAGTAGACATGTTCATGGGAACTTTGCAAGGGCTATATTACGAGAAAATGGTTGGGAGTATCTCTTCGGGATTCACAGATCTAGTGACTATTGGAGAAAGAATCGAGACTGGAATAAAAAGTGGGAAGATATCAGGAGGATCATCAAATGCTCCCCATAATCCAAAAAGACCTGCTTCAAACTACCCGAAAAGAAAAGAGGGAGAAATTAACTTTGTAGCCTCACAACAAAGGGCATCACAACCACTAATGATCCCGCAAGGGCAGCAGCAAGATAGATTTACGAGGCCACCAAGAAACTTTGATCAACTCCCCATGCCACCTAGCCAGTTATTACAACACTTGGTTAAGGCATCCTTGGTAGAAATCAAGCCTCTAGCTCCTCCAATCGGGCCACTCCCATGAAGGTATAATGCTGACGCCAAATGCGAATACCATGCTAATTCTCCAGGACACACCATAGAGCAATGCTGGGCATTCAAACACAAAGTGTGAGACTTGTTAGAATCTCAAGATATCACCTTTGAGAAACCTAACATCAAGACAAATCCCATGCCTCCGCATGGTGGGCCGACAGTAAATTCAATTGAAGTAGTCACTGACTTTGGGGAAATCAGACAAGCAGAAACCCCAATCAACTTGTTAAAAGAAAATCTGTTTGAATGTGGGTTCTTTTCGGAACATAATAAAGCTTTTGAAAGAACTTTGCAAAAGCTAATGGACCATGGGATAGCCCAATTCGGACCATACCCTGAAGAAAAATATGTAGCCGCGATTGAAGGAAAGAAGCCATTGGTAATCCCTTGCCAAGGCCCAAATCTTAACAAGAAAACTCTAGTGATCCCGTGGGAAGAATCAACGGAGACTACAAGGATGGCACCCAAGAAGTCTCTCCTAATACCAACTATTCCAAAGGCCACAATGGTGATTAAGGGACCCTCACTTATCCCTTATAAGAGTAACAAAGCAGTGACATGGAGTTATGACTCGGCCATATACATTAATGGAGTGAAACAAGAAAGTGATCCCTCACCAAGTCAGAGACCTATAATTTCTAATATAGCAGGGACATGGGGTATGACCCGAAGTGCTCAAATTTTTGGAGCTGAACCATCAAAGAAGAAAGATGAGACTCCAACAAAGGACAAGGGAAAAGCAGTGGTCGACATAAGTCAAGAGACAGAACCTCCAAGCAAAAACTTTACTGATCAAGAGGCATACGAGTTTCTGAAAATAATCAAAAGAAGTGATTACAGAGTGGTGGATCAGCTTCAACAAACTCCAGCGAAAATCTCCATACTCTCACTACTCATCAACTCTGAAGCGCACCGAGACTCCTTGATGAAGGTACTGAGTTCAACTCACGTCGCAGAAGAAATTTCGGTAAATCAACCGAACAATGTCGTAGCAAACCTAACATCCAGATCATACCTAGGTTTCAGCAACAATGAATTGCCGCCACAGGGTCGAGCTCATAACAAGGCACTCCATATTACTATGCAAATAAGTAATACCCATTTATCCAGGGTTATCACTGATATCGGTTCTTCCCTCAATGTATTGCCAAAGTCCAGTCTGGTAAAGTTAACAATAGATAACATTGTAATGAGGCCAAGTTCTACAATAGTGAAAGCATTTGACAGTTCTTGAAGCTCGGTGTTAGGAGAGGTGGATCTGCCAGATAAAATTGGGCCGCATATATTCAATGTCATTTTCCAGGTCATGGATATAGAACCAGCATACACTTGCTTACTGTGGAAACCTTGGATCCATACAGCAGGGGCCGTCACCTCGACCCTGCATCAGAAATTGAAGTTCCTAGTGGAAGGGAAATTAATCATAATCGATGGCGAGGAAGATATCTTTGTAAGTTACATTGAATCATACAGATATATCAGTGCCGACAAAGACTATGTAGCTACCCCGTTTCAAGCCTTGGAAATTGCTTCAATGGTGACTCTACCAATCGAGAAGGGTAATAAGCCTAAGGTGATGTCGTGGAGAGATCTGCAAGCAACCATGTGATGTGATGCCTCGAAAGGCTGGGGAAATCTCCCATAAATCCCTGAGAAGAATAATTTCTTTGGATTGGGCTATGAATCATCGAAAACTACTCCAAAAGGAAAATCACGCTTCCCTCCGATTCAAGAGACCTTTGTCAACAAGGGAACAGAGCATGGCGGACATGTGGCGATGATATCCAACAAAGTTCACACCATAAAGGCAACGGACTTTATCAGGGAGTGCGCTCCAGGAGAAGAACTCAAAAGTTGGACTACCGTGGAGATTCCCGAGATCTTTTTCTTTCCTAAGTAATTTTCCTTATTTTAAAAGAACCTATGTCAAGCCCGAGGCATAGGGATTGCTTATAAGGGTTCCCCATTTTGTTTCAGACAATATTTATAATCAATAAAAGTTATATTTTGTTTTCAATCAAGATCCTTGTCTTTCTCTTGCATTTATTCCTTAAAAAATTAAAAATGGCAATACTTTCTCTACATATGCATTTTCAAAGACTCACATACTAAAATCTGCACCAAAACATGATAAATGTGTAGATCCATGCCCAAAACCACCGATAATGTTACTACTGTGACCCGATATAATTTTGAGGCTCCTATCAACCAAGCCGAAGAGGAAGATGATGAAGATCTGGAGCTCTCTGAGGAAATGGTGAGGGAAATAGAACGAAAGGCTGACAACATATAACCATACCAAGAGGTCGTGGAAACCATTAATCTGGGCACAAAGGAAGATCCCAAAGAAATCAAGCTAGGGACAAGGTTAGAGCAGAGCGTCAAGGAAGGGTTGATCAAACTACTGCACGAGTACATGGACATATTCGCTTGGTCCTATAGAGACATGCCAGGGTTAGATACCGACATCATGGTGCACAAACTACCGCTCAAAGAAGGGTGTTCTCCAGTTAGGGGAAAACTCAGGAGAACTCGTCCAGATATGTCCAGCAAAATCAGAGAAGAGGTTCTTAAACAATTTGACGCAGGGTTCTTAGCAGTGGTAGATTATCCACCCTGGATAGCTAACATTGTACCAGTACCCAAGAAAGACGGCAAGGTACACATGTGTGTGGATTATCGATATCTGAACAAAGCAAGCCCCAAGGACGATTTCCCGCTACCCCACATAGATGTTCTGGTGGATAACACATCTCAAGCCTCAATATTCTCATTCATGGACGGCTTCTCAGGCTATAATCAAATCAAAATTGCACCCAAAGACATGGAAAATACTACCTTCATGACACCTTGGGGAACTTTATGCTACAAAGTAATGCCATTCGGTCTCAAGAATGTCGGGGCAACCTATCTGAGGGAAATGGTCACATTATTCTATGATATGATCCACAAAGAGGTTGAAGTGTACGTAGATGATATGATCTCCAAATCCCATACGGAGGAGGAACACATCATACATTTACAAAAGCTATTCGAACGGCTACGCAAGTTCAGACTAAGATTAAATTTGAACAAGTGTACATTTAGCGTCAGATCAGGAAAATTGTTGGGTTTCATTGTAAGCCAGCGAGGTATCAAAGTGGACCCCGATAAAGTAAAAGTTATACAAGGGACGCCAGCACCAAGGACAGAAAAATAAGTGTGTGGTTTCTTAGGGCGATTGAATTATATCTCAAGGTTCATATTGCATCTAACAGCCACATGTGAGCCGATATTCAAGTTATTACGAAAAGATCATACGGTAGTATGGAATGATGATTTTCAAACAGCCTTCGAGACGATAAAACAGTATTTGCAAGAGCCACCAATCTTAATGTCTCCAGTCCCCGAAAGACCACTCATCATGTATCTGACAGTGCTCGAAGGATCAATGGGTTGTGTTTTGGGACAGTAGGACGAAACAGGCAGAAAGGAGAATATGATTTATTACCTCAACAAGAAATTCACTGACTGCGAAACCAGGTAATCACTCCTCGAGAAAACTTGTTGTGCATTGACTTGGGCTGCCAAGAGGTTGAGGCAATATATGTTAACCCACACTACATGGTTAATAGCAAGAATGGACCTCTAAAGTACGTGTTTGAAAAGCCATCTCTTACCAGGAGAATCACACGATGGCAGATGCTACTATTAGAATATGACATCCAATATGTCACTCAGAAGGCCATCAAGGGTAGTATACTAGTTGATCATCTGGATCACCAACCGCTGCTGGAATACCAGGACCCGACGAAGGAGCCGATCCAGGGGCGTGTTGGACACTCACGTTTGACGGGGCTTCAAATGTACTAGGGCATGACATAGGGGCAGTTTTGACTTCTCTAAAGAACTATAATAAGTCGTATACCGCAAGATTATGTTTCGACTACACCAACAACATTGCCGAGTACGAAGCTTGCATAATAGGACTGGAAGTCACCATTGATCTGAGAATAAAGCACCTCGAAGTATTTGGGGACTCTGCATTAGTCATATATCAGGTTAATGGAGAATGGGATGCAAAACACCCAAAACTGATTCCATATCGGGATCATGTTTTAAAATTGGCCGAGGAGTTCACCGAGATCACTTTCAGCCACATCCCGCGAGAAGAAAATCAAATGGCAGACGCTCTGGAAACTCTATCAGCTATGTTCAAGGTAACCTGGCCGAATCATGAACCACACATCACAATTAGACATTTCAAAGAGCCCGCACACTATCTTGTTATTGAAGAAGGACCTAAAAATAAGCCTTGGTTCTACGACATCAAGAAGTACCTGGAAAAGCATGAATATCCGAAAAATGCCTATATCATTGACAAGCAAACCCTGCGAAGGTTAGCTTCAAAATTATTTCTGAGTAATGGGGTGCTATACAAAAGAAACTACGACATGGTACTACTCAGTTGTATGGAGAAGCAAGAAGCGGATACACTTATGAGAGAAATCCACGAGGGTACTTTCGAGACTCATATAAATGGGCATGCCATGGCTAGAAAGATTCTGCGAGCAGGGTATTATTGGTTAACAATAGAAGCCGACTATTATTACTACATGAATACGTGTCAGAAATGTTAGATCTACACCGATAAGATAAATGTGCCACCAACTCCTCTGAACGTCATGAGCTCCCCTTGGCCATTCTCAATGTGGGGAATTGATATGATTGGCATGATCGAGCCGAAAGCATCCAACGAACATCGTTTTATACTGGTAGCCATCGACTACTTTACCAAATGGGTAGAAGCGACATCCTACACAAATGTGACAAGTCAAGCAGTTGCACGCTTCATCAAACAGAATATCATATGCAGATACGGTGGCCCAAGCCGGATAATTACTAATAACGGGTCCAATTTAAACAACAAAATAATGAAGGAACTGTGTGATATCCTCAAAATCGAGCACCATAATTCCTCACCATACAGACCAAAGATGAATGGGACCGTCGAAGCAGCCAACAAAAATATCAAGAAAATCATCCAGAAGATGGTGAAGACATACAAAGATTGGCACAAAATGCTTCCCTTTGCTCTACATGGCTATCGCACTTTGATACGCACATCAACATGTGCGACTCCTTTCTCACCGGTATATGGCATGGAGGCAGTAATTCTAGTTGAAATCGAGATATCGTCACTTCAGGTTCTAATGGAAACAAAGCTGGAAGAAGCAGAATGTGTGTAGACACGGCTCGATTAGCTCAACCTTATTGAAGAAAAACGATTGATAACTCTGTGCCACAGTCAGCTACATCAGAAGCGGATGAAGAGATCCTTCGACAAGAAATTCCTCCCTCAAATATTCAAAGAAGGGGATCTAGTGCTCAAGAAGATTCTGCTACCTCGCCTCGATTCACGGTAAATGGACACCCAACTACGAAGGTCCATACATAGTCAAAACAACATTCTCTGGAGGTGGTCTTATCCTTACAACAATGGATGGGGAAGAACTACCTCATCCGGAAAATTTAGATGCAGTCAAAAAATAATATGTATAAGAAGCTCGCTAAGCTCGAATCCTAAACGGGCGACTTAGGCAAAAAGGAGCATCCCGGTGGATCAAAAAACCTAATGGGCGATCCAGGAAAAAATTAGGGGCATATAAACAAAAAAATTATCCTGGTGGATTGAAAACCCGAAAGGGAAATCCAGGAAAAAATTAAGGATCACTCAAAAAGAAATAAAGAACAAAAAGACTACGATCTAAGAACTTACGACTACGAACCAGAAAGGGAGATATAGATCAGAATCATACAACTCAGAAGCAAAGGAGATAAGGGATATTAAAAGGATATGAGGAAACAGAAGTAGCAATTATCATTTTTTATTGCCATTTACAGTTTTAAAAATTTCTGTAATCACCTCTTTCTAGGAATTGCATCGTGTATCCTCGCCTATTCAGAGGCATATCAATAAAATATCTGCTTTTTTGCATCTTTCGAATTGCGTTTTTCTTTCCTATGACTTGTTTACAAAATACTATAATTATTACTCATGAATATTATCTTGAAATCATTTCGGGGATTAACTAATAAAAGCTTTTGATAAAACATCGAAAAAGCATTTTGGTTAGAAAAATATCAAAAGAAAACCCATGTCTACGTCCACGCCCATGTCTACGCTTACAACACAAAAGTCTATACATATGCCAATACATGCGTCTACGTTTGCACTCGCGCTTACAATACAAAAAAAAATCAATGTTCAAAATCTTGCTAACACCTTTTCACCACATTAAAATCAACCTCAACAAAGCTACGACAACACAACATGCAACGCCTAGAGATTGGTAACTCTGAGCCAATGGTTTAAAGGAGAGAATGCTGGAAATAGTCTGCATGACATTTCAAGGCACACATACAAAACATACACGCATTTTGGATATGTCTTCATACATACATTTTGCATATCTAAAGCATACATACACTATACATGCATCTAAACATTCAAATGCGCATGCATACGCCTGTATCGTACAACACATAAGCAATCTAGCCCTCAATTCAATCATCTAAGGGTCAATCAACCAAACACTTCTCCTGCGATTCAACCTGTCACCTAAGTCTCTATGCAGTGATGAGTTCCTAACAAAGTAGTCCATTACCTAAGCCTCAACGTATTCGCAAAACTCCGTACATTGCCTCTAAGCCTCAATGTACTTTCCAAAACTCACTACGCTGCCTCTAAGCCTCAATGTATCCGCAAAATTCTATACATTGCCTCTAAGCCTCAATGTACTCTCACTGTTCACTATGTTGCCGCTAAGCCTCAACATATTCGAAAATCTCCGTACATTGCCTCTAAGCCTCAATGTACTCTCATCTCTCATTATGTTTCCTCTAAGCCTCAACGTATTTGCAAATCTCCGTACATTGCCTCTAAGCCTCAATTTACTTTCCAAAACTCACTATGTTGCCTCTAAGCCTCAACGTATCCGCAAAATTCAATACATTGCCTCTAAGCCTCAACGTATTCGCAAATCTCCGTACATTGCCTCTAAGCCTCAATATAATCTCACCACTCACTATGTTTCCTCTAAGCCTCAGCGTATTTACAAATCTCTGTACATTGCCTCTAAGCCTCAATGTACTCTCACTGCTCACTATGCTGCCTCTAAGCCTCAACGTATTTGCAAATCTCTGTACATTGCCTCTAAGCCTCAATGTACTCTCACAGCTCACTACATTGCCTCTAAGCCTCAACGTATTTGCAAATCTCCATACATTTCCTCTAAACCTCAATGTACTCTCACCGCTCACTACGTTGCCTCTAAGCCTCAACGTATTCACAAATCTCCGTACATTACCTCTAAGCCTTAATGTAATCTCACGGCTCACTACGTTGCCTCTAAGCCTTAACGTATTCGCAAAAAAATCGGTACATTGTTTCTGAATCTCAATGTGCTTTCCTTATCGAACCCACTACTTCAAACACTAGTGAGCGATATATCATCGACTTCGCTTATTTTCTCAAGGCTCATGAGGGTCTTCTATATCAGCATAACCTTATGAGTGGGTCGAGCAAATTTTGGATATTCCAAGTATTCAATAAACTCCCAATCAAAATGCGTTAGACCTACATTTTCTCGCGCTATTCGATTGGAAGATAATTGAATAGGGGCAGCTGTCATACCCCAAGTTTTTCCTACCTTAACGATCCTTTTTTTATTATTTAATTAAAGATGGTACAACAATATCTGATGGACTATCTTTATTCAAGATCAGGGGGGTGTATTTTAAATCAAGAAGATTTAGTTGTTATTTAAAGGAGGGGTGAAAATTAAATTCGGGAGTATGCAAAAGAAAGGGGAAGAATTAACGCTAGGCCCAATTGAAACTAAAGGAGAAGTTCATACTGTAAATGAAGAAGTTCTAGGTTGTAACGATCAAGCGCTGACCCAACAAAACTCCTGAAACAAATCCCAGAAGTTCTTCTTTACAGAAACAAAAGCAAAAGTTGTGCAGATCAGAGCCAGAATCACGCACAAGCTAGTACTGGTACAGAACTGGAATATCAGATCTTCTAGCAGAGTCTAGTTGTAAGTAAGGGCAGGATCATATTATCTTCCACAACTCAAGCTCAGAGTTTCAAAGGCTAAGCAACCCAAGCCCACATCTGTTGGATGTGCACTGTATCAATTTCAATCAAATCTTCCACAGAGAATCAATTTCAATCAAATCTTCCACAGAGAACCAATTCCAATCAAATCTTTTTAACTTTATCCTCAATATTTTCTCTAGCCATAGTCCAAGCCCAAAAATTGAACATTATAAATAGAGGAGAAAAGTAGCAAATAAGGAGAAAAATAGAAGAATACGATGAGAGAGAGGAATTTGCAGAGAAAAGCAATACAACAACGCTTGAAGAAAGAGAAAGAAGAGTAGCATTTCTGGAAAACCCAGAAGAAGAACATGCAGAAGAGTAACTGAGGTTTCAATATATGGAACCCTAGTTTCAATCACCGTAGCTCCACCTTTCATCGCTGCTGTCACCAGAATCTGCAGAAGAAGAAGGAAAGGACATCAAAACACGCACCAAAATCAAAAGTAAAAGCGCCAAAGGGTAACAAATTTTAGTTTATTTCTTTACTATTTTGTTATGCTGGGATTGTGGTGAATAGGGGTAGAACATTGACCCTACTGTAGCACAACAGAAACATAATTAGTAGGGGTAATATTCATATTTAATGTTCTGATTGCAAGTGCACATGCACGCGTTGATTTGTTATGTTCCGATAAGCCTCCCCCTTTGTTAGAACTTCCCTTTCAGAACATCCCTTTTCTAGAATTTGCGGTAGGGCTTAGCTCAGAATTTGACACCCCTATTATTTTGATTCTTACTAACCAGTTAGTAGCGCTTCTTTCCAGAAGTCCTGCGATTGGGCCAAAACCCAGTCAACTTCCCTACGTCCCCTGCAGAACTTCTACCCCTTTACCCAGGATTATTAGCTTTTAGCACCCCCTGTTTTCACTTAACAACCAGAAGATGCAACCCCCTTGTTCATAATTTTTTTATTTTGTGATTATTATACTATTATTATAATTATTAATTTTTATTGTGAATATTATTTATTATATCACTTAAATTATTTTTACATTAAGAATTGCATATTATTTTCTTATATTATTTGCATTAAATATTTTTTATATCATGCATTAATAAGATTTTTTGCAATTAACATCTATAAAAATCACTCAACAAATCTCAAAATTTCTTTCGCAATCAACTAATCTAAACAATTATTTTTGCAAAAGGGTTTCAAGCAGATTTTGACTTACTGCGCATTTAGCCAAAATCTCCACAATCACCACTCCCGGCCAAAATGCCAGGTGATTCAAAGTATGTTTGCAACCCCTAAAAAACACCAACCCATACGAACTACGAATTAGGACTCTGATTCCTCATAAGCGGATACGTAGGCATACGATCAAAAATCGTGGCGAGTTCTCCGATAAAAAAAACTATTTCCCCTATTAAAATTTAAAACCCTATTTCACCCCAAACTTAAACCTAAAACCTAATATCCTTGTGAACAAGGTAGATGAAAGGTGCCTAACACCTTGCTTTCGTCTAATAGAGTCTGAAACCTAGAATCTTTGTCTGCGAATTAGGGTTTTTTGTTAGATTCCCTTCCCTAGGATAAAAACTAATAGTGGCGGCTCTAATTTAAAAACCACTCACAACAGTCGGTCCAAGCTCTGTAGTTGAATAAGTTAAACTAATATCTGGTCGGGTCCAAGCTTTAGCAACTAAATTTGAGATTTACTATTATCTGGTCGGGTCTAGGTTTCAGAAATTGGAACTGTTATCTGGTCGGGTCCAGGCTTTAGAATTTTAAATTGTCAACTGGTCGGGTCCAGGCTTCAGCAATTTAAGAAGTTAAACTAATATCTGGTCGGGTCCAGGCTTCAGTAATTTAAGAAGTTAAACTAATATCTGGTCGGGTCCAGGCTTTAGCAACTAAATTTGAGATTTATTGTTATCTGGTCGGGTCCAAGTTTTAGAAATTAGAACTGTTACCTGGTCGGGTATAAGCTTCATAATTTTAAATTATTAACTGGTCGGGTCCAGGTTTCAGCAATTTAAGAAGTTAAACTAATATCTGGTTGGGTCCAGGCTTTAGTAACTAAATTTGAGATTTACTGTTATCTGATCGGGTCCAGGTTTCAGAAATTTGAGAAGTTAAACTATTATCTGGCCGGGTCCAAGATTTAGTAACTTGGAATTGAGACTCACTATTATCTAGTCGGGTCCAGGATTCAATAATGATTTGAGAAGTTGAACTATTACCTGGTCGGGTCCAGGCTTCATAGTAACTTGCTTGAAGTTGACTGTTATCTGGTCGGGTTCCAGGCTTTACAACAACTTACTGGGATAGCGATGACTCTGTTGGCGACTTCACTAGGGATTAGAGGTTGCGGTCCCTTGGTTTGTAATAGTCTGAGAGGCAAACTCAAGTTGGGGAATTTGTAGTTTGTTTGGGAAATAAACCCTGTTGAAGAGGATATTTGACGAACTGCTGGGGAGGATATTTTTTTAGGAAGAATTCCATAAGGCTTCCTCTTTTAAGACCAAATCAGCTAGGGAGAGGGTTTTTCGGAGATCGAAACTCTGGTTGGGGATTTTATGAATCCAAATAATGTTATTGAAATAACTCTTTGGGGATATCTCAAATGCATTTAAGGAGATGCTTGTCACTGTTTTTAAGCATACATTTGTTGAAAGTTTAATCATGTTCATATGCATATGTTCATTCAATTTTAGTCATTTGACATTTTTGCACTCAAAACAGAAAAAATAGAAAGTTTGCATTTCAAAGTATATTTGTATTGATGTTTTGCCCATGAATAGACGTTTTTGTACAAAGAGACCGAGATCCTAGTAAGAGGAAATCGTTGAAAGAATGGAAAGAATACAAAGTGAAAACAAAATAATAGCCATGTGAAAGTGATCTCATTGTGTTCTTGTACCATTGAACCTTAACCTTGGTAATAAACTAGTTGTAGGGATACAACGGGACATAGTCATACGCTTTAATTCTTAACTTTTGCCTGGACCGCCCTTTCGGGTTTTCAGTCCACCAGGATACCCATTTTTGCCCAAATCGCCCTTTCAGGTTTTCAACTTGGCAGGTGTACAATCTTTTGTATATATCCCTAACTTTTGCCCGAACCTCTTTGGTTTGTCGGGATGCCCTTACTATTTCCTAGGTGTATCAACCTAGTGGGTTGTTTTATGCGTAGTATTTTTTAACTATGTCTGTGTTCACAGAATGTGGGAAGTCTTCGCCATCCATAGTAGTCAGCATCATGGCACCACCAGAGAAAACTTTCTTTACAACAAATGACCCTTCGTAAGTGGGAGTCCATTTTCCCCTGGGGTCTCCTTGTGGAAAGATGATGCGTTTTATTACTAAGTCACCAGCTTGATACACTCAAGGCTTGATTTTTTTGTTGAAAGCCTTGATCATAAATTTTTGATAAATTTAACCGTGACAGACAGCAGTCAGTCTCTTCTCATCAATCAAGTTCAACTGATCCAACCTAGTCTGAATCCATTCGTATTCGCCTAAATCTGCTTCCTTCATAATCCTTAGAGAAGGGATTTGAACTTTGACAGGTAGGTCAACTTTCATTCCGTAGACCAAGGAGAAAGGAGTTACCCCAGTTGATGTTCCAGTTGAAGTACGGTAGCCATGGAGAGTAAATGGTAACATCTCATGCCAGTATTTATACGTTACCACCATATTTTGCATAATATTCTTGATATTTTTATTGGCAGCTTCCACTGTGCCATTCATCTTAGGTATGTACGGAGAAGAATTGTGATGCTTGATTTTGAATTGAGTACAAAGTTCCATAATAATGGCATTGTTGAGGTTGGTTCCATTGTCAGTGATGATCCTTTCCGGGAACCGTAATGGTAGATGAGGTTATGCTTGATAAACCTGGCTACAAAGTTCTTGGTAACTGAGGCATATGAGGCAGCTTTTACCCACTTGGTAAAGTAATCAATGACAACAAGGATGAAACAATGTCCAATTAGAAGAAGTGGGTTTGATCTCTCTGATCACGTCAATGCCCCATATTGCAAATGGCCACGGAGCAGTCATGGCATTTATAGGAATATGAGGTACATGGACCTTGTCAACATAGATTTGACACTTGTGGCAAGTCCTTGAGTGATGATGACAATCAGTTTCCATTATGGACCAATATTAACCATCCCTATGGATTTTCTTGGCCATAGTGTATCCACTAGAGTGGGTCCCGAAGAGGCCATCATGCATGTCTTCCATAATTTTCTCTGCCTCCTTCTTGTCCACACATCGGGTAGAGTAGAATTATGTTTGCGCTTGTACAAGAATTTGGCTGAAAATCTTTGCAAGAATTTCTTATCATTGATGGAAGCTCCTTCAGGATATTCTTGTGCCTCAAGATATCTCCTTACCTCATGGTACCATGGTTTCTCTTCGTCAGTGTCAAGCTCATAGCAGTGTGCAGGTTCGTCAAATCTCTCAATTGTAATCATAGGAGTTTTGTTGTCCCATTTGACCATGAACATGGAAGACATTTTTGCTAAGGAGTCATCCAACTGATTTTCTTCTCTAGGAAAATGTTCAAAGGTGATCTCCTCGAAGTATGGTATCAGAGTTAACACAAGTTCCTTGTAAAGGAATAAGGTTAGGATGCTTAGTGTCCCATTCTCCTTTGACTTAACTGATCACTAGAGCATAATCTTTGAATACATTCAAGAATTTGATCCCTAAGTCAATGGCATCCTTTAGACCCAAGATGCATGCTTCGTACTCAGCCATGTTGTTCATATAATCGAAGCACAATCTAGCAGTGAAAGGAGTATGGAAACCCTCAGGAGAAATAATCACAGCACCAATTCCATTTCTCAAAGCGTTGGAAGCCCCATCGAAAACCATAGTCCATCGGGATCCTTGTTCAGGTCCGTCATACGGTCCAGGTTCTTTGCGATCAGTTACTAGCATACTATTCTCATCCAGGAAGTCAAAGTTCATAGACTGATAATCATTAACAACTTGATTGGCCAAATGATCTACTAATACACTTCCTTTAATTGCCTTTTATGTTGTATATTGAATATCGTATTCAGTCAAAATCATTTGCCATCTAGCTATTCGTTTGGAGAGGGTTGGTTTATCGAAAATGTACTTGATAGGGTCCATCTTAGAAATCAATAAAGTGGTGTGAGTCAACATATACTATCTTAGTCGGCGAGCAGCCCATGCCAGAGCGCGGCAAGTTTTCTCGAGCAGTGAATATCTGGTTTTACAGTCGATAAACTTTTTGCTCAGTTAGTATATCGCATGCTCTTTTCGGCCAAACTCGTCATGTTGGCCCAACATATACCCTATAGAATACCTCAAATACACGATCAATGGTCTTTCTTCCACTAGAGGCATAAGGATAAGAGGTTCTTGTAAATATTCCTTGATTTTGTCGAAGGCAGCTTGGCAATCGTCGTTCCATTTGACTACCTGATCTTTCTTCAAGAGTTTGAATATTGGCTCACAAGTAGCAGTTAGATGAGATATGAAATAGGAAATGTAATTAAGACGACCCAAGAATCCTCTAACTTCCTTCTCAGAGCGGGGAACTGGCATTTCTTGAATGGCTTTTACCTTTGCGGGATCAACTTCGATGCCTTTACCACTAACGACAAAACCTATAAGCTTTCCAGACCTTACTCTGAATATGCACTTATTAGGGTTCAACCTCAACTTGTACTTCTTCAACCTCTCAAATGCTCGTGTAGGTGATCGAGATGCTCTTCTTCAGTTTGCGACCTTGCAATCATATCATCCACATAGTCCTCTATTTCATGATGGATCATATGATGAAATAAAGCTACCATAGCTCTTTGATATGTTGCCCCTGCATTCTTTAATCCGAACGGCATGACCTTGCAACAAAAGATGCCCCATTGTGTAACAAAGGTGGTCTTTTTCATGTCTTTGGGAGCCATCTTGATTTGGTTGTAGCCAGAAAATCCATCCATGAAGGAGAAGACTTTATGTTGAGCGGTGTTGTCAAGCAAGACGTCAATATGAGGTAGAGGGAAATCATCTTTGGGGCTTGCCCTATTCATATCCCTATAATCTACACACATACGAACCTTTCCATCTTTCTTCGGCACGGGAAACACGTTCACGACCCATTGAGGATAAGATGTTACAGCTAGGAAACCTGCATCGAATTGTTTCATCAATCCAGCTTTTTATCTTTTCAGACATGTCAGGCCGCATACAAAGAACCTTTTTCTTAACAGGAGGAGAATCTTCCTTCCTTGGCAGACGATGAACCACAATATCGGTATCCAACCTTGGCATATCTTCATACGACCAAGCAAACACTTCAACATAGTCATGTAACATCTGAACCAATCTGCTCTTGATACCATCTTCTAGGTTAGCGCCTGTTGTACCCCTAAATTTCCCCTCCCATATTTCTCCAAAAAACATTTCAAGAGAAAGTCTCAAGTTGCTCAAGGAAGTCCAAGGGTTGACCAGACAAGCTCTCGCCTAAGCCAGTCTACCTCAAATTAGGGTTCCATGTTGCATCAAGATACTTGAGTCCAAGGGATCCCAAATTCTCACCATTGTCCTAATATGTTCTCAAGATCATCCATGTCAAGTTTCAAGCCTTGCTGAAAAAGTTTGCTCAGTCAATTGCTCAAAGGCCTGAAAATTGACTGTGCTAGGGCAAAAGTCAATGGTGGCCTACATACAGTCAAACTTCAAGATTTTTGGTCAACATTCTCATTTTAAATTATTATTCATCATTTTATCAAGGGTTGATCATGATTCATCAAGGATTGCTCATAATTCATCAAGAACCAAAAGTTGCTAAATTAAGGTTTTGCAGGAAAAGTCAACTCAACTTTGACCAAGCATAACTTTCTCATACTTTATGAGAAATGACCCATCCAAAGCTCATTTTTAAGAGGATGCAATTCTCTACAATCCATATTCATCTCCAATGTTCAAAATATGCACTCACAAGAAGTTATGGATTTGGAAATTATAGGTCATTTTGAAAAGTCAACAAAAACACCTTTTTTGTCAAAGCTTCATACATGAACATGGAATACCAAATTGAGATGAGACCAAAAGGGTTGCTTAGAGGACATCTCAAGATTTCTAAAAATTCCAAGAACACCTTAAAAGAGACAAAATTGAGGAAGTTATGTATTGGTGAAGTTGACCTTTTTGCAAAATTGTCAAAAAGTCAGATGTGCTCACAAATGCATATTTGCTAAATGGGCCCAACTTTTTAAGCTTGCACCACCTTTCCAACAGGGTCCACGACCCAAGGAAGCAATCACATCTTATTTGCTCCATTTATTTATTTTATTATGGTTTTTATTTATTAAAAATCATTTTAAATCAAATAAATAATAAAAAATACCAAGATTTGTTTTGAAGATCTGATTTTAATGAAGATCAAATCCAAATAAGTTGGCCTAATCAATCAAATTCGAATCAAGGCAAAAGGGCATGATTTGCATGGTTATGGAAAGATTTCATATGTCTTAAAGATCAAATATTCCATTCATGAATTCTCAAGATCATGTCCAAAAATAATTAACCTAATATGATTCACTACTTATGCTAAAGATCATTGAACCCTAAGGACAAGATTTTTCGTGCAGAGCTGCCTCCAAGAACGAGAGCAAAACTTCAAAATTCCAAAGAAAAGTGTGAGACGGATATCCTTCTATAGGACCTTCAAGGTGGGCTGAAGCTTCTAATCGCTTGCTGGCACTCTCCTGGAGCTGACCCAATCATTTGTAAGGCTTGAAATGCCCAGAATTGTCCTACATCACTCACACGGTTTGCCTTCAAACTCAAAATCATTTTCAATGTTTCACGTATCCTAAACACATTCTAATCATATATTCTTGTTCGTAATCTTGTTTGAAAGCTATTGGTATTATTTAATTGCATTTACAGCGCAGGAATCGCCATATGCCATAACTAGGGTTTGCGAGCTCGTTTTGGGGTTTCATAACCTAGGCAAAATTGGGCCATGATTAGGGTACCATGATGCTCGTGAGATTGAGACGAGTGGATTGGTACCATCACCATTAATTTATTGTGCTTGTACATGATTTTTGAGATGCACAGGTTTATACCTACGATGAACGTCCGTTGGTAAAAGTCTGTTATCTAAGACAACGGATCCTTGGAGAAGAAGATGTCGTGGCAAGCAACCATTCGCCCGTTTGAAAATTTGCGCGTTTGGATTTAGTGTTTTGTTGTTTTCTCATATTATGTTTTGTGTTTATTATATGAACAACTAACAAAGCCAACCCAGTTGGTCAGAAAGTGCACCTTTGATGCACACGTCCTGGGTTCGATCCCAGGCGTGTGCATTTTGTTATTTTCTTATATATTTCAGGCAGATCCAGCGCATCCCTTATCCTGATGCCTACCATGCGCCTCAACGTCCAGGCACTGGATGCACTCTCACCCAGATCTAACGCTTAGCACAAAGAGACCCATGATGCGCCTTAGTCAACCTGCAGTAGGGGATCCAAGAAGTCAACATGGATCAATTTCTTTTGGGCCCAGTATTGTTTTTGACACCCCTCCAATTGCTGTTTAACCAGGCCCATATCTCTTTTTCTCTTTTCTTTTATAATTTCTTTTAATTAATTTATTCAAATTATTTTTCATTAACACCAAAATTAATTCTTTTATCAAAAAATCATAAAAAATAATTTTCATCCAATTAGATTTAGAATTTATTTTTTATACAAAAATTAATTTAATTAGTTTGTTTAAGCTTAGGGCAACTTTAATTATTTTGTAAATAAATTAAAACAAGTTAGAAATTAGGGTTTGTTTAATTTTAAATTCCATTTTCTTTTTCTTAAAAAATAACCAAGAATACAAAATAGGCCATGTAAATTATTTTCCTTAATTTAATTTAATTACTAATTAGATTTGTATTTAATTTAAAAACCTAATTCTTCTTCTTAAAAATAATTAAAAATAACAAAAATAATTTCTCTTTCGATTAGGTTAGACGGGGTCAAAACCCTAGTTCTCTCTCGTTCTCGATTCATCGCGTTTATTTATTTTTTACCATATTAATATAATTGCTCACAAGTTATAATAGATTAATTAGGATTTTTCTCCTTTTCATTTATCATTTTGACGGGTTGTTTTTGGCTATGTAAATTAATACCCGAAGCCTTGTAATAGCGTAGCTTTACTTTCCGCACTTTAATTTCTGCAAAATATTAAACTGTTAGATGTATGATATTAGGGTTGCATGACAAGAATGTATGATTAACTTTAAAACGGTTAGCAAACCCTAAATGTGCAAAGATAATAATATGAAATTAAATCAATCGCACATGCGCACTCCTAGGGTACACTCTCACTCAGTTGCCTTCGGTAAACGATCATTAAGTATAGGATATTTTAGTGGTCGCTCTCTTTTCTAAACAAAGATCAAAGTCCCGTTCGGAAAAGTTGCCTAGGAAAGGTTGCCTCGGGTATTGTTGCCTCGAATATTGATCTTAAGACATTAGGATTATTACTAGGACGTCCTAACATTGCTTTAGTGATCGTACGTCCCTTTCGAATGGACCCTTAAAACTCCAATGACGGTGCTACCTACTCACTAATAGTGGGATAGCACTGTCTAAAGGAAACAAGAATAGAAACATTCTCTTTTTCGAGTAGGTAGATTAGTTCTTAAGTACTTGCTCAAACAAAACAAACTTTTTCACACCAAACACCTCTTCAAACAAAGTTTTCAAAAACACTTCGTAACACTCTTGTAGACAGAAGCAAGGGTTAAATCGAAGTAAAACAAAAAACTTTTTTCAAATCAAACACACACAAGCAATTTTAAAAATGATGAGCAAGTACCTATGAGCCCGTAGAAAACTACAGATAGAAAGGGTGCTAATACCTTCCCTTTCTATAATCTACCCCCCGTACTCAAAATCTCAAAAAAGGGAATTTTTCTGTGCTTTTTTACTTTCCAGTTGGATAAAATAAAAGTCGGTGGCGACTCTTGCTTACCGCGACATTTTGCGAATACAAACGCAAAATGCAAACCAGCATTTTCTTTAACAGTCGGTTCTGCCACCGTATCACAGAACTGGCGACTCTGCTGGGGAGAAATAAGTGGGGTATACCTTAGGATCTAGTTCATCATAAATTGCTTCTCATGTTTGTTTTGGTTGCTTTACTTTTAATGGTTTTGTTTGGGAGTTACTATAGATCCTAACCCGGATCTGGGGACACCTTTTAGGTAAGTAGCAATAAACTGTGAGGATACTATACGGCGTAGACCGATACGGTTGAAGCAGTAGCTACGTTGATGTGGCATATTGGTTGGTACCCGGAATCCCTTATTGAGAAACGAGGAGAATACGGGGCTACTATATGGGTTGTTAAGCATCAACTGACCTTAGAACCTATAATTGACCAACTTGGCCATAAGAAGTAGTGAGATATCCGGTCTTGGTGTAAAGCTGGGAACTGGTTGATACTCGATACTACACTCATTGAGACCATACTCTCGATATAGTTCCGGCCGCAAGAAAAGATTGCGTGAGCTGAAACCATGACCGATGGAGGATGGTCAGTGATATTGAGAACCTCTAGAACCCGGTTGCTATTATTAGGACAGGTTGAAACCAACTGAACTTCAAGAGGGTAATACCTAGACCCCATGCAAGCTTGAAACTTAAGGGCTATTGTGTTACTTGTGTGCCTTTACTATGTCTGTTACCTGATATACCTGTTGTGTTTTTTTAACATGACATCATGCATCATAACATAGCATGCATATTTCATTAGACTAACCATTTCAAAGACCGAGGGGATTTATCTTTGTTCTGTTTTGCAGATCATGACTTCCATGCGCAGACACACCATCCGAGTTAACTTTGTGCAAATACCTGCCCGACTCAAAGATTTGGCCTCGAGAATTTCTGATACTTCCTCATTCATTAGAAGACATGGTCAGCTTCTTAGTTTGGTTACCTCCTGGTTTGATGAGCAAATGATGAGTGTGTTATTCCAGTTCTTCGATCCAGTGCATCATTGTTTCACCTTCTCGGATTATCAGCTAGGTCCCACCTTGGAAGAGTTTTCTTATTTACTGGGTATATTCATCCTCGAGCAGATGCCCTTCACAGGTTTAGAAGAGACTCCTAGGCCAGAAGACATTGCTTCAGCTTTACACTTGAAAAAGGCTGATGTAGTGTCTAATTGGGAGACACGAAGTGGGGTTAAAGGTTTCTTGGCTAAGTTTCTGATGGATCAAGCTCAACTGTTTTGGGACAACTTGTACTTTCAGGCTTTTGAAGACATCTTAGTTCTCCTCATTTACAGTTTGGTTCTTTTCCCGAATCCAGATTCCTTCATAGACGTCAATACGGTTAAGATCTTCTTGTCTCGCAATCCTGTACCTACTCTTCTGGGTGATATTTTGCACGCTCTCTACACTCGTACGGCGCATAGAAGAGGGACCCTCATGTGTTGCATGCCGCTGTTGGCGAGGTGGTTTATTTCGCACCTCCCCAAGTCCGTGTTGAAGAATGAGGAAGGTTTAGGATGGTCTTACAGGATAATGTCCCTTGCTCATACAGACATTCTTTGGAGTTCTAAGGATATGGAAGGTGTTGCTATCATTGATCGATGTGGGGAATACCCTAATGTCCCATTGCTTGGAATTAGAGGGGGAATAACCTACAATCCTTGTTTGGCTTTACAACAGTTTCGTTGCGCTCGGAGAGACGGTCCTCATGAGCTACTTCTTACAGATATTGTCTTTGACTACAAGGAGGACGTCGAAAAGCATCGCCGAAGGTTTATACGAGCCTGGAGCATGGTGAACAAGTCTGACCCTCAGGAGCTAGGACCAAAGACTTTTCTCCCTATGCAACCTTATCTTCAATGGGTTCGAGCCCGCGCTTAGAAGTTTGGGATGCCTTATGAAGCTGTGTTACCAGTAATTGTGGAGCATACTAATGAAGAAGGTGTTCCTTATACAGTCCTCTATCCCTACATGCCCACTGATCTTGGGGCATGTTGTACCCCAAAATTTTCCCTCCCATATTCTTCAAGGTTTGTCAAGAATCATCATCAAATGGCTCAAAACTTCTCAAGGGGTTGCACAGTCAAACATCCTCCTAAGCCAGTCAAAATTAGGGTTTTGGTTCCTTCAAGGAATTTGGAGTTTTCAATGGCTCAATCAAGCCTCATATGCCTATACACATTGCCAAGCATCTACATGTCAAGTCTCAAGGCTCACAACATCAAGTTGCACAGTCAAAAGCCCTAATTGCTTCACAATCAACTGTAGGGGTAAAATGGTCATTTGGCAGTCAAAAGTCAAGAATTTTGGTCAACATCTTATTTTGAAGCCACAATCATCATTTGATCAAGTTTTGATCATGATTCCACAAGAATGGCTCAAAAATCATCAAGATGCAAAAGTTTCCATTTTTGGACAGTTGAAAAGTCAACTATAACTTGACCAAGGCATAACTTTCTCATGGTTCATCAGAAAAATCCCATCCAATGCTCATTTTGAAGGGGATGACATTTCCTACAACTCATCTTCACATTCCAAGTCCAAGAAATGCTCTCACAAAAAGTTATCAATTTCAACATTATAGGTCATTTTCAAAAGTCAACAAAAAGGCATTTTAAGTCAAAGACCATAACTTGAGATTGGTAAATCAAAATGATATGGGACCAAAAGCATTGGTTAGAGGACTTCAAGACCTTTCCAAAATGTCCAAGAACATGTTCATATGATCAAAATTGGGCAAGATATGCATTGGAGAAGTTGGGAAATTTTTGTGAAATGGCAAAAGTCAACTATCCTTGAAACTTCAATTTTTGACAAAAGGGCCCACTTTCTTCCACTTGATTCCGCCTTGTCATGCCACACACGTGTCCCATGATTAATTTCAAGATCAAACATTTATTTTTCTATTTTATTTAATTTTTAATGATTTAATTCATTTTAAATCCATAATAATTCAAATAAAATTTAAAAATCAATGGAATAGTGTCTTTTGGATTTGAATAGCTTTCATACATCATGTGCCAGCTCACAAACTCATGCTAGGGCTATGTTGTACACAAAGTCTTGGTTTTGCTTAAAAAAAGGAAAGTTTGTTAATGGTGGAAAACCTAAGACTAATTCTCTCATGTGCATGGATTAAGGCCCAGAAGTTAACCTAATTCCCTTCCCTCATAAGTACTGAGTCTAACCCTAATGCTAAACATGTGCAAAATCTGCTACAAAACCATAAACAAAATTCAAAAATAGGAGGAAAATTTGAAAACTGAAATCAACCTTCCAGCATAATTCAAAGCCCTTTCTTAATTCCAATACATTGCTGGGACTTTGAGGAACATTTTGCAATCAGAAACAAGCTCTAAAGCTCAAGAACACGGCCAAACAGAAACACGGTTTGCTCATTATTTCCCATAATCGAAATTCAAGTTTTATGCATCCTTAACATGATATAATCA
Source organism: Vicia faba (assembly GCA_948472305.1). NCBI lineage: Eukaryota > Viridiplantae > Streptophyta > Magnoliopsida > Fabales > Fabaceae > Vicia > Vicia faba. The sequence continues at coordinate 1,130,934,777 of OX451737.1, forward strand.
TTGCTTTGCATTGCTAACATCATTCTGAAGCTAATGGGATAGATTAATTTGATTATGGTGCCCTGAAACGAAAACGGCCATTAAAGAAATCTAGGGTTTCGAAGCTTGGATTTTAGGGCTTTCATGACCAAGCAAAATTAGGATTAATGATGCCCATGGTTGGACTCAGAAGATCAAGACGAATTCATTGGACACCTCGCGCCCTATTTATATAATGCACAGGCCTAATCGCTATTTTTAGCATTTGCATTTTAAGGGGGTTAAAAACCCCCGCTATTTGACTCTGTTTTGCAGGTATAAACGAGGAAGACGATGATGTGTTATCATGCTATTGGACCATTCAAAAATAAGCGCGCGTTTTATTGATACAGCATAATTGTTATTTTTTAATATATTATATTTGCTGCTTATCATACTAACAAAAGTGCGCGTTTGGCTTAGTGGAAGAGGACGTGTTTGGCAATCAATGGGACCTAGGTTCGATTCCCAGATCCACCCAAATCTCAATATTATTTTGTCTAACACGTTCCTATGCAGCTTCACAATAATGTTCCACCATGAACCTTCAGCGTTCCACATGCCAAGTGGCCATGATCATCAATCCAAGAGCCAAAAGGTGATGAACACTGTATTCTCCAGTCAACGAGTGCGCATCTGATCAGGAAAGTCAATAGGCTTGAATTGATATTGGGCCTAAATTTCCAGACAAACCTCCAGAATTGGATCAAACCCCCCCTGGTTCATTTTTCTTTTTATTTTCTTTTCCTTTTAATTCTTTTAATTATTATAATTATTATTAATTCATAAATTAAATATTTTTCATATAAAAATCAGAAACTAATATTGTAATTATTATTTATTATTTTCACCATTAGTAATTTATTTTGTGAATAAAATGTAAATTAATTTAATTAGTTAAATTAGATTAACTTTAACCTTTTTGTAATAAATAAAATAAACTTAGAATTAGGTTTCATTAACTTTTAATTTTAATTCCTTTTTCTTTTTACTTTCATTAAAAACACAAAAAAAAACATTTATCTTGTAAATAATTAAGTAATTAATTAGTATTAGGTTTAATTTTAATTAATTGCAAAAAAGGATAATCCATAATTTCTTTATTTCTCAAAAGGGCCAAAAACCCTAAGGACGTCCTGATTCTATTTCTTTTCGCGCATTATTTATTTTTGATTATTTATGGAATTGTTTCCAAGGATGTAATAATTAGGATTTATCGCTTTATTTCTTTATTTTCTCGCACTTTTCCAAAACGGGTTTTTGTTTTTGGCGATGTATAGACCCGCGCCTTGTAATAGCGTAGATTCAAATTTCCGCAATTTATATTCCGCACTCTTAACTGTTAATATGCATGCAAGAATGAATGCCAAATAAAATCAATTCGTAGCTCACAAATGTATGATTAAAGATAAACATAACATGAAAAACAACACACATGCACATGCCACTCCTAGGGTACGCCTCACTGGTTGCCTCGAACGTGGTCGTCAAGTATAGGGTGTTTTAGCGGTCGCCCTCCTGTCTAGAGATCCAGTTGCCTCGAAACGGTTGCCTCGGATAAAAAAAAGGATCTCGGACATTAGGGTTACTTCTAAAGTGTCCTACTATTGCTTCGGTGACCACATTGTCCCTATAATCGAATTGACCCGAATACCTCCAATGACGGTGCTACCTACTTCTCAATAGTGGGATAGCACTATTTAAAGGACTCTTACACAGCCTAATTCCTTAGAGTAGGTAGATTTCTCATAGGTACTTGCTCTTTCAATCAAATAAAAACATCTTTTCACACCAACACTTTCAAAAGTTTTCAAACAAATTTTTCATACACTCTTGAGGACAGATACAAGAGTTACTTAGAAACTTTCAAACGAAACTTTTTTCAAAACCCACACACACTTGAAAAGCAAACAAATTTTTGAAAACATAAGAGCAAGTACCTAAAAGCCCGTGGATAACCACGGATAGAAAGGGTGCTAACACCTTCCCTTTCTATAAATCTACCTCCCGAACCGAGAAACATCTCGAAAAGGAATTTTGTTGTGCTTTTGTCCTTTCCTTGTTGGAGAAAATAAAAGACGGTGGCGACTCTTGCTTACCGCGACATTTCGCGAAACCAGCTAAAAACAGTCAGTTCTATTTCCACCGATCACAGAACTGGCGACTCTGCTGGGGACAATAAAAGTGAGGTATACCTTAGGATTAGATCACACTTATATTTTCAATTGAATGCTTTGTTTTCTTTTATATTGTGAGCTCGTTTTGGAGTTACATAGATCCTAACCCGGATCTGGGGAATACCCTTTTAGGTAGCATAAGCTGTGAGGGACCTGTCCGGCATAGACCGACACGGGTGAAGCAGTGGCTACATTGGTGTGGCGCCTTGGTCTGTACCAATATCCCTTGTGTTGTAACAAGGAGAATATGGGTCTTCTGAGGAGTCATTAAGCACCAACCGACCTTAGAACCCTAAATTGACCCAACTTGGCCATAGAACAGTAGCAGTATGCTACACCCATTGAGGCTAAACTCTCGCAATGGCTCTGGCCGCAAGAAAAGATTGCGACGTTGGAGTTATGACCGATTGAGGGTAGTCAGTGATATTGGGACCCTCTAGAACCCAGTTACTTTTGATAGGACAGGTCTTAACCAACGAAACTGAAAGAGGGTAGTACCTGAACTTCATGCTGGCCTAAACCCTAAGGGCTGTCTTGTGTGACTTGTGTGCCTTATCATGTTTGCCTTTGTGAATATTTGTGGTATGCTTTATCATAACATCATACCATCATACCATTGCATACATCCTGCATAAGGACTAACCCGTTTCAAGGATCTCAAGGGTCTGTGATGCAGGTCATGATGAACCAACAGGTCTAGCAAGGGGCAAAGGGGATTTATTTTCCCCTAGCCAAGGTTGATGACTTGAGTCAGGGGCTATGACCCACTCGATATGGTGAGCCTTGACTCTTGAAGAAGGACTCTCAACAATATGCAGTTCCTTCAATCAAGCCACCGGATTCAAATTCTAACGAGCTTCTCTGTTTACCCCGCGAGACCCTTGAAAACATCGCATGCATACCTACATATCATCGCATTACAGGTACTCTTTCCTACAGGTTGCTTAATCTTCTTCGCTATTTATTTCAGCCATCATCATGAATCCTGAATCATCCAATGAACAAGCTATCAAGGCCCTCCAGGCCCAGAACGCCCAGTTTCAAGAGCTGGTCATGAGCTTAGCCCAAGGACAACAGGAATTGAAGACTCTGCTGTTGAAGAAGAAGAAGAAGAGGACTGCTTTGTTCAACCCTAGACACAGATCTGGGAATGGATCACAAAATGAGGTTGAGCTGACCACCACATCTGCTGGGAAAAACAGCCCACAAGGGAGAGAGGTTCCTAGTCCCGTGGTCTCCGACAACGAGACACATTACAATGACGAACAGTACCCTCCCGCTGAAGACAGGTACAAGCAACTAGAAGACCGTCTAAATGCCATGAAGATTCAACAGGTGCCCGGGTTGGACTTTGGAGACCTAGGCTTATCTTCTGGGGTGGTAATCCCACACAAGTTCAAGGCACCTGCCTTTGCAAAGTACGACGGGGCTTCCTGTCCTAAGTTGCACCTCCGTTCATACGCAAGGAAGATCCAGCCCTACACGGCAGACAAGAATCTATGGATCCATTTCTTCCAGGAAAGTCTTTCAGGGACTCAGCTCGAATGGTTCTATCAGCTGGATGGAACCAGTATTCGTAACTGGGAGGACTTGGCAACTGCTTTTTATAAGCAGTATCAGTATAATGCCGACCTCGCTCCTACACGTACCCAACTCCAGGGTATGTCACTGGGGACGGGTGAAGGTTTTAAGGAGTACGCGCAAAAGTGGAGAGACCTGGCTGGCAGGGTGCAGCCACCGTTGACTGACCGTGAGCTTGTTGACATGTTCTTGGGAACCTTGTCCGGTCCATTCTTCAACCATCTGATTGGGAATTCTTCTGCTGGGTTCACAGATCTGATCCTAACTGGGGAGAGGATAGAAGCTGGTATCAAGTCTGGGAAGATACCGAAGGGTGACTCCTCGAATGCTGAGAAGAAACCATTCAAGAAAGAATCCAATGCTGCGTACAGTCAGAAGGATCGTCGTGACCAACACATAGGGGAAGTCATGATCTCTGGTTCTGTGTCACGCTGACAACCGCCAAAGGGAAATCAACGAAGGCCAGACGAGCCTAAAAGAAAATTCACCAACATCAACATGTTGTTGTCACAAGCATTGTAGCACATGTTAAAAATGAATCTGATTGCGGTGATCAACCCTCCTGCAAATTCTAAGACTTCTTCTCCAAGCTACAACCCAGATGCGAGGTGTGCTTATCATTATGATAGCCCGGGGCACGATACTGAGGATTGTTGGGCGCTAAAATACAAGATCCAAAATATGATTGACGCCAAAGAGATCGAATTCGAGTCTGCCGAGACTCCTAACATGATCACTGCTCCCTTGCCAAAACATGGCTAGGATTGAGAGACTCTTGTTCATTTAAATTCTGATATTGTATTTTTCTATGCTTATTCAAACAATTATCATGTCAAACTCTATTATTTCATTAATGCATTACACGTGTCTGTTTTGAAGTAATTGTGTTCACTATATTCAAATTTGCCTTCATGTTTTGTGATGTTCCAACGCTCGATTAATAATTCTAAGCCTCTTGAGGGAGAATGACGAAAACGATACCACAATTTACAGTATGCTTTTGAACAGACCCCGCTAATGAGGTACAGGCATTGTTTCAATTCCTAAACACTGGAGTCATAAGGAAGATAATCCCTCGTCAACCCCTTTGAGCCAAAGAAGTTGGAGTTTTTCTTTTCAAAATCAAAACCCTTAATCATAACCTGGGGCAGGGTAGTTCTCTCAGTTTGATCCAGGTGCACAACGAGTGGCACCAAAGAGTTCCTTACAAAACAAAAGACAGTGATGGTCCTAAATAATCATAAAGACAGACAGTCATTACAAAAAAAAAACTAAAGCCCATTAAGTCAAAACCTATGAAGGAGACTTACAAAACTGGGGCATCCCGCTGACTGTAATCACAAAAGAAACAGTTCAGGCAAAAGACAGGGATAATAAAATAAAAAAGAAAGAGGTCCCACAAACCCTCAACAAAAGAGAAATGATAGCTTATTCAAAATAAATTGTCAATATCCGAACCATCACTGGTATATCAGAGCAAAGACTCAAACGAGGTATAATGCACGATTAGCTGAGTTTAGGTTTGAAGAACATCACGAAGAGCGGGTGGGTACAATTACATTTTGAGCCTTATCTTTTGTTTCTTAAACCGTGAACCAGGCCACGTTACAACCCTTAAAAGTCCTAGCTGAAGCATGGGTTAGTTCGAAAGCATACTGTTACGAAAGGTATCCTGACTCCTTAAGGCTTGTGGTAAAATAACGAGTTGACATCACCGTTTACAAAAAATTCACTTGTTTTTATGAAAAAATGCATTTTCAAAAAACTTCAAAAAAACAGACATAAGCTTTGCATTTTTAGAATAACATTGTTTGCATATGACTATTTGTTCGAACATGCAGAGAAATTCGCACGACGAATGTCTAGTGAATAAGAATCTTCTCAACCAAAAGGTCACCTCAAGCGGAAGAAACACTTCCAGTCAAGGGGAACGGCATGATCATGGTCTATCATCTGGGGCAATCCAGTCAAGATTCAAGGATTCTCTCAAATGCCAAATAACCAGGGGCAGATCTCCATCTGAATCAACTGTGGCAGTGGACATGAATTCCAGCGACAAATCTGGTACGATCAAACATCTTCTAGTGGTATGGTAACACTGCACTACCAACAGGGGCACCTCCCTACATCCTGAGAGCGTGGACATAGTCGAAAAGATACTACGCACAATCAAAGACCCGCTAGGTTGACACACCTAGGCAAAAATAAGGGCTTCCCGACGAACCAAAAGGGTTCGGGCAAAAACAAGGGATGAAAATAAAAAATCTGCACACCAGGCAAGTTGAAAACCTGAAAAGGCGGCTTGGGCAAAAATGGGTATCCCGGTGGACTGAAAACCCGAAAGGACGGTCCAGGAAAAAATTAGGGATTAAAGCGTACGACTATGTCCCGTCATCTCGTCACTAGCCTACCAGAAGAAGATTTGTCGATCAGCAGTTATCAAGGCCTCCACAGGCGTCTTCTCCCACAGAAACAGGGGCAATCAGAATTGTCTAAGCAATCTAGTTGCTTTGTCCACCAAGGTACCAAGGTAAGTTCGGCTGAAGAACGACCAAGATGCCTCCACTCCCCGCAGAGTAGGATCAGATTCAGCAATACTCCCCAAGCAGAGGTGGTCTCCATCAGCCCCTAACAAGGCACTGTATCTCCAGCAAGTCAGCAATACTCTCCCCAAGCAGAGTTAGTCTACAGTCAATTTTAATGAAGATGGGTACTACCCCAGTAAATCTCAGTATTCCCCAGCGGAGTATACAGACATTCCTAAGCAAGCATCCCCGGCCGTCTTAATATAAGATTGTTCCCCGACGGAATACCGGACACCCCAGTGGAGCCACTTCCCCAGTACAGTCTTCAAATTTACCTAGGAAAGTTGAATCAATCTCCCCAGTAGATTCTGGAAGCTTATCCCCAGTAAATTCTGGAAGCTTATCCCCTGCAGAGCACGAACGCGTCTCCCCAGCTTTATTCAAAGGTTATTCCCCACCAGGGTATAACTGGGTTATCCTCAGGTAATTACCACGGAAAGATCGTCCTCGGCGAAGTTCATCCTACCCCCCAGCGGAGTTCATCAGTTCCCTCAACAAAACTTATCAATGGCATCCCCAACGGAGTTATCATCAAACCTCAGCGAAGTATCTCTTCCCACAGAGTAATTCCCCGCAGAGTAATCTCTCCAACAAGTTTATTCCCCAACGGAGTCATCTTCTCCTACCAGTTTATTCTTGCAACCATCATCCCCAATGGAAATGAAGAACTCTACTCTTCAACATCAGCCCAGGATTCAACAAGCTCCCGGCATTCGTCAAGGATTTATTTTCCTAGACGAAAATACGTTCATAAACATCACATTATCATACCCCATGACGCATGCATATACGCATCATAACACACAAATCTCATTTATTCTTGAGAACATCTTAATATCATGCAGTTCACGCATCATGACACTGCATACAGCTAACGTTTTTCCTTTTCGGGAAAAGGTCAATCAAAAGATGATTACCATCTACCTTTGCAGTTCCAAATCAACACCGGTAACAAGCCAGGAAAATGTTGTGGACGACTGATCGTGGGTTAATACCTGAAACTAGACAGGACAGTTATCTACTTGATCGTCATGAGGCAACCCTACACTGGTTCCTTCTCAACTTCAGATGTAGTTTTACACGAACTCATCATCAGGCAACCCCACACCGGTTTCGTCTCAATTTTCAGACGAAATCTTACACGGACCCATCACAAAGTAACCCTACACCGGTTCCTTTTCTTTCAGAAGAAGTCTTACACGGACTTATCATCAAAGTAACCCTATACCGGTTCCTTTTCTTTCAGAAGAAGTCTTACACAGACTTATCATCAAAGTAACCCTACACCGGTTCCTTTTCTTTCAGACGAAGTCTTACACGGACCCATCACAAAGTAACCCTACACTGGTTCCTTTTCTTTCAGAAGAAGTCTTACACAGACTTATCATCAACAGGCAACCCTACACCGGTTCCTTTTCTTTCAGAAGAAGTCTTACACGGGCTCATGAACAGGCAACCCTACACCGGTTCCTTCTCAACCTCAGATGTAGTTTTACACGAACTCATCATCAGGCAACCCTACACCGGTTCCTTCTCAATTTTCATACGAAGTCTTACAGGGACTTATCATCAAAGTAACCCTACACCGGTTCCTTTTCTTTCAGAAGAAGTCTTACACGGACTTATCTCAAGATGACCTTACCCCGGTTCATCAAGAAGTTTTAAACGAACTTATCCCGAAGTAACCTTACCCCGGTTCCTCCAGAAGTATTACACGGACTTATCTCAAGATGACCTTACCCCGGTTCATCCAGAAGTTTTACACGGACTTATCCCGAAGTAACCTTACCCCGGTTCCTCCAGAAGTCTTACACGGACTTATCTCAAGATGACCTTACCCCAGTTCATCCAGAAGTTTTACACGGACTTATCCTGAAGTAACCTTACCCGGGTTCCTCCAGAAGTTTTACACGAACTTATTCCAAAGAAACCCTACACAGGTTCTCTCTCTCCAGACGTAGTTTTACACGGGCTCATCGTCAAAAAAACCCTACACATGTTCTCTCTTCCCAAAGATGCAGTTTTACACGGACTCGTCATCGGAAACCCTACCTAGGTTTTACTTCTTCCAGGATGCAGTTTTACACGGGCTCATCATCAAAGTAACCCCACACAGGTTCCCTTCCCAAACTCCAGACGTAGTTTTACACGGATTCGTCATCAGTAAACCCTACACAGGTTTCCTTCTCAGCTCTAGATGCGGTTTTACACGGAGTCGTCATCAAAGTAACCCTACACAGGTTCCTTCTCCAAGGATGCAGTTTTTACACGGATTCGTCATCAGTAAACCCTACAAAGGTTTCCTTTGCTTCTTTCCAAGATGCAGTTTTACACAAGCTCATCATCAGGCAACCCTATACAGGTTCCCTCTTTCAACTCACAACAATTACAATTCAACAGACAACCTCCAGATGGCATCTATAAGCCCATCCTTCTACCAACAATCTCCAGATGGCATCTATAAGCCCATCTTCCCATCCATCATATCTCCAAATGGCATCTGTAAGCCCATTCCCGCCATCACATTGCTGATACTCTACTATGTGAGTGCAAATTTCTGGGCACTCTAGTGTTCAATCATCTTCCACCTTCGGATCACGAAAGGCACGCAAGCCAATCTACATCCTCAGGTCTAAGAAGATTGAACAGGGGCAACTGTTGTACCCCAAAATTTGCCCTCCCATATTCTTCAAGGTTTGTCAAGAATCATCATCAAATGGCTCAAAACTTCTCAAGGGGTTGCACAGTCAAACATCCTCCTAAGCGAGGAAGACGATGATGTGTTATCATGCTATTGGACCATTCAAAAATAAGCGCGCGTTTTATTGATACAGCATAATTGTTATTTTTTAATATATTATATTTGCTGCTTATCATACTAACAAAAGCGCGTGTTTGGCTTAGTGGAAGAGGACGTGTTTGGCAATCAATGGGACTTGGGTTTGATTCCCAGGTCCACCCAAATCTCAATATTATTTTGTCTAACACGTTCCTATGCAGCTTCACAATAATGTTCCACCATGAACCTTCAGCGTTCCACATGCCAAGTGGCCATGATCATCAATCCAAGAGCCAAAAGGTGATGAACACTGTATTCTCCAGTCAACGAGTGCGCATCTGATCAGGAAAGTCAATAGGCTTGAATTGATATTGGGCCTAAATTTCCAGACAAACCTCCAGAATTGGATCAAACCCCCCCTGGTTCATTTTTCTTTTTATTTTCTTTTCCTTTTAATTCTTTTAATTATTATAATTATTATTAATTCATAAATTAAATATTTTTCATATAAAAATCAGAAACTAATATTGTAATTATTATTTATTATTTTCACCATTAGTAATTTATTTTGTGAATAAAATGTAAATTAATTTAATTAGTTAAATTAGATTAACTTTAACCTTTTTATAATAAATAAAATAAACTAAGAATTAGGTTTCATTAACTTTTAATTTTAATTCCTTTTTCTTTTTACTTTCATTAAAAACACAAAAAAAAACATTTTTCTTGTAAATAATTAAGTAATTAATTAGTATTAGGTTTAATTTTAATTAATTGCAAAAAAGGATAAACCACAATTTCTTTATTTCTCAAAAGGGCCAAAAACCCTAAGGACGTCCTGATTCTATTTCTTTTCGCGCATTATTTATTTTTGATTATTTATGTAATTGTTTCCAAGGATGTAATAATTAGGATTTATCGCTTTATTTCTTTATTTTCTCGCACTTTTCCAAAACGGGTTTTTGTTTTTGGCGATGTATAGACCCGCGCCTTGTAATAGTGCAGATTCAAATTTCCGCAATTTATTTTCCGCACTCTTAACTGTTAATATGCATGCAAGAATGAATGCCAAATAAAATCAATCTGTAGCTCACAAATGTATGATTAAAGATAAACATAACATGAAAAACAACACACATGCACATGCCACTCCTAGGGTACGCCTCACTGGTTGCCTCGAACGTGGTCGTCAAGTATAGGGTGTTTTAGCGGTCGCCCTCCTGTTTAGAGATCCAGTTGCCTCGAAACGGTTGCCTCGGATAAAAAAAGGATCTCGGACATTAGGGTTACTTCTAAGGTGTCCTACTATTGCTTCGGTGATCACATTGTCCCTATAATCGAATTGACCTGAATACCTCCAACGACGGTGCTACCTACTTCTCAATAGTGGGATAGCACTGTTTAAAGGACTCTTACACAGCCTAATTCCTTAGAGTAGGTAGATTTCTCATAGGTACTTGCTCTTTCAATCAAATAAAAACATCTTTTCACACCAACACTTTCAAAAGTTTTCAAACAAATTTTTCATACACTCTTGAGGACAGATACAAGAGTTACTTAGAAACTTTCAAACGAAACTTTTTTCAAAACCCACACACACTTGAAAAGCAAACAAATTTTTGAAAACATAAGAGCAAGTACCTAAAAGCCTGTGGATAACCACGGATAGAAAGGGTGCTAACACCTTCCCTTTCTATAAATCTACCTCCCGAACCGAGAAACATCTCGAAAAGGAATTTTGCTGTGCTTTTGTCCTTTCCTTGTTGGAGAAAATAAAAGACAGTGGCGACTCTTGCTTACCACGACATTTCGCAAAACCAGCTAAAAACAGTCAGTTCTATTTCCACCGATCACAAAATTGGCGACTCTACTGGGGACAATAAAAGTGAGGTATACCTTAGGATTATATCACACTTATATTTTCAATTGAATGCTTTGTTTGCTTTTATATTATGGGCTCGTTTTGGAGTTACATAGATCCTAACCCGGATTTGGGGAATACCCTTTTAGGTAGCATAAGCTGTGAGGGACCTGTCCGGCGTAGACCGACACGGGTGAAGCAGTGGCTACGTTGGTGTGGCGCCTTGGTCTGTACCGATATCCCTTGTGTTGTAACGAGGAGAATATGGGTCTTCTAAGGAGTCATTAAGCACCAACCGACCTTAGAACCCTAAATTGACCCAACTTGGCCATAGAACAGTAGCAGTATGCTACACCCATTGAGGCTAAACTCTCGCGATGGTTCTGGCTGCAAGAAAAGATTGCGACGCTGGAGTTATGACCGATTGATGGTAGTCAATGATATTGGGACCCTCTAGAACCCGGTTACTTTTGATAGGACAGGTCTTAACCAACAAAACTGAAAGAGGGTAGTACCTGAACTTCATGTTGGCCTAAACCCTAAGGGCTGTCTTGTGTGACTTGTGTGCCTTATCATGTTTGCCTTTATGAATATTTGTGGTATGCTTTATCATAACATCATACCATCATACCATTGCATACATCCTGCATAAGGACTAACCCGTTTCAAGGATCTCAAGGGTCTATGATGCAGGTCATGATGAACCAACAGGTCTAGCAAGGGGCAAAGGGGATTTATTTTCCCCTAGCCAAGGTTGATGACTTGAGTCAGGGGCTATGACCCACTCGATATGGTGAGCCTTGACTCTTGAAGAAGGACTCTCAACAATATGCAATTCCTTCAATCAAGCCACCGGATTCAAATTCTAACGAGCTTATCTGTTTACCCCGTGAGACCCTTGAAAACATCGCATGCATACCTACATATCATTGCATTACAGGTACTCTTTCCTACAGGTTGCTTAATCTTCTTCGCTATTTATTTCAGCCATCATCATGAATCTTGAATCATCCAATGAACAAGCTATCAAGGCCCTCTAGGCCCAGAACGCCCAGTTTCAAGAGCTGGTCATGAGCTTAGCCCAAGGACAACAGAAATTGAAGACTCTGCTGTTGAAGAAGAAGAAGAAGAGGACTGTTTTGTTCAACCCTAGACGCAGATCTGGGAATGGATCACAAAATGAGGTTGAGCTGACCACCCCATCTGCTGGGAAAAACAGCCCACAAGGGAGAGAGGTTCCTAGTCCCGTGGTCTCCGACAACGAGACACATTACAATGACGAACAGTACCCTCCCGCTGAAGACAGGTACAAGCAACTAGAAGACCGTCTAAATGCCATGAAGATTCAACAGGTGCCCGGGTTGGACTTTGGAGACCTAGGCTTATCTTCTGGGGTGGTGATCCCACACAAGTTCAAGGCACCTGCCTTTGCAAAGTACGACGGGGCTTCCTGTCCTAAGTTGCACCTCCGTTCATACGCAAGGAAGATCCAGCCCTACACGACAGACAAGAATCTATGGATCCATTTCTTCCAGGAAAGTCTTTCAGGGACTCAGCTCGAATGGTTCTATCAGCTGGATGGAACCAGTATTCGTAAATGGGAGGACTTGGCAACTGCTTTTTATAAGCAGTATCAGTATAATGCCGACCTCGCTCCTACACGTACCCAACTCCAAGGTATGTCACTGGGGACGGGTGAAGGTTTTAAGGAGTACGCGCAAAAGTGGAGAGACCTGGCTGGCTGGGTGCAGCCACCGTTGACTGACCATGAGCTTGTTGACATGTTCTTGGGAACCTTGTCCGGTCCATTCTTCAACCATTTGATTGGGAATTCTTCTGCTGGGTTCACAGATCTGATCCTAACTGGGGAGAGGATAGAAGCTGGTTTCAAGTCTGGGAAGATACCGAAGGGTGACTCCTTGAACGCTGAGAAGAAACCATTCATGAAAGAATCCAATGTTGCGTACAGTCAGAAGGATCGTCGTGACCAACACATAGGGGCAGTCATGATCTCTGGTTCTGCGTCACACCGACAACTGCCAAAGGGAAATCAGCGAAGGCCAGACGAGCCTAAAAGACAATTCACCAACATCAACATGCCGTTGTCACAAGCATTGTAGCACATGTTGAAAATGAATCTGATTGCGGTGATCAACCCTCCTGCAAATTCTAAGACTTCTTCTCCAAGCTACAACCCAGATGCGAGGTGTGCTTATCATTTCGAGATCCCAGGGCATGATACTGAGGATTGTTGGGCGCTGAAATACAAGATCCAGAATATGATTGACGCCAAAGAGATCGAATTCGAGTCTGCCGAGACTCCCAACGTGATCACTGCTCCCTTGCCAAAACATGGCTAGGATTGAGAGACTCTTGTTCATTTAAATTCTGATATTGTATTTTTCTATGCTTATTCAAACAATTATCATGTCAAACTCTATTATTTCATTAATGCATTACACGTGTCTGTTTTGAAGTAATTGTGTTCACTATATTCAAATTTTCCTTTATGTTTTGTGATGTTCCAACGCTCGATTAATAATTCTAAGCCTCTTGAGGGAGAATGACGAAAACGATACCACAATTTACAGTATGCTTTTGAACAGACCCTGCTAATGAGGTACAGGCATTGTTTCAATTCCTAAACACTGGAGTCATAAGGAAGATAATCCCTCGTCAACCCCTTTGAGCCAAAGAAATAGGAGTTTTTCTTTTCAAAATCAAAACCCTTAATCATAACCTGGGGCAGGGTAGTTCTCTCAGTTTGATCCAGGTGCACAACGAGTGGCACCAAAGAGTTCCTTACAAAACAAAAGACAGTGATGGTCCTAAATAATCATAAAGACAGACAGTCATTACAAAAAAAAAACTAAAGCCCATTAAGTCAAAACCAATGAAGGAGACTTACAAAACTGGGGTATCCCGCTGACTGTAATCACAAAAGAAACAGTTCAGGCAAAAGACAGGGATAATAAAATCGAAAAGAAAGAGGTCCCACAAACCCTCAACAAAAGAGAAATGATAGCTTATTCAAAATAAATTGTCAATATCCGAACCATCACTGGTATATCAGAGCAAAGACTCAAACGAGGTCTAATGCACGATTAGCTGAGTTTAGGTTTGAAGAACATCACGAAGAGCGGATGGGTACAATTACATTTTGAGCCTTATCCTTTGTTTCTTAAACCGTGAACCAGGCCACGTTACAACCCTTAAAAGTCCTAGCTGAAGCATGGGTTAGTTCGAAAGCATACTGTTACGAAAGGTATCCTGACTCCTTAAGGCTTGCGGTAAAATAACGAGTTGACATCACCGTTTACAAAAAATTCACTTGTTTTTATGAAAAAATGCATTTTCAAAAAACTTCAAAAAAACAGACATAAGCTTTGCATTTTTAGAATAACATTGTTTGCATATGACTATTTGTTCGAACATGCAGAGAAATTCGCACGACGAATGTCTAGTGAATAAGAATCTTCTCAACCAAAAGGTCACCTCAAGCGGAAGAAACACTTCCAGTCAAGGGGAACGGCATGATCATGGTCTATCATCTGGGGCAATCCAGTCAAGATTCAAGGAATCTCTCAAATGCCAAATAACTAGGGGCAGAACTCCATCTGAATCAACTGGGGCAGTAGACATGAATTCCAGCGACAAATCTGGTACAATCAAACATCTTCTAGTGGTATGGTAACACTGCACTACCAACAGGGGCACCTCCCTACATCCTGAGAGCGTGGACATAGTCGAAAAGATACTACGCACAATCAAAGACCCGCTAGGTTGACACACCTAGGCAAAAATAAGGGCTTCCCGACGAACCAAAAGGGTTCGGGCAAAAACAAGGGATGAAAATAAAAAATCTGTACACCAGGCAAGTCGAAAACTTGAAAAGGCGGCTTGGGCAAAAATGGGTATCCCGGTGGACTGAAAACCCGAAAGGGCGGTCCAGGAAAAAATTAGGGATTAAAGCGTACGACTATGTCCCGTCATCTCGTCACTAGCCTACCAGAAGAAGATTTGTCGATCAGCAGTTATCAAGGCCTCCACAGGCGTCTTCTCCCACAAAAACAGGGGCAATCAGAATTGTCTAAGCAATCTAGTTGCTTTGTCCACCAAGGTACCAAGGTAAGTTCGGCTGAAGAACGGCCAAGATGCCTCCACTCCCCGCAGAGTAGGATCAGATTCAGCAATACTCCCCAAGCAGAGGTGGTCTCCATCAGCCCCTAACAAGGCACTGTATCTCCAGCAAGTCAGCAATACTCTCCCCAAGCAGAGTTAGTCTACAGTCAGTCTTAAGGAAGATGGGTACTACCCCAGTAAATCTCAGTATTCCCCAGCGGAGTATACAGACGTTCCTAAGCAAGCATCCCCGGCCGTCTTAATATAAGATTGTTCCCCGGTGGAATACCGGACACCCCAGTGGAGCCACTTCCCCAGTACAGTCTTCAAATTTCCCCAGGAAAGTTGAATCAATCTCCCCAGTAGATTCTGGAAGCTTATCCCCAGTAAATTCTGGAAGCTTATCCCCTGCAGAGCACGAACGCGTCTCCCCGGCTTTATTCAAAGGTTATTCCCCACCAGGGTATAACTGGGTTATCCTCAGCTAATTACCACGGAAAGATCGTCCTCGGCGAAGTTCTTCCTACCCCCCAGCGGAGTTCATCAGTTCCCTCAACAAAACTTATCAATGGCATCCCCAGCGGAGTTATCATCAAACCTCAGCGAAGTATCTCTTCCCACAGAGTAATTCCCCGCAGTGTAATCTCTCCAACAAGTTTATTCCCCAACGGAGTCATCTTCTCCTACCGGTTTATTCTTGCAACCATCATCCCCAGCGGAAATGAAGAACTCTACTCTTCAACATCAGCCCAGGATTCAACAAGCTCCCGGCATTCGTCAAGGATTTATTTTCCTAGACGAAAACACGTTCATAAACATCACATTATCATACCCCATGACGCATGCATATACGCATCATAACACACAAATCTCATTTATTCTTGAGAACATCTTAATATTATGCAGTTCACGCATCATGACACTGCATACAGCTAACGTTTTGCCTTTTCAGGAAAAGGTCAATCAAAAGATGATTACCATCTACCTTTGCAGTTCCAGATCAACACCGGTAACAAGCCAGGAAAATGTTGTGGACGACTGATCGTGGGTTAATACCTGAAACCAGACAGGATGGTTATCTACTTGATCGTCATGAGGCAACCCTACACTGGTTCCTTCTCAACTTCAGATGTAGTTTTACACGAACTCATCATCAGGCAACCCCACACCGATTCCTTCTCAATTTTCAGACGAAGTCTTACACGGACCCATCACAAAGTAACCCTACACCGGTTCCTTTTCTTTCAGAAGAAGTCTTACACGGACTTATCATCAAAGTAACCCTATACCGGTTCCTTTTCTTTCAGAAGAAGTCTTACATAGACTTATCATCAAAGTAACCCTACACCGGTTCCTTTTCTTTCAGACGAAGTCTTACACGGACCCATCATAAAGTAACCCTACATCGGTTCCTTTTCTTTCAGAGGAAGTCTTACACGGACTTATCATCAACAGGCAACCCTACACCGGTTCCTTTTCTTTCAGAAGAAGTCTTACACGGGCTCATCAACAGGCAACCCTACACCGGTTCCTTCTCAACCTCAGATGTAGTTTTACACGAACTCATCATCAGGCAACCCTACACCGGTTCCTTCTCAATTTTCAGACGAAGTCTTACACGGACTTATCATCAAAGTAACCCTACACCGGTTCCTTTTCTTTCAGAAGAAGTCTTACACGGACTTATCTCAAGATGACCTTACCCCGGTTCATCAAGAAGTTTTACACGAACTTATCCCGAAGTAACCTTACCCCGGTTCCTCCAGAAGTCTTACACGGACTTATCTCAAGATGACCTTACCCCGGTTCATCCAGAAGTTTTACACGGACTTATCCCGAAGTAACCTTTCCCCGGTTCCTCCAAAAGTCTTACACGGACTTATCTCAAGATGACCTTACCCCGGTTCATCCAGAAGTTTTACACGGACTTATCCCGAAGTAACCTTACCCCAGTTCCTCCATAAGTTTTACACGAACTTATCCCGAAGAAACCCTACACAGGTTCTCTCTCTCCAGACGTAGTTTTACACGGGCTCGTCGTCAAAAAAACCCTACACAGGTTCTCTCTTCCCATTGATGCAGTTTTACACGGACTCGTCATCGGAAACCCTACCTAGGTTTTACTTCTTCCAGGATGTAGTTTTACACAGACTCATCATCAAAGTAACCCCACACAGGTTCCCTTCCCAAACTCTAGACGTAGTTTTACACGGATTTATCATCAGTAAACCCTACACAGGTTTCCTTCTCAGCTCTAGATGTGGTTTTACACGGACTCGTCATCAAAGTAACCCTACACAGGTTCCTTCTCCAAGGATGCAGTTTTTACACGGATTCGTCATCAGTAAACCCTACAAAGGTTTCCTTTCCTTCTTTCCAAGATGCAGTTTTACACAAGCTCATCATCAGGCAACCCTACACAGGTTCCCTCTTTCAACTCACAACAATTACAATTCAACAGACAACCTCCAGATGGCATCTATAAGCCCATCCTTCTACCAACAATCTCCAGATGGCATCTATAAGCCCATCTTCCCATCCATCATATCTCCAAATGGCATTTGTAATCCCATTCCCGCCATCACATTGCTGATACTCTACTATGTGAGTGCAAATTTCTGGGCACTCTAGTGTTCAATCATCTTCCACCTTCGGATCACGAAAGGCACGCAAGCCAATCTACATCCTCAGGTCTAAGAAGATTGAACATGGGCAACTGTTGTACCCCAAAAATTTCCCTCCCATATTCTTCAAGGTTTGTCAAGAATCATCATCAAATGGCTCAAAACTTCTCAAGGGGTTGCACAGTCAAACATCCTCCTAAGCCAGTCAAAATTAGGGTTTTGGTTCCTTCAAGGAATTTGGAGTTTTCAATGGCTCAATCAAGCCTCATGTGCCTATACACATTGCCAAGCATCTACATGTCAAGTCTCAAGGCTCACAGCATCAAGTTGCACAGTCAAAAGCCCTAATTGCTTCACAATCAACTGTAGGGGTAAAATGGTCATTTGGCAGTCAAAATTCAAAAATTTTGGTCAACATCTTATTTTGAAGCCACAATCATCATTTGATCAAGTTTTGATCATGATTCCACAAGAATGGCTCAAAAATCATCAAGATGCAAAAGTTTCCATTTTTGGACAGCTGAAAAGTCAACTGTAACTTGACCAAGGCATAACTTTCTCATGGTTCATCAGAAAAATCCCATCCAATGCTCATTTTTAAGGGAATGACATTTCCTACAACGCATCTTCACATTCCAAGTCCTAGAAATGCTCTCACAAAAAGTTATCAATTTCAACATTATAGGTCATTTTCAAAAGTCAACAAAAAGGCATTTTAAGTCAAAGACCATAACTTGAGATTGGTAAATCAAAATGATAGGGGACCAAAGGCATTGGTTAGAGGACTTCAAGAACTTTCCAAAATGTCCAAGAACATGTTCATATGATCAAACTTGGGCAAGATATGCATTGGAGAAGTTGGGAAATTTTTGTGAAATGGCAAAAGTCAACTATCCTTGAAACTTCAATTTTTGACAAAAGGACCCACTTTCTTCCACTTGATTCAGCCTTGTCATGCCACACACGTGTCCCATGATTAATTTCAAGATCAAACATTTATTTTTCTATTTTATTTAATTTTTATTGATTTAATTCATTTTAAATCCATAATAATTCAAATAAAATTTAAAAATCAATGGAATAGTGTCTTTTGGATTTGAATAGCTTTCATACATCATGTGCCAGCGCACAAACTCATGCTAGGGCTATGTTGTACACAAAGTCTTGGTTTTGCTTAAAAAAAGGAAAGTTTGTTAATGGTGGAAAACCTAAGACTAATTCTCTCATGTGCATGGATTAAGGCCCAGAAGTTAACCTAATTCCCTTCCCTCATAAGTACTGAGTCTAACCCTAATGCTAAACATGTGCAAAAGCTGCTACAAAGCCATAAACAAAATTCAAAAATAGGAGGAAATTTTGAAAACTGAAATCAACCTTCCAGCATAATTCAAAGCCCTTTCTTAATTCCAATACATTGCTAGGACTTTGAGGAACATTTTGCAATCAGAAACAAGCTCTAAAGCTCAAGAACACGGCCAAACAGAAACACAGTTTGCTCATTATTTCCCATAATCGAAATTCAAGTTTTATGCATCCTTAACATGATATAATCATTGCTTTGCATTGCTAACATCATTCTGAAGCTAATGGGATAGATTAATTTGATTATGGTGCCCTGAAACGAAAACGGCCATTAAAGAAATCTAGGGTTTCGAAGCTTGGATTTTAGGGCTTTCATGACCAAGAAAAATTAGGATTAATGATGCCCATGGTTGGACTCAGAAGATCAAGACGAATTCATTGGACACCTCGCGCCCTATTTATATAATGCACAGGCCTAATCGCTATTTTTAGCATTTGCATTTTGAGGGGGTTAAAAACCCCCGCTATTTGACTCTGTTTTGCAGGTATAAACGAGGAAGACGATGATGTGTTATCATGCTATTGGACCATTCAAAAATAAGCGCGCGTTTTATTGATACAGCATAATTGTTATTTTTTAATATATTATATTTGTTGCTTATCATACTAACAAAAGCGCGCGTTTGGCTTAGTGGAAGAGGACGTGTTTGGCAATCAATGGGACCTGGGTTTGATTCCCAAGTCCACCCAAATCTCAATATTATTTTGTCTAACACGTTCCTATGCAGCTTCACAATAATGTTCCACCATGAACCTTCAGCGTTCCACATGCCAAGTGGCCATGATCATCAATCCAAGAGCCAAAAGGTGATGAACACTGTATTCTCCAATCAACGAGTGTGCATCTGATCAGGAAAGTCAATAGGCTTGAATTGATATTAGGCCTAAATTTCCAGACAAACCTCCAGAATTGGATCAAACCCCCCCTGGTTCATTTTTCTTTTTATTTTCTTTTCCTTTTAATTCTTTTAATTATTATAATTATTATTAATTCATAAATTAAATATTATTCATATAAAAATCAGAAACTAATATTGTAATTATTATTTATTATTTTCACCATTAGTAATTTATTTTGTGAATAAAATGTAAATTAATTTAATTAGTTAAATTAGATTAACTTTAACCTTTTTATAATAAATAAAATAAACTTAGAATTAGGTTTCATTAACTTTAAATTTTAATTCCTTTTTCTTTTTACTTTCATTAAAAACACAAAAAAAAAACATTTTTCTTGTAAATAATTAAGTAATTAATTAGTATTAGGTTTAATTTTAATTAATTGCAAAAAAGGATAAACCACAATTTCTTTATTTCTCAAAAGGGCCAAAAACCCTAAGGACGTCCTGATTCTATTTCTTTTCGCGCATTATTTATTTTTGATTATTTATGTAATTGTTTCCAAGGATGTAATAATTAGGATTTATCGCTTTATTTCTTTATTTTCTCGCACTTTTCCAAAACGGGTTTTTGTTTTTGGCGATGTATAGACCCGCGCCTTGTAATAGTGTAGATTCAAATTTCCGCAATTTATTTTCCGCACTCTTAACTGTTAATATGCATGCAAGAATGAATGCCAAATAAAATCAATCCGTAGCTCACAAATGCATGATTAAAGATAAACATAACATGAAAAACAACACACATGCACATGCCACTCCTAGGGTACGCCTCACTGGTTGCCTCGAACGTGGTCGTCAAGTATAGGGTGTTTTAGCGGTTGCCCTCCTGTCTAGAGATCCAGTGGCCTCGAAACGGTTGCCTCGGATAAAAAAAGGATCTCGGACATTAGGGTTACTTCTAAGGTGTCCTACTATTGCTTCGGTGACCACATTGTCCCTATAATCGAATTGACCTGAATACCTCCAACGACGGTGCTACCTACTTCTCAATAGTGGGATAGCACTATTTAAAGGACTCTTACACAGCCTAATTCCATAGAGTAGGTAGATTTCTCATAGGTACTTGCTCTTTCAATCAAATAAAAACATCTTTTCACACCAACACTTTCAAAAGTTTTCAAACAAATTTTTCATACACTCTTGAGGACAGATACAAGAGTTACTTAGAAACTTTCAAACAAAACTTTTTTCAAAACCCACACACACTTGAAAAGCAAACAAATTTTTGAAAACATAAGAGCAAGTACCTAAAAGCCCATGGATAACCACGGATAGAAAGGGTGCTAACACCTCCCCTTTCTATAAATCTACCTCCCGAATCGAGAAACATCTCGAAAAGGAATTTTGCTGTGCTTTTTTCCTTTCCTTGTTGGAGAAAATAAAAGACGGTGGCGACTCGTGCTTACCGCGACATTTCGCGAAACCAGCTAAAAACTGTCAGTTCTATTTCCACCGATCACAGGGCATTTAAGAGATCTTGGATTCAGCTAAAGGAGGAAAGGGATACCTACAGGGAGAAGTATCATGAGCAAGAGAGGAAGATCTTGAAGCTCACGAGGCAACTTGAGAATGAGAGGACGATCAATGAATATGTCTGCACGAATGGAAAGAGACCATGGGATTTCTGATTCTTTGTTGTTTTCTAGTTTATATTTATGTTCAATTATTTCTTTTGTAACGCCTTAAAGGCATTGTTAAACATTTTACAAGTTTGAATCTAATAAAGTTTGTTTATTTCTTGGTTCGCAAATTTAAATCTCCCAAAGTATTTGAAATCATTTCATACACATTCCATTATCATGCACCTCATCACAGGTACCATTACAGGTTTCTCATCTTCTTCGCTGTTTATTTCAGCACAAAATGTCTTCTGAAATACCTACCGATCAAGCCATCAAGGCTCTTCAAGCACAGAATGCTCAATTCAAAGAGTTGTTCCTGAACTTGGCTAAAGGGCAGGAGGATTTGAAGACTCTCATCCTGAAGGAGAAGAAGAAGAAGAAGAAGAAGAAGAAGAAGAAGGTGGTCCTCCTGAATATGGGTCATAGATTTGGGAATAGGTTGCGACAGGAAGCTGATTTGTCTCATTCATCTAAAGGAGGAGAGAATCAAGAGGAAGAGAAGGGTCCTAGTTCTGTAGTCTCTGATAATGACACTGATTTTAAGGAAGAATAGTATCCTCCTGCTGAGGATAGGTATAAGTAACTCGAAGACCGTCTGAGTGCAATGGAGATTCAGAAGATACCTGGTTTCGACTTTCGAGATTTGGGACTGGCATTTGGGGTGGTGATCCCTTAAAAATTCAAAGCTCCTGTTTTTGCTAAGTACGATTGAGTATCTTGTCCAAAGCTACACCTCCGTTCGTACGTCAGAAAAATCCAACCCTACACTACTGATAGAAACCTGTGGGTTCATTTATTTCAAGATAGTCTGTCAGGGACTCAACTTAAATGGTTCTATCAATTAGAAGGAGCTAATGTCCGCAACTAGGAGGACCTTGATGCTGATTTTTACAAGCAATACCAGTATAACACCGACCTTGCTACCACACGTACTCAGCTTCAGGGTATGTCTATGGGTGCAGACGAAGGATTTAAGGACTATGCTCAGAAGTGGAGAGATCTGGCTGGAAGAGTCCAACCCCCTCTGTCTGATAGGGAGTTGGTGGATATGTTTCTTGGGACTTTATCTGGTCCATCTTTCAATCATTTGATCGGTAGTTCATCATCTGGGTTTACTGAATTGATTTTGACTGGGGAGAGGGTAGAAGTTGGTATCAGAAGTGGCAAGATACAGAAAGGTGCTTCATCAAGTACAGAAAAGAAGCTTTTCAAGAAAGAAGCTAGTGCAGTGTACAGCTCGAGGAGCCAGAACTGACCTGAACACCGCCAAGCAGTGAATGCGGTGGTAATATCAAGACCCATTGTTGCCCTACAATGCAACAATCAGCAAAGAGTAGAGAGGCCGCAAAGACAGTACACTCGGCTCAGTATGACCTTATCTCAAATTTTACCGCAATTGTTGAAGACTAACCTGATAACTCTGAGGGAAGCCCCGAAGAATCCCAACACTACATCTCCGCTGTATAATCTGAATGCCCGTTGCACCTATCACTCTGATAGCCTAGGGCATGATACAAACAACTGCTGGGCCCTGAGGAATAAGTTACAAGACTTGATTGAAGCTAAAGAAATCGAGTTTGACGCCCCGGAAAAGCCTAACATCATGACTGCTCCTATGCCAAAGCATGGAGTAAATATTGTGGATGATGATTCATTTGTGACCTTTGTGGAAGACATTTCTACTATGTTGATGACAGTAAATAAGAACCTATTGTTGGCCGGTCTATTTCCGGGTTGTGGCGAAGGTTGCCACCTATGTTCAATCCTGCCTACTGGTTGCCATTTATTGAAATCAGGTGTTCAACGCCTGATGGATAACAAAGAGATCTTGATCGAGAAAACTTTGATTCCGTTGATTCCTGTTAAAGATGTTTCCATCATAACCATTTCCAGCAATCCTTCCAAGGCTTCCCCGAGAAAGCCTGTTAGGATTACATCCGTTCCAAGAGTTGCTCCATTAATTATTACTTATCCTGGTCCTATCCCATACACTTCGGATAAGGCTGTCCCGTGGCATTATGGGGCCGATGTGTATTATCATGGGATCAAATAAGACTTAAAGATTGAAGAGGCTGATACTGATGTCAGCAATAATGTCGGGGCTAGCAAGGTCACCCAAAGCGGAAGACTCTTCTCTCCTGAGATTTCCCCTCCGAATGTTCAAAAGCCTGTTGCCATTCCATCTGCCAGTACATCAGCTACTGCCCCGGTCCATATTCCAATTATCACCCCTGTCGCCGAGTCATCTGACGCTCGGGGCAAAGAAGTCATAGGTGAGCCTGCCCAGACAGAGGCACCTAAGAAGATTGTTGTAGAAACCTCTAGACAGGAGATAGAGGAAATTCTAAAGATTATCAAGAAAAGCGACTACAACATAGTCGAGCAGTTGGGGCATACCCCGTCGAAGATATCCATGTTATCCTTATTATTGTGTTCAGAAGCCCATGCAAAGGCTTTAATTACTTTCCTTAAAATTGCGCACGTGCCGCAGGAAACCTCTGCTGATCAATTCAAAGACTGTGTAGCTAGTTTGACCGCTGACAATGGGTTGGGTTTCTCCGATGCAGATCTAACTGCTAAAGGAAGGAATCACAATGACGCTCTGTATGTTTCGATCGAGTGCAGGGGCACTACTCTGGCCCATGTACTGGTGGATATTGGGTCCTCATTAAATGTTTTACCCAAGAAAGCATTAGATCGGCTGGACTGTGAAGGGTTGGTTCTGAAGCCGAGTAATATTGTGGTTAGGGCCTTTGACGGGTCCAAAAGGATGGTGCGCGGGGAGGTGGATGTCCCTGTTAAAGTTGGCTCTCAGAGTTTTGCATCTACGTTCTATGTGATGGATATCCGACCATCCTATTATTGCTTGCTGGGTCTCCCGTGGATTCATAAGGCTGGGGCAGTGACTTCTACGCTCCATCAGATGTTGAAATATCCAGTGAAAGGGAAGATTGTTACGGTACGAGGAGAAGAGGAATACATGGTAAGTCATCTCAACTCCTTTCGATATGTGGAGATAGATGGTGAGTTCATCGAAACCCCGTGTTAGAACTTTGAAGAGGTCCCCCAGACTCTGGCATCGACTGAAGCTGCTATTGAAGAACCTCCAATGAAGATGGCTTCCCTCAAGGATGTTAGGGCCGTTATTAAAAAAGGTGGGTGCGCAAATTAGGGTCAGCTCCCTGACTTTGCACAAAAGACTGACAAGTTTGGTTTGGGCTTTACTGCAGAGGCTCAAAGGGCTTTTCGGCGTGCGCGGATTAGAACCTCCCCTGCGCATCAGTAATCAGGGAGTGAATGCAATTGAGGATGATGAAGAAGAGTCAGAGTTCAAAAGCTGGATTTACCTGACTACCGACGGGGAATTGAACAATTGGACGGCGAAGGACTTCGTGCCCATTTCTTTTATTACACAATAATAGACTTTTGTTTTAAAATTTGTAATATACGATTTGAAACTTTACGGCCCGGTGCCTTGCCCGAGGCACCTTGGCTTTGTTTGGAGGGCTTAACATTTGTCATTTTCATATATCATCAATAAAGCATTGGATATTTTCTTGCATTAAAAATTTTGCGCTCCTTATTTTTCTTTTCTATCATGCACTTTATGAAAACAGCTATTGTCTTACACACACTCACATATCATAATGCAGATCCACATCCACTTTGGATCCCATTGATAACGACTCTACTACTGCCAGTTATGACTTCGAAAGTCCGATCAACCAATCTGAGGACAAAGGTGAGGATGATTGTGAAGTGCCTGGGGAGATTTCTAGACTGTTACTACAGGAAGAGAGGGCCATACAACCCCATGAAGAGCCAGTGGAATCAGTGAATCTGGGTACGGAGGAAGACATGAAAGAGGTCAAGATAGGTGCAAATCTGGAACTTAGTGTCAAGTGACGGTTGATTCAGATGTTGCGTGACTATGTTGAGATCTTTGCTTGGTCTTATGAAGATATGCCTGGGTTGGATACTGATATTGTGGTTCACCGCTTGCCAACTAAAGAAGACTGTCCTCCGATAAAACAGAAAGTTCGCCGCATGCGCCCAGAAATGTCTGAGAAAATCAAAGCTGAGGTCATGAAACAGTTTGATGCCGGTTTTCTAGCTATCACTTCTTATCCGCAGTGGGTTGCCAATGTGGTTCTGGTTCCGAAGAAGGATGGTAAAGTACGGATGTGTATGGACTATAGGGATCTGAATAGGGCAATCCCCAAGGATGATTTCCCACTCCCTCACATCGATGTTCTGGTCGATAATACCGCGCAGCATAAGATCTTCTCCTTTATGGATGGTTTTTCTGGTTACAATCAAATTAAGATGGCTCCCGAGGACATGGAGAAGACGACTTTCGTTACACAGTGGGGTACCTTTTGCTACAAGGTCATGCCGTTCGGATTGAAGAATGATGGGGCAATGTATCAGCGCGCCATGGTCGCTTTATTCCATGATTGAGGTATACGTTGACGACATGATTGCAAGGTCCCAAACTGAGGAAGAGCACCTTGACCATCTTCAGAAGCTATTTGACAGGTTGAAGACGTACAAACTAAGGTTGAACCCGAACAAGTGCAACTTCGGGGTAAGGTCTGGTAAGCTACTGGGTTTCATCGTTAGTGATAAAGGTATTCAAGTGGATCCTGCAAAGGGGAAGGCTATACAGGAAATTCTAGTTCCCCGAACAGAAAAAGAAGTTAGAGGCTTTTTGGGACGTCTGAACTACATTTCCCAATTCATTTCACATCTGACTGCTACTTGTGAGCCAATCTTCAAGCTGCTGAAGAAAGATCAAGTGGTAAGATGGAATGATGAATGTCAGGCCGCTTTCGAAAGGATCAAGAATATCTCCAAGAGCCACCTATCCTGATGCCTCCAGTTGAAGGAAGACCTTTGATCTTATACTTGACAGTACTCGACAATTCGATGGGGTGTGTGTTGGGGCAGCATGACGAGTCTGGCCAAAAAGAGCATGCTATTTACTACCTTAGCAAAAAGTTTACCGACTGTGAGACCAGATACTCACTGCTTGAGAAAACTTGTTGCGCTTTGGCATGGGCTGCTTGCCGGCTGAGACAGTATATGCTGACTCACACTACCCTTTTGATATCAAAGATGGATCCAATCAAGTATATCTTCGAAAAGCCTGTCTTGTCCGGAAGAATAGCAAGATGGCAAATGATCTTTAAAAAATATGACATCCAGTACACAACCCAAAAGGAAATCAAGGGGAGTGTGTTGGCATATGTTGTACCCCAAAATTTGCCCTCCCATATTTTTCAAGAAATTGCCAAGACAAGCTGCAAAATTCCCCAAGAGTTGCACAGTGCAAAGGTCTCCTATACAGTCAAAATTAGGGTTTTTGTTCTGATCAAGAAAATGAAGTTTTCAAAGGTCCTATCAAGTCTCACATGCTTATAAATATGGTCAAGTATCCTCATGCAAAGTTTCAAGGCCTTCAGCACAAAATTGCACAGTCAAAACCCTAATTGCACTACAGTCAACTGTAGGGGCAAAATGGTCATTTGACAGTCAAAAGTTCAAATTTTTGGTCAACATATCATTTTGAAGCCACAAACATCATTTGATCAATGCTTGATCATGATTCTCAAAGTTTGGCTCAAAAATCATCAAGATGCAAAAGTTTCCTTATTTGGACAACTAGAAAAGTCAACTGTAAATTGACCAGAGCATAACTTCCACATGGATTATCAGAAAAATTCCATCCAAAGCTCATTTTTAAGAGAAAGACATTTCCTACAACTCATCTTCATACTTCAAGTCCAAGAAATGCTCTCACAAAAAGTCATCAATTTCAACATTATAGGTCATTTTCAAAAGTCAACAAAAAGAGACTTCAAGTCAAAGGCCATAACTTGAGATTGGTAAATCAAAATGACATTGAACCAAAGACATTGGTTAGAGGACTCAAAGACCTTTCCAAAATGTCCAAGAACATGAGAAAAGCTTAAAAATTGAGCAAGTTATGCCTTGTGGAAATTGGGAAATTTTTGGATATTTTGAAAAGTCAACATTGGTTCAAATGACCTAAATTTGCTAATGGGTCCATTTTTCTTCCACAATTCATCATCCATAGCATGTGCACGACCACTTGGCCCAAAGGGAAGTATTTCTTCATTTTTTATTTATTTATTTGAATTTTTATTTATAATAATTCATTTAAATCAAATTAAATACATGGAAAATATTTAACCTACTATTTCAAATCTTTTTATACATGATATGCCTTCAATATTTCGTGCATGGTTAAGATTGGAAAGAATCAATTTGATTGGATCATAATTGGTACAAAAATGCATGGAAAAGATTAAAAAAACAATGCTTGAAAATCAAATCTTCAAAGCCATGAATACAAAAGATCTTGATCAATTTTCTTGACCTAATTGATTCATTACATAAGCCTGAACGAAACCCTAATGGAAACAGATACGCAGCTGCTCAGAAAACCCTTGCACAAACTCATACTTTTTCTCAAAAAAACTCAATTCTGAAAACTCACTTGCAGGGTGATACAAGCTTCAAAACCTATTCCATTAGCTTCCTCAAGGATCATAGGACATATTCCAATCAAAAACCAAGCCCCATACTCAAGAAAACGCGAAGTCATCACTGAAATTGGTAGAGAAAATTCCAAAACTGTCTTCCATTATCCATGCATTTTAAACATATTTTGTTGTTGTTTTTGTGTTTAGGGTGATGTTTACAAACTAACTGCATGGTTTGATTGAAGTTTCATGCCCTATATGAGAATTCGCCATTAGAGATACCTAGGGTTCCAAGGTTTTCAATTTGGGCGTTTTCCATTCCTATAAAATTAAGACATAACAATTCCATGAATGAAATCAGCAGGTTGGGACGAAAAGATTAAGACCATCGCGCCAAATTTCTGAGCGTCACAGGCCTAATCGCTATTATTGAAATCAGCATATTTTGAGGGGGTTTAAAACCCCCGTTAAATGTTTGTCAATTTGTTTCAGGAAATCCAACGAAGAAGATGATGCAGTGGCAGCCAATGATTGGGC
This sequence comes from Vicia faba, assembly GCA_948472305.1. Lineage (NCBI taxonomy): Eukaryota > Viridiplantae > Streptophyta > Magnoliopsida > Fabales > Fabaceae > Vicia > Vicia faba. The sequence goes on from OX451737.1 coordinate 1,130,963,456, forward strand.
AATTTGAATTTTCGCGCTGGTTTCCACTAACCATTGTCTTCTTATTATATTATTCTTAGTTTATTTAATATACAACACGCGCATCTGGCTCCACTGGCAAGCATAAGGATTGGTCAAGTACATGACCTGGGTTCGAGCCCCAGGTTTTCACTTTCTCAATATTATTTTCCAATTAACAATCACATGCAGGTTCAACGTTATTGTTCCATCATACACCCTCCAGATCAAACCATCCACGTGCATATCAGGCTCAAATCAAAGGCTCAGAATTGAGGAACACCATAAACCCTGGTCAACGCTTCAGCACGCTACCTGGCAAAAGTCCAAAAAGGCCAAGGTTAATGGGCCAGATTCCTAAAGATTCACCTCCATGTTGGGGACTACAACCCCCCTAGGTTTGCCATGTTATTTTTTTTAGTTTTATTTTTAATTCTATTTTCTTTTAACTATTATTTGTTTAATTAATTAATTATTTTCATAAATATAATAAAAAACACAAAAACATAAAAAATCAGAAAAAATAATAAATATTGTTTTATTTTAATATTTCTTGTAAATAAATTTGCATGTAAATTAATTAGTTAAAATAGGGTTTAATTAATTAATTTTCATCCTTTTTATTTTCTTTCATGATAATCAAATATTTAATATTATTTATTTTATTTATTTTTATAATTAAATTTGTATATAAAAATTAGGGTTAATTTAGGTTAAAATTCAATGTTTTCTTAATAAATTAAAAATAAAATAGAATTAGGGTTAGCATTTAATTTCAATTAATTCCTTCTTTCTATTAAATCCTAAAATACTAAAAAATACCAAAAAACAAATTCTTTCTTTTTTTAATTAATTAACTCCATCATTAATTTTAATTTTGCAAAAAGGGTCCAACGCCCTCGTTTCGATTTAACTCTTATGCGCATATTTATTTTATTTCTTTATAATATTTATGTATCTCTCCCAAGGCCATGTAACCTTTTAATTTTCTCGCACTTTTTATTTGCTTTCTTTATTTTTCTGTCAAATCGGATCCTGGTTAATTTTGGCGATGTGGACCCGCGCCTTTGTAATAGTTTAGAATTTTATCTTTCTCGCAATATCTTTAACTGTTAAATCAAAGCATGCAAGAATGAATGGACATAAATAAAAACAAGCGTAGATCACTTTGACATGACAAAAGACAAAAATAAATGAACATGACACACAAATCGCACACACCACCCCTAGGGTACGCCTCACTGTTGCCTTGCCTCGAAAGGTGATCGTCGAGTAGAGGATGTCTTAGTAAGTCCTCATGATCCGGGAACCTGGCATGAGGGTAGCTTCTAAGGTGTCTTCCCATTGCTCTGGTGATCACCATGTCCCGAACCTCGAATTGACCCGAACACCTCCAACGGTGGTGCTACCTACCTCTCAATGGTGGGATGGCACTACTTTAAAGGACATTTACACAGACGAATTCCTTAGGGTAGGTAGACGACTCGTGGATACTTGCTCTAATTCAAAACAAAACAAATCAAAAATACTTTTCACACCGACACCTTTTCAAAAAGCTTTCGAAAGCAATTTTTCAAACACTCTTGAGGACCGATACAAGAGTCGAACTGGAATTTTCAAAGAAACTTTTTAAAACCCACAATTGAAAAGCAAACAAACAATTTTGAAAACACAATGAGCAAGTATCTAAGAGCCCATGGATAACCATGGATAGAAAGGGTGCTAACACCTTCCCTTTCTATAACCTACCTCCCGAACCGAGAGCAATCTCTATAAGGAATTTTTCTGTGCTTTTGTCCTTTCCATTTGGAGAAAATAAAAGACGGTGGCGACTCTTGCTTCCGCGACATTTCGCGAACCAGCGTTAAACAGTCAGTTCCAGATCCACCGATCACAGAACTGGCGACTCTGTTGGGGACTCTTATAAAGTGAGGTGTACCTTAGGGCTAGGTCATAACTGTGTTTTCAATTGTATTGATTTGTGTGCTTTAAATTGTGGGTTGCTTGGGAGTTCTATAGATCCTAACCCGGATCTGGGGATACCTTTCTTAGAAAGTAGCAACAAGGCTGTGAGGGAACTGTGCGGGGTATACCGACATGGTTGAAACAGTCTGCTACGTTGATGTGGCACTTTGGTGTGTACCGGTAACCCTTGAGTTCAGTCAAGGAGAGTACGGGGCCTCCGCGTGGTGTCGTGAAGCATCAACAAACCTTAGGAACCTTAATTGAACTATCTTGGCCTCTTTAGGGTAGTGAGATAACTGACTTTGGTGCAGTCCGAGGTTGGTTGATACTCGATACTACACTCAATTGAGGGTTGCTTTCCTGGAATATTTCGGTCGCCAGTTCAGTGGCTAAATCGAAACGATGAACAATGAAAGCAATCCCGTGATATTGGGAACCTTAGAACCCGGTTACTTTGATAGGACAGGTTGAACCCACCAACTTCAAGAGGGTAATACCCAAACTTCATGCTGGCCTAAACTCTAAGGGTTTCTCTTATGTGACTTGTGTGCCTTCGTACTTGACTACTTGCATGCTTGTTATCTGACCCTTAAGTTTCTTGCAGGTTTTGTTTATAGTCCTTAATTGGGACTCATAATAAAGTTTACTGAATTTCTTGCAGGTTTTGTCTATAGTCCTTAATCGGGACGCATGACAGGGTGTACTAGGTTTCTTGCAGGTTTTGGTTTGCAGTCCTTAATTAGGACTCATAACAGGGCTTACTAAATTTCTTGCAGGTTTTGTTTAGTCCCTAATCGGGACTCATGATAGGTTTCACTTGAGTTTTTTGCAGGTTCAGGTTTAACAGTCCTTAACTGGGACTCATAACAGGGTTTACTAGGTCTCTTGCAGGTTTTGTTTATAGTCCTTAATTGGGACTCATAACAAAGTATACTGAATTTCTTGCAGGGTTTGTTTATAGTCCTTAGTTGGGACTCATAATAGGGTTTACCTACATCACCCCATGCATAGCATGACATCATACCATTGCATACATCCTAACTCATTTCAAGGATCTCAAGGGCTTGTGATGCAGGTCGTGATGAATCAAACATCTAGCAAGGGGCAAAGAGGATTTATTTTCCTCTAGCCACGATTGTCAGGGGCTATGACCCACTTGATATGGTGAGCTCTGACTCTTGAAGAAGGTTCCCTTAACCAAGGTTGTTTGGAAATCAAAACCAGACATGATGACTAAAGTCAGGGGCTATGACCCACTGGATATGGTGAGCCTTTGACCCTTGGAAGAAAGACTCTCAACAAATGTGAAGTTCTTTCAATCAAGCTACCGGATCCAAATGCTAACAAATTTTCTTGTTTACCCCGCGAGGTCCTTGAAAACATTACATGCATGTCATACTCATCATTGCATAACAGGTATCCTTGTTGCAGGTCACTTACCTTTCTCGCTGTTTATTTCAGCAATGGCTTACCCACAAGATAACCAGGATTTTCTTGCTCAAGAGACCCGGTTCGGGGAAATCCTCCTGAATCTATCCAAGGGGCAGGAGGAGCTAAGGACACTTCTCATGGAGACCTTTGTCAGGAACAGTGCTGAGGATGAAAGGCTGAAACACCTACAAGCTGAGGTGGATGCATTGAAAGCCCAGATGTTGGGGCAGGTGACTGCTATTCAAGGGTTAGCTCAAAGACAAGACGAGCTATGGTTTCTCGTCAACCAACTGCTTCAGGGTAACCAACTGGGGCAAACATCTAAGGGTAAAAAGCCAATCGTCGTTCGACCATCTTTGAGACAAAGAGGCAAGGAGAAAGCTCCTCATATGGCTTCAGTATCAACCTCACCAGCTTCAACCAGACAAGCCCAAAAGGCAATTCACCAAGCTCAACGTGTCGCTGCCTCGAGCCTTACAACAACTGCTGAGGTTGAACTTGGTAACTCTAAAGGACCCTCCTAAGAATCCCAACAGGACACCTTCAAGGTATAACCCCAATGCTCACTGCGCTTATCATTCTGACATCCCGGGGCATGCCACAGAGGATTGTTGGACTCTGAAAAATAAGATCCAAGACCTGATTGAGGAAGGAGCGGTGGAATTCACCCAAGATGGCCGGGTGGAGTGCTTCTACCATCCCTACAGGAGGCACCATTTGAAGTAACAAGCCCGAAGATGAGAAGAATTTTTGTTCATTCGAATGTTCAAGTTGCAATTTTCTTTTGTTCAAACATTTACTCATTGTTAAACATTGTTATTTCATTAATGCATCGCATATGTCTGTTTTGAAGCAATATATTCGTATTCACTATACGCAAATTATTTTCATATTTTTTTTGATGATCAACTCTTAATTAATAATTCTAAGTCTCTTGAGGGAGGATGACGAAAACGATACCACAATCTACAGTATGCTTTTAAACAGACCCCGCTGATGAGGTACAGGCATTGTTTCAAATCCTAAACACTGAAGTTATAAGGAAGATAATCCCTCGTCAACCCCTCTGAGCCAAAGAAGTAGGAGTTTTTTCTTTTCGAAATTTAAAACCCTTAATCATAACCTGGGGCAGGGTAGTCTCTCAGTTGATCCAAGTGCATAACGAATGGCACCGAAGAAGTCCTTACAAAACGAAGAAAGACAGTGATGGTTCCGAATAATCAATAAAGAAAGGCAGTCATTATCTCAAAAAATAAAAAACCCATTAAGTCAAAACCCATGAAGGAAACTTACAAAACTGGGGCATCCCGCTGACTGTAATTCCAAAAAGGGAAACAGTTCAGGCAAAAAAGAGAAAGGGATAACAAAAATCAAGAAAGAGGTCTTACAAACCCTCAGCAAAAAAGGAGATGACTGCCTACTCAAATAAACGTTCAATATCCGAATCATCACTAGTATATCAGAACAAAGACTCAAACAAAGTCTAACGTATGATCAACTGAGTTTAGGTTTGGAGAACATCACGAAGAGCGGGTGGGTACAAATAATTTGAGCCTTTATCCTTTGTTTCTTAAACCGTGAACCAGGCCATGTTATAACCCTTAAAAGTCCTAGCTGAAGCATGGGTTAGTTCGAAAGCATACTGTTACGAAAGGTATCCTGACTCCTTAAGGCCTATGGTAAATAAGGAGTTGACATCATGTTTTACAAACATTCATTTGTTTTATGAAAAAAGAATTCATTTTCAAAAATCTTCAAGACAGACATAGGCTTTGCATTTTTAACATAACTTTGTTTGCATATGACTTTTTGTTTGAACAGCATAGAAATTCGCACGATGAATGCCTAATGAACAAAAGCACTTCCAATCAAGGGGCAGACGTGATCATAGTCTATCATCTGGGGCAGTCCAATCAAGATTCGGAGAATCTCTCAAAGGCCAAATAGATTGGGGCAAATCTCCGTCTGAGTCATTTGGGGCACTCCAACAACGAATCTTGCCTGATTAAACATCTTCTGGCGGCATGACAACACGCTCCTAACAGGGGCACCTCCCTACATTCTGAGAACATGGACCTAGTCGAAAAAATACTACGCAAAATCAAAGACCCGCTAGGTTGACATACCTAGGCAAAAATAAGGGCTTCCCGGCGAACCAAAAGGGTTCGGGCAAAATGAGGGATGAAATGAAAAAATCTGTACACCCGACAAGTCGAAAACCTGAAAAGGCGGCTTGGGCAAAAATGGATATCCCGGTGGACTGAAAACCCGAAAGGGCGGTCCAGGCAAAAGTTAGGGATCAAAGCGTACGACTATGTCCTGTCATCTTATCACATGCCTACTAGAAGAAGGTTTGTCTATCAACAACTATCAGCACCTCGCAGGTCTTCCTCTCCCACCTCAGAAACAGGGGCAATAAAGAGTCGTCTAAGAGCGATCTAATTGTTCTGTCCTCCAAGGTGTCAAAACAGGTTCGGCTGAAGAACATAACCAGCACCTCAATCCCCCAGAGAGTAAGTCAGCAGTCAGTACACTCTTCTTCAAACAAAGTTATCAAATCTTAAGGAAGTTGAGTATCCTCCCGCAGATATCAACATTCCCCAGCAGCATGTATACATATCCTTAACAAGCATCCCGGGCAGTCTTGATCTAAAGATTGTTCCCCGGCGGTATATCAACATCCAAAGGAATCACTTCCCTGCAGTTCAAAATCTCCCCAGGAGAGTCCAACCCAGTTTCCCCAGGAAAGTTGGAATTCATCTCCCCAAACAGTAAGCTTATCCCCAGTAAATTCTGGAAGCTTATCCTCGCAGAGCACGAACGCGTCGTCCGGCTTTATTCAAAGAGTTATTTCCTTAACAGGATATAACTGGGTTATCCTCAGCCAAAAGCCATGGAAAGAGCATCCTCGACGAAATTATCTTACCCCCAGCGAAGTCTATCAACACTTCCAATACAACAAGGATATCCCCAGCAAGTAATCCTCCCCCCGTAGAGTATCACTTCCCAGCAAGGTCGCTAGAGCATTTTTCTCCCCGCAGACTCTTCCATTCGCCAAGTTTATTCCTCAACGGAGTTATCTTCTCCTACCGGTATTCTTGCAACTATCATCCCCATCGGAAGCAAAATCTACTCTTCAATATCGGCCCATGAGTGACTTCCCGGCACCCGTCAAGGATTTACTTCCCTAGACGAAAACATACATTCATAAAACATCACATACATAGACGCATCATATCATACAAATCTCATTTATGTTGAGAACATCATTGCTTGATCCATATCACGCATCGCATATGACTGACCTTTACCTTTCAGGAAAGATTCAGCTAAATTCTCAATCATATTTCAAGACCTAGACCGGTTCAGTTAATCGACTCCAAAGATTTCTTATCCAGTCCAAGGCCTTCTCTAGTCCAGCTAAATCGACTCCCAACAGATTTTTCTGATGAAGACTCAGTAGAAGTTTTTTAGGTTTTTCTTTGAGATTATAATTTCCTATTGGTCCTCTCCCCGACGGTGCGTGAGATATAATTCCATTTTAGGTTTTTCTTTGAGATTATAATTTCCTATTGGTCCTCTCCCAGACGGTGCGTGAGATGTAATTCCCTTTTAGGTTATAATTTCCTATGGTCCTCTCCCCGACGGTGCGTGAGATGTAATTCCCTTTTAGGTTATAATTTCCTATGGTCCTCTCCCCGACGGTGCGTGAGATGTAATTCCCTTTTAGGTTATAATTTCCTATGGTCCTCTCCCCGACGGTGCGTGAGATGTAATTCCCTTTTAGGTTATAATTTCCTATGGTCCTCTCCCCGAAGGTGCGTGAGATGTAATTCCCTTTTAGGTTATAATTTCCTATGGTCCTCTCCCCGACGGTGCGTGAGATGTAATTCCCTTTTAGGTTATAATTTCCTATGGTCCTCTCCCCGACGGTGCGTGAGATGTAATTCCCTTTTAGGTTATAATTTCCTATGGTCCTCTCCCCGACGGTGCGTGAGATGTAATTCCCTTTCAGGTTATAGTTTCCTATGGTCCTCTCCCCGACGGTGCGTGAGATGTAATTCCCTTTCAGGTTATAATTTCCTATGGTTCTCTCCCCGACGGTGCGTGAGATGTAATTCCCTTTTAGATTATAATTTCCTATGGTCCTCTCCCGGACGGTGCGTGAGATGTAATTCCCTTTCAGATTATAATGTCCTCTGGTTCTCTTCCCGATACTACGAAGATGATAATTCCCACCAAGATTTTCTCAATGAGCATTGTTGAAGTTAAAGTCACCCAAGGTTCTCTCACCGTTCATGTTGAGGTAGTAACCATCCCTGGTTCATTCATCATCTTGTGAAACTCCATACTCAACCTCCTGTAACCAGTTAGGACATATCTATACCAAGCATCTGAAAACCAACTCCTGCAACATGTCAGGTACTCATTTTTCTGTTTTGCAGGTACGCAAGTTCTCGCTAAGGAATCTCTTATGCGATCAACATCCAGATGGCATCTATAAGCCCATCACCCTATTCATCAATCTCCAAATGGCATCTATAAGCCCATTCCATCATCACATTGCTACTATGTGAGCGCAAATTTCTGGGCACTCTAGTGTTCAATCATCTTCTACCCTCGGATTACGAAAGGCACGCCAGCCAATCTGCATCCTCAGGTCTAAGAAGATTGAACAGGGGCAACTATTGTACCCCAAAATTTGCCCTCCCATATTTTTCAAGAAATTGCCAAGACAAGCTGCAAAATTCCCCAAGAGTTGCACAGTGCAAAGGTCTCCTATACAGTCAAAATTAGGGTTTTTGTTCTGATCAAGAAAATGAAGTTTTCAAAGGTCCTATCAAGTCTCACATGCTTATAAATATGGTCAAGTATCCTCATGCAAAGTTTCAAGGCCTTCAGCACAAAATTGCACAGTCAAAACCCTAATTGCACTACAGTCAACTGTAGGGGCAAAATGGTCATTTGACAGTCAAAAGTTCAAATTTTTGGTCAACATATCATTTTGAAGCCACAAACATCATTTGATCAATGCTTGATCATGATTCTCAAAGTTTGGCTCAAAAATCATCAAGATGCAAAAGTTTCCTTATTTGGACAGTTGGAAAAGTCAACTGTAAATTGACCAGAGCATAACTTCCACATGGATTATCAGAAAAAATCCATCCAAAGCTCATTTTGAAGAGAAATACATTTCCTACAACTCATCTTCATACTTCAAGTCCAAGAAATGCTCTCACAAAAAGTTATCAATTTCAACATTATAGGTCATTTTCAAAAGTCAACAAAAAGGGACTTCAAGTCAAAGGCCATAACTTGAGATTGGTAAATCAAAATGACATGGGACCAAAGACATTGGTTAGAGGACTCAAAGACCTTTCCAAAATGTCCAAGAACATGAGAAAAGCTTAAAAATTGAGCAAGTTATGCCTTGTGGACATTGGGAAATTTTTGGATATTTTGAAAAGTCAACATTGGTTCAAATGACCTAAATTTGCTAATGGGCCCATTTTTCTTCCACAATTCATCATCCATAGCATGTGCACGACCACTTGGCCCAAAGGGAAGTATTTCTTCATTTTTTATTTATTTATTTGAATTTTTATTTATAATAATTCATTTAAATCAAATTAAATACATGGAAAATATTTAACCTACTATTTCAAATCTTTTTATACATGATATGCCTTCAATATTTCGTGCATGGTTAAGATTGGAAAGAATCAATTTGATTGGATCATAATTGGTACAAAAATGCATGGAAAAGATTGAAAAAACAATGCTTGAAAATCAAATCTTCAAAGCCATGAATACAAAAGATCTTGATCAATTTTCTTGACCTAATTGATTCATTACATAAGCCTGAACGAAACCCTAATGGAAACAGATACGCAGCTGCTCAGAAAACCCTTGCACAAACTCATACTTTTTCTCAAAAAAACTCAATTCTGAAAACTCACTTGCAGGGTGATACAAGCTTCAAAACCTATTCCATTAGCTTCCTCAAGGATCATAGGACATATTCCAATCAAAAACCAAGCCCCATACTCAAGAAAACGCGAAGTCATCACTGAAATTGGTAGAGAAAATTCCAAAACTGTCTTCCATTATCCATGCATTTTAAACATATTTTGTTGTTGTTTTTGTGTTTAGGGTGATGTTTACAAACTAACTGCATGGTTTGATTGAAGTTTCATGCCCTATATGAGAATTCGCCATTAGAGATACCTAGGGTTCCAAGGTTTTCAATTTGGGCGTTTTCCATTCCTATAAAATTAAGACATAACAATTCCATGAATGAAATCAGCAGGTTGGGACGAAAAGATTAAGACCATCGCGCCAAATTTCTGAGCGTCACAGGCCTAATCGCTATTATTGAAATCAGCATATTTTGAGGGGGTTTAAAACCCCCGTTAAATGTTTGTCAATTTGTTTCAGGAAATCCAACGAAGAAGATGATGCAGTGGCAGCCAATGATTGGGCAATTTGAATTTTCGCGCTGGTTTCCACTAACCATTGTCTTCTTATTATATTATTCTTAGTTTATTTAATATACAACACGCGCATCTGGCTCCACTGGCAAGCATAAGGATTGGTCAAGTACATGACCTGGGTTCGAGCCCCAGGTTTTCACTTTCTCAATATTATTTTCCAATTAACAATCACATGCAGGTTCAACGTTATTGTTCCATCATACACCCTCCAGATCAAACCATCCACGTGCATATCAGGCTCAAATCAAAGGCTCAGAATTGAGGAACACCATAAACCCTGGTCAACGCTTCAGCACGCTACCTGGCAAAAGTCCAAAAAGGCCAAGGTTAATGGGCCAGATTCCTAAAGATTCACCTCCATGTTGGGGACTACAACCCCCCTAGGTTTGCCATGTTATTTTTTTTAGTTTTATTTTTAATTCTATTTTCTTTTAACTATTATTTGTTTAATTAATTAATTATTTTCATAAATATAATAAAAAACACAAAAACATAAAAAATCAGAAAAAATAATAAATATTGTTTTATTTTAATATTTCTTGTAAATAAATTTGCATGTAAATTAATTAGTTAAAATAGGGTTTAATTAATTAATTTTCATCCTTTTTATTTTCTTTCATGATAATCAAATATTTAATATTATTTATTTTATTTATTTTTATAATTAAATTTGTATATAAAAATTAGGGTTAATTTAGGTTAAAATTCAATGTTTTCTTAATAAATTAAAAATAAAATAGAATTAGGGTTAGCATTTAATTTCAATTAATTCCTTCTTTCTATTAAATCCTAAAATACTAAAAAATACCAAAAAACAAATTCTTTCTTTTTTTAATTAATTAACTCCATCATTAATTTTAATTTTGCAAAAAGGGTCCAACGCCCTCGTTTCGATTTAACTCTTATGCGCATATTTATTTTATTTCTTTATAATATTTATGTATCTCTCCCAAGGCCATGTAACCTTTTAATTTTCTCGCACTTTTTATTTGCTTTCTTTATTTTTCTGTCAAATCGGATCCTGGTTAATTTTGGCGATGTGGACCCGCGCCTTTGTAATAGTTTAGAATTTTATCTTTCTCGCAATATCTTTAACTGTTAAATCAAAGCATGCAAGAATGAATGGACATAAATAAAAACAAGCGTAGATCACTTTGACATGACAAAAGACAAAAATAAATGAACATGACACACAAATCGCACACACCACCCCTAGGGTACGCCTCACTGTTGCCTTGCCTCGAAAGGTGATCGTCGAGTAGAGGATGTCTTAGTAAGTCCTCATGATCCGGGAACCTGGCATGAGGGTAGCTTCTAAGGTGTCTTCCCATTGCTCTGGTGATCACCATGTCCTGAACCTCGAATTGACCCGAACACCTCCAACGGTGGTGCTACCTACCTCTCAATGGTGGGATGGCACTACTTTAAAGGACATTTACACAGACGAATTCCTTAGGGTAGGTAGACGACTCGTGGATACTTGCTCTAATTCAAAACAAAACAAATCAAAAATACTTTTCACACCGACACCTTTTCAAAAAGCATTCGAAAGCAATTTTTCAAACACTCTTGAGGACTGATACAAGAGTCGAACTGGAATTTTCAAAGAAACTTTTTAAAACCCACAATTGAAAAGCAAACAAACAATTTTGAAAACACAATGAGCAAGTATCTAAGAGCCCATGGATAACCATGGATAGAAAGGGTGCTAACATCTTCCCTTTCTATAACCTACCTCCCGAACCGAGAGCAATCTCTATAAGGAATTTTTCTGTGCTTTTGTCCTTTCCATTTGGAGAAAATAAAAGACGGTGGCGACTCTTGCTTCCGCGATATTTCGCGAACCAGCGTTAAACAGTCAGTTCCAGATCCACCGATCACAGCATATCATTTGGCGCATTAGGCCGTGGATGATTACCAGTCTATGAATTTCGAGTTTCCGTATGAGAACATCATGTTGGTGACTGACTGTGAAAAACCTGGACCGGATGAAGGACCTGAGGAAGGATCCCGATGGTCTATGTATTTTGATGGAGCCTCAAACGCTTTGGGTAATGGCATTAGCACCGTGATCATATCTCATGAGGGTTGTCATACTTCGTTCACCGCCCGACTATGTTTTAACTGCACCAACAATGTGGCGGAGTATGAAGCGTGCATCATGGGCCTGCGAGCAGCTATTGACCTGAGGATTAAGTTCTTGAGTGTATTCGGAGATTCCGCTCTAGTGATCAGTCAGATCAGAGGTGAGTGGGATACGAAGCACCCAAATCTTATTCCTTACAAGGAGTATGTATTGACGTTGCTTTCACACTTCGAGGAGATAACCTTTGAACATTTCCCCAGGGACGAGAATCAGTTAGCAGACGCGCTAGCCACTATGTCTTCTATGTTCAAGGTCAGGTGGGACAATGAGGCTCCCCAGATTACCATTGAGAGGTTGGACGAACCCGCACATTGCTGTGACATTGAGACTGAAGAGGTAGCAGATAAACCCTGGTTTCACGAGGTAAAGAGGTATCTTGAGGCTCATGAATACCCCGAGGGTGCATCTGTTAATGACAAGAAGTTCTTGAGGAGGTTCGCTGCGAAATTCTTCATCAGCAATGGTATCCTTTTCAAGCGTAACCATGATTCAACCTTACTGCGATGTATGGACAAGAACGAGGCGGAAAGAATTATGGCAGAGTTATATGAAGGTACCTTCGGAACTCATTCCAGTGGACATACCATGGCAAAGAAAATCCTTCGGGCATGATATTATTGGTCCACCGTGGAAGCCGACTGTTATCAGCATTCTCGGACTTGTAATAAGTGCCAAGTCTATGCTGATAATGTGCATGTACCTCTAGTTCCTCTGAATGTTTTGACAGCTCCTTGGCCTTTTGCAATGTGGGGCATCGATATGATTGGCGAGATCAGACCTACTGCGTCCAACGGGCATCGTTACATCCTGATAGCAATTGATTATTTTACAAAGTGGGTTGAGGCAGCTTCCTTTGCTACAGTAACCAAGAACGTCGTGGCACGGTTTATTCAGCACGATTTGATTTGTCGATATGGTGTACCAGAGAGGATTATTACGGACAACGGTACAGATCTCAACAATACGATGATCCCCAAGCTCTGCAAGCAGTTCAAGATACAGCATCACAACTCTTCTCCTTACCATCCGAAGATGAATGGGGCTGTTGAAGCGGCTAATAAGAACATCAAGAAGATTGTGCAGAAGATGACGGTGACATACAAAGATTGGCATGAGATGTTACCATTTTATCTTCATGTGTATTGAACCTCAGCGCGGACTTCAACAGGGGCAACACCTTACTCTTTGGTGTATGGCATGGAAGCAGTCTTACCTATCGAGGTCCAGATACCCTCTCTTAGGATTATGAAGGATGCAGGTTTGAGCGAGGATGACTGGATCCAGACCCGGCTTGATCAGCTGAACTTAATCGACGAAAAGAGACTTACTGCTATTTGTCATGGTTAGACGTATCAAAAGTGAATGATCGAGGCATTTAACAAGAAAGTCAGACGACAAGAGTATCAAGTTGGGGATCTGGTGATCAAACGCATCATACTACCTCAAGGTGATCCCAGGGGCAAATGGACCCCTATGTATGAAGGGCCATTTGTGGCTAAGAACATTTTCTCAAGAGGAGCTATGATTCTAACCACCATGGATGGTGACGACCTTCCTGACCCCGTCAATGCAAACATAGTGAAAAAATACTACGCATAATCAAAGACCCGCTAGGTTGACTGGCCTAGGCAAAAATAAGGGCTTCCCGACGAACCAAAAGGGTTCGGGCAAAAATAAGGGATGAAAATGAAAAAAATATGTACACCCGGCAAGTCGAAAACCTGAAAAGGCGGCTTGGGCAAAAAAAGGGTATCCCGGTGGACTGAAAACCTGAAAGGGCGGTCCAGGCAACAATTAGGAATCAAAGCATTACACTATGTCTCATTGGGTCGCCTTGCAACCAGACTTCAGTACCAACTATCAAGTTCGAACGACACTAATCAATCTGATCTACCTTCAACCAAGTAGCAAAGTGATGAGACGCTTGAAGATATAAAGGCAATAGCAGAGTTGGAACCCAGTGGGATTGTTCACATAGCTGTATTTCTTCATTTTACACAAATTGTATAAATTCTATCTTTCGACAACGTTCTCTTACTAGGACGTCAGCCTCTTGTACAAAAAACGCCTATTTACAGGCCAACTTCAAAATCAATACAATTCATTTTCACAAAGACATTTCAAATTGTTTTCCTTTTTCTGTTTTATTTTGTAAGAACGTCCAATGTTCATTTTTGATATATGCATTTGACAATAATTACTGCTCATAAATATTTGCATACGAAACAAAAGACGATTACTCGTAATATCAGGAACAGGGGCAAACAAGAAATGTCCAAACCTTACAGTTGCTCTGTCCACCAGGTATAGGGATGGACCTAGCTGGAGAATACGATTAAAGGTACATTCACTCCCTGTAGAGCAAAAGGTATATAGAAACCGTGATTCTCCCCAAGTAGAGTTTATCTATCATCGGCACTAGAAAATTATCCCCAGTGGAGTTTATTTCTTCCACAGACAGAAACTCAATCCCCAACAGGTTTCATTATCTCCAGCAGCGGTAATTCATCCCCAGCCGAGGTTATTCATCCAAATCAATAGATCCTATAGAAGAGCATCTCTTCCCCACAGAGTCATTTTCTCGTCAGTTTATTCTCCAGCAGGATTATTCTCACAATCATCTTCGGTCGTTATTCCCAGCAAGAACGAAGAATTCAACTCTTTTGCTCCAGCAGCAGTCCGGGATTTATTTTCCCCAGTTAGAGAACATCATATAAACATTGCATATCCATACATCTTGACATGCGCATACGCATCATACAGCACAATCTCATTTATTTTGAGAACATCATTACATATCATGCATTACATACGACTAACTCTTTACCTTTCAGGAAAGATACAATCAAATTCTCACAAAGTTCAAGCTATGAAGCCCGGATCCGACCGGATAATATCTTGATTTCTACATCATATTGTGAAGCTCGGAGAACAAGCAAATAACAATATCAAACACCGCGAATCCTGGATTCGACCAGATAGTGGTTTATCACTAAGCTATGAAGCTCGGATTCGACTGGATAATAGTTTAATCCCCAGCAAGATGTGAAGCCTAGATTATGACCAGATAACAGCTCAGCCAGTATTGTGAAGCCTGGAATACGACCAGATAGCAATGCAAATTTATGTGAAGCCTAGATTACAACCAGATAGCAGTCAAAGACACCGCAAAGCCTGGATTAGGACCAGATAGTGGTACATCTTTAATACAAGTTATGAAGCCCGGATTCGACCGGATAGTATCTTGATTTCTCCGAACACCATGAAGCCTGGATTCGACCAGATAATGGTATGAGACATCGTGAAGCCTGGATTATGACCAGATAGCGGTAAAAAGACACTGAAGCCTGGATTACGACCAGATAACAGTGAGGGACACTAGGAAGCTTAGATTACGACCAAATAGAAGTTTACCCGGCCAATTACTATGAAGCCTGGATTCGACCGGATATTAGTAAGCCCAAAAGTCAAATGGAAAGCCCGGAGGCGACCGGATAACCACTTGATTTCTTCTAAAGCCTGGATTATGACCAGATAAGAAGTAAGGTATTGTGAAGCCTGGGTTACAACCAGATAGCAGTACAGAACACCATGAAGCCTGGATTCGACCAGATAATGGTATAAAGCATCGTGAATCCTGGATTACGACCAGATAACGATAAAAGGACTGAAGCCTGGATTACGACCAGATAACAGTACAAGACACTGTGAAGCTTAGATTTCGACCAAATAGCAGTTTACCTGGACAAATACTAAGAAGCCCGGAGTCGACCGAATATTAGTGTGCCCTAAGTTCAAGTTGAAGCCCGGATGCGACTGAATAACAACTTAATTCCTTCTGAAGCCTGGATTACGACCAGATAAGAATCGAGAAATTGCGAAGCCTGGATTACAACCGAATAACAAGTTTAATCTCATCCCCTAGTAAGTCACTTTAAAGCCTGGATTACGACCAGATAGAAGTTGGTATTATCACTACGAAGCCTGGATCACGACCAGATAGTAGTTCACTTTCACCTCCTCGACTAAGAGACGATTCCCCAGTAGAATAACGGACGATCGAAGCTCCTAAAATTCTATTTCTCTCAAGACAGAGATCAGCATTCCCCAGCGTAGTCTTCCTCAACAACAGGTATACAGACTCTCGCTAAGGAATCTCTTATACGATCGAAACTCCTTTGGATGGCATCTTTAAGCCCATCTTCCATCATCAATTTCCAAATGGCATCTGTAAGCCCATTCCCGACATCATAAGACGAGTACCACTTCATGCGATTGCAAATTTCTGGGCACTCTAGTGTTCAATCATCTTCTACCTTCGGATCATGAAAGGCAGAAAAGTCAATCTACATCCTCAGGTTTAAAAAGATTGAACAGGGGCAGATGTTGTACCCAAAAATTTTCCCTCCCATATTTCTCCAAAAAACATTTCAAAAGAAAGTCTCAAGTTGCTCAAGGAAGTCCAAGGGTTGACCAGACAAGCTCTCACCTAAGGTAGTCTACCTCAAATTAGGGTTTCATGTTGCATCAAGATACTTGAGTCCAAGGGATACCAAATGCTCACCATTGTCATAATATGTTCTCAAGATCATCCATGTCAAGTTTCAAGCCTTGCAGAGAAAGTTTGCTCAGTCAATTGCTCAAAGGCCTAAAAATCGATTGTGATAGGGCAAAAGTCAATTGTGGCCTACATACAGTCAAACTTCAAGATTTTTGGTCAACATTCTCATTTTGAAGTATTATTCATCATTTGATCAAGGGTTGATCATGATTCATCAAGGATTTCTCATAATTCATCAAGAACCAAAAGTTGCTAAATTAGGGTTTTGTAGGAAAAGTCAACTCAACTTTGACCAAGCATAACTTTCTCATACTTTATGAGAAATGACCCATCCAAAGCTCATTTTGAAGAGGATGCAATTCTATACAATCCATATTCATCTCCCAAGTTCAAAATATGCAGTCGCAAGAAGTTATGGATTTGGACATTATAGGTCATTTTGAAAAGTCAACAAAAACACCTTTTTTGTCAAAGCTTCATACATGAACATGGAATACCAAATTTATATGAGACCAAAAGGGTTTCTAAGAGTACATCTCAAGCTTTATAAAAAGTCTAAGAACACCTTCAAATAGTCAAAATTGAGGAAGTTATGCATTGGTGAAGTTGACATTTTTGCAAAATTGTCAAAAAGTCAAATGTGCTCACAAATGCATTTTTGCTAAATGGGCCCAACTTTTTAAGCTTTCACCACCTTTCCAACATGGTCCACGACCCAAGGCAGCAACCACATCTTATTTGCTCCATTTATTTATTTTATTATGGTTTTTATTTTTTTAAAATCATTTAAAATCAAATAAATAAAAAAAAATGCCAAGATTTGTTTTAAAGATCTGATTTTAATGAAGATCAAATCCAAATAAGTTGGCCTAATCAATCAAATTTGAATCAAGGAAAAAGGGCATGATTTGCATGGTTATGGAAAGATTTCATATGGCTTAAAGATCAAATATTCCATTCATGAATTCTCAAGATCATGGCCAAAAATAATTAACCTAATATGATTCACTACTTATGCTAAAGATCATTGAACCCTGAGGACAAGAATTTTCGTGCAGAGCTACCTCCAAGAACGAGAGAAAAACTTCAAAATTCCAAAGAAAAGTGTGAGACGGATATCCTTCTATAGGCCACTTCAAGGTGGGCTGAAGCTTCCAATCGCTTGCTGGCAGTCTCCTGGAGCTAACCCAATCATTTGCAAGGCTTAAAACGCCCAGAATTGTCCTACATCACTCACACGGTTTTCCTTCAAACTCAAAATTGTTTTCAATGTTTCACGCATCCTAAACACATTCTAATCATATATTCTTGTTCATAATATTGTTTGCAAGCTATTGGTACTGTTTAATTGCATTTACAGCGCAGGAATCGCCATATGCCATAGCTAGGGTTTGCGAGCTCGTTTTGGGATTTCATAACCTAGGCAAAATTGGGCCATGATTAGGGTACCATGATGCTCGTGAGATTGAGATGAGTGGATTGGTACCATCACCATTAATTTATTGTGCTTGTACATGATTTTCGAGATGCACAGGTTTATACCTACGATGAACGTCCGTTGGTAAAAGTCTGTTATCTAAGACAATAGATCCTTGGAAAAGAAGATGTCGTGGCAAGCAACCATTCGCCCGTTTGAAAATTCGCGCATTTGGATTTAGTGTTTTGTTGTTTTCTCATATTATGTTTTGTGTTTATTATATGAACAACTAACAAAGCCAGCCCAGTTGGTCAGGAGGCGCATCTTTGATGCACACGTCCTGGGTTTGATCCCAGGCGTGTGCATTTTGTTATTTTCTTACATATTTCAGGCAGATCCAGCGCATCCCTCATTCTGATGCCTACCATGCACCTCAACATCCAGCCACTGGATGCACTCTCACCCAGATCCAACGCTTAGCACAAAGAGACCCATGATGTGCCTTGGTCAACCTGCAGTAGAGGATCCAAGAAGTCAACATGGATCAATTTCTTTTGGGCCCGGTATTGTTTTTGACACCCCTCCAATTGCTGTTTAACCAGGCCCATATCTCTTTTTATCTTTTCTTTTATAATTTCTTTTAATTAATTTATTCAAATTATTTTTTACTAACACCAAAATTAATTATTTTATCAAAAAATCATAAAAAATAATTTTCATCCAATTAGATTTAGAATTTATTTTTTATACAAAAATTAATTTAATTAGTTTGTTTAAGCTTAGGGTAACTTTAATTATTTTGTAAATAAATTAAAACAAGTTAGAAATTAGGGTTTCTTTAATTTTAAATTCCATTTTCTTTTTCTTAAAAAATAACCAAGAATACAAAATAGGCCATGTAAATTATTTTCCTTAATTTAATTTAATTACTAATTAGATTTGTATTTAATTTAAAAACCTAATTCTTCTTCTTAAAAATAATTAAAAACAACAAAAACAATTTCTCTTTCGAATAGGTTAGACGGGGTCAAAACCCTAGTTCTCTCTCGTTCTCGATTCATCGCGTTTATTTATTTTTTACCATATTAATGTAATTGCTCACAAGTTGTAATAGATTAATTAGGATTTTTCTCCTTTTCATTTATCTTTTTGACGGGTTGTTTTTTGCTATGTAAATTAATACCCGAAGCCTTGTAATAGTGTAGCTTTACTTTCCGCACTTTAATTTACGCAAAATATTAAACTGTTAGATGTATGATATTAGGGTTGCATGACAAGAAGGTAGATTAGTTCTTAAGTACTTACTCAAACAAAACATACTTTTTCACACCAAACACCTCTTCAAACAAAGTTTTCAAAAACACTTCGTAACACTCTTGAAGATAGAAGAAAGGGTTAAATCGAAGTAAAACAAAAAACTTTTTTCAAATAAAACACACACAAGCAATTTTAAAAATGATGAGCAAGTACCTAAGAGACCGTAGAAAACTACAGATAGAAAGGGTGCTAATACCTTCCCTTTCTATAATCTACCCCCCGTACTCAAAATCTCAAAAAAGGGAATTCTTATGTGCTTTTTTCCTTTCCAGTTGGATAAAATAAAAGTCGGTGGTGACTATTGCTTACCGCGACATTTTGTGAATACAAACGCAAAACGCAAACCAACATTTTCCTTTAACAGTCAATTCTGCCTCCGTATCACAGCGCCGATCTTGACTTCTTTCCTGTCGGTCTCGATACCTAGGTTGATAACTTCGACAGGCTCTTCATGAGGTTGAATAGCTTGCTCCTCTTGCATCAGAAGTCTGGCTAGTTCCCCTGGTATTTCACAATCTTCCTCGCCTTCGTCTTTGGATTGGTTAATTGGATGTTCAAAGTCATAACTGGCAATAGTAGAGTCGTTGGCAATGAGATCCGGAGTGGATGAGGATCCGCAAGTGTGTGTGTGTTTGTGTGTGTGTGTGTGCATGTAAGATAGATGGCTATTGAAAAATGCAATAAAGAAAAAGAAATACAATGAACACAAAATTTGAAAGCAAAAGGTCCAATGGTTTATATTAAATGATCATATGATAAATGAACATGAACAGAACCCTTAACAAATGGACCATAGTGCCCCGGGAAAGGCACATGGCTTTAAAGTAATTGTTTGGATTTAAGATTACAGACAAAATTTCTTAAATTGACAGAAAACAATAAACAGTAATTACTCCATAATGAAGGAGATGGGAGTGAAATCCTTTGCGTGCCAGTTATTGAGCTTTCCTCCGGCAATAGGGTAGATCCATTCTTCAAAAGAGCATTCATCATCAGAGTCTTCCACAATGTTTACTTCATGATTTCCAATTCGGAGAGGTGGCTTTCCTACACGAGCGCACCTGACCTCTTTCTGAGCTTTGGTGGTGAAACCCAACCCAAATTTGTCTACTTTAAATGGAATGTCAGGAAGTTGTCCCCAGATAGTACAACTTCCATCTTCTACCACGACACGTGCATCCTTAAGTGAGACCATTCTTGGTACAACTTCATCAGCTTTTGATATGTTGGAGGAGATTTTGGTGGAGGCAACCATAGGAGGAACAAATTCGAAAGCCTGGAACGAAGTCTCTATGAACTCACCATCCATTTCCACATACTTGAAAGAATTGAGGTGGCTCACCATAAATTCTTTTTCGCTGTATGTTGTACCCCAAAATTTTCCCTCTCATTCTCTCAACATTTTTCTCATCACAAGGCCCTTGGAGCTCAAGATCCAATTAGGGTTTCCTCTGCAAGACTTCTCCTAGCATTGTTGACCCAAATTAGGGTTTGTGTTTGCACAAATATATTTTGACCTAAAATTACTAAGATGACTTTCATGCTTCATGTTGGACTCCCAAGTTTATCCTTACCAAGTTTCAAGCCTTGATCCCAACCTTTGCCCAGTCAATTGGACAGTTGACCTAGAAATCAGCTGTATTGGGGAAAAAGTCAACTGTGGCCAATTGACAGTCAAACCTCATGAAAATTGACCCACATAAACATTATAAACTCATATGGACCATTTGATCAAGTTTGGATCACAATTCCACAAGAAATTTGATCAGATCACCAAAAGGGCAAAATGGTCATTTTTAGGGTTTTGACTGCACAAAGGCAATTTTTGACTGTTTGACCTAGCCAATGGCAAACCAAGCTCACATATGGACACAAGGACCCCATGTAATTGTCTTGACATACTCAACAAGTTCAAAAGATCCCAAATGCACAAGATTGGCAGTTGAATTTTCCAGTCAATTGATCAATTTTTGACTGTATACTGAAAAGTCAAACTTTGACTTTTTGGTCAAAATCAAGTGTCAAGATTCATTTTTCATCAAAACATGCCAAATCATGAAACTTGTTCATCAAGAAATCAAGAATTGCAAATTAGGGTTTGAAATGAAGATTTTTTATAACTTAGAATTTTTCTAAGTTATGAAAAACCCTAATTTTTTCCTAACTTTGTCCCACTTTCTCATCAAGATGCATTTGGATTCAAGGAAAAGTCAAAACATGAAAGTTGTAGTCCATTGCAAAATCTACAACTTTGATTCACAAAGTTTCCTCAAAAGAAGCTTGTAGCTCAAGTTACAATTTTTGGAACAAGGGTACCAAACCATTCTTAACTTAGAGAAATTTGACCTATTTTAGGCAAGGTTTTTACCTAACTTCAAGACCACTTTTCACATACTTCCACTTGGAATTTCAATTTGCATTACAAAGATGGATTGTAGTACACATTCCAATCTTTCCAAAATTTCCAAGAACTCATCAAACAACCTCATGGTTAGAGAGAATCGAATTTGGCAAGTTGGGAAAAATTCACTTTGTTCATGACCAAGTTACATGTCCATAACCTTGCATTTTTGAACTCAGCATGCCTTAAGCTAGATTACAGGTCCTTATCTCATTTGCACTCAATAATTAAATGCAAACCCTTTGTGTTAAAGCCTTGTATTATGTGTTTAAGCATTACATGAAGGTTTAGTCTTAAAATAGAAAAAGCAAATTATCCATTTTAGAAAAGTATGGCTTTATGTCAAAGTTGCAAATCAAGAAGTACAAGGCCATATCTTTAGGCACAAGTTCAGAAGCAAAACACACTGATCAAGGGGAAAGGTTGCAGCATAGATTGGGGGCCTACATCAGTCTAGAGGACCACTTGACATTTTGTTGCTTAAGTGTGAAGAAAACTTGCATAACATACACCAACTCTCATCTCAGCCAAGGGAACCTTAAGCAAAGTTATTGTACACTTTCTAAACATCAAACCTAAGCTGAAACACAAGCCAACCAAGTTCAAAACAGTCTCAAACACAGAATCACCATTAAACTGCACAAAAACAGGGCATCCTGCACTTGGAATCCCACAGCTCATTTTCATCGTGCATCTTGGCCAAAAACACTTCAAACACATCCCACATCATCCCTTGAAACTGTCCCAAGCCCTAAACACGACCTGTAACATCCCTAACTAACATCACCATTTCCATATTTTCTGTTTTGCAGTTGAAGTGCCATAACACGATTCACTTGGTTTCAAAGCAAACTAAAGGTTGGAATAGCATCCCTGGATATCAAGGAAGCTATACCAATCATCACCTTGCATTGAAAACACCTCCATCACCAGATACGATTCCAACTGAACAGGTAAGTTCATGAACTCTTATCTCTCTATCCAGGCATTGTTAGGTTTAGATTTGTGAAGAAATTATGTCACATTCATGGCCCTGAACATGCCCATATAATTAGTTTTCATTTATGTTATGTGTGCTATGAGAATTTGATGTCTGAACATGGAACAAAAACTAGGTCAGGAATTGGGGGAGAAGAAATTCTCTCTCATTTCTGAGAGTTAGATTGATTTCTTTATATGTCTAGAATCGTGGCTTCAAGCTCTACAGGTTTCATGTTACAAGATTTGGCAAATGATCAAGGAATCTGGAGATAGAAAACGCGTGTTGTTGTTGTTCATACGGGTTATGAGGTTGAAGACAAAGTCTTCTTGGGCTGGGCCTGAGTTGACTTCTTATTTGCACCCTATGTTTACTTTTGAACCCCTTTGGCCCATTGTGCTTATTTGAGACATTTTCTTGACTTTTCTTTTTATTTCTGACTTATTTATTTTTTCTCATAATATTAAAAATATAAAAAATATTTTTCACACCATTTTTATATTTATTAGGCATTTATTTGTTTAAATTGATGTTTGTACATAAATAATACATAATATCTTTTATTTAAAAAATACTAAAATTAATACCAATGCATTTTATTTTCTGATTTTCATTTTATTTTATCTTTTGAAAATATTTTATGAAAATATACTTTTTTTAAAATATTAAATATTTTATTTTTGTACATATTTAATATATTTATCATATAATATAAATATTTACATATTTATTAGGATATTTAGGATAAAAATACCAAAAATATATATATTTTTATTTTTATTAATATTTAACATTAAAAATACCTTTTTGACAAATATACTTCTCTTTTATTTATTTATTTTTTGTATATAATTAGTAAATATTGTATATAATACATAATAAATAATTAATACCTTTTATTTAGTAAAATTAGGGTTTTTGCCCTAAACATGAAAATATTCAAAAATTAACTT
This sequence comes from Vicia faba, assembly GCA_948472305.1. Lineage (NCBI taxonomy): Eukaryota > Viridiplantae > Streptophyta > Magnoliopsida > Fabales > Fabaceae > Vicia > Vicia faba. The sequence continues at coordinate 1,130,987,117 of OX451737.1, forward strand.
TCTTTTAATTATTTTTATTTTTATTTTATTTATAAAATATACACTTACACAAAAATACTTTCACATACATATTGCTTTATTCTTACATATCTTTACATTTATATTTGCGCATTTCAATTTGGTTGTAAATATTGGGTATTACCCTCCTATAAAGTCTCATCCCCATTTGAACATTTGTACCCCCCTTCCCATATATTGTGTTGTAATAACTTAGGAACTTTATTTTTCGCACTTTAAAGCTTTCTAATTATGCCATGTTAGAATTGGGGTTTGTATGCAAATCAATTAACCAAAAATAATTTGACCTAAATTCAAGATAAACAAGCATGAAAATGGACAACACTAATCACACTTGCACCCCTAGGGTATTCCACTTGTTGCCTTCAATAATGGGCCATATTGCATGTTAGGTCTCTTTGGGCAAAACAAACACAATTCAAATGATCATATTCCCTCGATGACACTTTCGAAAGTTGCCTAAAAAATGATCAAGTCCCTCCAAGGAAAAATTGCCCAAAGATACTTGGCACCATTGCAATTATGGTCTAAACGATGACCCGCGCCCGTCCCTTTCACATTCTAACACAAGATTGTCCACCAAATGCAATGGTGGAACAAAATTGTTAAAAGGGTTAAAACATAGCAAAGATCTTTGAGAAATTTAGGGTAGAAAACTCTTGATTACTTGCCCCCTTGCAAAACAAAAACACTTGCCTATTTTTCAAACCACGCATCACTACACTTTCAAAACAACTTTCAAAAACAATGAAAACCTTCTCAAAAGACATACACCTTTGTATACATCCCAACATGGATCATTACAAAGGTTGCCACCACATTGGCCTCTTTTCAAAACATTTTCAAACCCACACACACAAAGCACCATTTCAAACAATTGAAAATTAAGGCAAGTTGATCTAAGCAAGTAACTAAGAGCCCATGGATAACCATGGATAAAAAGGGTGCTACCCTTTCTATAATCTACTCCCCGAACCCAAGAAAACATCTCAAAGGTTTTTTGCTGTGCTTTTTAACCTTTCCTCAGGATAAAATAAAAAGTCGGTGGCGACTCTTGCTCAACCGAAACATTTGCAAAAACAAACGCAAAACCCAAGTCAGTTCTCCCACCGTATCATAGAACTGGCGACTCTGCTGGGGAAATATTTAAAAGTGGAGTAACCTTAGGGCTTAGATCACCCTCTTGCATGACTAATTGTTTGTTTTGATTGCTTTATATCTTGGCTCTCTTGTTTGGGTTTACAATCCTACACTCGGATTTTGGGAAACATTCATAGATAGCAATACGTTGTGGAAACTGTGCGGGGTATACCGACACGGTCGAAGCAATAGCTATATTAGTGCGACATATTTGTGAGTACCGGTAACCCTTGAGTTCAATCAAGGAGAGTACGGGGCCGCTGAGTGATGTCACTAAGCACTAATGACCTAGAACCTTACTTGACCATCTTGGCCTTTCATTAGGGGTAGTGAGATGACCGGCTTTGGTGCAGTCCGAAGTTGGTAGATACTCGATACTACACTCATTGAGGGTTGTTTTCTTGGAATATTTTGATCGCTAGTTAAGTGGCTAAACCAAAACAATGAACAATGAAAACAATCCAGTGATATTGAGCTCCTTAGAACCCGGTTACTATTTATAGGACAGGTTTTTAAGCCAACTACACTCAAGAGGGTACTTACCTATGAAACCCCATGCAAGCCTGAAACTAGGGTTTGGTGTGAATTGATTGTACATATGTTTGTGCATGCATCATGAACATCATAAAGCATCATATGCATTTACTAACCACTTCAAGGGTTTAGATCTTCATCTTTGTTCTTGTTTTGTAGGTCATGGAAATTCCTCGCAGAAAAACCATCCAAGTCAACCTTGTGAGAATCCCTCCTCAACTCAAGGAGTTCAAATCAAGAATTCAAGAAATCTCTCCCTTCAGTGAAAGACATGGTAGACTGCTCAGCTTAGTCAACACCAACATTGAAGAGGACATGATGAAAGTGCTATTCCAGTTCTTTGACCCTCTTCACCACTGTTTCACTTTCCCCGACTATCAGTTGGTGCCCACTTTGGAGGAATTTTCTCAACTCCTGAGAATTCCTATCCTTAATCAACTACCTTTCAACGGTACGGAAAAGGAACCAAAGCCTGAAGATGTTGCTCGAGCATTACATCTACAGCCATCTGACATCAAGGGGGCATTGGGAAACTAGAAGCGGTGTCAAAGGCTTCTTAGCAAAATTCTTGTTTGAAAAGGCACAAGAGTGTTGGAACTCATTGGACCTACAAGCCTTTGAAGAGATTGTGGCACTCCTTATCTATGGGTTGGTCCTGTTCCCAAATCCTGACCAGCTTGTAGAGGTCAACGCCGTCAAAATCTTCTTGTCCAGAAATCCAATACCAACATTGCTTTGGGGCATCCTTCACTCATTTTACACACGAACAATGAGAAAGAGGGGTGTTCTCATGTGTTGTACTCCTCTCCTTGCAAGGTGGTTTATTTCGCACCTTCCACAATCTGTCTTGAAGAATGACCAAGGCTCAAGGTGGTCCCAACGGTTGATGACTCTTACTCACTCTGATGTACATTGGTGTTCTCGGTCCAGAGAAAATGTCATCACCGTCGATCGTTGTGGGGAGTTCCCTAATGTTCCATTACTTGGCATTAGAGGGGGCATTACCTACAACCCTTGCCTAGCTTTGAGGCAATTTGGATATGCACGAAGAGATGGTCCTCACGACATGTTGATTCCTGACCTAGTTTTTGACTTCGACAACGATGCGCAAGGACTTCGCCAAAGATTCATCAGAGCTTGGAGGATGCCCAACAAGGTTGACAGCAAGATACTGGGGCACAAGAACTCCATCCCTCTTGAGCCTTATCTCAAGTGGGTACGAGCCCGAGCCCAGAGTCTAATGATGCCTTATCCTCATGTTCTCCCTGTGATTAAAGAGCCCGTTAAGGAAGGAGAGGTTCCCTACACCATCCTACATCCTGACATGCCTACATCGTGGGAGGAGATGCAGAAGAGTTGGATCCAACTCAAGGAGGAACGGAACACTTTTGAAGCCAGCTTCTACGCCAGCGAGAAGAAGGTTCTAGAGCTCACCCGCCGACTCCATGAGCAAGAGGCCCTCAACACCTACATTGCGCCAAAGAGGATGCGCAACGTCTTTTTACCTTGAGAAGTTGTTTTTTGTAATATTTGGCCCATGGGGCACTTATGTACTAACAAATTTCTTCTTATTAATATGACGTGTGTTCTTTTTGTCTGCAACAATTGTGAATTTCTAAAATCCTTGAATGCATTGCATAGATAGCATCTCATGTATCATGTGCATAACAGGTACCCCTTTTTTTTACAGGTTGCTTAATCTTCTTCGCTGTTTATTTTGAACAGTCATCATGAATCCAGAATCATCCAGTGAACAAGCTATCAAGGCCCTCCAGGCCCAGAATGCCCAGTTTCAAGAGATGGTCATGAGCTTGGCCCAAGGTCAACAAGAGTTGAAGGCTTTGCTTTTAAAGAAGAAGAAGAAGAAGAGGACTACGTTATTCAACACTAGACGCAGGTTTGGGAACACACTCCATAACGAGGCTGATCCAACTACTTCCTCTACAGAGAAAGACAGTCCCCAAGGGGGAGGGGCTCCTAGTCCTGCAGTCTTTGACAACGAGACGGATCACAATGACGAACAATACCCTTCTGCTGCTGACAGATACAAGCAATTAGAGGACCGCTTGAGTGCCATGGAGATTCAAAATGTGTCGGGGCTGGATTTCGGAGATTTAGGGTTATCTTCTGGGGTGGTAATCCCACACAAGTTCAAGGCGCCTGCCTTTGCCAAATACGACGGGGCCTCCTGTTCAAAGCTGCATCTCAGATCGTACGTAAGGAAGATCCAACCTTACACGGCAGACAAAAACCTTTGGATCCACTTCTTCCAAGATAGCCTTTCGGGGTCACAGCTTGAGTGGTTCTATCAGCTAGATGGAACCAGTATCCGACATTGGGAGGATTTGGATACCGCCTTTTATAGACAATATCAATACAATTCTGACCTCGCTCCTACGCGTACCCAACTTCAGGGTATGTCGCTGGTGTGATCGATGGATCTGGAACTGACTGTTTAACGCTGGTTCGCGAAATGTCGCGGAAGCAAGAGTCGCCACCGTCTTTTATTTTCTCCAAATGGAAAGGACAAAAGCACAGAAAAATTCCTTAAAGAGATTGCTCTCGGTTCGGGAGGTAGGTTATAGAAAGGGAAGGTGTTAGCACCCTTTCTATCCATGGTTATCCATGGGCTCTTAGATACTTGCTCACTTGTGTTTTCAAAAATGGTTTGTTTGCTTTTCAACTGTGGGTTTTAAAAAGTTTCTTTGAAAATTCCAGTTCGACTCTTGTATCGGTCCTCAAGAGTGTTTGAAAAATTGCTTTCGAAAGCTTTTTGAAAATGTGTTGGTGTGAAAATTATTTTTGAATTTGTTTTGAAATTAGAGCAAGTATCTAGAGTCGTCTACCTACCCTAAGGAATTCGTCTGTGTAGATGTCCTTTAAAGTAATGCCATCCCACCATTGAGAGGTAGGTAGCACCACTGTTGGAGGTGTTCGGGTCAATTCGAGGTTCGGGACATGGTGGTCACCAGAGCAATGGGAAGACACCTTAGAAGCTACCCTCATGCCAGGTTCCCGGATCATGAGGACTTACTAAGACATCCTCTACTCGACGATCACCTTTCGAGGCAACAATGAGGCGTACCCTAGGGGTGGTGTGTGATTTGTGTGTAGTTTTCAAGTATTTTTGTCTTTTGTCATGTTATTGGTGATCTAGCGTTTGTTTTTATTTTTGTCCATACATTCTTTCATGCTTTGATTAACAGTTAAAATATTGCGGGAAAAGTAAAAGTCTAAAGCTATTACAAAAGGCGCGGGTCCACATCGCCAAAATTTCTTGAACCCGATTTGACAGATAAAATAAAGGAATTAATGAAAGTAAAGAAATTAAAAGTGCGAGAAATTAATTACAAGGCTTCGGGAGAGATACATAAATATTTAAACAAAACAAAATAAAAATAAATATGCGAATTGAACCTTAAATCAAAACGAGGGCGTTGGACCCTTTTTAACTAAATTAAATTTAATAATGGAATTAATTAATTAAAAGAGAAAAGAAATTGTTTTTTTGGTATTTTTGGTATTTTATGTTTTTAATGAGAAAAGGATAATATGCAATTAAACCTAATTCTAGTTGTTATTTTATTATGAAAACATTGAAATTTTTAACCTAAAAATAATCCTAATTTTTATATACAATTTAATTATAAAAATAAATATCTAATATTTAATTATTATGGAATAAAAGAAAAAGATAAAAAATTAATTAAACCCTAATTCTATATTTTTTAGATTTTTATCAAAAGAGTTAAAATTAAACCTAATTTAAAACTAATTAATTTATGAATTTATTTACAAGAAATATTAAAATAAAAAAAAAATTATATTTTCCTTCTTTTCTGATTTTTTATGATTTTGTGTATTTTATGAAAACATTAAATTAATTAAACAAACAATAATTAAAAGAAAATAACAATTATAAAAATAAAGAAAGTAAAGAAAATTTGCAAACCAAGGGGGGGTATCTGTCCCCAAAGTGGAGGTGAGGCCTTTAGCAATCTGGCCCAATGCTTCAGGCCTGGTGGACTTTATTGACCACGTGTAGCTTCGTTGACTCATGCCTATGGTGTTCTCCAGATTCTAGCCTTCTGATTGATCTCGAGATAGATGTGGCAAGCTTGATTTGGAGGATGCACGGTGTTCTTTGGTCACGAAATCACATACAAACGCGTTAGTAAAAATAACATGAAAGGGATGGGGGACCTGGGGCTCGAACCCAGGTCCTTTGGTTTACCAGTCACTATGCTTGCCAGTGGAGCCATCTTGTCTATCTGTAAATAATATAGTTAATAAACATAATAAAACAAAATGCGTTAGTGCTTCCTTTTTCCGCGTGAACTTTTGAATTAACCAATCAGCTTATGCCACCGAACCATCTTCTTCGTTGTATTTCTTTTTTCTGAAACATAAAGGCAATAAGCAACGGTTTTGCAAGCGTTCTAAAAGGTCCCTTTCCAGAAAATAACGAATAGCTCTAGGACACTCATAAATTGAGCGCGAGGGTGGATTCTTGATCGTCCAGACACGCTCGATTCAATGGTGTAAATCTTGAAGGCCAATTTTTCCTTATTTCAAAACCCCTAATTCCAAGCTTCACAAACCCTAAATATTATCAATGGCAAATCTTCATATAGGGCACGAAAACAAAATTAAATCATTGGGTTAGCTTCAGAATGCTTCACTTAGTATGAATCTACAATTAAAATGCCATGAAAATGCATAGATGTTAAAACACAATTATGAAAAAAAAATGGAAAAGTGTGACTTCTGTACAATGTTTCAAAGCGTTAGAATTGCTGCTTTTGATCCAGGAAGATTGTTTGATGTCTTTAGAAGGCAATAGGATGAATTTTATGGCTTGAAACGACCTGCAAACCTGTTTTCAGTTTTGAGTTTTTTGCAAAAATTTCAAGTTTGGTTTTCTATGTTCTTGCGCAGCTTAGTGGTCCTCTTCATTAGGTTTTGATTCCTTGTATAAGTATGAGTGAATTAGGTCAAGAAAAACAATCCAAATCCTTTGCAATCATGGTTTTTGAGATTTGATTTTTCAAGATTTTTTTCAATCTTTTTTCATGCTATTTTTGTACAAATCATATCCAATCAATTCCAATTCTTCCATATCTGATCATGCACGAATTATTGAGGATATTTCATGCACAAAAAGATTTTATTTCATTGGTTTTATATTTTTCATGTATTTTATTTGATTAAATGAATTATTAATGATAAAAAATCCAAATAAATAAATAAAAATGGAGAAAAACTTCCCTTTGGGCCTAATGGTCGTGCACATGCTTTGGATGATGAATTGTGGAAGAAAAATGGGCCCATTAGCAATTTTAGGTCATTTGAATCAATGTTGACTTTTCAAAATATCCAAAACTTTCCCAACTTCCACAAGGCATAACTTGCTCAATTTTTAAGCTTTGCTCATGTTCTTGGACATTTTGGAAAGGTCTTTGAGTCCTCTAACCAATTTCTTTGGTCCCATGTCATTTTGATTTACCAATCTCAAGGTATGGCCTTTGACTTAAAGTCCCTTTTTGTTGACTTTTGAAAATGACCTATAATGTTGAAATTGATAACTTTTTATGAGAGCATTTCTTGGACTTGAAGTATGAAGATGAGTTGTAGGAAATGTCTTTCTCTTCAAAATGAGCTTTGGATGGAATTTTTCTGATAATCCATGTGGAAGTTATGCCCTGGTCAATTTACAGTTGACTTTTTCAGCTGTCCAAATAAGGAAACTTTTGCATCTTGATGATTTTTGAGCCAAACTTTGAGAATCATGATCAAGCATTGATCAAATGATGTTTAAGGCTTCAAAATGGGATGTTGACCAAAAATTTGAACTTTTGACTGTCAAATGACCATTTTGCCCCTGCAGTTGACTGTAGTGCAATTTAGGGTTTTGACTGTGCAATTTTGAGTTGAATGTCTTGAAACTTGGTATGAGGATGCTTGACCATATTTGTAGGCATATGAGACTTGATTGGACCCTTGGAAACTTCATTTTCTTGATCAGAACCAAAACCCTAATTTTGACTACTTAGGAGACCCTTGAACTGTGCAACCCTTGGGGATTTTTGAAGCTTGACTTGGCAATTTCTTGAAGAATATGGGAGGGAAAATTTTGGGGTACAACAGTTGCCCCTGTTCAATCTTCTTAGACCTGAGGATGCAGATTGGCTGACGTGCCTTTCGTAATCCGAGGGTAGAAGATGATTGAACACTAGAGTGCCCAGAAATTTGCGCTCACATAGTAGCAGTGTGATGGAAATGGGCTTATAGATGCCATTTAGAGATTGATGAATAGGATGATGGGCTTATAGATGCTATCTGGATGTTGATCGCGTAAGAGATTCCTTAGCGAGAACCTGCATACCTGCAAAACAGAAAATGATTACCTGACATGTTGCAGGAGCTGATTTTCAGATGCTTGGTATAGATGTGTCCTGACTGGTTATAGGAGCTGAGTCTGGAGCTTCACAAGATGATGAATGAACCAGGGATGGTTACTACCTTAGCATGAACGGTAAGAGAACCTTGGGTGACTTTAACCTTAACAGCAATCGTTGAGAAAATCTTGGGATTACCACCTCCGCAGGATCGGGAAGAGAACCATAGGCAATTATAATCTCAACAGCGGACGTTTGAGAAAAACCTGGGTTGGAATTATCATCTCCGCACCGTTGGGGAGAGAACCATAGGAAATTATAATCTCAAAAGCGGACGTTTGAGAAAAACCTGAAATGGAATTATCGTCTCCGCACCGCTGGGGAGAGAACCATAGGAAATTATAATCTCAAAAGCGGACGTTTGAGAAAAACCTGAAATGGAATTATCGTCTCCGCACCGCTGGGGAGAGAACCATAGGAAATAACTTCTACTGAGTCTTTATCAGGAAAATCTGTTTGGGGTCGATTTAGCTGGACTAGGGAAGGCCTTGAAATGTCTTCAACAGATACACCCTGGCAAGATACAGAAGTCGGGTCTGGAATTAGTAAGGTTGGTGAGTTGTCTCTACTGACCGGTTATCCTTATGGACGAGTGGTCTTTAACGACGAGTGTCTATAACGACGAGTGTCTATAACGACGAGTGTCTATAACGACGAGTGTCTATAACGACGAGTGTCTATAACGACGAGTGTCTATAACGACGAGTGTCTATAACGACGAGTGTCTATAACGACGAGTGTCTATAACGACGAGTGTCTATAACGACGAGTGTCTATAACGACGAGTGTCTATAACGACGAGTGTCTATAACGACGAGTGTCTATAACGACGAGTGTCTATAACGACGAGTGTCTATAACGACGAGTGTCTATAACGACGAGTGTCTATAACAACGAGTGTCTATAACGACGAGTTGGATCAGAGAAATCTTTAGGCATTGATTTAACTGGATTTGTATTCTTTGTCTGGGTTGGTCTCTTTTGATTGTATTCTTCTACATAGCTGATCATTTAATTGTATCCTTCCTGAAAGGTAAAGGTCAGTCATATGCAATGCATGATAGGAATCAAGCAATGATGTTTTTCAACACATGAGATTGTATGATATGATGCGTATATGCATGTATCATGATGTATAACAATGTGATGTTTATGAATGTATCTTCGTCTAGGAAAGTAAGTCCTTGACGGGTGCCGGGAAGTCATTCCTGGGCTGATGTTGGAGAATAGATTTTGCTTCCGCTGGGGACGACGATTGCAAGAATACCGGTAGGAGAAGATAACTCCGTTGGGCAATAGACTTGGCGAATAGATTACTCTGCGGGGAGGTAACTCTATGGGGAAAGAGAGGTACTTTGCTGAGGTTGATGAGGATAACTCCGCTGGGGATACCACTGTTCTTTTGGAAGTGTTAATAGACTTCGCTGGGGATAAGGAGACTTTGTCGGGGACGATACTTCCGTGGCTTTTGGCTGAGGATAACCCAGTTATATCCTGGTAAGGAAATAACTCTTTGAATAAATCCGGGAGACGCGTTCGTGCTCTGCGAGGATAAGCTTCCAGAATCTACTGGGGATAAGCTTACTGCTTGGGGAGATGAATTCCAAATTTCCTGGGGAACTAGATTGGACTCTCTGGGGGGAAGTTTTGGCTGCGGGGAAGTGATTCCTTTGAATGTTGATATACCGCCGGGGAACAATCTTTAGACCAAGACTGCCGGGGATGCTTGTTATGAATACGTATATTGCTGTTGGGGAATGTTGAGATCTGCTGGAGGGTACTCAACTTCCTTAAGGTTGGTTGTATAGCTTTGCTTGAGGAGAGTGTACTGACTTGCTGACGTACTCTCTGGGGAATTAAGATATGCTGATTATGTTCTTTAGCTGAACCTACCTTGGTACCTTGGAGGATAGAACAATTAGATTGCTTGGGCAACTCATTATTGCCCCTGTTTCTGAGGTGGGAGAGGAAGACCTGTGAGGTGCTTGATAGTTGTTGATTTGACAAACCTTCTTCTGGTAAGCAGGTGACAAGATGACGGGACATAGTCGTACGCTTTGATCCCTAACTTCTGCCTGGACTGCCCATTCGGGTTTTCAGTCCACCGGGATACCCATTTTTGCCCAAGCCGCCCTTTCAGGTTTTCGACTTGCCGGGTGTACAGATTTTTTCATTTCATTCCTTATTTTTGCCCGAACCCTTTTGGTTCGCCGGGAAGCCCTTATTTTTGCCTAGGTGTGTCAACCTAGCGGGTCTTTGATTTTGCGTAGTATTTTTTCGACTATGTCCACGTTCTCAGAATGTAGGGAGGTGCCCCTGTCAGAAGTGTTTTGTCGTGCTACCAAAAGATGTTTGATCGTCCAATGCCCCCAAGTGACTCAGGCGGAGATTTGCCCCAGGCTGTTTGGCCTTTGAGAGATTCTCCGAATCTTGATTGAACTGCCCCAGATAATGGACCATGCTCATGCCATGCCCCATGATTGGAAGTGCTTTTGTTCACTGGGTATTCATCGTGTGAATTTCCCTGTTGTTCAAACAAAAAGTCATATGCAAACGAAGTTATGTTAAAAATGCAAAGCTTATGTCTGTCTTGAAGATTTTGAAAATGCATTTTCTTTCATAAAACAAGTGAATGTTTGTAAAACGTGATGTCAACTCCGTATTTACCGTAGGCCTTAAGGAGTCAGGATACCTTTCATAACAGTATGCTTTTGAACTAACCCATGCTTCAGCTAGGACTTTTAAGGGTTATAACGTGGCCTGGTTCACGGTTTAAGAAACAAAGGATAAAGGCTCAAATTATTTGTACCCACCCGCTCTTCGTGATGTTCTCCAAACCTAAACTCAGTTGATCATACGTCAGACCTTGTTTGAGTCTTTGCTCTGATTTTTCGGTGATGATTCGGATATTGATAACTTATTTTGAATAGGTAGTCCTTCTTTTTTTGTTGAGGGTTTGTAAGACCTCTTTCTTTTTGATTTTGCTATCCCTGAATTTTTCCTGAACTGTTTCTTTTGTGATTACAGTCAACGGGATGCCCCGGTTTTGTAAGTCTCCTTCATAGGTTTTGACTTAATGGGCTTTTTTATTTTGAGAGATATAATGACTGCCTATCCTTCTTGATTATTCGGAACCATCACTATTTTCTTTTTTGTAAGGACTTCTTTGGTGCCATTCGTTATGCACTTGGATCGACTGAGAGACTACCCTGCCCCAGGTTATGATTAAGGGTTTTAAATTTCGAAAAGAAAAACTCCTACTTCTTTGGCTCAGAGGGGTTGACGAGGGATTATCATCCTTATAACTCCAGTGTTTAGGGATTGAAACAATGCATGTACCTCATCAGCGGGGTCTGTTCAAAAGCATACTGTAGTTTATGGTATCGTTTTCGTCATCCTCCCTCAAGAGGCTTAGAATTTTAGATCAAGAGTTGACATCACAAAAATATGAAAACAGTTTGCATATAGTGAATATGAAATAATTACTTCAAAACAGACATGTGTAATGCATTAATGAAATAACCAAGTTTGACATGAACTAAATGTCTGAACAATCAAAAGAAAATTACAAATTGAACATTCGAATGAACAAAAAATCCAGTCCTAGCCATATTTTGGCAAGGGAGTAATGATCACATTGGGAGTCTCTGGAGAGTCGAGCTGGACTTCCTTTGCGTCAATCAGATCTTGAACCCTGTTTCTCAAAGTCCAACAGTCATCTGTAGCATGCCCCGGGCTGTCGGAATGATAGGCGCAGCGAGCATTGGGATTATACCTTGAAGGTGTTCTGTTAGGATTCTTCGGGGGATCCATGAGAGTTACCAACTTGGTTTCCAGCAGTTGTGGCAATATCTGTGACAAGGTCATGCCGAGGGGAGTAAATTGCCTCTTAGGTCTTTCTTCCCTTTGTTGATTGTGACGCTGAGGAGCACCGGCCGGCTTTGCAATAGTTACTGCGTTGACAACACTAGATTCTCTCTTGGATGGTTTCTTCTCAGTGTTCGAGGAGTCACCATTCTGTATTTTCCCTGACTTGATGCCAGCTTCTATTCTTTCCCCGGTCAAGATCAGATCTGTAAACCCAGCAGCAGAATTCCCAATCAGGTGGTTGAAGAATAGACCAGACAGGGTCCCCAAGAACATGTCGACGAGCTCGCGGTCATTCAGAGGTGGTTGTACCCTTCCAGCAAGGTCCCTCCATTTTTGGGCATATTCTTTGAAACCTTCACCCGTACCCATAGACATCCCCTGAAGCTGAGTGCGCGTGGGAGCGAGGTCGGCATTGTACTGGTACTGCTTGTAGAATGCAGTGGCTAAGTCTTCCCAGGTACGGATGTTGGCTCCATTCAGTTGATAGAACCAGTCGAGCTGAGTCCCTGAAAGACTTTCCTGGAAAAAGTGGATTCATAAGTTCCTGTCGGCCGTGTAGGGCTGGATCCTCCTCATGTATGACCTGAGATGCAGCTTTGGACAGGATGCCCCGTCGTACTTTGCAAAGGCAGGTGCCTTGAATTTGTGCGGGATCACTACCCCAGAAGACAGACCTAGATCCTCGAAGTCCAGGCCGGGCACTTTTTGTATCTCCATAGCACTTAGCCGGTCTTCCAACTGTTTGTACCTATCCTCAACCGGAGGGTGCTGTTCGTCATTGAAATCTGTCTCATTGTCGGAGACCACTGGACTGGGAACCCTTTCCTCTTGATGACTGCCTTTCCCCACAGATGGAGTTGCCCTCTCAGCTTCATCCTGCAGGGTGTTCCCAGATCTGCGTCTAGGGCTGAACAAAACAGTCCTCTTCTTCTTCTTTTCCTTCTTCAAGAGCAGAGCCTTCAGATCTTGTTTCCCCTGGGTCAAATTCATGATCAGCCCTTGGAACTGGGCGTTCTGAGCCTGGAGGGCCTTGATAGTGTGCTCGGTTGAGGATTCAGGATTCATGACGAGACTGCTGAAATAAACAGCGAAGAAGGTAAGCAACCTGCAGAGGAAGGGTACCTGTTATGCAATGATATGTATGATATGCATGCAATGATTTCAAGGACCTCGAGGGGTAAACAAATTGTTAGAGTTGGAAACTGGTAACTTGATTGAAGGTACTTCATGTTGTTGAGAGTCCTTCTTCGAGGGTCAAAGGCTCACCATATCCAGTGGGTCATAGCCCCTGACAACCTTGTCTAGAGGAAAATAAATCCCCTTTGCCCCTTGCTGGACAGTTGGTTCATCATGACCTGCATCACAAGCCCTTGAGATCCTTGAAATGGGTTAGGATGTATGCAATGGTATGATGTTATGGTATGCATGGGGTAATGTGAGTAACCCTGTTATGAGTCCTGATTAAGGACTGCAAGCCAAAACCTGCAAGAAACTCAAGTAAAACCTGTTATGAGTCCTAATTAAGGACTATAAACGAAACCTGCAAGATACTTAGCAAACCCTGTTATGAGTCCTAATTAAGGACTACAAACTAAAACCTGCAAGAAACAAGTGTCAGGTAACAAGCATGCAGATAGTCAAGTACGAAGGCACACAAGTCACACAAAAGAGCCCTTAGAGTTTAGGCCAGCATGAAGTTTAGGTATTACCCTCTTGGAGTTGGTGGGCTCAACCTGTCCTATCAGAAGTAACCGGGTTCTAAGGGTCCCAATATCACGGGATTGCTTTCATTGTTCATCGTTTCGATTTAGCCACTGAACTGGCGACCGAAATATTCCAGGAAAGCAACCCTCAATTGAGTGTAGTATCGAGTATCAACCAACCTCGGACTGCACCAAAGTCAGTTATCTCACTACCCTAAAGAGGCCAAGATAGTTCAATTAAGGTTCCTAAGGTCTGTTGATGCTTCACGACACCATGCGGAGGCCCCATACTCTCCTTGACTGAACTCAAGGGTTACCGGTACACACCAAAGTGCCACATCAACGTAGCAGACTGTTTCAACCATGTCGGTATACCCCGCACAGTTCCCTCACAGCCTTGTTGCTACTTTCTAAGAAGGTATCCCCCAGATCCGGGTTAGGATCTATGTAACTCCCATGCAACCCACAATTTAAAGCACACAAGGAAAAAAATTGAAAACACAATGATCTTAGTCCTAAGGTACACCTCACTTTAAGTTAATTCCCCAGTAGAGTCGCCAGTTCTGTGATCGGTGGATCTGGAACTGACTGTTTAACGCTGGTTCGCGAAATGTCGCAGAAGCAAGAGTCGCCACCGTCTTTTATTTTCTCCAAATGGAAAGGACAAAAGCACAGAAAAATTCCTTAAAGAGATTGCTCTCGGTTCGGGAGGTAGGTTATAGAAAGGGAAGGTGTTAGCACCCTTTCTATCCATGGTTATCCATGGGCTCTTAGATACTTGCTCACTTGTGTTTTCAAAAATGGTTTGTTTGCTTTTCAACTGTGGGTTTTAAAAAGTTTCTTTGAAAATTCCAGTTCGACTCTTGTATCGGTCCTCAAGAGTGTTTGAAAAATTGCTTTCGAAAGCTTTTTGAAAATATGTTGGTGTGAAAAGTATTTTTGAATTTGTTTTGAAATTAGATCAAGTATCTAGAGTCGTCTACCTACCCTAAGGAATTCGTCTGTGTAGATGTCCTTTAAAGTAATGCCATCCCACCATTGAGAGGTAGGTAGCACCACTGTTGGAGGTGTTCGGGTCAATTCGAGGTTCGGGACATGGTGATCACCAGAGTAATGGGAAGACACCTTAGAAGCTACCCTCATGCCAGGTTCCCGGATCATGAGGACTTACTAAGACATCCTCTACTCGACGATCACCTTTCGAGGCAACAATGAGGCGTACCCTAGGGGTGGTGTGTGATTTGTGTGTAGTTTTCAAGTATTTTTGTCTTTTGTCATGTTATTGGTGATCTAGCGTTTGTTTTTATTTTTGTCCATACATTCTTTCATGCTTTGATTAACAGTTAAAATATTGCGGGAAAAGTAAAAGTCTAAAGCTATTACAAAAGGCGCGGGTCCACATCGCCAAAATTTCTTGAACCCGATTTGACAGAAAAAATAAAGGAATTAATGAAAGTAAAGAAATTAAAAGTGCGAGAAATTAATTACAAGGCTTCGGGAGAGATACATAAATATTTAAACAAAACAAAATAAAAATAAATATGCGAATTGAACCTTAAATCAAAACGAGGGCGTTGGACCCTTTTTAACTAAATTAAATTTAATAATGGAATTAATTAATTAAAAGAGAAAAGAAATTGTTTTTTTGGTATTTTTGGTATTTTATGTTTTTAATGAGAAAAGGATAAAATGCAATTAAACCTAATTCTAGTTGTTATTTTATTATGAAAACATTGAAATTTTTAACCTAAAAATAATCCTAATTTTTATATACAATTTAATTATAAAAATAAATATCTAATATTTAATTATTATGGAATAAAAGAAAAAGATAAAAAATTAATTAAACCCTAATTCTATATTTTTTAGATTTTTATCAAAAGAGTTAAAATTAAACCTAATTTAAAACTAATTAATTTATGAATTTATTTACAAGAAATATTAAAATAAAAAAAAAATTATATTTTCCTTCTTTTCTGATTTTTTATGATTTTGTGTATTTTATGAAAACATTAAATTAATTAAACAAACAATAATTAAAAGAAAATAACAATTATAAAAATAAAGAAAGTAAAGAAAATTTGCAAACCAAGGGGGGGTATCTGTCCCCAAAGTGGAGGTGAGGCCTTTAGCAATCTGGCCCAATGCTTCAGGCCTGGTGGACTTTATTGACCACGTGTAGCTTCGTTGACTCATGCCTATGGTGTTCTCCAGATTCTAGCCTTCTGATTGATCTCGAGATAGACGTGGCAAGCTTGATTTGGAGGATGCACGGTGTTCTTTGGTCACGAAATCACATACAAACGCGTTAGTAAAAATAACATGAAAGGGATGGGGGACCTGGGGCTCGAACCCAGGTCCTTTGGTTTACCAGTCACTATGCTTGCCAGTGGAGCCATCTTGTCTATCTGTAAATAATATAGTTAATAAACATAATAAAACAAAACGCGTTAGTGCTTCCTTTTTCCGCGTGAACTTTTGAATTAACCAATCAGCTTATGCCACCGAACCATCTTCTTCGTTGTATTTCTTTTTTCTGAAACATAAAGGCAATAAGCAACGGTTTTGCAAGCGTTCTAAAAGGTCCCTTTCCAGAAAATAACGAATAGCTCTAGGACACTCATAAATTGAGCGCGAGGGTGGATTCTTGATCGTCCAGACACGCTCGATTCAATGGTGTAAATCTTGAAGGCCAATTTTTCCTTATTTCAAAACCCCTAATTCCAAGCTTCACAAACCCTAAATATTATCAATGGCAAATCTTCATATAGGGCACGAAAACAAAATTAAATCATTGGGTTAGCTTCAGAATGCTTCACTTAGTATGAATCTACAATTAAAATGCCATGAAAATGCATAGATGTTAAAACACGATTATGAAAAAAAATGGAAAAGTGTGACTTCTGTACAATGTTTCAAAGCGTTAGAATTGCTGCTTTTGATCCAGGAAGATTGTTTGATGTCTTTAGAAGGCAATAGGATGAATTTTATGGCTTGAAACGACCTGCAAACCTGTTTTCAGTTTTGAGTTTTTTGCAAAAATTTCAAGTTTGGTTTTCTATGTTCTTGCGCAGCTTAGTGGTCCTCTTCATTAGGTTTTGATTCCTTGTATAAGTATGAGTGAATTAGGTCAAGAAAAACAATCCAAATCCTTTGCATTCATGGTTTTTGAGATTTGATTTTTCAAGATTTTTTTCAATCTTTTTTCATGCTATTTTTGTACAAATCATATCCAATCAATTCCAATTCTTCCATATCTGATCATGCACGAATTATTGAGGATATTTCATGCACAAAAAGATTTTATTTCATTGGTTTTATATTTTTCATGTATTTTATTTGATTAAATGAATTATTAATGATAAAAAATCCAAATAAATAAATAAAAATGGAGAAAAACTTCCCTTTGGGCCTAATGGTCGTGCACATGCTTTGGATGATGAATTGTGGAAGAAAAATGGGCCCATTAGCAATTTTAGGTCATTTGAATCAATGTTGACTTTTCAAAATATCCAAAAATTTCCCAACTTCCACAAGGCATAACTTGCTCAATTTTTAAGCTTTGCTCATGTTCTTGGACCTTTTGGAAAGGTCTTTGAGTCCTCTAACCAATGTCTTTGGTCCCATGTCATTTTGATTTACCAATCTCAAGTTATGGCCTTTGACTTAAAGTCCCTTTTTGTTGACTTTTGAAAATGACCTATAATGTTGAAATTGATAACTTTTTGTGAGAGCATTTCTTGGACTTGAAGTATGAAGATTAGTTGTAGGAAATGTCTTTCTCTTCAAAATGAGCTTTGGATGGAATTTTTCTGATAATCCATGTGGAAGTTATGCCCTGGTCAATTTACAGTTGACTTTTTCAACTGTCCAAATAAGGAAACTTTTGCATCTTGATGATTTTTGAGCCAAACTTTGAGAATCATGATCAAGCATTGATCAAATGATGTTTAAGGCTTCAAAATGAGATGTTGACCAAAAATTTGAACTTTTGACTGTCAAATGACCATTTTGCCCCTGCAGTTGACTGTAGTGCAATTTAGGGTTTTGACTGTGCAATTTTGAGCTGAATGTCTTGAAACTTGGTATGAGGATGCTTAACCATATTTGTAGGCATATGAGACTTGATTGGACCCTTGGAAACTTCATTTTCTTGATCAGATCCAAAACCCTAATTTTGACTGCTTAGGAGACCCTTGAACTGTGCAACCCTTGGGGAATTTTGAAGCTTGACTTGGCAATTTCTTGAAGAATATGGGAGGGCAAATTTTGGGGTACAACAGCTGGGAACGGGCGAAGGATTCAAAGAATATGCGTAAAAATGGAGAGATTTGGCTGGCAGGGTGCAGCCTCCTTTGACTGACCGTGAACTGGTTGACATGTTTCTAGGGACCTTGTCTGGTCCATTCTTCAATCATCTGGTTGGTAATTCCTCCGCTGGGTTTACGGATTTGATCCTGACGGGTGAAAGGATAGAAGCTGGCATCAGGTCAAGAAAAATACAGAAAGGTGCCTCCGCAAGTACTGAGAAGAAGCCTTTCAAGAAGGAAGCTAGTGACGTCTATGGTCCTAGAAGACAAGTCAAGCCAGAACGCCGCCAAGCCGTCAATGCCTTGGTAATTTCAAAACATGTTGCTGCTCCTCAGCAGTACAATCAACAAAGGGGTGAGAGGCCCAAAAGGCAATACACTCGGCTGAGCATGACCCTGTCACAAATCTTACCGCAACTGCTATCAACCAACTTGGTGACCACCCGGGAAGCTCCGAAGGTCGTGAATATTGCATCTCCTAAGTATAACCCAAATGCCCGTTGTGCTTATCATTCTGATAGCCCCGGGCATACTACTGATGATTGCTGGGCCCTGAGAAATAAGGTTCAAGACCTTATTGATGTGAAGGAAATTCAGTTTGAGGCGCCTGAGAGGCCAAATGTTGTAACTGCTCCTATGCCCCAGCATAGAGTAAATGCCGTCGAGGAAGATTTGTATGCGGTTTCGGTGAATGATGTTGCTACCCCTCTATTGACTGTTAAGAGGAACCTACTGCTAGCCGGTTTATTTCCGGGTTGTAGCAAGGGTTGCCTCCTGTGTGCTGTTACCCCTACCGGTTGTCCGCTGCTGAAGTCAGGCATCCAAAGCCTGATGGATAGCAAGGAGATTTTGTTCAAGAAAACCGTTGTTCCATTTGTTTCCGCTGAAGAAGTATCTGTCATCACAATTTTCAACAATCCTACCAAGGCTCCCCCGAGGAAGCCAGTCAAAATTATGTCTGTTGCACCCATTACCATTACTGTTCCGGGGCCCCTCCCCTATGAATCTGACAAGGCTGTCCCATGGCACTATGGGGCAGACGTGTATGTGCTTGGAGTGAAGCAGGAGTTCAACACCGGTACCAGTATCAGTAACATCACTGGTCCCGCCAAGATTACTCGCAGTGGCAGGCTCTTCTCGCCTGACATTGCACCACCAGTTATCCGAAAACCTCTTATCATCACACCCGCAAGTGTGCATGTTCCAAATCAAGTTCCTGTGTCTACTACTGCCGCCGAGTCCTCTAATGCTCGGGGCAAAGAAGTTGCTACCAATTTGCCTGCCCGGACGGAGGCACCAAAAAAGACCGTTGTTGAAGCCTCCCAGCAAGAGATGGAGGAAATCCTTAAAATCATTAAAAAGAGTGACTTCAATGTCGTGGAACAGTTGGGGCATACCCCCTCCAAAATCTCTATGCTATCATTGCTGCTGTGCTCAGAGGCCCACGCCAAGGCCCTGATTTCATTTCTAAAAACGGCCCATGTGCCGCAAGAGACCTCTGCAGATCAGTTCACTGACTGTGTGGCTAATTTGACAGCTGATAATGGTTTGGGTTTCTCGGATGCAGACCTTACCGCCAAAGGGAAAAACCACAATGATGCCCTGCACGTCTCTATAGAATGCAGGGGCACTACTCTCACACACGTGTTGGTGGACACCGGTTCTTCCCTGAATGTTTTGCCCAAGAAGGCCTTAGATCGGTTGGATTGTGAGGGCCTGGAATTGAAACCTAGTAACATCATTGTTAGAGCCTTCGACGGTTCTAAGAGGATGGTGCACGGTGAGGTAGACATTCATATCCGTGTGGGTTCCCAAGTCTTTGACTCAACGTTCTATGTGATGGATATTCGTCCATCTTATTCCTGTTTGTTGGGTCGACCCTGGATTCACAAGGCTGGGGCGGTAACATCCACTTTACACCAGAAGCTCAAATACCCTGTCAGAGGGAAGATTGTTACTGTGCAGGGAGAGGAGGAATACATGGTAAGTCATCTGAATTCATTCCGGTATATCGAGATGGACGGGGAGTTTATTGAAACCCCCTTTCAACATTTTGAAGAGGTACCTCCAACATTGGCGTCAGCTGAGACAGTGGTTGAAGAAGACTTTCCTTTGAAGATGGCTTCCTTGAAGGATGCCCGGGCAGTGATTGAGAAAGGCAAGTGCGCAAACTGGGGTCAACTTCCTGACTTCATTCAAAAGACCGACAAGTTTGGGCTGGGCTTCACTGCAGAGGCTCAGAGGGTTGTTCGCAAAGAAAGGATCAGAAAGCCTCCGGTGTTCATCACCAACCCAAAGGTGAATGCTATCGAGGAGGACGTAGAAGAAGCAGAATTTGACAGTTGGATCTATCCAACAACCAACAACGGACCAAGAAACTGGACGGCAAAAGATTTTACACCTATTACATTTGTCACGCAGTAATGAACTCTTTTGTTTTCAATTTGTAACAAACAATATGTTGAAACTTTTATTGGCTCGATGTCCTACCCGGGGCACCGTAGCTCCATTTGTGAGGGCTTTTTGTATGACATTTCCATATATCATTAATCAAAACATTGGACGTTGTTGCATTTCAAATCTTGTGCTCTTTTTATTTCTTTGTTATATATTGCAAAACAGCTATATTTACACACACACACTTATACAGGTTCCAATCCACTCTGGATCTCACTGGTAACGGCTCTGCTACTGCCAGTTATGACTTCGAAAATCCGATCAACTTGGCCGAAGACGAAGGTGAAGATGATTGCGAAGTGCCTGGTGAACTCGCAAGACTGCTACTCCAGGAAGAGAGGGCCATTCGGCCGCATGAAGATCCAGTGGAGACGATAAACCTGGGTACTGAGACAGATAGAAAAGAAGTCAAGATTTGTGCCAATCTAGAGCCCAGCGTGAAGCAACGATTGATTCAGATGCTGCATGATTACGTGGAAATCTTCGCTTGGTCTTACAAAGACATGCCTGGTTTGGATGCCGACATTGTAGTTCATCATCTGCCTACCAAGGAAGACTGCCCTCCGGTAAAACAGAAGGTCCGTCGCATGCGCCCAGAGATGTCCGAGAAAATCAAGGCTGAGGTTATGAAACAATTTGATGCCGGGTTTCTAGCAGTGACTTCTTATCCTCAGTGGGTGGCCAACGTGGTTCCAGTGCCAAAGAAAGATGGTAAAGTCAGAATGTGTGTTGACTACAGGGATTTGAACAGGGTCAGCCCTAAGGATGATTTCCCTCTGCCTCACATCGACGTTCTTGTTGACAATACTGCTCAGCACAAGGTGTTCTCCTTCATGGATGGTTTTTCAGGGTATAATCAGATCAAGATGGCTCCTGAAGATATGGAAAAGACTACCTTTGTTACTCAGCGGGGCACCTTCTGCTACAAGGTCATGCCATTCGGGTTGAAAAATGTTGGGGCAACCTACCAACGTGCCATGGTTGCTTTATATCATGACATGATCCACCATGAGATTGAAGTATACGTCGATGATATGATTGCAAGGTCCCAAACTGAGGAGGAACACCTTGACCATCTGCGGAAGCTGTTTGATCGACTGAAGTTGTACAAGCTGAGGTTGAACCCAAACAAATGCACCTTTGGGGTGAGGTCTGGAAAATCGCTAGGTTTCATTGTAAGCGACAAAGGTATTCAAGTGGACCCTGCCAAGATGAAAGCCATACAAGAGATGCCGACTCCCAAGACAGAGAAAGAAGTCTGAGGCTTTCTAGGACGACTGAATTACATTGCCCGGTTCATCTCACATCTAACTGCTACATGTGAGCCAATCTTCAAATTGCTGAAGAAAGATCAAGTAGTACGTTGGAACGATGAATGTCAGGCCGCTTTCGAAAAGATAAAGGAGTATCTCCAAGAGCCACCCATTCTTATGCCTCCGGCTGAAGGGAGACCTCTAATACTATACTTGACAGTACTTGACAATTCAATGGGGTGTGTGTTGGGGCAGCATGACGAGTCTGGCCGAAAAGAGCACGCTATTTATTACCTGAGCAAAAAGTTTACCGACTGTGAGACTCGGTACTCACTGCTCGAGAAAACTTGTTGCGCTCTGGTATGGGCTGCTCGCCGGCTGAGACAGTATATGCTGACTCACACTAATCTGTTGATTTCAAAGATGGATCCAATCAAGTACATATTCGAAAATCCTGCTCTGTCTAGAAGAATAGCAAGATGGCAAATGATCTTGACGGAATATGACATCCAATACACAACTCAAAAAGCAATCAAGGGAAGTGTCTTGGCAGACCATTTGGCACACCAACCTGTGGACGATTACCAATCATTGAACTTTTAATTTCCAGACGAAGATATCATGGTAGTAATTGATTGTGAAGTACCTGGACCGGATGAAGGACCTGAGGAAGGATCCCGATGGTCTATGCACTTTGACGGAGCCTCAAACGCTTTGGGTAACGGCATCGGCGCTGTGATCATATCCCCCAAAGGCACTCATACTCCACTCACCGCCCGGCTGTGTTTCAACTGCACCAACAACATGGCAGAATATGAGGCATGTATCATGGGTCTTCAAGCTGCAATCGACTTAAGGATCAAGTTTCTGAGTGTCTTCGGAGATTCCGCTCTTGTGATCAATCAGATCAAAGGCGAGTGGGATACGAAACACCCAAATCTTATTCCTTACAAGGAGTATGTGTTGACTTTGCTTCCCCACTTTGAAAAGATAACTTTTGAACACTTCCCAAGAGAGGAGAATCAGTTAGCAGACGCACTGGCTACGATGTCTTCAATGTTCAAAGTCAAATGGGACAATGAGGCTCCCTGGATCATTATCTGGAAGTTGGACGAACCTGCATACTGCTGCGATCTTGAGGCCGAAGAGGTAACCGAAAAACCTTGGTATCATGAAGTGAAGAGGTATTTGGAAGCTCAGGAATACCCTAAAGGTGCGTCTATCAACGATAAGAAGTTTCTGAGAAGGTTCGCGGAGAAATTCTTCCTCAGCAACGGCGTTCTCTACAAACGAAACCATGATTCAACTTTACTGCGTTGTGTGGATAAGACTGAAGCAGAGAAGATCATGGTAGAACTACATGAAGGTACATTCGAAACACATTCCAGTGGACATACCATGGCAAAGAAAATCCTTCGGGCAGGATATTTCTGGTCCACAATGGAAGCCGACTGTTACCAACATTCTCGAACTTGTCATAAATGCCAGATCTATGCTGATAAGGTGCACATCCCTCCGGTTCCTCTGAATGTCCTGACGGCACCTTGGCCTTTTGCAATGTGGGGCATTGATATGATCGGCGAGATCCGACCGACGGCATCCAACGGGCATCGCTTCATCTTGGTAGCGATTGATTATTTCACAAAGTGGGTAGAAGCAGCTTCCTACGCCACCGTAACCAAGAGCGTCGTGGCACGTTTCATTCGGCATAACCTGATCTGTCGGTACGGCGTCCCGGAAAGAATCATTACGGACAATGGTACCAATCTTAACAACAAGATGATCACTGAGCTCTGCGAGCAATTCAAGATACAGCACCACAACTCTTCTCCTTATCGGCCGAAGATGAATGGGGCCGTAGAAGCAGCTAATAAGAATATCAAAAAGATTGTGCAGAAGATGACAGTGACCTATAAAGATTGGCACGAAATGTTACCATTTGCTCTCCATGGATACCGTACCTCAGCACGGACGTCAACCGGGGCAACTCCTTTTTCCTTGGTCTATGGCATGGAGGCAGTCTTTCCAATTGAAGTCCAGATACCCTCTCTCCGGATAATGAAGGAGGCAGACTTGAGTGAAGATGACTGGATCCAGACTCGACTTGATTAATTAAACCTAATTGACGAAAAGAGGCTCACCGCTATCTGTCATGGTCAGACGTACCAAAAACGGATGATCAGGGCATTTAACAAGAAAGTCAGACCACAAGAGTATCAAGTTGGGGACCTGGTAATCAAATGCATCATCCTTCCTCAAAGTGATCCCAGGGGCAAATGGACCCCTACGTACAAAGGGCCATTTGTGGTTAAACATGTGTTCTCAGGAGGAGCCATGATTCTAACCACCATGGATGGTGACGACCTTCCTCACCCCGCCAATGCAGACATAGTAAAAAGATACTACGCATGAATAAAAGACCCGCTAGGTTGACATACCTAGGCAAAAATAAGGGCTTCCCGGCGAACCAAAAGGGTTCGGGAAAAAATAAGGGATGAAATGAAAGAATCTGTACACCCGGCAAGTCGAAAACCTGAAAAGGCGGCTTGGGCAAAAAAGGGTATCCCGGTGGACTGAAAACCCGGAAGGGCGGTCCAGGCAAAAGTTAGGGATAAAGCGTAACACTATGTCTCATTGGATCACCTTGCATCCAGAATTCGGCATCAACTATCGGGCTCAGACTTTGGCATCGATCAATCAGCTTCATCTTCAACTAAGCAGCAAAGTGATGAGACGCTTGAAGACATAAAGGCAATAGCAGAGTTGGAACCCAATGGGAATATTGTTCACATAGCTGTTTTGTTTCCTTTTCAAAATTGTATAAACATGTTATTTGGCGGCGTTCCCTTACTAGGACGTCAGCCTCTTGTACAAAAAACGCCTATTTACAGGCAAATTTCAAAATCAATACAAGTTCACTTTTCCAAACAAATTGCCAATTGTTTTTTTTTCCTTTTTCTATTTTGACTTGCGAAGAACGTCCAATGTTCATTATTGATATATGCATTTGACATTAAATTTCTAATTCATAAATACTTGCATACGAAACAAAAGACTGATTACAGGTGACATCAGAAACAGGGGCAATGTAGAATTTTCCGGGCAGTCTAGTTGCTTTGTCCGCCAAGGTACCAAGGTAGGTTCAACTGAAGAATGTAATCAAGTTACCTCAACTCCCCACAGAGTAAGACAAGATTCAGCAATACTCTCCCCAGGAAGAGTAGTCTATCATCGGCCCTACAATAGACATCCTATTCCCCTAGCAAGTCAACAATACTCTCCTCCAGCAAAGTTAGTCTACGGCCAGCCTAAAGGAAGTTGGGTATCCCCAGAAGATATCAACATTCCCCAGCGGAGTATAGGCATTCCTCAGCAAGCATCCCCGGCAGTCTTGATCTAAGATTGTTCCCCGGCGGAATACAGACACCCCAGTGGAACCATTTTCCAGTACAGTCCGAAAGTTTCCCCAGGAAAACTGGAATCCATATCCCCAGCAGGTCTTGAAGCTTATCCCCAGTAGATTCTGGAAGCTTATCCCCTGTAGAGTACGGACGTCTCTCCCGGGCTTTATTCAAAGTTATTCCTCACAAGGGCTTATAACTGGGTTATCCTCAGCTAATTACCACAGAAGACCGTCCTCGGCGAAGTTCTTCCTATCCCCAGCGGAGTTCATCAAAATTCCCCAGCATAACTTATCAACAGAACCCCCGGCGGAGTTTATCATTGTTATCCCCAGCGGAGTCCATCATTGAAATCCTCAGCGGAGTTCTCATCAAAACTTCAGCAAAATATCTCTTCCCACAGAGTAATTCCCCTCAGAGTAATCTCTCCAACAAGTTTATTCCCCAGCGGAATCATCTTCTCCTACCGGTGTATTCTTGCAACCATCATCCCCAGCGGAAACGAAGAACTCTACTCTTCAACGTCAGCCCAGGATTTAATTCCCCGACCGGTCGTCAAGGATTTATTTTCCTAGACGAAAATACATTCATAAACATTTCACATTTCATACATCTTGCTTACATACATGATAAAGTGCATACAACACTATCTCATCTTGAACATCATGACATCATGCATTTCATACATCATGACATTGCATGCAACTGATGTTTTGCCTTTACAGGGAAAAGACAACCCAAAAGACAACTACCTTCAACTGTCACAATTCCAGATTCGATTCCTGTATCTAGCCAGGGCACATCTGTGAGTGATCAATTTCCAGATTCGATTCCTATATCCAGCCAGGGAACATCTGAAGAGTTTAAAGATTCGATTCCTGTATCCAGCCAGGGCATATCTGTTGACGACTAATTCCAGATTCAATTCCTGTATCCAGCCAGGGCATATCTGTTGACGACTAATTCCAGATTCAATTCCTGTATCCAGCCAGGGCATATCTGTTGACGACTAATTCCAGATTCGATTCCTGTATCCAGCCAGGGCATATCTGTTGACGACTAATTCCAGATTCAATTCCTGTATCCAGCCAGGGCATATCTGTTGACGACTAATTCCAGATTCGATACCTGCATCCAGCCAGGGCATATCTGCATGAAGAGATTGAAGATCAACCCCTGTAACAGGCCAGGAAACATCTTCCTTTCTTAAAATACGCAAGTTCTCGCTAAGGAATCTCTTACGCGATCAACACTTCCAAATGGCATCTATAAGCCCATTCCCGACAAGGTTCTGTCACGCCTTCAGATGGCATCTATAAGACCATCTCCCTATCCACCATCTCTCCAAATGGCATCTATAAGCCCATTCCCGACGTCACATTTGCTGATACTCCAACATGCGAGTGCAAATTTCCGGGCACTCTAGTGTCCAATCTCCTTTTACCCTCGAGTCACGAAAGGCAAACTTGCCAATCTAACTCTTCAGGTTCAAGAAGATTGAACAGGGGCAACTGTTGTACCCCAAAATTTGCCCTCCCATTCTCTCAACATTTTTCTCATCACAAGGCCCTTGGAGCTCAAGATCCAATTAGGGTTTCCTCTGCAAGACTTCTCCTAGCACTGTTGACCCAAATTAGGGTTTGTGTTTGCACAAAGATATTTTGACCTAAAATGACTAAGATGACTTTCATGCTTCATGTTGTACTCCCAAGTTTATCCTTACCAAGTTTCAAGCCTTGATCCCAACCTTTGCCCAGTCAATTGGACAGTTGACCTAGAAATCAGCTGTATTAGGGAAAAAGTCAACTGTGGCCAATTGACAGTCAAACCTCATGAAAATTGACCCACATCAACATTATAAACTCATATGGACCATTTGATCAAGTTTGGATCACAATTCCACAAGAAATTTGATCAGATCACCAAAAGGGCAAAATGGTCATTTTTAGGGTTTTGACTGCACAAAGGCAATTTTTGAATGTTTGACCTAGCCAATGGCAAACCAAGCTCACATATGGACTCAAGGACCCCATGGAATTGTCTTTACATACTCAACAAGTTCAAAAGATCCCAAATGCACAAGATTGACAGTTGAATTTTCCAGTTAATTGATCAATTTTTGACTGTATACTGAAAAGTCAAACTTTGACTTTTTGGTCAAAATCAAGTGTCAAGATTCATTTTTCATCAAAACATGCCAAATCATGAAACTTGTTCATCAAGAAATCAAGAATTGCAAATTAGGGTTTGAAATGAAGATTTTTTATAACTTAGAATTTTTCTAAGTTATGAAAAACCCTAATTTTTCCTAACTTTGTCCCACTTTCTCATCAAGATGCATTTGGATTCAAGGAAAAGTCAAAACATGAAAGTTGTAGTCCATTGCAAAATATACAACTTTGATTCACAAAGTTTCCTCAAAAGAATCTTGTAGCTCAAGTTACAATTTTTGGAACAAGGGTACCAAACCATTCTTAACTTAGAGAAATTTGACCTATTTTAGGCAAGGTTTTTACCTAACTTCAAGACCACTTTTCACATACTTCCACTTGGAATTTCAATTTGCATTACAAATATGGATTGTAGTACACATTCCAATCTTTCCAAAATGTCCAAGAACTCATCAAACAACCTCATGGTTAGAGAGAATCGAATTTGGCAAGTTGGGAAAAATTCACTTTGTTCATGACCAAGTTACATGTCCATAACCTTGCATTTTTGAACTCAGCATGCCTTAAGCTAGATTACAGGTCCTTATCTCATTTGCACTCAATAATTAAATGCAAACCCTTTATGTTCAAGCCTTGCATTATGTGTTTAAGCATTACATGAAGGTTTAGTCTTAAAATAGAAAAAGCAAATTATCCATTTTAGAAAAGTATGGCTTTATGTCAAAGTTGCAAATCAAGAAGTACAAGGCCATATATTTGGGCACAAGTTCAGAAGCAAAACACACTGATCAAGGGGAAAGGTTGCAGCATAGATTAGGGGCCTGCATCAGTCTAGAGGACCACTTGACATTTTGTTGCTTAAGTGTGAAGAAAACTTGCATAACATACACCAACTCTCATCTCAGCCAAGGGAACCTTAAGCAAAGTTATTGTACACTTTCTAAACATCAAACCTAAGCTGAAACACAAGCCAACCAAGTTCAAAACAGTCTCAAACATAGAATCACCATTAAACTGCACAAAAACAGGGCATCCTGCACTTGGAATCCCACAGCTCATTTCCATCGTGCATCTTGGCCAAAAACACTTCAAACACATCCCACATCATCCCTTGAAACTGTCCCAAGCCCTAAACACGACTTGTAACATCCCTAACTAACATCACCATTTCCATATTTTCTGTTTTGCAGTTGAAGTGCCATAACACGATTCACTTGGTTTCAAAGCAAACTAAAGGTTGGAATAGCATCCATGGACATCAAGGAAGCTATACCAATCATCACCTTGCATTGAAAACACCTCCATCACCAGATACGATTCCAACTGAACAGGTAAGTTCATGAACTCTTATCTCTCTATCCAGGCATTGTTAGGTTTAGATTTGTGAAGAAATTATGTAACATTCATGGCCCTGAACATGCCCATATAATTAGTTTTCATTTATGTTATGTGTGCTATGAGAATTTGATGTCTGAACATAGAACAAAAACTAGGTCAGGAATTGGGGGAGAAGAAATTCTCTCTCATTTCTGAGAGTTAGATTGATTTCTTTATATGTCTAGAATCGTGGCTTCAAGCTCTACAGGTTTCATGTTGCAAGATTTGGCAAATGATCAAGGAATCTGGAGATAGAAAACGCGTGTTGTTGTTGTTCATACAGGTTCTGAGGTTGAAGACAAAGTCTTCTTGGGCTGGGCCTGAGTTGACTTCTTATTTGCACCCTATGTTTACTTTTGAACCCCCTTGGCCCATTGTGCTTATTTGAGACATTTTCTTGACTTTTATTTTTATTTCTGACTTATTTATTTTTTCTCATAATATTAAAAATATAAAAAATATTTTTCACACCATTTTTATATTTATTAGGCATTTATTTGTTTAAATTGATGTATGTACATAAATAATACATAATATCTTTTATTTTAAAAATACTAAAATTAATACCAATGCATTTTATTTTCTGATTTTCATTTTATTTTATCTTTTGAAAATATTTTATGAAAATATACTTTTTTTAAAATATTAAATATTTTATTTTTGTACATATTTAATATATTTATCATATAATATAAATATTTACATATTTATTAGGATATTTAGGATAAAAATACCAAAAATATATATATTTTTATTTTTATTAATATTTAACATTAAAAATACCTTTTTGACAAATATACTTCTCTTTTATTTATTTATTTTTGTATATAATTAGTAAATATTGTATATAATACATAATAAATAATTAATACCTTTTATTTAGTAAAATTAGGGTTTTTGTCCTAAACATGAAAATATTAAAAAATTAACTTTCTTTTAATTATTTTTATTTTTATTTTATTTATAAAATATACACTTACACAAAAATACTTTCACATACATATTGCTTTATTCTTACATATCTTTACATTTATATTTGTGCATTTCAATTTGGTTGTAAATATTGGGTATTACCCTCCTATAAAGTCTCATCCCCATTTGAACATTTGTACCCCCCTTCCCATATATTGTGTTGTAATAACTTAGGAACTTTATTTTTTGCACTTTAAAGCTTTCTAATTATGCCATGTTAGAATTAGGGTTTGTATGCAAATCAATTAACCAAAAATAGTTTGACCTAAATTCAAGATAAACAAGCATGAAAATGGACAACACTAATCACACTTGCACCCCTAGGGTATTCCACTTGTTGCCTTCAATAATGGGCCATATTGCATGTTAGGTCTCTTTGGGCAAAACAAACACAATTCAAATGATCATAGTCCCTCGATGACGCTTTCGGAAGTTGCCTAAAAAATGATCAAGTCCCTCCAAGGAAAAATTGCCCAAAGATACTTGGCACCATTGCAATTATGGTCTAAACGATGACCCGCGCCCGTCCCTTTCACATCCTAACACAAGATTGTCCACCAAATGCAATGGTGGAACAAAATTGTTAAAAGGGTTAAAACATAGCAAAGATCTTTGAGAAATTTAGGGTAGAAAACTCTTGATTACTTGCCCCCTTGCAAAACAAAAACACTTGCCTATTTTTCAAACCACGCATCACTACACTTTCAAAACAACTTTCAAAAACAATGAAAACCTTCTCAAAAGACATACACATTTGTATACATCCCAACATGGATCATTACAAAGGTTGCCACCACATTGGCCTCTTTTCAAAACATTTTCAAACCCACACACACAAAGCACCATTTCAAACAATTGAAAATTAAGGCAAGTTGATCTAAGCAAGTAACTAAGAGCCCATGGATAACCATGGATAGAAAGGGTGCTAATACCTTCCCTTTCTATAATCTACTCCCCGAACCCAAGAAAACATCTCAAAGGTTTTTTGCTGTGCTTTTTAACCTTTCCTTAGGATAAAATAAAAAGTCGGTGGCGACTCTTGCTCAACCGAAACATTTGCGAAAACAAACGCAAAACCCAAGTCAGTTCTCCCACCGTATCACACTATAAACAGTAACGATCTTCCCTTTGACTGGTGTTGTACCCCAAAATTTTCCCTCCCATATTTCTCAAAACATTTCAAGTAAGATCCTCAAATTGCTCAAGGAAATCCAAGGGTTGACCAGACAAACTACCTCTTAAGGCAGTCTACCTCAAATTAGGGTTTCATGTTGCATCAAGATACTTGAGTCCAAGGGATCCCAAATGCTCACCTTTGTCCTAATATGTTCTCAAGATCATCCATGTCAAGTTTCAATCCTTACAGAGAATGTTTGCTCAGTCAATTCCTCAAAGGCCTGAAAATCGACTATGTTAGGGCAAAAGTAAATTGTGGTCCCCATAGTCAAACCTCAAGATTTTTGGTAAACATCCTAATTTTGAAGTATTATTCATCATTTGATCAAGGTTTGATCATGATTCATCAAGGATTACTCACAATTCATCAAACCCCAAAAGTTGCTAAATTAGGGTTTTGTAGGAAAAGTCAACTCAACTTTGACCAAACATAA
Source organism: Vicia faba (assembly GCA_948472305.1). NCBI lineage: Eukaryota > Viridiplantae > Streptophyta > Magnoliopsida > Fabales > Fabaceae > Vicia > Vicia faba. The sequence goes on from OX451737.1 coordinate 1,131,018,391, forward strand.
CTTTCTCATACTTTATTGTAAATGACCCATCCAAAGCTAATTTTTAATATTATACAATTAACTACAATTCATCTTCATATCCCAAGTTAAAAATATGCACTCACAAGAAGTTATGAATTTGGACATTATAGGTCATTTTGAAAAGTCAATAAACACACCTTTTTTGTCAAAGCTTCATACATGAACATGAAAGACTCAATTGAGATGATACCAAAAGGGTTGCTTATAGGACATCTTGAGCTTTCTAAAAAGTCCAAGAACACCTTCATAGAGTCAAAATTGAAGAGGTTATGCATTGGTGAAGTTGACCTTTTTTGCAAAATTGCCAAAAGTCAAAAGTGCCTCAAATTGCAATTTTTGTCAAATGGGCCCAACTTTTTGCACTTGTCTTGAGTTTGTAACATGGTACACGACCCATGATCCCTCCAACTTGCTTTTATTTTATTTTTTTCCATTTATTTTGATTTTTATTTCAATTAAATCAAAATAAATCAAAATAAAATCATATAAATATCAAAATCATTTAACCCTTGAGATTTTGTGCCTATTTCAGGTCTCTTATACAGCTAGCAATGAAATCAAATCGTGCAAGGCATGTTTGTGCACAAAAAGATTGGTTTTTGGCTTATTTTAGAAAGATCTTCATTTGAATCAAATCATGATTAAAGACCTTAATTGAAAAAGATTGGATGCACATTTGCAAACCTAATTCACTAAATGATATATATTGAACAAATGCAGACCAAAAGAACAGGGGTTGGAGGCGTGTAGAGTGAAGAACAAATTTCAAAAATCAAGAAAAAAGTGGTGATATGTTTTCATACTTCCAGGCATTCTCAAGCCTTCCAAGCGATCTCATTTGTTTCCTGGGTGTTCAAGGAGTCCATAGCAATCCTTAGCAAGCATTTTCGTGCACCAAAACTCACTATAAGTGATTCACGACCTTGACATTTTCTTGAAATCGAATCTCATTATTTTGACACTTGTAGCATGAATTACTTATATATTCTTGTTCATTGAAGCATTTGCAAGCTATTGGTAACGAGTAATTGCATTTTTGTTAGCTATACTGAAATCCACCATGGCTAGGGTTTTCTTATTTGTTTTAGGGGTTTTAGTGCAGGTAAAATTGGCCCAAAAGAGGGATGCTATGGTGTTCACAAGGTCAAGGCGAGTTGATCTGCATCATTAGTTTTGATTTTTTGTGCCTGTGTGAGATTTTAAAAACTGCAGGGGTTATAGCTACGAACTTTTGTCTGTAGGTAAAAGTCCTTGACTTTTTACCAACGGAGAGAGGAAGAAGAAGGCCTGCGTGGCACCACCCCAGTTTCCCGTTTGAATCTTGGCGCGCGCTTTTTGCTTTTGCCCTCCACTAACTCATGTTATTACATATTATTAATTGTTATTATTTCATAGACAAATGAGCAGCGTGGCACAGTTGGCAACCAGGTGATAACTTGAAGCTTGAGGACCTGGGTTCGATCCTAGGTTCCAACAAAAATGTTATTTTCTTGTTTTCTTGTTACAGATTCAGTGCACTTTTGGTCCAAGCATCCACCATACGCCTTCAACGCTTAGCCAGCCAGATGTCCATGAGCTGGATCCAAAGGTCATCATCTGAGGGTCTACCAAAGGCCCTAGTTAACTTACAACACTGAATCAGAAAAGTCAAACGTGGACCCTTGCTTTTGGGCCCCAAAGCTGCTATTGACACCCCTCAAATTGCTGATCACCAGGCCCAATTTCTCTCTTTCTTTCTTTTTATATTTTCTTCTATTTAATTATCTTAATTAATTTCTAACATACAAAGTTAATTCTTTTTTTATCAAAAATCATAAAATCAATTTTCATGAAATTAGATTTAGATTTTATTTTTTACCAAAAATTAATTTAATTAGTTTATTTTAATTTTAGGGCAATTTTAACCTTTTGTAAATAAATTAAAACAAATTAGAAAATTAGGTTTTTGTTTAATTTAATTTTTATTTTCTATTTTCTCAAAATAACAAAAATACAAAAATAGGTCAAAATTAATTATTTTCTTTAATTTAATTTAATTAGTAATTAGGTTTGTATTTATTCATTAAAACCTTATTTTCTTAAAATAATCAAAAACAACCAAAAATGATTTTTCTTTCAATTAGGTTTAGACGGGGTCAAAACCCTAATTTCTCTCGTTCTCGTTTCATCGCGCGCGTTTATTTATTTTTACAATATTGATGTAACTGCTCATGGGATGTAATAGTTTAATTAGGACTTTTCGTTTATTTATCATTTTTTACGGTTTTTGGCTATGTAATTAATCCCCTCCCCGAAGCCTTGTAATAGCGTAGTTTTACTTTCCGCATTTTAATTCTCGCAAATATTAACTGTTAGATGTATGATAATAGGGTTGCATAACAAGAATGTATGTTAATTTTAAAATGGTTAGCAAACCCTAAATGTGCAAAGATAATAACTTGAAACTGAATCACTCGCACATACGCACTTCTAGGGTATACTCCCACTTCGGTTGCCTTCGGTAAACGATCATTAAGTATAGGGTGTTTTAGTGGTCGCTCTCTTGTCTAAACAAAGATCAAATGTTGCCTCAGAAATGTTGCCTCAGAAAGGTTGCCTCAGAAATGTTGCCTCGAAAATGATCTTAAGACATTAGGGTTATTACTAAGACGTCCTAACATTGCTTTAGTGATCGTATGTCCCTTTCGAATTGACCCTTACAAACTCCAACGACGGTGCTACCTACTCACTAATAGTAGGATAGCGCTGTCTAAAGGAAACAAGAACATAAACATTCTTTTTTCGAGTAGGTAGATGCTAGTAGGTACTTGCTCAAAATCAAACTTTCACACTTACACTTTTTTTTCAAACAAAGTTTTCAAAAACACTTCGTAACACTCTTGAAGACAGAAGCAAGGGATAAATGAAGTAAAACAAAACTTTTCAAAACAAACACACACAAGCAATTTTTAAAATGATGAGCAAGTACCTAAGAGCCCGTAGAAAACTACGGATAGAAAGGGTGCTAATACCTTCCCTTTCTATAATCTACCCCCCGTACTCAAAATCTCGAAAAAGGAATTTTTTTGTGCTTTTTCCTTTCTGGTTGGATAAAATAAAAGTCAGTGGCGACTCTTTCTTACTGCGATATTTTGCGAACACAAATGCAAAACGCAAACCAGTATTTTCCTAAAAATAGACTGGTTCTGCCACCGTACCACAACTGGATACTTTAATTTTTTATGAAGGGTGGATGTTACTGCCCCTGCCCCATGGATCCAAGGGCCCCCAAGCAAACAAGAGTAAGTGATACATATATCCATTGTATAAAAGGTAGAGTTAAAAATATGTGATCCAAATTTAATTGGGAGATCCACCTCTCCATGAACCATCCTTTTAGACCCATTGAAAGCCCTTACGACAATATCGCTTGGCTTCAATACCAGTTCTTCACAATCTAGCCGGTCCAAAGCACCTTTGAGTAACACATTTAGAGATGATCCAGTATCAATTAATACATGTTCCAGGGTGGTTCCCTTGCATTCAATAGAGACATGCAAGGATTTGTTGTGGTTCCTTCCCATAGGAGTCAAATCAGCGTCGGAGAACCCTAATCCATTGTCAGCCGTTAAACTTGTTACACAACTCTCGAACTGGTCAGTTGTGGTTCCTTGGGGGAATATGGGCTTTCTTCAAGAACTTGATTAGAGCCTGGGCATGAGCGTCCGAACAGAGTAACAATGACATCATGGAGATTTTTGAGGGGGTTTTCCCCTGTTGCTCAACTATTTTGAAGTCACTCTTCTTTATGATTTTCAGGATTTCCTCCATCTCTCGAGTGGAGGGTTCTTCAGCATCAGTAACTTTGGTAGGTGCCTCTACCCTAGCAGACTCACCTTCTTTATCTTTTCCGCTAGTGTTGGCACTAGACTTGTTATTGGTTATACGGACGAGAGTTGTTGTAGTAGTGGGCGGTGAAATATCAGGGGAAAAGACCCTTCATGTTCTTGTTACTTTACTAGAACCTGCAATATTAGTAACATCAGCTTCGTTTTTGTTGATCTAAGAATCTTGTTTTATCCCATGATAATAAACCTTGGCACCATAGTTCCATGGAACCGCTTTGTCAGAGGAATAGGGAATAGGCCCAGCGGCAATGATTATTAAAGGAGCAATGGTTGTTTCATTTGAAATCCTAATAGGACCCTTTGAGGGGACCCTAAGAGGCTAGTTGGAGATGGTTATTATGGATAGGTCTTCAGCTTTGTTGGTTAAACTTTTGATGGTAGGAATTTTCTCAAACAGAATCTTGCGGCTATTTATCAGGCATTGCACACCTTCCTTCAGCCGCTTGCACCCACTTACTTGTTGATCACAACAAACACAATCTTTAGAACAACCACGGAACACCTCGACTCTCAGCAATTTTATCCTTCACAATAGTTAATGGAGTTGTTAAATCTTCAATGGAGAAAACAAAAGTAGTATCATCAATTGCATTAACACCTTTGCCAAGGTTCGACATTGGTGCGGTTATCACATTTGGAATAGGAGGTGGATCAAACTCAATTGTTTTATTGTCTATCAGATCTTGAATCTTATTCTTCAGAGCCCAACATTGATCAGTTTCATGCCTAGGGCTGTTGGAATGATACACACACTTGGCATTTGGATTGTACTTAGGTGATGAAATGTATGGATTGGATGGTTGATTGTGCAATTTCACTAAGTTGGCCTTCAACATGTGTTGTAAGGCTTGGGACAGTGACATGCTTATTCTCGTGAACTGTCTTTGAGAAACTTCGGATCGTTCATTGTTGGATGATTGTCTTTGAGCAGGTGAATGGTTGGAGATTAACACAAAATTAACAGAGGATCAGGGATACTTCTTGGTACGGGCCTTTGCCTCATACACAACATTTGTTTCCTTCTTTCCAGTGAAGGGCTTCTTTATATTGTTGGATGCGGAAGCAGATGTCATGGGAATTTTCCCACTCTTAATGCCACTTTCTACCCTTTCACCAGTTAGTATCAACTCAGTGAAACCAGACGAAGAACTCCCAATAAATAGGTTGAAAAATGGGCCAGTTAATGTACGTATGAACATGTCAACTAGTTCTCTGTCAGTTAGTGGTGGTTGGACCCTACCATCAAGATCCCTCCATTTTTGTGCGTACTCTTTAAACCCCTCATTAGTACCCATTGTCATACCTTGAAGTTGGACTCTGGTTGGTGCCAGATCGGTATTGTATTGATACTGATGATAAAAAGCAGTGGCTAGATCTTCCCATGTGTGGATGAGGGAACCCTCCAATTGATAGAACTATTCTAGTTGAGTCCTAGCTAGACTCTCTTGGAAGAAATGGACCCAGAGCTTTTTGTCGGTAGTGTGCGGCTGTATCTTGCGCACGTAAGACCTTAGATGAAGTTTCGGGCAGAAAACCTAATCATACTTGGCGAAGACCGGTATCTTGAACTTATGGGGGAATGACGACCTCATGTACTAAGCCTAACTCACCAAAATCCAAACCAGACACGACTTGAATTTCAACAGCCTTTAGTATATCCTCCAACTGCTTGTATTTATCCTCAATCGGAGGATATTGCTTATCAAAGTAATCTTCGTCTCTAGAAGCTTGATTATTGGCACCCCTAGTGCTCCTTGCCTCTTCATCTTGATTTTCGTCCTCCTCGGACGACTCTTCGACTATCTGTACCTGACGAACTGGACCTTTGAACCTCTTACCCATGTTGATGAAGGCCTTCTTTTTGCTTTTCTTCTTGGCTACTAGCATAGTCATCAACTCTTGTTTCCCCTTAGCCATGGTCAGCAAGGTCTCTTGGAACTGGGAATTATGCGCTTGCAAGTCCTTTACTATTTGTTCGATATCCATCTTACTGAAATAAACAGTAGAAAGATAAGGAAACCTGTTGTGGAAAACCTGTTTATATTATGATGCATGAAAATGTGCATGCAAATGATTTCAAGGACTTAGAAGATTTAAATTCGTTTAAACAAAATGGAACAAACATTAATTATATTAATAAGTTCAAATTGATTACAACATGCCTCTTGGGCTTACATTGAAACAAAAGAAACAAAATAAACTAAAATACAATAAAAATGGCTCAAGTTTCCTATGGATGCTTCCTCTTTTGAGCAATATAGGCATTCAGGATCCTCTCCTCATGAAGTTGTCTCGTGAGCTCCAATGTCTTCTTCTCGCTTGCATAAAACTGGGCTTCAAAGGTGTCTCGCTCTCCCTTTATCTGAATCTAAGCTCTTTGCAAATCTTTAAGAGAAGTAGGCATATCAGGATAAATGACAATATATGGAACATCTCCTTTGGCAACAAGCTCCATGATGATAGGTAGGATGGCTTCATAAGGCATCATGAGGTTTTGGGCGCGAGTTCACACCCACTTGAGATAAGGCTCCAAAGTAATGGAGTTCTTATGCCCCAACGTCTTGCTATCAACCTTGTTAACCATGCCCTAAGCTCGTATGAATCTCTGACGATAACCTTGGACATCATTCTCGTAGGCGAATGCAATTCCTTGGACAAGTGCATCATGAGGGCCATCCCTCCTAGTATACCCAAACTATCACAAAGCCAAACAAGGATTGTTTGTAATACCTCCCCTAATTCCAAGTAGAGGGACATTAGGGAATTCCCCACAATAGCCAATAATAGTAATGTCCTCCATAGATCGAGCATACCAATAAATATCAGAATGTGTGAGTGACATCAACCTACTAGACCATCTTAAGCCTTGCTCGTTCTTCACAACAGATCGGGTTAGGTGCGAAATAAACCACCTAGCCAACAGAGGAGTGCAACACATACGAAGTCCTCTTCTCTTCATGGTGCGAGTGTGAAGAGAATGCAGGATATCTCCAAGCAAGGTAGGCACCGAGTTACGAGATAGAATTTTTTTGACTGTGTTCACATCTATGAGTTGGTCAGGATTGAGAAACAGTACCATCCCATAGATAAGAAGAGCCAACACTTCTTCAAAGGCTTGTAAATCCAGAGTATCCCAAAAATCTTGAGCCTTCTCCAACAAAAACTTGGCTAGAAACCTTTTGACACCACTTCTTGTTTCTCAATTTGCCACAATGCCGGATCATTGCAAATGTAGAGCTCGAGCAATCTCCTCAGGTCTCGGGTCTCTTTAATTACCGTTGAAGGGTAGTTTATCAAGAATAAGAATTCCGAAGAGTTGAGAGAATTCTTCCATAGTATGCATAATTTGGTAATCAGGAAAGGTAAAGCAGTGATGTAAAGGGTCAAAGAACTGAAAGAGCACCTTCATCATGTCTTCATCAAGGCTTGAGGTAACCAGATTGAGAAGTCGACCATATATTTTGGTGAACGGATAATTCTCAGAAACCCTTGATGCTAACTCTTTAAGTTGAGGAGGCACCCTTACGAGGTTAATTTGGATAGTATTCCTGCGAGTGGAAGCCATGTCCTACAAAACAAGACAAAGATGAATCTCTAGGCCCTTGAAATTATTAGTACAAAATGCCATGATATGATGTCATGATGTTATGTACAAGTATATACACACAAAGCAAACAAGTCCTTAGGTTTAGGCATGCATGAGGATTCATTGGTAAGTACCCTCTTTGAAGACAAACATGTCCTAGAAAGTACCCGGTTCTAGGGAATCTCAATATCACTGATCTTTCTTCATCGGGCATTGTTTCAGTGCAAGCCTCTTTATTGGCGACTGAAATATCCCAAAAGTCCAATCTCAATGAGCGTAGTATCGAGTATCAACCAACTTCGGACTGCACCAAAGTCGGCTATATCACTACTTCCTAATGGCCAAGTTGTTCAATTAAAGGTTCTAAGGCCAGTTAATGCTTCATGGCACCATACAGCGGCACCATATTCTCCTTGACTAGACTTAAGGGCTACCGGTACCAACAAATATGTCACGCTAACGTAGCCATCGCTTCAACCATGTCGGTATACCCTGCACAGTCCCCACGATTTATTGCTACTTACCTAATGATGTTCCCAGATCCGGGTAAAGGATTAATACAAACCCAAACAAGGATCCATAAATGTAAAGCAAACAAATCAAACAATGAAAGCAATTAAATGTGATCTAGCTCTAAGGTAACCCCACTTTTAAGTTATTCCCCAACAGAGTCGCCAGTTCTGTAATACAGTGGGAGAACTGACTTGGAGTTTTGCATTTTATCGCAATTGTTGCGGATAGCAAGAGTCACCACCAACTTTTCTTTTATCCAATAAGGAAAGGGTGAAAAGAACAGGAAATACCTTTGAGATATTTTCTTTAGTTCGGGGGGTAGATTATGAAAAGGGAAGGTGTTAGCACCCTTTTCATCCATAGTTATCTATGGGATCTTAGTTGCTTGCTAGATCACTTTTGAAATTGCTTTGTTTGAAATGTGTTTGTGGTGGATTTTGAAAGTATTTTTGAAAAGTGCCTTCGTTTAGGCAAACTTTGTAATGATTCTCGTCTCTATAAGAATGCATACAAAGTGTTGGACTTTTTGAAAATATTTCATGTTTTGAAAGAGTTTGGTGAGTTTGAAAAGGTGTTTATTTTTGAAGATGGATTGTGAGCAAACAACTAAGAACGTTTTACCTACTCAAAAGTCTTTTGTTCATTTCTATCTTCCTTTGACATTACTATCTTACCATTGATTGGTAAGAAGCCCTATCTTTGGATGTAAAGGGACAGGCGTGGGTCGTCGTATAGTCATAAAAGGCAACTTATGAGACGCTTTAGCAATCTTCATAGGGACTAAGATCGTTTTACCGAAGGCAACATCTAAGGGTCATCGAGGGACTACGATCTTTTTATCAAGGGTCTTTGCTAAAACATCCCATATTTGAGGGACATGACTATTTTTCGAGGCAACAAGCAAGGTTATCCTAGAGATGCTTGTGTGAATTGTGTTTTTATTTCATGCATTTTTTTATTTGAGATTAGGGTTTTCTAACGGTTGATTTTATCTTGCCATACACACCCTAATTACTAACAATTATATTAAAGCGGTAAATTTGCGGAAATTAAAATCCTACACTATTACATCATTAGGGGTATGGGGGTACAATTTACAAATGGGGATGAAGTAAAAGTCTAAATATTACAATCATATTGAATAGCAATGAAAAAAATATAAAGGAAATGTAAAAATAGTGTAAAAAAAGAAGAAAATTGCATTTTTAAACATTATGTGTCAACACATGCTCCTTTGCATCGACACATAAACTTTCCCTGCTCCTGTAAGTCCAAATCAACTCATTATGAGTCGATTCATAATGGCATGTGTCGACTCATGCCTTGTTTGTGTCGACACATACGCGTTTTGTATCGACTCATGTGCCTTTTTTCTTTCTGTTATTTTGCCTGTTATAGCAGCATGTGTCGACTCATGAGGCTTTGTGTCGACTCATAACCTGTTCTGTCATTACAATGAGTCGACTCATGTGAGTATGTGTCGACTCATACTGTAATTTTTTTACTCTATCATTATTTTGCTGCACGCAGGGGTTAGTTCTCAACACATAAATGACAAGAATGGAAGACAAACAAAGGTTAGCTACAAGGGGAATGGTTATTACATTTTATCTTCAAATATGAATCAACTAATGTTGCTTGAAATGAAGGGTTTAAAGTCACGGAGACTTACCTTGAAGCTGGAATTTGTGTTTTGAGCTTGAGTTACTGCCTTGAGTATTCTTGAGCTTGGAGAAATAGAGATGTTACAGAAGTTGTGCTTGAGTTTGAGTTGCTGTCTATATGATGTATGTGAATGGTTTGTTCAATAAACGCACGAGGGAATTATGAGTTGGGTATTCAAAATCAGAAATGACACAAAGATTGGGGTTTTGTGCAATTTCTAGCTTGAGGGAGTTTGAGGGTGTTTTTATGCTTGTAATCTCTTCTCTCATGTTGCAAATAGTGTGTGTATTTATAGGCAAGAGGTTTTGAGTGTTACAACAACTCAGAATTTTGAATATCCATGTTTTGGCAACTTTACTTCTTTTTGAAGCAAAGGGACAAACATCTTCCCAAAGCTTGTACCATGTTATTGTAGAGTGGTTGAACTTTTAAAATACTTGCTTATGATCTTGTATATGAAGTTTGTGCAGAAAGAACAGGTCCAATGCTCAAGGAGAGTGGACTTTGTGATTAAATCGACTTTTCCAAAATGGAAGTGTGAACTTTCTTCCAAAAATGAAATGATCAATTGGATAATGGTTCAAACACTTGGATTATAGATCAATAAGTTGTGTAAGCATTCAATTATGGAGTGAAATGCAGGTTAGAATCATGCAAAGTGGTATTTGTACAACATGCTTGAAGATTGAATCAAGTGTTCTTCACAAATTTGCCTTGTAAATCAAGAATGAAAGCCCAACTTTAGATCCTTGAATCTCCTAGCTCAAGTATGATAAATTCATGCTCTTGGATGTTTTGGAAATCTTGAAACATCCTTTAAAAATTTATTGTTTTTCACTTTTATTAAATCAAATTGTAACTTAATGAAAAATGGCCAAGACGTTGGGATAAAAACCTGACCAAACCTGCTGAAAATTTCTCCAAGTGTTTAATAAAAAATGCCATGACTTCATGAATTTATAACTTAAAATCCAAGTATTTCTAGAAAAAGTCCTGCCCTACAATGTTTTAGATCTCATTGAGATATACAACTTTCATGTTGGAAGTTTTCCTTGAATCATCTTGCTTCGGGGTGAAAATTTGGCACAAAGTCATGGAAAAAGTTAACTTTCTAACACTTAGAAAAATTTCCAAGTCTTAGAATTTTGACTTTTCAAAGATGATTTTGACTTTTTGATTTCATGATGAACAATATTCATATTTTGACATGTCTTGATGAAATATGATTTTTGAAACTTGATATTGATCAAAAATCAAAGTTTGACTTTTCAGTGTACAATTAACTTTTTCATCAGTTGACCAAATTTCAACTATCAATCAATTGATCTTGAGAAGTGTTTTGAACCATGCCATTAGGTCAAGATTATGAATTTGAATCCTTGATATCATGTCTCAAACCAAAAAGTCATGTATTTAGTCAAAAGTCAAAAATTGAGCCTTCTCAGTGGAAACCCTAATTATGACCATTTTGCCCTTTTGATGATCTGATCAAATTTCTTGAAGAATTGTGATTCAAACTTGATAAATTGATATATATGAGTTCAAAATGTTTATATGGATCAAAATTTATAAAGTTTGACTGTAAATTGAGCACAGTTGACTTTTTGCCTAATAAAGTTAATTTTAGGTCAACTGATCAATTGACAAAGCAAAAACGTGATTCAAAGCTTGAAACTTGACATGAGCAATCTTGAGAGTCCAAAATGATCCATGAAAGTCATATGGGGCCTTAAAAGTCCAATTGTACTTGTGCAAACTCAAACCCTAATTTTGAGTCATCAGTGCTTGAGGAGGTGTATTGAGCTGATCCATCCTTGTGCCTTCTTGAACCAATGGACATCTTATGAGAGAAATCTTGAGAAAATGAGAGGGAAAATTTTGGGGTACAACACCTGGAATCTGACCAGATAATAGTTTAATTTCATCTTCCCCAAGTAAGCCGCTGCGAAGCCTGAAATATCACCAGATAACAGTCAACTCTATTATCCCAAACAAGTTGCTGTGAAGCCTGGATTTCGACCAGATAACAATTAACTTTTATTCTCCCCAGTCAAGAAATAACTCCCCAGTAGAGCAATGGACAACTAAAACTTCAGAACTCTATTCCCCAAGCATAAATCTACACTCCCCGCAGAGTTTCCTCAAAGCAAAAAGCCAAAATCAATGTTCTCCAGCGGAGTTCTCCTCAAACGACAAAACCAGAAATTCCCAATAGGAAGCACTCTGAAGAAAGTTTGAAGATACACATACTCTTCATCACCAGCAGCAGTTCGGGATTTAACTTCCCAAAACTCCCCAGCAATTTTTCAAGGATTTACTTTCTAGACAAAGATGCACTTCAATGTTTCACATTCATATATCATATCACATACAAAACAAATGCATATAGCACAATCTCATTTATTTTGAGAAACACCATTACACCAACATACATCTGCATGCAACTAACCCTGTTCCTTGCAGGAAAATCAATTATCAGTCAAGTCCTCTTCTGGATAGGTTCACATCTTCCAGTTAATGATAGGCGATCAATCAAGACCTCCTCTAGTTAGACTCACTTCTTCCAGTTAATAATAGGAAATCAACATGCCTCTTATGTTTAGAATTGTTTCCCCAGTTAAGTTACCAATCACGATACCTCTTCTGGATCAGATTTATCTCTCTCAGTTAAAAACAGGCAAAAGACATCTACAATTTCGGTATAAATCGACCAGATTTATTCTGATATTTCTCCCAATTTCTACCAATGTCACTCTGGATGGCATCTATAAGCCCATATCCAACAAAATCTTCATTATTTCTCCAAATGACATCTTTAAGCCCATTCCCGACATAATCAACTAACACATCATCGAGTACAAATTTCTGGGCACTTTAGTGTTCAATCATCTTTCACATTCAAGTCACGAATGGCGAACCCGCCAATCTAACTCTTCAGATTTAAGAAGATTGAACAGGGGCAGTTGTTGCACCCCAAAATTTTCCCTCTCATTTCTCAAGATATTTCCCACAAGATCTCCAATGACTCAAGCTTGCACAAGGATTGGCTAGGTCAAGACATCCCCTCAAAACTGATACCTCCAAAATTAGGGTTTAGGTTTTCATAAGGGAAATTAAACTTTTAATGCTTCAAATGACTTTCATGGATCATTATGGACCTTCAATATTTCTCATGTCAAATTTCAAGCCTTGCAGTTCAAGTGTGCTCACTCAATTGATCAGATGACCTAAAATCAACTATATTGGGTAAAAAGTCAACTGTGCCCAAATTATAGTCAAACTTCAAATATTTTTGGCCCATACCAACATTTTGAACTCATATATATCAATTGATCAAGTTGGGATCACAATTCCCCAAGAAAATTGATCAAACCACCAAAAAGGCAAAATTGTCAAAATTAGGGTTTTGACTGAGAAGGCTTGATTTTTGACTTTTGACCTAATACATGACTTATTGGTTTGAAACATGATATCAAGGATTCAAATGCATCATATTGACCTAATTTCATAATTCAAATCACTTCTCAAGATCATTGAATTGACAGATGAATTTCAGTCAACTGAGGAAAAGTCAATTGTATACTGTAAAGTCAAACTTTGACTTTTTGATCAAGATTGAATTTAAAAGGTCACATTTCATAAAAACATACAAAAATATGAAGCTTGATCATTAAGAAATAAAAAAGTCAAATTTCAGCTTGGAAAGTCAAAATTTCTAAAACAGAAATTTTTCTAAGTGTTTAAAAACATGATTATTTCATAACTTCATCCCAATTTTCACCAAGATGCAAGATGATTCAAGAAAAACTTCCAACATAAAAATTGTAGATCTCAATGAGATATAAAACATTATAGGGAAGAACATTTTCTAGAAATTCTTGGATTTTAAGTTATGAGTTCATAAAGGCATGCACTTTTTTCTTAAAACACTTAGTGAAATTTTGCCCTAGTTAGGCAGATTTTTGGTACCAACTTCATGACAACTTTTCACATGGTTCCAAGTTGATTCTTAAAAAATGTCCAACATGAAGGTTGTAGAGGATGTCACAAGATTTCTAAAAAGTCCCAGAACTCATTGAGATCACGTTTGATCTAAGAGAATCGAAAAGATGAAGTTAGGGTTCCATTCTTGATTTACAAGTCATGTTTGTGATGAACATTGAATCAAATCTCAAGTCATACTGTACAAATATCACCTTGCAGGTTTCTAACTTGCATTTCACTCCATAATTAAATGTTTGCACAACTGTTAGAGCTTTGATCCAAGCATTTAAGCCATTGTCCAAGTGATTAATCCATTTTAGAAAGAAAGGTACCACTTCCGTTTTAGAAAAGCAAGCTTTTGTAATTGTCAACTCCTTGAGCCTCTCAATTGTTTTCTATGCACACAAGAAAAGTCAAAACTAAAAGTAACATGTATAAGGCCTCTACCAACTCAGACCTTGCTTGTGGAACACTTTGAGACTTGTCTTCTCACTTTTCTTCAAAAGCAAGTTATATAGCCAAAAGGCTAGAACTCAGAAATCTTGAGTGCAATTGATCTCTAACCTTTCCCATACATATACACAAGTCTATTGCAGCATAAGACACGAGTTCATAAGCCCTCAAGCATCCCAAAACTCACAAAAAACTCAAATTGCACACAAACTGCCATTGTTGTGCAGAATCTATCCAAAAACTTCCATCTTCAAATCCACCCGTGCGTTTTTTGGTCTTTTGATTCCTAAAGCTTCCAAACGTCATACATAAACAATTCCAACACTTGTTATCCAACTGTAACGCTATCTTCATCAACTTCTATTTCTAAAAAACAGAGCTTGCACTTTGACTTCTCCAGCACGATTCAAGCACTCTCAGCACCAAGTAAGAGTTACATTAGCTTCCTAGAGACTTTAGGAAGCTAACCTGATCATCACCACAACTTGAATCAAGCTCAAACTCATTTCACGATTTCCAATTTTGAAGGTGATTTTATGAACTTTCAATTCTTCATGTAGGCATTATTAGGTGTTCATTTTCAAAGATAAAATATAGACATCAATGCCCTGAAGCTAACCATGTCCATAATTTTCATTTATATTGCCTGAGCTTAGAGAATTTTGAGTTTGAAATTTATGAAAAATTTAGGGTTCAAATTAGGGCTAATAAAATTCTTGGTCATCTTTGATTTATAGTTTAAGTTAGTTACATTTCTGGAATCGTGAGGAAAAATGGAGTAACTTTCATGTCTACAGTTTCAATTTTTTTTTGAGAAATGAGAAAGATACAGGTTCAAACATGGCGCGAGGAATAAGATGAAGTGTAGGCCTAGGAATGGATTTGCAATATATATTTATGGTTTTTTTTAAGTTAGCGGATGTATAGTCACCCCAGTGGTAGAACGCGCGCGTATTATTGCTAAGGGCCTAGGTTCGAGCCCCAGCGCTGCCCTTTTTTCCATTTTTTCATTGTTTCTTTTCTTTTTGACACAAGATAGCGCGTCTGGGCCCTGACTCTTTGGGATTTGTCATTTTTGCTACCTTTAACTGTCCTGTTCACTTATAAGACACAACCCGTTTTCATTTTTTTTTTCTGACTAACAAAAACAAGCCCTGGCCTAAACCAAAAAAAATGTTTTCTATCAAACCCTCTAAACCATTTTTAAACCCCCTAACTTTTATTTTATATTTTATTTTTATTTGGTTTTCTTAAAAAAAAAATTTATAAAATCGCAAAAATATTTTATTTATTTATTTATATATTTAATATACTAATATTTTATTTTATTTTATTTTCTAAACTAAAAAAGATTAAAAAAAAATATTTTCTTAAATAAATTTAATTATTTTCCTTAGTTAATTGATAATTAATTTAACCTAGTTAATTCATTTCCTCTTGTTTAATTAACCTAAAATCTTTTCATAACAAAAAAAACTTAAACAAAAACATTCGTCTCTTTCTTATATTTCATATCTATTTCTTTGTACGTTATTATTTTACATTTTTTTGTACATTATTCATTCAAGTTCAATATGGTTGTAATAGTAATTAGGTTTAATTACTTGTCATCCCCCTATTTGTAAATTTGTAACCCTCATCCCCCAAATGATGTAATAGCGTAGAACTTTTACATTTCTGCAATTTATCGTTTTCAAGGATTTATATGACAAGACTAAAAACAACAAGTAGAAAGCCCTAATTCAAGACAAAACAATGCACGAAAAAGAAATATTTTGCACACTTGCACCTCTAGGGTTAACCTCACTTGTTGCCTTGAGAAAATAGTCATGTTATACATGTGAGACACTTTAGCAAAAACAATAAAAAATACAAGATCATAGTCCCTCGATGACGCTTCAAATGTTGTCTTACAAATGATCTTAGACCCTTAAGAAAATTGCTAAGGTATCTCACTACATTGTTATCTATGACTATAAAAAGACCCACGCATGTCCCTTCACATCTAATGATAGAGCTTCTTATCAATCAATGGTAAGATAGCAATATCTAAAGGAGGAGGAAATGAACAAAGATTTTTTTAAGGTAGAACGTCCATAGTTGCTTGCTCACAATCATTCTTCAAAACACCTTTCAAAAACACACAAACACTTTCAAACATGAAATATTTTCAAAAGTCAAGACTTTGTATACATTCTTATAGAGACGAGAATCATTACAAAGTTTGCCTAAACGATGACACTTTTCAAAAATACTTTCAAAAACAATCACAAACACATTTCAAATAAAACATTTCAAAGTGGGCTAGCAATTAAGAGCCCATAGATAACTACAGATCAAAAGGGTGTTAATACTTTCCCTTTTCATAACCTACCCCCCGAACTCCAGAAAATTCTCAAAATGTCTTTCTTGTTCTTTTCACCATTTCCTTTATTGGATAAAAGAAAAATCGGTGGCGACTCTTGCTATCCGCAACAATTACGATAAAACGCAAAATATTCAAGTCAGTTCTTCCACTGTATTACACATGGTCTTTCACTTATGGCTAACAGGTAATCATCTGGGAATTCTTTAGTGATGTTGTTTTCCTTTTTAGTCACTGCTTCATTGTCCAGTCTTAAAATATCATCAACTATTACATTCTTGACTCTTTTCTTGTCATTGATCTCCAAATCAAACTCTTGTAGCAACAATATCCACCTTAAAAACTGGGGGTTTGAATATCCCTTAGTCAATAAATATTTGATTGTTGCATGATTCATAAAAATAACAACCTCTAAACCAATTAAATAAGAACAGTAGCTAGTAACTCTTTTTTAGTAGTGGTTGGTTTTCATTCAAGACCTTAATAGTATAGTAAACTGCAAATACAATGTTTATAAATATTCAAGAAGACAAATGAGTAAATTCATTCACTTTTTACCTATCAGTTTCCAAAGACCGTTTAAGATCTCTTGTACTCAACAAAGTTGGATATCATCTATTGTACTCACATCAAATTTAAATATATAGTGCTTTGACAAAACACTGAAAATTATGTCAGCTTAGATGTCATGTTTCAATGTAAAAGTGAGTACATGATTAAGATTGATTTACTTTTATAGAAGCCAAACATAATAGTACTAATTTAGAATGAAATCATCTTGAATATGTTATTTATAGTTTATAAGTATTTCTATGTGTGGATTATTAATAATATCAATAAATATCATTTATGTATGTGATTGACAAATTATACTATATTTAATCAATTGTTAGTTAGTCTAATAGTGATTGATATTAAATTTAATAGAGAAAATCATTGTTCGATCACTCACAATTACAATTAAAAGAGAACTAATATTATTTGATGTCAGAATTAATTTCTAAATTTAATCGATTCAATGGACCGGGTGATGAAAACAAAACTGAAAATTAAATGATATTGAAATATTTAATATACACACAATTTATAAATATGAGTATATTAAAATGTTGTTTTAGGTTTTTACCAAAAATAAAATAAAATGTTATTTTAGGAGTGCCTATGGACTGCACTGGATCCAAGCATGACGGATATTTCCATCAGTATATTCCAAGAGTCTGAGATCCAAATATATCAGTTTCACATTCAAAGTCAAATAGAATAATAAGTACTTGCTTTATATCATCATGTATTTGGTTTTTAGCCTTATCATAATAATCTAAACTATAGGATTATCATTTCTCAATCATGAGATTCACTGTGATAATTGTTCTCTTAACATTATTCAGTTTAAACAAACTTTCTGAGTCTAACTCATCTTGTAAAGCATGGCTGGTCCAATCCATCCCCACCGATATGCCTCACCTCTCCCATGTTCCCGGAGTCCTCTCCACCGGTATGTTTTTTATTGTTAGAAATTAGTTGTTAGTAATAATAGTTGTAGTAAATTTTGTATGACATATTATAGGGGATGTGCTCCGGTGGCTGGCTGCAAACTCGACTAGTAGACTCGACGTAATTGCTCAGTATTGGCAATTACTAGCTTCACCGGACGATCCTCGCACGGGTGATTATGGTTATACTCGAGAACAGATGCACAGATTTGGTGCTCATGAAGGTGCTGCAGTTTATCAAGCATTGGATGATGCTGCAGACCGTAATGTTAGTATCAGGTATGTTTCAAATTTGCTTAGTTTAATGTTGTTGTTGAACTGAATTGAGTGGTGGACACTGAATACATTAATTTCTGGTTGTATGTTTCATTTGGAGTTGATTTAGGTTACTGTCTCATTCTGGAATTTATCCAACATTTAACTTAGAACCTTCCAAACTTGCTTCTGGAAGGCCAAATGTTAAGAATGTGACTTTGCTAATGAAGGATTGGTGGGGCTCTGGGATTGTCCATGCCAAAGTTTGGATATCTGATAATAGAGATGTGTATATTGGATCTGCAAACAATGATTGGAAATCTCTAACACAGGTAGTTTGATTACATAACACACTATATGTTATGTTACGTTTGTTTTACGGATTATTTATCTATATGATGTATGATTACTCTGGACATGTTATAAGTTGTTTTTATAAGTTTCTGGTCTAATTTACTATTTGTTCATCTGTTGATGCTTGTCTCGTCATTTGATTACTTGTTTGCTTTAGGTCAAGGAAGTTGGAATTTATCTTGTTGGTTGTCATGGAATAGCTAAAAAGGTTGAAGTTTACTTTAACAATTTATGGAAACTAGCATCTCTCAATTCTTCAGCTTACACAAAAACAGTGATGGATCACCAATGGCAAGTTAAAAGAAAGGTTCCTTGTTGGTCACATTTCATCAAACGTAGAGAGAGGTGCAAGTAAGTCTAGAATTCAAGCCTTATGATACATATAAATTTACTTGGTTTGTCTTCAAGAAATTGCTACTTGTTGAACACCGGACAAATCTTCGATATAAAATTACAGTGCTGCGCAACTATATGTCACAGGTCACCTCTTCCGCGATATGTGGAGACGGGTCATGTATCAGGATATCCTATTTTGGCCGACCCTTATATGTTTGAAGCCTCAACTCAAACTCCCGGGAGTAATTATTCAACAAAACTTCCCCAAGTCAATTATCTCTCCTTTGCTCCCCCAGAGGTAATGTTTATTGTGTTGTTCGGTAAAATGCATAAAAAAGTGTAGGCATCAGAAGTGAGTTTTCTTGGTGTTTTGCAGCTATCATTTGGCAGTTATCAGAGTGATGAACAGGCATGGATTGATACAATTAAATCTGTTGGGATAAGAGAGACGGTTAGAATCAACACCATGGACTGGCTAGGTCAATCACAATATACAGACCAAACAATTTACTGGTCATCGCTATCGTCTGCAATATCCGAGGTAACTAGACTCTTAAAAGATTTACATTTATACTATCCAACGCGACATTTTCTTACAATGTTTGAACCGAACAAACAGGTTGTGTTTTCCAAGCATGCAACGGTAAAGATATTGGTGGCATACTGGGCACACTTCATCAATAGCACAGATGATTACTTGAAGTATCTTCACTACACCAACACTCTATGCTCTTCTTCAAAATACAACAAATGTTCTGGTAAAGTTGAGATCAAATATTACATGGTACCGGGTTTCAACGAGACAGGACCTGCATATCAGAATGAAAGTAGTACAGGAAACATATACCCTGATTTTACCAGAGTGAATCATGGAAAATATGTAGTTAGCAATGTAAGGGCACACATTGGGACAAACAACCTTGTATGGGACTATTTCTATACAACAGCAGGTGTTAGCTTTGGGACATACAACACTGCCATTGTATCTCAACTTAGGGAAATTTTTGAGGCTGATTGGAACTCTCCCTATGCTGTTCCTATTCAAGAGCTGGAGAGAGAGTCTATATTTCTAGTTTCAAATAGATAAATCTGACAAATGAACCAAATAATTTTTATTGTGAAGTTATGATATAGTTGGAAACTTGTTTGCTTATCAAATTTATAGTCTAATTGAAAGTGACTTTATTTTAAAAATAACATTGTAAAAAAAATGGATCAGGACATTACCATTTTAAAAAATTTCTTGATAGTGTTACGAGGCAAAAATGGTGCTCCAGCTTTTAAAAATTGCACAATTCTAATATAAATCAAATCATACTGATTTTGTGTATTGAAGAATCTTAACATGAAGTTATAAAAATTGAAAGGATTAAATGGAAAGATAAAGTAAAAAAGTGAGTTAATAAGAACTCATAAAAAGATAATTTAATTAAGTTCTCAAACATTTTAAAAGGATGAAGTTGCACACACAGTAAAGTATGTTGGATCTCACCCTTTATAAACTTGCAATGGTTGATTCAAGTTATATATAAATAATCTGTCTTAGATCAAGTTCATACAAAATTTCGCTCTAGATTTAAACGGAATTCTCACAAATGGACTTATAAATTATTAGGTCGCAAAGCCGAATACCTTTCAAAAAAAAATAAAAAAATAAATCAAACTTTGTTGTGATGGAAGAAATTCGATATACATATTTGTAGCCGTCAAAGTAATGTAGTAACAATAGCGATGGTAAAGTGGGCGGTCCGCCTCGTTTAGACCCGCTCCGTTTAAGTTCGTATAAAAGCGGGACGGGACGGATAAACTTAAGCATCCAAGTTCAAAAGTCAAGTCTGTCCCGTTTACTAACGAGTTGGCGGGGTTGACGGACCGACCCGCCAATTTTTTTAGTTTTTTTATTTTACAATTTAATTTATTACAAAATTTACAAAAAATTTAATCATTACTAAAAAAGCCGACAAAAGATATTTTTTTAACAACGCATAATATAACTTTAACATGTCTTAAATCCAAACACTTAAAAAAATAAAATAGATAAAGACCAATTTCAAGAAAAACATATCGAAATAGACTCTAACACGATAAAAAAATGTATCAAAATAAATAAATAAATAAATAAACAACACATATCATCATCATCCTATTTAAAAATTAATTACTAAAAGAACCCAATTAATAATTTGCACAAGACAAACAATGATAATATTAAAGTGGATAAAACATCACAGTGTATAAAATAGTAGTGTATAAAATATTAACATCTGATTTCTCATTGTTTAAGTCATATAGACTATTATATTGATTGATTCCTTAATAGTTATATCTTAAATTTGTCACACATATACTCTAATCTAATTCTTCCTTTTCTTAAAATTAACATTTGCTTCTAAAGAAAATATATGAGCTAATGTATTGACAACTTAATAATTCTTCATGCCATATAATTGTTCTTGTATTTCAAGTTTTTCCAACAAATACATGTATTAGAAAGTTATATAAAGAACCTTACAACTATAATCCAATTTGTCTATATAATAATTTAGAATGTAATTCAATCACCATAACCTAAAGAGAATATTGTTGTTTTTATAGTTAAAGTTGTCTTAATTCTAAGTAAAAAGTAAAAAATTGTAACAAAAAGTCAGCGGATAAAATCCGCTCTGTCCCGCCTAAGTCCGTTTTTAAAGCAGGTTAGGTGAGCAGGCCAACTTAAGATACCGAGCCAAAAATCTCATCTCAATCCGTCAAAAATGATGGATCAAACGGGTTGGCCCAGCAGGTCCGACCCATTTTGCCACCCCTATGTAACACAACTATTGGAAAAAATTGATTCATAAAATTTAAATTCTTATAATTAAGGGCAAGTTTAAACATGAGTGAAATTGGGCAAGTTAGAATTAACAAGTTAAAAATAAATAAAATAAAAAAGACGATTTGCTTTAGGATAAATGATTGTGAGGTGCTAGAGATTTGAGAAACAATTGGTGAAATTTTAGAGATGTTTGTTAAGCATGATGAGCAACTCATAGAATAAGATCCTTTTTTATACAAATTATTGTTACATCTATAGTTAATTAACTGATCTGACCTGATCAGAAATGGACCGTCACGGCTGGCTCCGAGCAGAAAGCTTTTTTGAACGAGGTGGGGGGGGGGGGGGGGGGTACCTGCAAGGCACTCCGATGCTGAAGTAAGTAGGAGTACGAGCAGATAATTGTAAGTTGAGGTTAGAATGATGAATACATGACCCTCTGGAAACAGAGGGTATTTATAACCCCCAGCGCTGGGCCAAGGTTCCTTCATTGGGCCGGGCGGATTTGGCCCAATGGAGGAACTGTCAGGTTCTACGTGGGTAGTGGGGACCCGCACGTGGTCCCCTTCCTGGATGTTCTGCGTGAAGTGCGGGCGGACGAAGACGCGTTCTTTCCGGAGTATCGTTGGGGGAACGGTGGACTGAGTCTGCCCTAGTTGGGATGCTCGAGACAACGTCGAGCTGGACAGCAGGGTGTCGAGCTGGACGTCAGGACGTGGAGCTGGACGGCAGGGTGTCGAGCTGGACGTCAGGACGTGGAGCTGGACGGCAGGATGTCGAGCTGGACATCAGGAGGTGGAGCTGGACATCATCACGTGGAGTTGGACAGCGGGATGTCGAGCTGGACATCAGGATGTCGGGCATGGATGTGACCCCTTTGCTCGGCGTGGTCCTCAGTAAGTCCCTTTGGACTGGGCCTTAGTAATGCTTTTGGGCTTGTCGGGCCCAGTCCAGAACAGGAGCCCCCCAAGTCGTGGTTCCTTTGTGAGGAGCCATGACTTGAACCCAAGTTATTCCCTCGTTGAGGTCTCGTGCCCGGGATAGAGGTGTGGGCCCTCGAGGGGCCTCCTCGTGTCGTGCTCGGAGACGTCCTCGGTGGTGGATGCGCGGAGGATCCTTACCGGGCGCGTCGGTCGAGCACACGGGGTATCTTTCGGGAACTGTGCCGCCACCCTATGGGGGTAGGGTCATCATTGCGTTGGGAGCAGTGCGTCGAGGAGATGGAGTCCGTGGTTGCCCGAGATGACGTTTGGTATTCCACGTCATCACTATAAATAGGAACCTTGGGCCCCATAATACGTTTTCTGCTCTCTGTGCTCTCTCTGCTGCTGCTCTTCCAGACTTTCTCCAGTTGCGACTTCCCGTCACAGATTCTTCCATTTCGTAGCCAAATCCCACTCTTTGATCCAAGTAAGTGATCTATCTTCTTCATTTTTCTGTTTAGAATGCATGATTTCTGGCGTTTGTAGATGTTTTAGGACCGTGTGCGTGGGATTAGCCCGGTAAACTCGTGCTTAGCCCGACACATTCATGTCTAGGACCGGTAAATGCATGTTTGTGGCCGGCACATTCATAGTTTAGGTGATAAACTTCAGAGCTGCCCGGGGTCTTCATGATCCAGGGCGCCTGATTCATGATCGCGCCCGGTATGTTTATGGTCTTGGCCGTGGGCTTCATGGTGCGGCTCGCCATGTTCATACCTCGGGTCGACATGCTTGGAGAGTGGCCGCGCAGTTGGTTTGAGGAAGAACATCGGGTTCAGGACGTCGGGAAGGCAACCATTCGTGGAAACGGACTTATGTAGTCGTGTATGGGACGACATGATTTTGTCGAGCGTAGGACTTCGTGCTCAACTGACTGGTTTCCCGTGCTCTGCAGGTAACCATGGCGGACGAGCCGAGCTCCTCCGGACGCCGCGACCGTGAAGAACAGAGTGCCGACGAGTCGGTCACCCTGATTGATACCGTGACCGACCCTTTACTGGAATGGGTGGGCGTCGAGCCGCGGGGGATAGCGTCGGTATATAGCCGGGACGACCGACATCCATTCGCTGTCATTGAAGAGGGTCAAGACCAGCCCGGCTTCCAGCAGAACTTCGTAGTCATGCTTCCGTCAACCCGTGCAAGGATTTGCTCGGTTTACCCGAATTACAGCCTCGCGATGTATGAGATCGCATTCAAAGACCTAGGGTTGCGGCTGCCATTCACTGATTTTCAGGCCGGGGTCTTTATGCACTTGGAGCTGGCCCCGTCCCAGCTACACCCAAACTCTCTCGCCTTCATCCGGGCGTTTGAGTTGACGTGTCGCTACCTGAGGATCGGGGCGACCATCCCGCTTTTCTTCCGGATATTTCACCTGCAGCGTCAGTCCCGAGGAGGGAAACATAGCTGGGTCTCCCTGAAGCAGTCGAGGAGACTCTTTAAGATGTATATGGACTCCGTGAGGGGGTTCAAAGACAAGTGGTATGTGGTACGGCCAGTTACCGACGCTGCTTTAAATTCCCTTTTCGAGGAGGAGGGGCCGGTGAGCGACGATGATGGGGAGGCGATGATGGGCGACGATGGGAACCCTGTGTTGGGTCGTAGGGCTAAAATCCCGGTGTACTGGATGTCCCGGCATTACGAGCATGGGACGGGTTATTACCATACCGCCGCCGGGGACATGTGCTCGGAAGACGAGCAGGCGTACGGCGCTCTTTGCCGGTTTGTCGATAGTTTCCATCCCGCCCGGTGGGTTACGCGGGAAGGGGATGATATCTTGGACAAAGATGGTTACCCAACGTTCGAGTCCCGTCCGATTGACACCAAGGCGCTGGTGGAGTGCCCGACATACAGGCAGGCTGCCCGCCTGTTAGGTTGTTTGTTGCTTGAAATTCATTGTTCGTCATTTATTTATGAAGTTTGCTCGACACTGACCTAACCTTTATTTTGTGCAGGTACGATGGCTAGTCGACATGAAAGGCTCTTGAAATTATCCTGCGACCAGAGGCGGGGCAGGAGGGTCGTGAAGGCTCCACAGGCGTCGAGGATGGGCCCCCCACCCGGTCCAAATGCTCCTCAGCCGGTGAGGGTGGACTCGCCGTCGAGCTCGGGGCCCGCGTCAGATCCAGAAGTCGAGGAGATCGACCCCAGTGCCGCTTTGATGCAGAGGAAGAGGACCCGTGTGGAAGGTGGTCCGACTGTCGGCGAGGACGCCGGCGCTGTTAAATCTTTCGCCTTCCCCCCTTGCTTCGAAGAGGCGGGCTTTTTCGAGCGATTCCCTCCGACAGTGGTCGCCCATGAAGCTGAGGCCATAAAAAAGATGAGTAAAGAGGAACGGAAGGCGTATCTGGCCGCCAGCATGGATGGGCTGGTAAAAATGGCCGAGATGGCTTTGGTGCTATCCGAGGATGGAGGGGATGCTGCCCGTGTTGAAGAACTCGAGCAGGAGAAGGCGGCCCTGACCGCGAGCTCGCGGAAGTTGAAGGTCGCTCTGGAACGCTCCGAGGGGATGTTCCGAGAGCAGACAGCGATGCTAGATGCTGAGAGGGAGATGTTGACCCTGGAGAAGGAGAAGTCGGGGAAGTTGACTGAGGAAGGGGAGCTTCTTCGGGCAGACAGGGATCGCCTGGTGGCCGAAGTCGAACGCTTGGGCAAACAGGTCGAGGAAATGAATGTTGCCTTGCAACCTGCCGAGGATGAGCCCGAGGACATAGTAGCTTTGAAGAGTCGGGTGGAGCTGGTCGCCCACATCCGGCTTCTCGAGGTAGACTGCGTCGGTGCCCTAGAGGACAGGTTCAATTCTGCGGTCGGTCAACTCTCCTTGCTAAACCCTGGCCTGGTCACTGAGGGTATCGGTCACACACACCAGATCGTGGATGGCGTGATCGTTCCTCCGCCCGACTCTCCGAACGCCGACAATGATGATTCCGTGGAGGTCTGAATAGGATAGTGGGCCTGCGTGCCCTTGATATTTGTATTCTTTTGGGTCTGCGTGCCCGTTTATTGTATGTTATGAACATCGCCGGCCTTCTTGGTCGGTTTATTATTGTTTTGTCGCCTTCGGGCATTTATATAATGCAGTTTTACATTTTGGATTTTTTGCCCTTGTTTGAAATCGTACATTTGCATGAATTTTTAGCCTAAGTCACGGGCCCGAGGAGTGCCCGTAGGTGGCTTTGATTTGGCGAGCGAATCTGCTCGCCTCCACTTGTATGCGTTCCCGGCCCTATTTCGATTGGCCAGAGTTGCCTAAGTGTTGTGCTCGAGGGGAGAGATTTTCCTTTGACCCTTTTAGATGGCCCGTTATTCTTGATGGAATGTCGGGCATTTCGGAGCGAAGTTGCTCAGTCGAGCGTGGAGCCCGTTAGGGACGATTCGCCCTTGGCGTGAACTGCCCATCGCGAGCTGGGTGTTCTGCCTTATAGGTACGACGACGGTGGGGCTCGGTATAGCTGTCCACGTCGGGCACTATCGATCGTCATCGTTTACCGCGCGATGCTGTGCCATTTTGGTCGTACGTCGGGCTTGTACCTTAGCCTTATACGAAATTGGACGTTTTTCCTCGTTGACTGAGCGCGGGTGCTGCTGGTCGAGGGTCCCAGGTGTTGACAGTTTCTAACTGTAGTACTGCTTTAGCTTAGCAGCATTCCAGGGTCGTGGTAATGGCTCTCCGTCTAACTGCTCGAGGTAGTACGCCCCGGTACCCGTGGTGCCGTAGACGCGGTAAGGTCCTTCCCAGTTCGCGGCCAACTTCCCTTCGCGGGAATCTTTCTGGTTCCTGCGTAGTACCAGGCTTCCTATTTCGAACTCGCGCTTGATGACCTTGTCGTTGTGGCGCAGAGCCACTCGTTGTTTTAGGGTGGCTTCGTGCAGGGCTGCACCCGATCGGATTTCCTCGACTAGGTCGAGTTCATCTCTTAATGCTTCGTCATTCATTTCTTCGTCGAGGGGTTCCTCCGTTCGTCGGGATGGTTCCATGATTTCGACCGGGATGACAGCTTCGGTGCCGTAGGTCAGTCGGAATGGTGTTTCACCCGTCGTTGAGTGGGGTGTGGTGCGGTATGCCCATAGGACGCTGTGGAGCTCCTCGACCCATCCTCTTTTGGCTTCACCGAGTCGACGTTTGAGACCCCGGAGGATGACTCTGTTCGCGGCTTCGGCTTGCCCGTTGGTCTGAGGGTGTTCGACCGACGTGAAGTGTTGTTTGGTCCCCAGTTTGGTGACGAAGTCTCGGAACCCGTGGTCGGTGAACTGGGTACCGTTGTCGGTCACCAGGGCCTGCGGAATTCCGAACCTGGCGAGGACGTTTCTTTTGTAGAAACGGAGGATATTGTGTGAGGTGATTTTTGCGAGTGCCTCGGCCTCGATCCACTTCGTGAAGTAATCCACGGCGACGATTAGAAATTTGTTCTGGTAGGTTCCTTGCACGAAGGGCCCGAGGATGTCCATGCCCCACCAGGCGAACGGCCATGGGGACGACAATGTGTTCAGCTCGTGCGGGGGGGCGAGGTGCATATCCCCGTGCTTCTGGCACTTGTCACATTTTTTCACGTGTTCCTTGGCGTCCTGTTGCATCGTCGGCCAGTAATATCCTGCTCGGAGGGCTTTCCTTGCCAAGGATTTACCGCCCATGTGCTGGGCGTTGATCCCTTCGTGTATCTCCTGCAGTACGTCGGGGATGGCGGACTCGTCGATGCATTTCAGGAGGGGAATGGAGAATCCTCTTCGGTACAGTTTCTGCTCGAGAACAACATAGGAACATGCTCGTTGCTTGATTATGGAAGCTTCGTCCTGGTTCGACGGGAGTTCTCCCTTTGTCAGGAAATTATAAACCGGGGTCATCCAGGACGTGGCATCCCCGATGGCGTGGATCTCGACCGTAGTCGAAGATGGTTCGATGCTCGGTCGTGCCAGAGATTCCTGGATGACGGATTTATTCCCGCCCTTCTTTCGTGTGCTCGCGAGTTTGGACAATATGTCCGCCCTCGTGTTTTGCTCGCGGGGAACATGAGAAATTTCTGCACGTACGAACTTCGTCATTTGTTTTTTGACTAAGTTCAAGTACTCAATAAGGTTGTCATTTTTGGCCTGGTAGCTTCCCTGTACTTGAGAGGCGACGAGCTGGGAGTCGGTGTAGATTTGAACTTCGCGGGCTCCTAGGTCCTCGGCTAATCTCAGTCCTGCGAGCAGGGCTTCGTATTCTGCCTGGTTATTTGACGTCGGGAAGGAGAGAACCAAGGAGTGCTCGATCACTACACCCTCTTCGTTCTCCAGGAGGATCCCTGCGCCGCTTCCGGACGAGCTGGAGGCTCCGTCGACGAAGATGGTCCACTTGTGTTCCTTCCCCGGGGGAAGGTCGTGAGTGGTCATCTCCGCGACGAAGTCGGCCAAGGCTTGTGCTTTGAGGGCCTTCCTGCTCTCGTACTGAATGTCGAATTCGGAGAGTTCCAAGGATCACTTCAGCATTCTGCCCGCCATATCTGGCCGACCCAGGAGTTGCCTCACCGGCTGATCGGTTCGCACGATGATGGTGTGGGCTAGAAAGTAGTGTCTGAGCCTCCTCGCCGCGTTGACGAGGGCCAGAGCAACCTTTTCTATCTGTTGATATCTGCTTTCGGGGCCTTGTAAGGCTTTGCTCGTGAAATAGACAGGTTTCTGCCCGTCAGGGGTTTCGCGGACAAGGGATGCGCTGATGGCTTCGTTCGAAACGGCCAAGTATAAGTATAGTGGTTCTCCGTCATCTGGTCGAGACAGCACGGGCGGTTGAGATAGGCTCTGCTTCAGATGGCGAAGTGCGTGCTCGCATTCCTCGTTCCATTCGAATGCTGCTTCCTTTCGGAGGAGCTTGAAGAAAGGGAGGGCGTGCTGAGCGGACTTCGCGACGAAGCGGGATAGTGACGTCAACATGTCGTTCATGATTTGTATCGACTTCTTCGACGTCGGAGTCGGGAGGTCGGAGAACGCCCGACATTTGTCGGGGTTGGCTTCAATTCCTCGTTCTGTTAGATAGAAACCTAGGAACTTTCCTGCCTTAACCCCGAACGTGCACTTCTCGGGGTTAAACCTCATTTTGCACTGTCTTGCTTGGGCGAAGACTGTCTTGAGATGAGCTGCGTGATCGGTGTCTGCTCGGGACGATCATGTCGTCCATATATACCTCGAGCATGTCGCCAATCTGTTTGTTGAACACTTTGTTCATCATGCGTTGGTAAGTTGCACCGGCGTTCTTCAGTCCGAAGGGCATTACCTTGTAGTAATAGTTGCCCGAACTGGTCATGAACGCCGTGCAGCGTTTGTCGCCCAGAGCCATTGGGATTTGATTATATCCCGAGTAGGCGTCCATGAACGACAAAGTCTTGTAGTCGGCCGAATTGTCGACCAGCATGTCTATGTTAGGTAGAGGAAAAGCATCCTTCGGGCAAGCCCGGTTGAGGTCGGTATAGTCAACACACATTCTCCATTTTCCATTATTCTTTTTAACAAGTACAACATTTGACAGCCAGGTGGAGTACCGGGCTTCAGAAATAAAATTTGCCTCTAGGAGGTCTTTTACAGCTTTTTCAGCAGCCTCCGTTTTTTCTGGAGACTGCCTACGCCTACGTTGTACTACGGCCTTAGCGGCTGGATCAATGGCGAGGTGGTGACAGGCGACCTCAGGATCGAGTCCGGGCATCTCTGCAGCGCTCCAGGCGAAGAGATCAGCATTCTCGCGCAGACAGGCCTTGATTTGCTTCCTGGCCAAGTCGGGGAGGTCTTTGCCAATCTTCACTCCCTTGGTCGGGTCTGCTCCGAGGGGAACGAGTTCAAAATCACCGTCCGGAATAGGTCGGAGTGGGATTTGCTCGCTGCTGGATGGCTCGTCTTGGTCGAAGCGAGCGTCGAGGGCTATGGAGTCGACCTTTGGTGGAGCCTTCTGGACTTCTTCCTCGGGGGATGCTCTGTCGGGCTCCTGCTTTGTCTTCTTGGTGGGTCTGGTCCCCACGTCGACGGTATCCCGTCCCCTTGAAGCGGCGTTGAAGCACCTGCGGGAAGCGGCGAGGTCTCCCTGGATGGTGGCTACCCTTGCCCTTTTGGTATAGAACTTCATTTTTAGATGGACAGTTGAGGGCACCGCTGTCAGCTCCGCCAATGTCGGCCTCCCCAAGATGCAATTGTATAGGGACGGGCAATCAATGACGAGGAAGCGGACCTTAACCTGTCTTGTAGCCGTTCCTTCTCCGAACGTCACCAGGAGCTCGACATAACCCCAAGGTTTGGAAGTCGAGCCGTTGAAGCCTTGAAGATCTGAACCCACATACGGAGAGAGATGTGAGTCATCCAGTTGCAAGGTCCGGAACAGCTGGCTGTACATCACGTCGACGGAACTCCCTTCATCGACCAGGATGCGATGCACGTCAAAATTGGCCATCTTTTCCCTTATCAGCAAGGGGATGACTGCGTTCGGGGCTCCGCCGGGGAGCTCTTCTAGGTAGAAGGTGATGGGCTCTGACCTGCCCTTCACCCTTTCGAACGTCACAGTTTGTGGAGGAGCTGTGTCGACCAGTTCATCCAACTTCCTCTTGGCTGAATTGATGGTGAGGTCGTTGAACCCGCCCCCGTTGATGACCATGGCGGAGGGGAAGTATTCCCACCTGCTGTGTGTTGTCAGGGGCTCCTGCAAGAGCTCGGGAATTTCGAAATCCTCGGGCCTGGTTACCGAGAAGGCGGTCTGGATTGGTACCGACTCGTCAGATGGTCGGGCATCTTCTTCGGGCTCCTTAGCTTCATGGGCATCACGGTGGGGAGCGTCGTTTCGCCTGTACTGTGCGAGCCTCCCTCCCTTGATGAGGGTTTCAATGGCGTCCTTGAGGTGGACGCAGTCCTCTGTCAAATGGCCATGACTCTTATGGTATTGACAGTATTTATTTTTATCTGCCCCTGGCTTGGCGGGAGCAGGTCGGGGACGCTTGACGCCACCGTCTTTGAAATCTGTGCTAGCACACTCCGCCAAAATACGCTCGCGGGAAGCCGTGAGCGGAGTGTACTCGGTGAAACGGCCCGAGGGGCCCCTTTGTTCCCGGACCTCCCGGGGTCGATCTTCCTTCCTTTTCTCCCCGGTACGTCAGGGAGGAGGGTCTTGTCGCGAACTGCTGCTATGATTGGGAGCGCGAGCCCTGGAGTCTCGTGCCCTATTGGCAGCTTCTCTCTCCTCGTAGTCCATGTATGCTCGGGCTTTGTCGAGGAGAGCGTCAAAAGTTGCAGGTGGCTCAATACCCACAGCTTTTCTGAATTCTGTGCCGGGGAGGAGGCCCCTCTCCAGCAAATATCTTTTCATATGGTCCGCGCAGGGGACCTGTATTGCTTGCCGGTTGAAGCGGTTGATGAATTCCCTCAAGGTTTCATCCTGTCTTTGGATGATGGCCTCGAGGGCCGCCTCGGTCTTCGGGTGGCGCCGAGAAGCTGTGAAGGAACTGATGAACTGGTTCTTCAGGTTCCGCCACGAGGTAATTGAGCCCGGGGCGAGTCCTTTATACCAGTCCATGGTCGCCTTCCTGAGAGTTGTGGGGAAGAGACGGCACTTGATGGGCCCCCCGACATTATGATAGTGGAGCATGGCTTCGAACCCGTCAATGTGGTCGACCGGGTCTGCTACGCCGTCATACTCCTTCAGATGTGGGGGCTTCTCCATGCCCGGGGGGATAGGTGCATCCATGATGGCCTGCGACAGGGGACCACGGGGGTCGTCCTCGTCGCTCCTCTCCGGAGAAAGAGAAGGGGTCCTGTAGTTATGTCTGGCACGATGATCGTGCTGAGATTCCCTCGAGCGTGATGCTCGGTGGTTGAAGGTCACACGCCCGTCTCCGGGGTGCCTCTTGTCGTGCCTTGATGGGTCGCGACTGGGTTCCCCGGCTGGAATAGCGGGTTGTCTCTCATAGTTGGGCCGCCTCTGCTTTGGTCGGGGAGAGGGGCTCCTGGAGTTCTCCCTGTAGTGTCTTCGCGGGGGAGAAGGGTGTCGAACTTCTTCGACCCGAGGGGGTGGAGAAGGTGGCCTCTGATGCCTCCTCGGAGGTCGTCGATTATTTTCAAGTGCCCTTAGTCTTTCTCCTTGGGCGAATATGAGATAATTTGTCTGGTTGATGGCCGCGAACAGTGCCTGAGTCGTGGCATCTGCCCCGGCAGGAACTGGGACTTCAAAGAACCGGGCAGCTCTGTGATAGGTGAGAGCTACCGGGTCGTCCTCGAGCGCTGGAGGGGTCGTCGAGGATGATGCAGTATTCCCGTCCCTGCGGGAGGAAGGTCCAGGGGCGGTTGTCACAGGGATGGCATTGTGGCTGGGATCACCGGGATTGTCGAGGTGTCCATTCTTGTCCGCGGGGCCGTTATTAGTGTCGGCGACACGGACGGGCTGCTCGTCGTGAGCTGGGTCAGCCATGACAGGTAGTTGAATTGAGCTTTGGTCCTTAGAATTGTTCGTTAGACGGGGAAGCTGTTTCCCACAGACGGCGCCACTGATCTGACCTGATCAGAAATGGACCGTCACGGCTGGCTCCGAGCAGAAAGCTTTTTTGAACGAGGTGGGGGGGTACCTGCAAGGCACTCCGATGCTGAAGTAAGTAGGAGTACGAGCAGATAATTGTAAGTTGAGGTTAGAATGATGAATACCTGAACCTCTGGAAACAGAGGGTATTTATAACCCCCAGCGCTGCGCCAAGGTTCCTTCATTGGGTCGGGCGGATTTGGCCCAATGGAGGAACTGCCAGGTTCTACGTGGGTAGTGGGGACCCGCACGTGGTCCCCTTCCTGGATGTTCTGCGTGAAGTGCGGGCGGACGAAGACGCGGTCTTTCCGGAGTATCGTTGGGGGAACGGTGGACTGAGTCTGCCCTAGTTGGGATGCTCGAGACAACGTCGAGCTGGACAGCAGGGTGTCGAGCTGGACGTCAGGACGTGGAGCTGGACGGCAGGGTGTCGAGCTGGACGTCAGGACGTGGAGCTGGACGGCAGGATGTCGAGCTGGACATCAGGAGGTGGAGCTGGACATCATCACGTGGAGTTGGACAGCGGGATGTCGAGCTGGACATCAGGATGTCGGGCATGGATGTGACCCCTTTGCTCGGCGTGGTCCTCAGTAAGTCCCTTTGGACTGGGCCTTAGTAATGCTTTTGGGCCTGTCGGGCCCAGTCCAGAACAAGTGGTCATAGTTTGGTTATAGAAGTTAGTTAGGATCTAACTAACTCTAGATAGCTATATATACTTAACGCATTGTATCGATGTAAACCAGTTGCGAAATACACAAGTTATCTTTCCTCTTTTAATGTAAGCTTTCTTTTTCATTTCTATGGTATATGAATTGTAGTTTCACATGGTATCATTAACCTGTGGCTAATATTCCATTACTTTTCCGCTGCATTCTCAGAGCTTTTCTTCACAACTCACCCTTCTTCTTCTTGTAATCTGCTTTTTTCTCTTTCGTTTTCTTTCTTTCTCACCATTTCCACAGATAGCTCTTATGTTTCTTCTTCTCCTTCCAACCATGGCAACAACACGACCTCCAATGCCAACAAATAGTATCAAAACGATACTCTAAATCCCTATTTCATGCATCCCAACGAAAACCCCGCTCTCGTTCTTGTCTCTCCTCACTTAAACATCGGTAATTACTATTCTTGGTCAAGATCTACGACGATGGCATTGAGATCCAAGAACAAACTGCATTTTGTCAATTGTGTTTTACCTTGACCACCTGATGAAGATCGTGATTCCATTGCTTGGGATTGATGCAACATAATGATAATATCGTGGTTGAACAATTCTGTTGAATCTGAAATTTAAGAGCGTTTTATGGATGGAGACAACTTCATGTATATGGAAAGAACTCAAAGATCGCTTCTATCATGGAGATGTATTCAGAATCTTAGAGATTCAAGAAGAGATTTGCACCCTTCAGCAAGGTGACTCTTATATTTCTTCTTACTGTACTAAACTGAAAATGTTGTGGCAAGAATTGGACAATTTTTGCCCAATACCTATTTGTGAATGCGCCACTACTTGCCTATTCTTTTGTTAGATCCCAAATCATGTTGATGGATCTCCTTCCCAATATCTGCAAAGTATACTATTTACTTGTCCAGGAAGAAACACAGTTAATTGTTCCAGTTGATGAGTCAAAAATCTTAGCTTTTCCAGCTAATCAGTCCCAAGGTAGACGTAATAATTTCAATCGAGGACGAGGCTCAAGAGGTGGCAGGTCCAATAATGGTCGTGGCAGAGGTATGTGAGTGTGCACTCATTGTGGTATGACCAATCACACAATTGATACATGCTTCAAAAAGCATGGTTATCCTCCTCACTGGCAGCAGCAAAGCCAAATTAGCAATGTCTCTTTTGACCATGAGAATGAGGATGAAGCTCAACATGAGTCTTTTGATGAGCAACTTAATGAGACTGCATTTGGCAGCATTAGTTTCACACCTGCTCAACACAAGGCCCTTCTAGCCCTACTTCAACAATCTGTTAGTTCTTACAGTGTTAATCATCTTGTTACTCAAGCTAACACCAGTTCAGGTATTATCTGCACTTTTCCCACTCAAAACACAACTGAAGCTTTTATCCTTGACACAGGAGCTACTAATCATGTTTGTTTTTCTAGAATATTGTTTTCATGTCTAAAGAGAATCCCTGAAATAACTGTAAAATTACCAAATGGAGCATTAGTGTCGACACATTTTGATGAAAACTTTGTGTTGACCAATCCATATATGCCACATTTCACATTTAATCTTATTTATGTACCTAAACTCACTTCTAATTTGGATTTCCAATTGATTTTTGATAAATCTACTTGTTTCATACAGACCACTTGCTCCAAGAGGATGATTGGTGCAGTTGAGTTACGAGGAGGATTATATATTCTCAATCAACCACCATTTGATATTCCATTCATCTCACCTTCTCACATTAATTATCTATCATCCCTACATAATAATACTTTAGATGTTAATTTTGTACCTCCTATACACAAAACTGATTGTAATCTTTGGCACTTGAGACATGGGCATCTTTCCAATGCCAAATCAATTGAAATAAAGAAAACTTTTCCCTTTATAGCTATTTATTCATCTGATATACTGTGTGACATCTGCTTCTATGCTAAACAAAAGAGTTTTCCCTTTCCTGATAGTGTTCATCAGTCCAATGAAATTTTTGATTTAGTTCACATGGACATTTGGGGACCTCTTTCTATCCCTACAATTAATGGTCATAAGTATTTTCTAACTGTTGTAGATGATAAGAGCCGTTTTACAAGGATCTTCCTTATGAAACAAAAGTCTGAAACTATAAATTTGATAAAAGCCTTTGTGTCTATGGCTCTAACCCAACACAACAAAGCCATCAAATGTATTAGATCTGACAATGGCAATGAATTCTTACTGCATGATTACTATAAAAACAATGGCATTATTCATCACATTTCATGTGTTGGTACTCCTCAATAAAATGGGATAGTTGAGAGGAAGTACCAACATCTTATTTCCATCATTAGAGCCCTTATATTTCAAGCCCACCTTCCCAAAAATTTATGGTGTTATGCAGTAAGTCATGCCATTCATATCATTAACAGACTTACAACACCTTTCTTGCACCATAAATCACCTTTTCAGATTCTCTATAATTGTCTTCCCCATCAATTCCCTTAGAGTAATTGGTTCTCTATGTTTTGCTTCAACATTGCAACCACGTAGAAAGAAGCTTGACTCCAGATCCAGAAAATGTCTTTATTTAGGACTCAGACTTGGAGTCAAAGGTCACATACTATTTGACTTACACTTAAAGGAACTTTTTCTATCAAAATGTTGTGTTCTTTGAAACCATTTTCCCTATAAACAAACTTTACCTTCCTCACCCACCCATTCTACCCAACCTACTCATCCTTCGAATGATTTTTTTACTTTCCTTACATTGATAATACTAGCCTTCAATCTACTAACCATCAACAAAATCCTTCTCCTGAGTCTATACCTTCTGGCAGTTCTGATAATGATTCTCATAACATACTTATTCCTGAACATCTACATGTTCCTGACACATTTCCTAACCTTAATATATTTATTCCTGACTCTAACCCTGCTACTGCATTAAGAAAATCTGTCAGAAACAGCAAACCTCCCACTTAGTGCTTTAACTTATTTTAAAATATAGAGTCGTCGCCCTTAATTTTTATCCTAAAGAAGAGAATATAAAGGAATAACCCTAATTTGGACAGATATTCTAAGTTGTTGGACTCGATCTTAGACGAAGGGAAGGTGTTAGACAGCCCTTACCTACCTTATTCACAAGGATACTAGGGTTAGAAGTGCGATCTTTGAGAAATAGGGTTTTAATTTTTTATTAGGGGAACTCGCCACGATTTTAGTCGTATGCCTACGTATCCTCTTAGGAGGAATCAGAGTCTCAATTCTTAGTTCGTAGTTGGTTGGTGTTTTTTATGGATTACGAAGATATTTTGAATTCCCCTCGAACCAAATCTGGGTGTGTGAATAGCGGAATTGTTAGACGAAGTTCACAGTCGATTTAAAGTATCTTCATAATCCTTTTTTGAAAATAAACTTGGATTTAATTTAATTATAAAAAAAAATATTTGGTGTTGGTTAGGTATTTTTTAAATGTATTAATATATAAAAATCTTTTTAATGCATGACAAAATTAATTTTTTAATGCAAATAAATAAATATTTTGATGAATTTTAGAAAAAATAATATTTTATTTATAATAATAATTAATATAATATTAGAAACTAGAAATATATTAAATATAAAATATAAATATAAAAATAAAAAGAATTAAATTGAAAAAACGCAAGGGGGGTGTGAATTATATTGGGCTAGTAAAATAGGGACGTGTGTGTAACAGAGCCTTGAATTCAAATATTGAATACAGACCTAAAAGACAGGGGGTGCATTTTTGAACTATGTAGTAAGATGGAGGGTGCAAGGAGTAGGGGTCCAAGTCCAGATATTGGACTTGGCCCATTAGGCCTTGGGGGTATGTTTTTGTGTGTGTTAGTAAAACAAAGGCAGAAGGGGATTGGTTTTAGAAATGGGTCAGGCCTAGTGAGTGTTTGGGACAGACTCGTTTAGCCAAGGTGTGGGAGGGCGTATGGTAATTCTGGTGGGCGCGCGTTTTAGGGCATATGATAGAGATCGTGTGGTTATGATGGAAGAAGCACGGTAACGGTTGTGGACCCATGTGTACAGGATTGTTGAACGTATTATATTTTTGTTTTACCAAACATTTTTCATTTTCGTTATACCCTCTCTCTCTCTCTCTCTGAACCATCTTCGTTCTCTTCTCTCACCCACACAACAACATAAACACCAAAAAATCCTAGATCATCGTCGCTAGCCCACAAACCCTAATTAGCGGCGATCGAACCCAAACCCCACGATTTATATCCCAGATAACCCTATATCACCAAATAATCATGCAAAATTCCTTAAGCTAAGTAAACGAGGCTTACCTTATTCGCCGTAGATCTCTGTATTTCTCCGGATTTGGGTCTGAATCGTCCTGATCTCTTCTTCTCTCTTTCTATTTTGCAGGTGGTTAGATGGTGGTGACGAAGACGTAGCGGTGGCACGATAATCCAAGCTAGGGTTTCAGATGTTGAAACCCTACGAAGTAGCGATACACGGGAGTTGACGACGATGCAATTGGAGACCCCTTCTTCTGTGTCTCAATTTTCTTTCTTTAAAAATTTTCTCCCACTCATGTCTTAGAACACTTAGGTTTTTATAGTATTTTTTATTTACTAAACTAGGAAGGTTTTTTGTAATTGATAGTTACCTTTTAGATTGATAGCAAATTTTTAGGAATTAGGGATTCATTTGTGATTTTGTATGTAATTTGTACAAGGATTTGTATAAGTTTTGATTTAGTTTTGATTTTGTATTGAGTTAAGATTTGATTAAATTTTGTACTGATTTGCTTATGAATGTAAACTTTCATACAATCAATATGTAAAGATTTGATTTGGATTTGAACATTAATTATTCTTGGCTCAAAAGCAAGCGTTATTTTTCAATGATCTATACAATGCGCGTTTGTTTGTTTTGGAACATGCGTTTTTCTTGGATTGGGCCTATCTGAGTTTTGGGCTTGCATTGGGCCATGCGACTGAGGGCTTCAAATTTTGCCTTTCTAGTCTTTGTTTTTTTTCATTAATAAAACACAACACAATTTTTGAAATAAGCTTTATAAAATAAAGATTTTACTGTAAAAACATATTCTCAACAAAATTCTGAAAATGGGCTAACCGTTCCATTTATTGGGCTTCACACAAACGAATTGTTATGGGCTTCTTTGATTAAAAACATACACATGTTCCCTTTTTTATTCAATAACCAAAAGCAATTGGTCCGACTGAATGGCTTAATGAGCCTAAAATATATTAACGGACTAATTTGATAACCCTCTTTTTTTCTATTAAGACACCCCTTTTCAGACTATGCAAAATGGGCTATGCGGAAAAAACAAAGTTGGGCCCTTAAACCAAAAACACCCCCTGTTTAACCCAAAAAACTCTTAATGG
The DNA here is from genome assembly GCA_948472305.1 of Vicia faba. NCBI lineage: Eukaryota > Viridiplantae > Streptophyta > Magnoliopsida > Fabales > Fabaceae > Vicia > Vicia faba. The sequence continues at coordinate 1,131,056,665 of OX451737.1, forward strand.
GCTTACCAGCTTGGTCCAAGAATCCAAACGCACCCCCATCTTTTCTGAACACCAGTTTTTCTTAAATGGGCTTGTATATAAAGACTATAACGGTCCAATCTGAAGCAAAAATATACACCCCTCCTCTATGTAAGTTATAAACCACATGGGCCATCAGAATTTGATGGTCTATGTTTACACAATACACCCCCTTTATCCCTTTAAACTCGTTATTGAATTTATCCACAAAAATGATAACATTAATAAATTATTCAGAAATCAACAGGGCAAATTTGGGGTATGACAGTTGCCTCTATTTAATTACCTTTTGATTGAATAGTGTGAGAATATACAGGTCTTGCACATTTTGATCGGAAGTTTATTAAATATTGGAAGACTCCAAAATTTGTCTGAAGGATTATAAGGATACGTTGTACAACGTTCCCATGGGTATGAAAAGTAGGTATAAATGATGACGTATCATCTTACCAACGTTTGAACTAAAGTTTGTTTTGACTTAGATATGAAGACACGGATAAATCGTCAGTACCTAAAAAGATATCATAGATTCTTGCATATTTACCATAACCTAGGAGGTACAATAATACAATTTTGAAAAGCTGACTTACTAATGCTTGGAGACTAATATTGTAAGCTTAACATAGATTTTGTATATTCATCGCAACCTAGGGGATGAATAACATAGAGCTTGATAATACATTGTCGCATGGAGACTAATATAATAAATTACATCGCCGAGAGAGATAACTCATTGCTGCTTTGAGACCAACGCAATGAGCCAAATATTTTCACATACCTACCATAGCCTAGAGGATAGATAAAACGAGCTTGAAACCGGATATTTGGAACTTAGAAAGACGACGTCGATTGTGTCCATTCTCAACCAAGACTCGATAACCAAGTGAAATATTCTAAGTTTGAAGCAATGAACCCCAAATTCACTGATGACGTCGGTTGTGTCAGCCCTCAACCAAAACTATCAACATGAAGAACTAAACCCCAAATTCACTGATGATGTCGGTTGTGTCAATCCTCAACCAAGACTATCAACATGAAGAAATAAACCTCAAATTCACTGATGACGTTGATTGTGTCAAGTCTTCAACCAAGACTATCAACATGAAGAAATAACCCTCAAATTCACTGATGATGTCGGTTGTGTCAGCCCTTAACCAAGACTATCAACATGAAGAAATAAACCCAAAATTCACTGATGATGTCGGTTGTGTCAGTCCTCAACCAAGACTATTAACATGAAGAAATAAACCCCAAATTCACTGATGATGTCGGTTATGTCGCTCTCAACCAAGACTATCACCATGAAGAAATAAACCCCAAATTCATTGATGATGTCAATTGTGTATACTCTCAACCAAGACTATCATCATGAATAAATAAATCCAAAATCTCTTAAAGTTTGAACTATTCAGTTCACACAGATAAGCTTGCTAATGATGGACCCCAAGAAAATTCGCAATTGTAATCAAAGTAGTTTTGAAAGATGTCATGCATGATGTATATGCATAATTCCCTAAATTTATATGCTACCCAAGTGTGATATATGCCTAAAATTTTCCTTATATGTACATGCACCAAATGTTTGTATATGCCCCAAAATATTTCGTATGTGTATGTTCCAAGTATTTTGCAAATATTTTTGATAATTCTCCTTTTTAAACCATCGGGTACTCGTAGTCAGCAACTTCCCAATGTTGTTTGTTGCTAATTGTTGTATCTCCAAGTCTATTTGAATTTTGATATAGCATGGTGAACAGTGTCAACGTGTCATAGATAATTGTATCGCATGCGTAGGCATGGACGTGGGCATGGACGCAGGCGTGGATGTAGACGTGTATTTTCTTTTGACATTTTTCTAACCAAAATTCTTTTTTGATGTCTTATCAAATGCTTTTGTTTGTACTTCAATTGCCCAAAGTGATTTCAACACAGTATTCACAAGAAATAATCGTAGAACTTTGCAAACAAGTCAAAAAAGAAAAACACAATTTGAAAAGATTTGAAAAAGTAAATGCTTTATTTGGTAAATATGCCCTTAAATAGGCAAGAGTACAAGATTTAATTCCTAGGAAGAGGTAATTACAGGAAGTTTTAATAAAAACTGTAAAATGGCAGTGAAAATGATAATTGCTACTGCTGTTTCTCCAATGTCCTTTTGATAGCTCCAATCTCCTTTGCTTTTGAGTCAAATTATTTAGACCCATCTCTCCCCTTCGTGGTTGTAGTCGTGGTTTGTAGATTGCAGTCTTTTTGTTCTTTATTTCTGAATAAGATCCCTAGCTTTTTCCTGGACTGCCCTTTCGGGTTTTCAATCCACCGGGATAAAAAAAATTTGTGTATGTCCCTAATTTTTCCTGGATCGCCCTTTAGGGTTTTCAATCCACCGGGATGCTCCTTTTTGCCTAAGTCGCATGTTTAGCGTTCTAACTTAGCAAGCTTTTTATACATAGTATTTTTTTACTGCGTCTGAATTTTCTGGATGTGGTAGTTCTTCCCCATCCATTGTTATGGGGATGAGACCACCATCGAATAATGCTTTTTTTTACTGCATACGAACTTTCATAGTTGGATGTCCATTTACCACGTGAATCAAAGCGAGGTAGTAGAATGTTTTTAGTGCACTAAATCTCCTTCTTTGAATACTCGAGGACGAACCTTTTTATCGAATGCTTTCTTCATCCGCTTTTGATATAACTGACTGTGGCACCGAGATGTTAAGAGTTTTTCTTCAACAAGGTTGAGTTGATCAATGAATACCCAACAATTTTCCTGACCTGACACCAAATGTACATTTGCTCGGATCCCGTCTTAGTTTGAACTTTCGTAGATGTTTAAATAATTTTTGCAGGTGAGTGATGTGATCCTCCTCTGTGTGAGATTTGGCAATCATATGATCCACGTATACCTCAACTTCTTTGTGGATCATGTCATGTAATAAAGTAACCATTGCTTGTTGGTATGTTTCCCCTGTGTTCTTCATACCGAATGGCATGATTGTAATAGAAAGTTCCCCAAGGAGTCATGAATGTGGTTTTTTCCATGTTTTTGGGTGTCATCTTGATTTAATTATAGCCAGAGAATCCGTCTATGAATGAGAATACCAAAGCTTGAGTTGTATTATCTACCAAAACATCTATGTGAGGTAACGAGAAATCATCTTTGGGACTCGCTTTGTTTATATCCTAATAATCCACACACATGCGTACTTTGTCGTCCTTCTTGGGTACTGGCATGATGTTAGTTATCCAAGGTGGATAATCTACCACCACTAAGAACCCCGTATTGAATTGTTTAAGGACCTCTTCTCGAATTTTGTTGGACATGTCTGGATGAGTTCTCCCGAGTTTCTGCCTAACCGGAGAGCAACCTTCCTTGAGAGGTAGCCTGTGCACCACAATATCTATATCCAATCCTGGCATATCTCTGTAAGACCATGAAAATATATCCACACATTCATGTAATAACTTGATTAGCCTTTCCTTGATGCTTTTCTCCAATGTTGCCCCTAGCTTGATTTCTTTTGGATCTTCCTTTGTGCCAAGGTTAATGGTCTCAATGGATTCTTGGTATGGTTGTATATTGTCAGCTTTTTGCTTTATCTCCCTCGCCAATTCTTTATAAAGTTCAATATCTTCGTCATCTTCCTCTTCAGCTTGGTTGATGGGTGCATCAAAATTATATCGGATAGCAGTTGTAACATTATCGGTGATTTTGGACATGGATCTGCACGTTTATAAAGTTTTGGTGCAGTTTTTAGTATGTGAATTTTGAAAAATGCATATGCAGAAAATTATTGCCATTTTTAAATATGAGAGATAAATGCAAGAGAAATACAGGGATCTTTATTGAATGTGAAATATAACTTTTATTAATCGTGAATACTGTCTAAAACAAAATGGGGGACTCTTACAAGCAACCCCTATGCCTCGGGCTTGACATAGGTTCTTTCAAAAACAAGAAAAATTACTTTAGAAAGAAAAGGATCATTGGAATCTCCATAGCTGTCCAATTCTTGAGTTCTTCTCCTGGGGAACATTCATGGATGAAATCATATGCCCTTTTGGTATTGTCCTTATTATATATCGTTGCCACCTGTCCACCATGCTCTACTCCTTTGTTGATGAAAGTCTCCTGGATTGGAGGAAATCGTGCTTTGCCTTTCAGAGTAGCCTTTGATAATTCGTAATCCAAACCAAAATGATTCTTCTTCTCAGGTATTTCTGGGAGCTTTCCCCATCCCTTTGAGGCACCACTCTTCATTTCTATTTGCAAACCTCTTCATGAAGTCGCAATAGGTTTCTTGATTTTTTCTACCGATAGGGTTATCATTGAGGCAACCTCTAAGACTTGGAATGGTGTGGCTATACAGTCTTCATCAGCACTGATATACATATAGGATTGAATGTGACTTACAAAGATGTCCTCTTAACTTTAGATTATGACAAATCTTCCTTCAATGAATCCAGGGTCGCCCAAGTAAACATGTATATGCTGGTTCTATGTCCATGACTTGAAAAGTGATATAGAACATATATGGACCAATATTGATAGGAAGGTCCACTTTTCCAAATACTGAACTTTGAGAACCGCCAAAAGCTTTAACTATCGTAGAACTTGGTCTTATCACAACACCATCTAGTGTTAAATTCATCAAGCTAGATTTTGGTAACACATTAAGGGCAGGACTAGTATCGGTGGTACCCTGGACAGGCTTGTAGTTCCTATCTGAATAGAGATGTGCAATGCTTTATTATGAACTCGTCCTTGTGGAGGTAACTCATTATCATTAAAACCCAGATGTGATCCAGACGTCAGATTTGCTATAACATTATCAAATTGATTTACAGTAATTTTCTCTGCGACATGGGCAGAACTTAGAACCTTCATCAGAGAGTCTCGATGTGCTTCTGAATTGATGAGCAAAGAGAGTATATAAATTTTGGTTGAGGTTTGGTGAAGCTGATCCACACCCTATAATCACTCCTCTTGATTATCTTCAGAAATTCTTCTGCCTCTTGATCAGTAAAGTTCTTGCTTTGAGGCTCTTGTTCTTGACTTGCTTCCACCACTGCTTTTCCTTTGTCCTTCAATGTATCATTTTTATTTTTCACCACAACATCAACCTTCTTTTACGGTTCGAAGCCAAAGATTCGACCACTGCAGTTCATGCCCCCTATTCCTGCTACATTTTAGATTGCAGGTCCTTGACTTGATGAGACTCACATTCCTATTTTAAGCCATTGACGTATACAGACGAATCATAACTCCATGGTATTGTATTTTCACTTTTGTAAGTGGTAGTAGATGGCCCCCTAATTACCATCGTAGTCTTTAGAACTATTGGTATCCTTAGAGTTTGTCTTGGTGTTATTACTGGTGTTTCTGGCAACTCTCCCCACAGGATCATAAGAGTCTTCCTATTAAGATGTGGCCCTTGGAAAGGAATTACCAATGGCTTCTTTGTACTTCTTTCAATTGCAGCTACATATTCTCCTTCAGAGCATGATCTGAATTGGACTATCCCATGGTCCACCAGTTTTTGTATGTTTCTTCAAAAGCTTCACTATGTTCCAAAAGGAACCCACACTCCAATAGACATTCCTTCGACAAATTTATTGGGGTCTTTACTCGTCTGGCTGCCCCAAAGTTATTGACAACTTCAATTGCATTTATTGTCGATCCACCATGCAGGGGTATGGGGTTTGACTTGACATTTGGTTTATCAAAAGTGATATTCTGAGAATCCAACAAATCTTGAACTTTATGTTTGAAGGCCCAATATTGTTCTATGGTATGCCCCAGAGAATTGACGTGATACTCGCATTTGGCATTGGCATTATATCTTGGTGGGAGGGTCCCGATTGGAGGAGCTAGAGGTTTTAGCTCTACCAATGATGCCTTGACTAAGTGTTGCAATAATTGACTGTGCGGCATGGGTAGAGGATCAAATCTTCTATGTGGCCTTTTAACCCTGTTTTGCTGCTGTTCTCGGGAAATTCTCAATGGTTGTTGTGCCCTTGGTTGTGATGTTACATCATTGATTTCTCCTTCCTTCTTTTTCGAGAAGTTAGAAACATGTCTTTTAGATTTGTAAGGGGTACTAGAGGATGCCCCTTGTATTTTTCCACTCTTTATGCCCACTTCAATCCTTTCTACAATAGTTACCAAATCTGAAAATCCGAAAGAGACGTTTCCTACCATCTTTTCATAGTATATCCCTTGCAAATTTCCTATGAACATATCGAATAATTCTTTCTCCATAAGTGATGGTTGTACACAGGCTTCCAATTCCCTCCATCTTTGGGCATACTCCATGAAAGACTCCTCTTTCTTTTGAGACAAATTATGGAGTTGCATGCGGGTAGGCGCTATGTCCAAGTTATATTTGTATTGTTTTAGGAAGGCATTAGTAAGATCTGTCCATGTCTGGACATGAACTCGTTCCAACTGCATGTACCAATCTAGGGACGCCCCACTTAAATTGTCTTGGAAACAATGGATCATCAGATTCTAGTCTTGAGCGTAGGCATGCATCTTCCTATAATACATGCGTAGATGGTTCCTTGGATTTCGTCTCTAGGTCATGAAAGGTCTCATCATGAGATTTTGGTTTAAATGTTGTACAAAAAGTCATAGGTTTCATTCCAAAGTCCTACTTTCCAAGAGGATGTCTCTTGAGACGTATTTCTTTTGCAGAATTCCATCGACTCTAGGCGAAGTCGTCACATAAACTCATAAGGATGATGTATCCCCTTGGCTAATAGACGAACCTTCTTTCTAAGAGTTTTTGAAAATAATTTTTTTGAAATGATAAATCTCACCACATATGAATAAAATAATAAGCATAAATAAATAAATAATTAAATAAACAAATATAAAAAACCCAAAAAAAAACCTAAAAAACTCTAAAACCAAAAGACAGGGCTTCTAAACCTAAGGTTAGTCCCCAGTAGAGTCGACAATTGTTGTAACTGGTTTTAAAATATAGAGTCACCGCCCTTAATTTTTAACCTAAGGAAGGGAAAATAAAGGAATAACCCTAATTTGGACAGAGATTCTAAGTTGTTGGACTCGATCTTAGACGAAGGGAATGTGTTAGGCACCTCTCATCTATCATGTTCACAAGGATACTAGGGTTAGAAGCGTGATCATTGAGAAATAGGGTTTTAATTTTTTATTAAGGGAACTCGCCACGATTTTAGTCATATGCCTATGTATCCTCTTAGGAGGAATCAGAGTCCTAATTCGTAGTTCACGGTTGATTGGTGTTTTTTATGGATTATGAAGATATTTCGAATTTCCCTCGAACCAAGTCTGGGTGTGTGAATAGCGGAATTGTTAGACGAAATTCGCAGTCGGTCTAAAGTATCTTCATAATCCTTTTTTGAAAAAAATATTAGATTTAATTAAATTATATATAAAAAAAAAAGATCTGGTGTTGGTTAGTTATTTTAAATGTATTAATATATAAAAATCTTTTTAATGCATGACAAAATTAATTTTTTAATGCAAATAAATAAATAAATATTTTGATGAATTTTAGAAAAAAATAATATTTGATTTATAATGATAATTAATATAATATTAGAAATTAGAAATATATTAAATATAAAATATAAAAATAAATAAAAAAGAATTAAATTAGAAAAACGCAAAGGGGTGTGAATTATATTGGGCTAGTAAAATAAGGAGGTGTGTGCAGCAAGACCGTGAATTCAGATATTGAATTCAGGCTCAAAAGACAGGGGGTTCATTTTTTAATTATGTAGTAAGATGGAGGGTGCAGGGGAGTGGGGGTCCAAGTCCAGATATTGAACCTGGCCCATTAGGCCTAAGGGGTATGATTTTGTGTGTGTTAGTAAAACAAAGGCAGAAAGGGGTTGGTTTTAGCAATGGGCCAGGCCCAGTGAGTGTTTGGGACAGATTCATTTAGCCAAGGTATGGGAGGGCGTATGGTAATCCCGGTGGGCGCGCGTTTTAGGGCACATGATAGAGATCGTGTGGTTATGATGGAAGGAGTGTGATAACGGTTGTGGACTCATGCGTACAGGATTGCTGAACATATTTTTTTTACCAAACATTTTTCATTTTCATTATTCTCTCTCTCTCTCTCTCTCTCTCTCTCTCTCTCTCTCTCTCTCTCTCTCTCTCTCTCTCTGTGAACCATCTTCGTTCTCTTCTCTCACCCACACAACAACAGAAATACCAAAAAACCATAGATCGTTGTCGCTACCCCACGAACCCTAATCGGCGGTGATCAAAACCAAACCCCACGATTTAGATCCAGATAACCCCATATCACCAAATAATCATGCAAAATTCCTTAAGCTAAGTAAACGAGAATTACCTTCTTCACCGTAGATCTCTGTATTTCTCTGGATTTGGGTCTGAATCGTCCTGATCTCTTCTCCTCTCTTTTTGTTTTGTAGGTGCTTGGATGGCAGTGACAAAGACGTAGCGGCGGTGCCACAAGCCAAGCTAGGGTTTCAGATGTTGAAACCCTACGAAGCGGCGATACACGGGAGTTAACGGTGGTGCAATCAAAGACCCCTTCGTCTCTGTCTCAATTTTTCTTTCTGTAAAAATTTTCTTCCCCTCCTGTATTAGAACACTTAGGTTTTTATAGTACTTTTATTTAGTAAATTAGGAAGGTTTTCTGTAATTAATCATTACCTTTTAGATTGATAGAAAATTTTTAGGAATTAGGGATTTGTTTATGATTTTGTATGTAATATGTACAAGGATCTGTATAAGTTTTGATTTAGTTTTGATTTTTTAATGAGTTAAGATTTGATTCAATTCTATATTGATTTTCTTATGAATGTAAACTTTCGGACAATCAAAATGTAAAGATTTATTTGGATTTGAACAGTAATTGTTATTGGCTCAAAAGCAAGCATTATTTTTCAATGATCTGTACAGTGCGTGTTTGTTTGTTTTGGAACATGTGTTTTTCTTGGGTTGGGCCTATCTGAGTTTTGGGCTTGGATTGGGCCATGCGACTGAGGGCTTCAATTTTGGCCTTGCTAGTCATTGTTTTTTTCTCAATAAAACACAACACAATTTTTAAAATAAGCTTTATAAAATAAAGATTTTACTGTAAAAACAGATTCTCAACAAAAATCTAAAAATGGGCTAATCGTTCCATTTATTGGGCTTTACACAAACGGATTGCTATGGGCTTCTTTGATTAAAAACATACACTCCCTTCCCTTTTTATTCAACAACCAAAAGCAATTGCATCGGCTGAATGACTTAATGGGCCTAAAATATATTAATGGACTAATTTGATAACCCCTTTTTTCTATTAAGACACCCATTTTCAGACCATGCAAAATGAGCTATGCAGAAAAAAAACAAAGTTGGGCCCTTACACCAAAAACACCCCATGTTTAACCCAAAAAACTCTTAATGAGCTTACCAGCTTGGTCCAAGAACCCAAACGCACCCCCATCTTTTCTGAACACCATGTTTTCTTAAATGGGCTTGTATATAAAGATTATAACAGGCCAATCTGAAGCAAAAATATACACCCTTCTTTTATGTTAGTTATAAACCACATGGACCATTAGATTTTAATGGTCTATGTTGACACAATACACCCACTTTATCCCTTTAAACCCCTTATTGAATTTATCCACAAAAATGATAACATCAATAAATTATTCAGAAATCAACGGGCCAAATTTGAGGTATGACACTTACCTCCAAGATTATCATTGCAACCTGATTGAGAATACAGTCTAACTCCACGGTTCAGCTCCCACTCAATCTTCTCCTCAAAGTAAGTATCCCTTATCTCATTTCCTTTTCTATCATAATCTTTCTCATGCACATAACCAATACATTCTTCATTTATCTTCTATTCCCGAGCCTCACACATATGAGGAACCTATTGGTAATAAACATTGGAGTGATGTTATCTAATCTGAGTTAAATGCTCTCACATAGACTAATACTTGGACATTAGTTCCATTACCTCAACATAAAATAGCTATTACATCTAGATGAGTTTTTAAACTCAAACAAAATGGTGATGACTCTATAGAGAGGTACAAAGCACGATTAGTGGTCAAGGGATTCACTCAGACTGAAGGATTGGATTACATGGACACCTTCAATCCTATTGTTAAAATGAGTGTTCATAGTTATTGCTGCTGCTTATCGTTGGCCCGTGTTTCAGTTTGATGTTAACACAACCTTCTTACTTGGTGAACTAAATGAAGAAGTGTACATGCAACCTCCACCTGGCTTGACATTACCTCATTCAAATCTTGTATGCAAACTCCAAAAATCTCTCTATGGCTTGAAGCATACAAGCATACAATGGAATACTAAACTTACTGAAACTCTTCTTCAATCTGGCTACACTCATTCCAAGTCAGATTATTCCTTGTATACTAAATCCAATGGACTTCAGTTCACAGTAATCCTTGTTTATGTGGATGATTTGGTCTTAGGGGGGAGGGGGCTGATGTTGATGAGATAACCAACATTAAGACCCTCTTACATAACAAATTCAACATTAAGGATCTTGACAGTCTAAAATACTTTCTTGGCTTTGAAGTAAGCAGATCAAAAGAGGGAATTACTCTTTGTCAAAGAAAGTACACATTGAATTTATTACAAGATGCAGGTTTAACTGGAGCAAAGCCTTCTAATACTCCTATGCAGCCTTATCTTCAATTGCATTAAGGATCTGGTAAACCTCTCTTTGATCCACTGAATATAGGAGATTGGTTGAAAAATTACTATATCTCACACGCTTTAGACCATAGATCTCATACACAATAAGCAAACTTAGTCAGTTCTTGAGTAATCCTATTGATGAACACATGTTAACTGGCATCCATGTGTTGAAATATCTCAAAGAAAATCCTGGTAATGGTCTGTTCTTTAGCTCATCATCAACTCTCACACTTAAAGGATTCTCATATTCTGATTGGGGAACATGTCCCGATACAAGAAGATCAACAACTGATTTTTGTTTTTTTCTTGGAGATTCTTTGATAAGTTGGAAGAACAAGAAACAAACAGATGTATCCAGGTCGTCATCTGAGGCTGAATATCGTGCACTGGCACAAACTACTTGCAAAGGTCAATGGATCTTGTACCTGCTACAAGATTTTCAAATTAAACATCCTGCTCCATTTGTGATCTATTGTGATAACAAATTTGCACTTCATATAGCAGCTAATCTTGTGTTTCATGAAAGAACGAAATATATCGAGATTGATTGTCATGTGGTGAGAGATAAAGTGCAGGTAGGAATTCTTCATTTACTTCCTATTGTTTCAAAGGATCAAGTGACGGACATTTTGACAAAATCTCAGCATATAAGGACCTTTTAGCAATCTTTAAAGCAAGCTTGGAATATTGAATATCTATTCCTGCTTGACGGGAGATGTTAAGCATGATGAGCAATTCATGGATCCTTTTTGTACAAATTACTATTACATCTATAGTTAGTTAAGTGGTCATAGTTTGATTATAGAAGTTAGTTAGGATCTAACTAACTCTGAATAGCTATATATACTTAACACATTGCATTGATGTAAACCAGTTGTGAAATACAAGTTATCTCTTTCCTCTTTTAATGCAAGCTTTCTTTTTCATTTCTATGGTATATGAACTGTAGTTTCACAATGTCACATCAGAAGAATTATGATACAGTAAAATTATAATAATTGTCATGAAAATAGTTTAGTTGTTAAATTAAATTTGGTATTTTAATAAATTAAAATATAATAGATAATAGATTTAAAACAATGAAACAAATTCGTGGCAATCGCAACTAACCACCTGCTCATCATTCGTGAACTTTTGGGGCGAAGAACTTCCAGATATGAACATTCACTTTTGAAGTTCATACGAAAAGAAATGCAAGGGCAGATATGTAAATCAAGATGCATGTCATGAAATACAAGGGCAGATATGTAAATCAAGATGCATGTCATGAAATACTCCTGGCTGTTATATCAAGGAAACATCCAGGAACCCGACAGATATGTACACCAAGTTCAAGAGACTAGTCTAGGGAAAGCATTAGATAAGTGACATGTTAAATAGTAGTTGTCTAGCAATCAAAAGATAGGCGATATGTTAAATAGTAGGTGTCTAGCAAAGCTCGGTGTCAAATTTGAGGTTAATGCCCATGCTGAACAGCTCCTGGGACAGTAACTTTGCTCCATAAGGAACACTGGCCACCACAATGTCATCGGCTGATTCACAGAATCGGCAATAGGGCCCTCGTATTTTCCGGCCACCAGATACCGGCCGCAAGATCACATTTGCAACATTTTTGCATTTACTACAAATGTGTATCTGAGACGAATCACTCAGGGTGAAGAGTCGTTCATACAAGTTGGAAGATGCTCCATGGGCAATCAGGCAATCACGCTCCATTTCACCAAACTTGATACCTCCAAATCGCTTCCTGTCCGCAACTGGCTGTCGGGTTAGCGGGTGAACTGGGCCGGTGTTCCTGAACTTCACTTTGTCCTCAGACATGTGGTGTAGTCGCTGGTAGAATGTTGGGCCCATAAATATTAGTGATTGAACCATCTCACCAGTCCTCCCATTGTATACTCGTTCGTTTCCCCATCTTGAAAAGCCAGCTCTGTCAGATACAGAACATAAAATAGGGTTCAGTACAACCAAAAAACATGACAACTTAAAAGTGAAACTTTGGAATGATAAATTTAGTGAGCCTGGAGCAAATGCAAGAAAAGGATCTACAACCGGGAAGACATTATTGGTAAATAAGAAATATCAGTCATACAGTAAGCAGAGCCAAAAATTGAAATACAAGTAACCTAAACTGTAATTAAAGTAAATTAAGTCATTATGAAACATTACCTGTGAAGCTGGTCAGTAATGGCTTCAACAGACGGAGTGGAGAAAGGGGTAGCATTTCTCAATGAACCAACACAAGCAATACCCTTTCCTAAAGCAGCCTCTAGGAGTTGCCCAGGAGTTTGACGTGAGGGAAATGCATGTGGATTTATGACAATATCAGGAACAATACCTTGTTTTGTGAAAGGAAAATTTTCTTGAGACTCCAGAAATCCTAAAACACCCTTTTGTCCATGCATACTAGAGAACTTATCTCCAAGAACAGGACTTCGAACCTGCAAATATTATTAAATAACATTTTTTCTTAGTGACAAATACAACTGTGGTAAAAAAAAAAAAAGGATTTCAGTTGTGGAACACAAATAAAACATTCATGTTCAGATGATGTACAAACTTATTTATTTGCATGTCTATCTCCACCTGCACCTATGCATCCAGTATGTTTGACCAGTGCAGTAACCCTTTTAAATTCATCCACAAGGCAACATGTGTCATCATTGAAGCAGTTTTTGGATTCACAAGTTACCTGTCTTAACGAAACAGTAGCGAAATTCTTCCCCTCATCATTTGAGGACAGCACAACCTTTTGAACATAACCCCTTTCAGTGTGTTTTAACTTTATACTGTGGTCTGTCCCCGAATCAGCACACCGCCCAATAATAATATCACCACTCTGCAAATTCGCACCAACAAATGGAAAGCCATCATCATCAAGGCTATCAACTCGACCGATTTTACTCTGTATCTTTCCAAAATTCACGATGTCTTCAGGTTTCTTTCTCTTTTCTGAAGAATCCTTATTTTCAATCTCAGCTTTATAACTCCTGATGTGCTCAGATCTGAACATACCACGCTGCAAAGAAGCACGGTTCATCACCAAGGAATCTTCTTGATTATATCCTAGATGTACATTAACAGCTACAATTGCATTCTGCCCATTATAGAATTCAGACTTCGGAAGAAGTTTACTTTGACCTAGATATCCCGGTTTTCCAAGACAATCAGATGTCATTGTCCGAAATAGTGGTCTTTGAGGATAGAATAACTGGTGAGACAGAGCATCGACTCTTATATTTGGGTTTGTCGTAGAATAGCCAATAGCCTGGGAGGAATGTTTCTGGGATTGGTACAACACTCTCCTAGCATGGTCATGATTTGCAAATGGAACCATTGAACAGCTTAGACCCAATAAGAACGACATATCAAGCTCACAATGCGTGTACTTCACAGAAGATTTTCCCTCTTTGCCAAATAAATACTCAACACCCCAAGCAGTCTTGAAGTCCTCTTCTTCTTCAGGACCAATCAGCTCAATCACGCCATTATCCAACAGGGACTGGAAAGATTTATGCTCCGACTTAGATTCTTTAATCTTGAGCAGATTACTAACAACCAAGAGTGGGCGGAGAATCCTTCCTGCATCAGATAATATGCGCACTTCTTCTTGAATTTGATCTCTTTTGATTTCAACCTAAATAGAAATGGTTAGCACTAGGCTCAATAGAAACAAAATCACAAAATTATTGCAATTACTACAGCATTATTTTATATATAAACCAGGGACAAAATTAGGGAAACTGAGATACAATAGACAGATTACAAAGTCAACCGAATTGGAAACATAACACAGGAAGAAGAAATGTGAAAAGAGCGGTATTGGAATTTGGAAGCTTCTGACAAAATCAACAGCATCCACTCCACTACTCCAGTGCATGCTCAGTATTATATTATGTGGGTTGTTTTCAAATTGTGGATGCACTTGTTGCATATTAACCGTAGGAAGCAAAAGTTCAAACAAAAATAATATAATCATTGCTGACCATTTAATCATGTGTTATAAACCAAGCTGCAAAATTAATATCCAATACAGTCCGAGTTTCCATATGCTTAAAAACATAATTATGCTATTTGTTAATTAATGTATCATCTTCTCTGCAAAGGTGAAATGCTTTATGTTAAGCTACTAAGCCTCAAATTAATAACATATGACAACAACCTTTTTCCACCATAAGGGTTCTCTCCATGACTCAAATTAAAAGTAAGAGTATTATATAGTATATAGAATATGAAAAATGTAGATATGCACAATCAGCTTAGAATGAGAAAATAAAAGTGAACCTGATGAGGCAATTCATTTTTCCGTCTTCGATTTCGTAGCTCTGACACAAATGCTGCGGAATTCGAACAAACTCCAACCCATTCCCCATTTAGGAAGACTTTGTCTTTTTTTCCAAGAACAGTGGTAGTATCATCAACAAGTTCTTCCATCCCACAATCAAACAGGTGAGGAAGTATAGATTCAGTTACGTTGGTACTTACTACTCCTGTGACAGACAAATTTTTTACTAGTCCACAATTTTCACCATCTGGGGTAGAGAGGAAACAAACCTTACCCCAGTGAGAGGGATGCCTGCAACCAAAAACTTCCATTAAAATAAATGAAAACATTTAAATTTTATACTAATGAACAAAGCAATTGTTCAAACATATATAAACAGCATATTTGAAGTTTCGAACTATAAACTTAGAGAGAAATCAAATATCCATTATATTACACACATTGATCACTCAACTAGAGAACAAGTACACAGCAAAAGCTACTATGACAATGCCAGAGAGCAGATCAATCCCTGTAAAGGTTGGAAAGTTGTTATTAATAAAGTTATACTCATGCCAGTGATGACTAAAGAAGAGATTACAGATTTCAACACAACTTCTTAACCAACCATTCCAATCACAACTTACTAATATTACAGATACATCCCCTCAATGAAGGCATTCTACAGAAGCTGATACTGAAAATGAAATGGATGAGGCCAAGATAGTCACCATAAAAACACAGAATCTAGTCTATACAGGCAGCGCTAAAAAGAATTGAATCAATGAACCATGAGTTTTAAAGACCAGACAGTCAGGTAGTTTGATTTAGTGTTGGTTTTCTTGCTGATGGAAATATTCCAAGGGGCCTTCGCATGTTTATGTTGCTGACGATTATTAGTTATAAGATTTAGTATAATGCTGATATTTAACCATCAGTCAGCTAGGATGAAACAATTCCATTGACACACTTCACCCACCTCAAAAAACTACAGAAAGACTAAAGTAGATACAGTTCCCCCGACCTCACAAACTACAGAAAGACTAAAATAGACAGTTAAAAGTTACTTACGGGTATCTAGCATCCCCAACCTTTCCTGTGTACTGAACTTGTTGCCTTGTTCTTCTTAATTCAGCCATGGTTTGCAATGGATTCGTTCGGCCAAGAGTTGCAACCACACCAGAAATCCTTTCCATCCTTTTAAAAGGATGTGTCCATGCTCCAGTAGAAAATGCTCTTTGAAGACCATTTGTAATAATGGAAGCATCAAGATAGTGCTCAACTGGACGAACATCTCGATCTCCATAGAGGTCTCTCTGCAGAGCCTTCGCCATTCGCTTCCGAGCATGTGCAAAGTGCACTCTAATCTCACGTTCGAGTAGCTCACCAGCCAACTCAAGCCTCTTATTTCGAAAATCATCCCTGTTATCAGTTTTTCGGCGGCCATTATACGCCAGTAAAAGAACCTTCACCATGTATGCAAGATACCGCGCCTTCCTTTTCAATCCTTTAATGTTAGGAAAGACATACATGTCAAGGCACTGGTCAATAGATTCTGATGGTGGAAACTTGACACCTTTAACATGTTCCTCTAGGAAAAGAAGAGCATTATTTCCCCTACGGAATGCGGCACACTTCTCGTCCGCCTCACGTATGGATGCAATGAGAAGGTTTTCAATTCTTCCATCTCCCAATCCATAATCAATGAGATCAACAACCTCTTTATCAGAAGTGACCCCAAGAGCAAAAAACAGTATCCATACAGGAACCTCAACAGACAGAAAATATGCGGTGAGCAGCTTCGCCCCGCTTTTTATTCCTTCAACAATGGAATTTTCCACTAATTTAACAACCATCCTATTTCTCTTCATCTGTGACTTGTATGCAACTGCCCAATACGGAGCAGTTGTCACCCAGAGCCTTTTCAAAAATATTTGCTCCTGTGCAATAAAAATCTGCAACAAAAGCAATTTACAAACAGCAGCATAGAAATACATTATGAAGATTAATTTTTCTAGACATACAAAATAAAACACAATAATATAAATACAACATTAATGCACTGCATTAAAATTTAAGGTTAAAAATGTTTGTAATGCCTGTAAAATTACAATTTTTTAAGTTTAGTCCCTAGATAAATTTTACTCAATTCCAGTCCCTATTTTGATATTTTTACTAGAAAGAGTACTTTTAGTCCCTGAAGAAAAATAGGGACCAACATTTATGCAAGGATTCAAGTTCAACTTAAACAATCTAGAATTTTATAGACCAAAAACATATTTAACCCTAAAATGTTCGAAAACTGTAACAAACAAGCCAGAAACGTATGTAATGTAAGCAAACCACGAATATAGCTAACCTTCTCAGCACCCTTGATCAGAAAATATCCTCCATGGTCAAATTCACAATCACCTTTTTCAGCTTCACTCATCCAGCACAAATCAGACTTGACCATAACAGGCAGCCTACCAATAGTTATTTCCCTGCTCTCTTTCGTGATAACCTCTTTATCAATGTATTCCTCTTTCCCAGTCTTGAATTTATCACTCCGAACTTTCTTCGGAACATATACCTGTATAATTAACACAAATTTTTGGTAATCCCTGTCACTCTCAAATTTCATCTTCTACTCTTCAAACACATTTCAAAAACACAATCAAATAATAATTTCTGGTCAATAACACATAAACAGGAAATATAAACCCTAAATTTCAAAGCATAAAACGAAAACCTAACGAAATGATGAAAAACCTTCTCACCTCAACTTCAACATTCACTTTCACTTTGGAAGCATAAGTCATCCTCTGAAGACGCGCATGTCTAGGAAGCATCTTCAACTCCAGAGAATTATTTTCCCCACCACACCAAAACTTAGGTCGATCGAGACTCACAGCACCAAACTTAACCGTCGCGTAACGATAATGCTCGTTATCGCCTTTCTTAGAAGGATCAAAACCAGGAGTAACGGCGAGATCGCCAAAGGAATTGAATGTATTTTGAAGTCCACTGGTAACGAACTGGTTAAACGAGTTGATCTGGTGACTGATCAAACCGTACTCGTTGAAGAACATCATCGAAGCTTTCTTGCAGAAATACTTCACCATATCATCGCCTAGCTCGTTGAGGATTTCGGATGGATCTTCTTCGTCTAGGTCAATGTCCATTTCCATGTCGATGTTGTCGTTGAGTAAATCGTTCATGTCTAGACCAGCGATGCTAGCGTCTTTGCTTGAGCCTACGTGACCCATTGTTGTTAACGATTTGTACACTGCGATGGAAATTTAGGGTTTGTGGACAAAGGATTTTTCTACAATTTGGTTGTAATGTTTCATTTGCTCTCACTCTGGAGTGAGAGTGTGTGACTGAGTGAGAGTTTATGAAAATTGGTTTTGTACTACTTGATGCTCAATAAGCATTTCTGAGCTGTTACGGGTAATAATTTGCTTTAGAGGGGTATATATGAGAAAGTAACTTTTTTCCAACTTCACAATGGTACTTCTGATTAATTTCCTCAATTTTTGAACTAGGAAAGGAATTGTGGAAGTGACGCATGTGCCCTAAGGCTGGGAAAATTATAGTATCACTTTTCTCCTAATTTCCGGTGAATTATAGGTTTATTTTAAAGGGAGTTTGAATAAAATTCTCAAATAATTATATTTTCAAAAAATTTACTAAATTAACCACTTTTCAAATAAATAAAAATTGTTACATAGATGAGTAGTCACTACGTGTGGTGCATGCATGATATTTAGAGCGGAGGCGTCATACTCTATGGTTTGTCCTCCTCTATAAAGTCGTGCAGTATGGCGCATGCATGTGATATCAGAGAAGAGGCGTCATCTGTTGTGGTGCATGCATGTAATAAATACAACTGTCAAGACATAGTAGATGGTGCCTCGTCTCTAACATTACATGCATGTGTCACACTGTATAGTTTTACAGAGGAGGACAAGTCATGCAGCGTGGCGTCTCCTCTCTAAATAGCATGCATGTGCCACACAGAGTGGCTACTCCTCTGTGTGGCAATTTTTTTGTTTGAAAAGTGGTTAGTTTGA
Organism: Vicia faba; assembly: GCA_948472305.1. Taxonomy (NCBI): domain Eukaryota; kingdom Viridiplantae; phylum Streptophyta; class Magnoliopsida; order Fabales; family Fabaceae; genus Vicia; species Vicia faba. The sequence goes on from OX451737.1 coordinate 1,131,075,691, forward strand.
TAAATTTTTTAAAAATATGGTTATTTGAAAAAAAATTGATTGTATAAGGTTAGTTGATTCCTTTCAAAATTAAATTTGACTTTTAATTGCCAACTATTTTTCCTATTTATAAGGAAAATGCATCATTTATTATATATTTGAATATATTTTTATTTGAGTGGTGAAGTGTTAATCTTACAAGTTAGTCTCCTTTCAACCACATAGAAAGTTCTAAACTATTACAACAAGTTATGCATCCTCACTAACTGATAAACTATGGATTCATTATTTAATATTGGGATCGTCTACAGGAATCGATCTTTGATACCTACGAATTTTCATGATCAAATCTCCTAATTCAATCGGATTTCCTTTGTCAAATGTTTAAATCTCAATTTTTTTTATTGTTTCTCTCGAATTTCAACTTTATTTCCTTTCGATCTTACTTTATATATCCTTCGGATCCATCTCTAGTGGTGGCTTCTAAAGCTACTCGTTCTGTCGTTTAAAGACATGTCGTTATTGTTGTTGTTGATGCGGCCAAAGATCCATCACATCTTCCTCAAAGATTGGATGATCAAGTCATGGTAACCTCTTTGTTCATTCCTTCACATCAAGATATTAATCAACCTAGGGAAAGTTAGGGAGTATTTCAACCTCTTCCTTTCTTTGGAAATGCGCTACAATTCCACGATGGAGAACTTTCGTTCATACCTCCATCACTGGCTATGATTCCTGAATAGGAAATGATTCCTAACTTTCAATTAGTACATGCTAACCTCATCGTGAAAGGGGTGAATAATTTGTTAACAATATGTATAACATGGTGCAATAGAAGAATTCTCAAACCTTAGCAGAAAGAATATTCAGAATTAAAGAGAGCCTGCAACATGTTATTATGAGTAACAATATCGTGCAAGAAGCGGTGTCACGAAGGAATGAAGTTGTTATCCTTGAACCGGTATCAATCATGGCGGCAACGCACTAAGAAAAAGTTCTGAAGACATCGAGTCACTGACGATATCATAGATACAAGACTCCCTCCTCTGATCTCGATGGGATAAGAGGTATTCATACTCCTCTAGAAATATGTCGCCCTCAGAAGAGAGAAAGATGTCAAAAAGATGCTTCAACCCTAGAGTGAAAGAAAAACTTCATATTTGCTCGCATCCTCGATAGTATGATTCTGAGATCATTATAGAATTCACTGAAGCTCTAAAGCTATAATGGGACCGCGGACCTAGACGAACATGTCAAGCATGTGGATGATCATCTAGACTACTACCATGCCCATGGGGTTGTAAAATGCAAAATCTTTGCATTAACTTTGACTGGATCAATGATGGCTTGGTTCAAATCCCTTCTTGATGGAAGTTTAAATTCATGGGCCAACCTAAGTGAGGCTTTCACTACCCACTTCATTGTTTAAAAGAGGCAACCCATAACAATGTCGATGCTCAGTGGGATTACCCATTGTATAAAAAATCTTGTGTGCGTACATCGACCGCTTCACCGATGTTGCAATGGTCGTGGGAGGCTCAGTTGAAAGTTTAAAGTGCTAGATTTTAGAAAAAGGCTTGAGACAAGTATGTATCTTTTAAGAGAAAGTAAGGTTCAAAGATACTCATAACCCGAAAGACTTGTTGAGTAGGTTGTAACATTACATTTATTATAAAGAAAAACTTTTGCCCATGGATACCAATTGTGGGCGTGGAAACATCGAATACACCCACCCATTAGAGAAAGACATTGGTCGGCCTTGAGAAGAAAGTGAGCAGGGACCCCGCTCCATATTTGATGTGTATATTCCCCTAAGTACTTCATATGAGAAAATTAGGAGAAAATGTATGAACATAGAGTTCAAGGAAGTCGGGATCAGGAACCCATATTCGGTTAAAGAATCCTCCTGAATAAATAAACCTAAGTATTTGAAGAAGTGAAAAACACAAGAAAGGGGGGGGGTTGAATTGAAACTTAAAAATCAAAAGCAATAGACTCGAGATTTTTATCCTGGGTCTCTTGATCTCAAACTACTTCAGTCCATCCGCCAAGGTGATTTCGCCTCTCTCCAACGAGGACTTAATTCACTAATTAAACAGATTATAAATCTACTTTGACAACTACCAAAGTCTTCTTGAGTATAACCACAACCCGATTTATCTCAAGGAAAATATCTTAATCAAAGAAAATTTTACTGTGTACTATTTGTTTTTCGTTACAAAAATTGTATCACTATTGTGATGTATTACACAAATTGAATGTAGAGTGAATATGAATTTTTGCAGCCTTTTAAGATTGTAAAGCAGTCGTGAGGAAAATCGTAAACGATTTACCCTTTGTACTTGTTTATATAGGCGTGGAAATCTGTCCAAATTAAAACGTGATAATGGACACTTAATGCACTTTCCATACTGAGAAGATTCTTGTCTGAATGAAGTCATTGCACATGATACTACCTTAATGGAAAAGTAACGCTTCAGAACTTAGGAATCTTGCAAGCTGCTTTGCTTCAGATCTTGATAAGTCAGAGACATAAGAATCTGTTGGCGCGTTAGACTTATTTTCAGAATCAGGATATCTTTTGCTTTAGCGCAACTTCTGATTATCATACTTCAGAACATTCTGATTACTCAGCTTGAGTGCTTCTGATGCTTAACTTCTGATGTCGTTTCAGTCAGAACTTATGTACAACATAAAACAAATTTAGAGTGCATATTGGTTCTTTGTGTTTGTTATCATCAAAACTCTTATAAGGGTTGTAGAATCAAACTATGTTCTAACAATCTCCCTCTTTCTGATGATGACAAAAACTAGGATTTTTCAATAGGAAATTACAGAACAAAAGCTTAAGAGAGTCTCCCCCCGAGTTGAGTACTCATATGGAGATGAATTACTTCCCTGAAGTTCCTTCTCATCATGGATTTTGATGCACCTCCTTCTGTCTTTATCAGAATATGTTCATGTTCATGCTTTCAGAAAGAAAATAGAAGTTAAGATATTCAGAATGTTTGAGACTTTGTCCTGGTATATTGTTATTGAAAATATCTTGCGTTCTCCCCCTTTTTGTCAGGTATCAAAAAGCAATATAATCACAATTTATCAGAGTAAAAAAGATGATGATTTATATTGAAAACAGATTGCAATGACACTTTTCAGAAACAAAGAAGATAAGATGAAGAATACATAATACAAGTTAAAGAAAATCTAAGATGGATGGGGAAGTCGTGTGAACAACGCTTCCAGCAAGCTCTTAATCTGAGTGCTTGATTCTTCCTGCTTTTCCAGAATATCCTTGATTTCTTTTGTTGTATCTTCTTGCTTATCCAATATATCCCTAATCTCTTTGTTTGTGTCTTCTTGCTTATCCAACATTGCATGGATTGAAACATTTTCCTTTTTCAACTCTTCCAGAGTTTGCATGACTAGAGACGTAGCTGGTGTATCCTCAGAGGTTACATGTCGTTCAGAATACTCTACAGCCTCTTCTGATTCAACTACTTCTTTTGTTACAATTTCCTTTTCTGGAGCAGTAGTCAGAGGGTGACTATCAGAACCTAGTTCATTGGCTTCTGAAGGTTGGTGCTCTTTCCAGGGAGCATTTTCCAACAAAAGAATTTCTTTCTTGTCCTAGTGACTCAGAACTTGGTCTTTGAAGGCTTTCAGCTGATCACTGAAGTTCTGTTGAGTCATCTCATAACTCAATTCTTTCAGCCTCTGGGATTCAGAGTTAAACCATTTTCTGAATCTATCCCATAGAGAATCAAAAGCAGTAGGATTATAATTATCTTTACTTGCTTGCGTTAAAGAAGTAACCCATTCTTGTATTTCTATATCAAAAATCAGCAAGTTTTTACCAACATCTTTTTTGGTTAAGGTTGGTTTGGGTTTGGGAATGGCAATTTTCTGAGAGGTTGAAGCTAGATGGTCCAGCGCTTCTAGATCAATGGCAGTTCTGAGACGATCAGCTGGACGGTTAATTGGTGAGAGAGTAGGAGAATCAGAAATCAGGATTGGTGAGTGAGGAGTGTTTGGTGGTGTGGAATCATATGGTGAAGGTATTTCTAGAATATCATGGATGGAGAGAGGTAAACGAACCATAAGAGGTTCTGTTATTCCAGGAATTGAGGTAGTGGTATCAGAGTTTGTAAGGGAGTCTTCTGATTGGTTTGCGGTAACATGTTGATTTTCTGGTTCAGGTGTTTCAGAATTTGGATTTTCAGATTGAGGAGTGAGAGGATTTTCATTTTCTGGTTGAGGAGAGTTGAGGTTTTGATGTTCTAATTATGGAGAGTGTGGGTGTGGATTTTCTGGATGTTTGGATTTTCTGGGATTAGTGAGTGAAAGTCTCGATCAAACAGTTCAATATCAGAAAGAACTCTTACAAGTTCTGGTTTTTGTTCTGGATTTGGATTGGGGGAGTGAGGATCATTTAAGAAACTGGCAAGAGTTACAGATGGATCAAAATATATGTCAAAATCCTCAAATGTTTGTGGTGAGGTATTTTCTGTTGGTTGAGGGGTAATGGTTTCAGATGTTGGAAAAACTATAGATTCTACAACAGAAACAAAAGATGTGTTACCTTTCTTTTTCGCAGCTTCGGGTGTCCTCTGAGAGGATCCTTCTCCTGCTGCCTTCCTCTTTCTGGATTTCTTCAGCACAACCTCTGGAGCTGGCTTATGCAGGTCACGGATGTTGATTTCTAGAATAGTTCCATCTTCCTTGCAAGCTCCAAGGTATCTAACCACAATCTCTGGAGAAGCATCTATCTTAGAGAATAGTGGAAAATCCTTCAGAGGGATTCTCCTAGACATGATGACCTCATGAGAAGCAATTGTTGGTTCCTTCTTAATGCTTTCAATAATCTTCATTTTTCTTCAGATTCTTGGCATTTAGTGGTTTCCCAACAGTTGCTTCCAAAGTGCTGATCTCTCGAGCCTCTATCAGATGTTCTATTAGCCTGTTTTCTATCAGAATGTCTGAAATCAATCTTCCCAGGGGAATCCAATCCCTCTTTGTTCTTTCTTTTTCTCTTGCCTCTTTCACACTTTTTCTCAGATGGTTGAAAAGCAAATGTGGAAGATTTATTTTGGTCTTCTTTGCAATGAAGTATAACAGAAACTGCTGATCAATGTTGATATAATCAGGAGAGCTCGTAGGCTTCCTGTGATTGATACATCCCAGAATGATCCTAGCCCAGATTCTGTAATAATATTTTAAGTCTCTTATCTTGCTGGATGGCTGTCCAGAAGTGAAAATGACCCTAGCAATAGATTTTAGGTCAGAACACTTGTCAGCCATGTCAATGCATCTGACTCCGCCACCATTGTACCCAATCAAGTTTTTTGTAATCACTATCTTCTTCCCCATAACATATGAAGTAACCTAATGGTTGGATGAAGTAGCATGAATCCAGAATTCCTTAACAAGAATAGCAAATGTTGGACCCAACAGACGATCAAAGTAGTTGTTCCATCCATGTGCCATCACATCTTCATACAGATCAAACCCGTTTTCCTTTAAACTCTCAAAATCAATGATCAATTCACATAGAACTTCAAGGTTATCGACCGAAGTGAGCAGTGTTCTAATGGGTTCCTCATACTGTTCTATTGAAGAAGAACCAAAAGCACTGTTGAGATTTTTGATGCTTGATGAGGATGCCATTGTTCACACAGATTTGTTGAAGAAAACTGAGAAAAGGGGTTTTTGAAAAACTAGAGCGAGAGAGAATGGTGAAAGAAGTAAGAAGTGAATGAAATAGTAAATTTAAGTTTATAAACACTTTTGAAAACTTAATCAGTAAGAAAGAGAAAATAAGTAATGATTATACTGAATTTATGAAACCTGAAATTAGGGGATTGCGTGTAGATACTGAACAGTTACCATTGACAAGTATCTCAATGCATCCAATCAGAGCCTTGGACCCTTCAGAATTTGAACGCGTGTTCAGCCTTAGAAGGTAGCTTGCAAGAGGATGACAAATGTTTGATGGTGTGAACTGCACGCCTCTATCTTTGATATGAAAGGTTCAGACCTTCATAGATAGATTCTGAAGCAACTGTACTCCTAACTTTTGAAGACAAGTTGATCAGATGTTCACAAAAAATAAAATTCCGAGGGTTAGAATATGCAAATAAAACTTCTTATTCTTGACATAATTTCATGCTGAGATATTTCAGAATGAAATTAAATCTATCTTCAGAAAGGGGTTTTGTAAACACATCAGCCCATTGATGGTCTGTGTCAATAAATTTTAAAGAGAGAATTCCTTTCTGAATATAATCCCTAATAAAATGATGTTTTATTTCTATATGCTTAGCCCTAGAATGCAAAATAATATTTATGGATAAATAGATAGCATAAGTATTATCACAGAAAATAAGGATGTTACTCTCAAATATGTTGAAGTCTTCAAGCTGACTTTTCATCCAGAGCATCTGTGTGCTACATCCAGCAGCTGCAATGTATTCAGCTTCTGCTGTTAACAATGCAATTGTGGATTGTCTCTTGCTGGTCCATGAGATCAGATTGTCTCCCAGAAACTGGCAGCTTCCAGAAGTACTTTTGCATTCTACTATGTCTCTAGCAAAGTCAGCATCACAATATCCTACTAAGTTGTATTCATTGGATTTTCTATAAAACAAACTCAGGTTAGTAGTACCTTTCAGATACTTGAAAATTCGCTTAACTGTTGTTAAGTGGGATTCTCTAGGATCTGATTGGAATCTAGCACATAAACAAACGCTGGATAAAATATCAGGCCTTGAAGCTGTCAGATAAAGGAGAGACCCAATCATACCTCTATAGATCTTCTGCTCTATTGTTTTACTTACCTCTTCCTTTTCCAGAATGCACGTGGGATGCATTGGAGTCTTTGAGGGCTTACATTCTAAGAGGTCAAATTTCTTCAGAAGTTCTCTGGCGTATTTTCTCTGATGAATGTAAGTTCCTTCTAGAGTCTGATTGATTTGAATGCCCAGAAAGAATTTAAGTTCTCCCATTAAGCTCATCTCAAACTCTGCCTGTGTGCACTTAGCAAATTCTCTTCCCAGAGAAGGTTTAGTAGATCCAAATATAATGTCATCTACATAAATCTTACAAACTAAAATGTCATTCTTAAATGTCTTACAGGACAAGGTTGTGTCCACTTTCCCTCTGGTGAATTCCTTTTCTAACAGAAAGTTACTTAGCCTTTAATACCAAGCTCTGGGAGCTTGTTTCAAACCATAAAGTGACTTCTTTAGTTTGAAAACATATTCTGGGTGTTTAGAATTTTCAAACCCATGGGGTTGGTGCACATATACCTCTTCATCAATGTAACCATTTAAGAATGCACTTTTGACATCCATCTGATACAGAGTGATGCCATTATTTACAATAAAAGAGATTAAGAATCTGATAGATTCTAACCTGGCGACTAGAGCAAAGGTTTCTGTATAGTCTATCCCCTCTTGCTGACTATAACCTTGTACAACCAGTCGTGCCTTGTTTCTGATGACTTCTACTTGCTCATTCAGTTTATTTCTGAACACCCATTTTGTTCCAATGACGTTGAATCCTTTTGGTTTGGGAACCAGATCCCATACGTCATTTTTGGTGAATTGGTTTAACTCCTCCTGCATTGCCAGAATCTAGTTGTTATTCAGAAGAGCTTCATCAGTTGTTGTTGGTTCAATCAGAGATACTAATCCCATGAGGGATTCTTCAGAGTTTCTGAATGTTGATCTTGTTATGATTGGATCATCCTTCTTTCCCAGAATCTTATCTTCAGGGTGAGCTATGCTGCTTATGGATAACTTTTTATGGAGTTGATCAACATAAGGTACTGGAATATTTGTAACATTTCCTTCTGACGTTGTTAGAGCGTCTCTGTTGGGAACTTCTGATGAGTTTTCTTTAGCACCTGTGAATTCAACTTCTCTATCTGCAAAAGATTCATTCTGCTTTGAATTTTGAGGGTCAAGCTTATCATTAAATCTAACACTGATTGACTCTTTAATAATTTGTGTTTCTGTATTGTATACTTTGTACCCTCTTGAGCGTTCAGAGTAACCTAACATAATACACTTATGTGCTTTAGAGTCAAACTTGTTCATATGATCTTTAGTATTCAGAATAAAACATGTACATCCAAAAGGATGGAAATAAGAAATGTTGGGCTTTCTGTTCTTCCACAATTCATATGGAGTCTTTTCCAGAATATGTCTTATAGAGATTCTATTCTGAATATAACATGTTGTGTTAATTGCTTCTGCCTAGAAGATCTTAGCAATGTTAGTCTCATTGATCATGGTTCTGGCCATTTCTTGTAGTGTTCTGTTCTTTTGTTCTATAACTCCATTTTGTTAGGGAGTTATAGGATAAGAGAATTCATGCGAAATGCCTTTTTCATTGAAAAATGTTTCAAATTTTATGTTTTCAAACTCGCCACCATGATCACTTCTGACTTTGACAATTCTAAGATCCTTTTCATTCTGAACTTGGTTACAGAAAGCAACAAACACAGAATGTGACTCGTCCTTGTGTATTAAGAACTTTACCCATGTCCATTTGCTATAGTCATCTATGATCACTAACCCATACTTCTTGCCACTAACAGACGCAGTTTTCACTGGTCCAAATAAGTCTATATGCAGAAGTTCTAATGGCCTAGAGGTGGAAACAACATTTTTAGCTTTAAAAGAAGGTTTTACAAATTTTCCTTTCTGACATGCGTCACACAGAGCATCTGAGCTGAACTTCAGATTAGGAAGTCCTCTGACCAGATTGAGTTTGTCAATCTGAGATATTCTTCTTATATTAACATGCCCCAATCTTTTGTGCCAGACCCATTGCTCATTGTTAACAAAAAGAAGACATTTTACATTCTGACTTTTTAGTTCATAAAGTTTTATCTTATAAATGTTGTTTTTCCTCTTTCCATTAAACAGGATAGCTCCATCTTTCTGACTAACAACTTTGCATGAATTTTGATTAAAGATTATATCATAACCATTATCACTTAATTGACTTATGGATAACAGGTTATGCATCAATCCATCAACTAGCATCACATTATTAATAGAAGGAAGGTTACCATTACCTATTGTTCCAGAGCCAATGATCTTCCCTCTTTGGTTGCCTCCAAAGCCCATGTAGCCTCCAGGTTTAAGTTTCAGGCTTTGGAACATATGCTTTCTTCCCGTCATGTGTCGAGAGCATCCAGAGTCCAGGTACCATGACTGGTGTTTTATCCTTGCTGCTAAAGATATCTACTACATATATAATTTTGTCCTTAGATACCCATATATTTTTGGGTCCTGGTTTGTTAGTTTTACCAAGATTCTGTTTGAATTTTGGTTGGCAGAATAATCATTGCTAGTGTATTTCAGATCATGTGTGTGCCCATATGTGAAGTGAGATTTTAGTGGTGTATATTTAATTACTAGGTCCATGACTTTATTAGGTGGAGATACCTTACCTTGGTATCCTATTCCTTTTCTGCCATTTCTGCTAACTCCATAGATCATTGAAGCCATCTTGCTCCTGTCTATGTTTTTAGCCAGAAACTTTTGAAAGTTGTGATCATATTCTTTTATGATTTTATCAGCACTACTGGGAGCCTCTGAGATTATTTCTTTCTGAGAGTTTTGTAAATCATTTTCTAGTTTTGAAATCTTTTCTTTTAACTCAGAATTTTCTAATCTAAGACTCACAGTTTCTTCAGAGTCAGAGATAAGATCCCTTTTTAGGTTCTTGAATTTGACTCTGATCTGCTGATACCTTTCCAGAATCTCATTCAGGCTTTCTGCTAGTTCAGCTTTAGTGAAATTAATAGTAAAATCAGGAAATACCTCTTCTGTGTCTGATTCTGAGTCTGACTGAGATGCTTCACTGTCTTCTGTCACATTAGCCATAAGAGCAATGTTGGCTCTTTCATCATATGATTATGAGTCTGCGTCATAAGTATATGAATCATCCCATGTTGCCATGAGACTTTTCTTCTTCTCCTTGAAGAACTTCTTTTTGGGCTTCTCTTTCTAAAGCCTTGGACAATCACTTTTGTAGTGCCCTTATTCATTGCACTCATAGCAGATGATGTCTCTGTTGTTTGACTTTCCGTGACCAAACGAAGCTTCAAACCTTCTGTGTCCAGAGGAGGGCTCAGACTTTCTGTATCCAGAGGAGGATTCATTCTAATTCCCTAATCTTCTGGAGTTTTTGAATTTTCTTTGCCTCTGCTTCCACAGCTGATTGACCCTTCTAGAGAGAAGAGACAGTTCGTCTTCTTCTGATAAGGATCCATCAGAGGTTTCTTACATAGCCTGCAAAACCTTAGAATCAAGTTTCTTGTTAGATTTTAATGCTAAAGGCTTACCTTGATTCTGAGGCTCATCATCTTCTAGATCTATCTCATGGCTTCTGAGGGAGCTAACAAGTTCCTCCAGAGATATTTTGTTGAGATCTTTAGCCAGCTTAAGACCCGTGACCATTGGCCTCCATTGCTTTGGTAAACTTCTGATGATCTTCTTTATGTGATAAGTAGTAGAATACCCTTTGTCAAGGACCCTTAGCCCAACAACTAGGATCTGGAATCTTGAGAACATTGCTTCTATAGATTCATTGACTTCCATCTTGAAAGCTTCATATTTATGAATGAGCGCAAGGGCCTTGGTTTCTTTAACTTGTATGTTGCCTTCATGCGTCATTCTCAGAGAGTCAAACATGTTTTTGGTTGTCTCTCTGTTTGAGATCTTCTCATACTCTGAGTATGAGATGACACTGAGAAGAATTGTTCTGGCCTTATAATGGTTTCTGAAATCACGCTTTTGTTGGTCAAACATTCTTTTTCTATCTATCTTTTGACCACTTTCATCCACTACATGCATGTATCCATCAATTACCATATCCCATAAGTCAGCATCATGAGCCAGAAAGAAGCTCTCAATTCTATCTTTCTAGTAGTCAAAGTTTTCTCCATCAAAGACTGGAGGTTTGCCGTTGATCTTGTCCTTGTCATCGCGATAGTCATTGCTGATGTTTTGGCTTGGTCCCGCCATAGTGTTTTTCCAAAGCTTGGATATTATATTGACACAGTTAAGTGTATGAGCTCAGAACCAGGCGCTTTGATGCCAATTGAAGAAGTGAAAAACATAAGAAGGGGGAGGGGTTGAATTGACACTTAAAAATCAAAAGCAATAGACTCGAGATTTTTATCCTGGTTCGCTTGATCTCAAACTACTCCAGTCCACCCACCAAGGTGATTTCTCCTCTCTCCAACGAGGACTTAATTCACTAATCAAACTGATTACAAATCTACTTTGACAACTGCCAAAGTCTTCTTGAGTATAACCACAACCCAATTTATCTCAAGGAAAATATCTTAATCAAAGAAAAATTTACTGTGTACTATTTGTTTTTCGTTACAAAAACGGTATCACTACTGTGATGTATTACACAAATTGAATGTAGAGTGAATATGAATTTTTGCAGCCTTTTGAGATTGTAAAGCAGTCGTGAGGAAAATCGTAAATGATTTACCCTTTGTACTTGTTTATATAGGCGTGGAAATCTGTCCAAATTGAAACGTGATAATGGACACTTAATGCACTTTCCATATTGAGAAGATTCTTGTCTGAATGAAGTCGTTGCACATGACACTGCCTTAATGGAAAAGTAACTCTTCAAAAATTAGGAATCTTGCATGCTTCTTTGCTTCAGATCTTGATAAGTCAGAGACATAAGAATCTTTTGGTGCGTTAGACTTCTGTTCAGAATAAAGATATCTTTTACTTTAGCGCAACTTCGGATCATCATACTTCAGAACATTCTGATTACTCAGCTTGAGTGCTTCTGATGCTTAACTTCTGATGTCGTTTCAGTCAGAACTTATGTACAACATAAAACAAATTTAGAGTGCATATTTGTTCTTTGTGTTTGTTATCATCAAAACTCTTATAAGGTTTGTAGAATCAAACTATGTTCTAACATTATTGTTGTTTCCATAAAAGTCACACCCACAACACAAACTATTTCATCCAGCTGAAGGATTCAATTGAGGGACTGATCAAGAAGAGACGGCTAGTCGAGTACACTAGGGACGACAATAGAGGCCGATAAGACTCCCTAAAGAAGAACACATCCCTAATGATGAATTTTGTTGTACCCCAAAATTTGCCCTCTCATTTATCAAGACTTTTCTCACAAGGTTCCTTTGACTCAAGACTGGATTAGGGTTTGGTCAACTCATGACATCTCATCTTGCATTGATAACCCAAAATTAGGGTTTGAGTTTGCACAAGGATTTTTGGACTATCAATGCTTCATATGACTTTCAAACATCATTATGGATCCCTAAGATCACTCATGACAAGTTTCAAGCCTTGAACCACATTTTTGATCAGTCAATTGGACAGTTGACCTAAAAATTAGTTGTATTGGGGAAAAAGTCAACCATGGCCAATTTACAGTTAAACTTCATAATTTTTTATCAACATCAACATTTTAAACTTATATATATCATTTGGTCAAGTTTGGATCACAATTCCTCAAGAAATTTGATCAAATCACCAAAAGGGCAAAATGGTTAAAATTAGAGTTTTGACCGAGGAAAGGCAATTTCTGATTTTTAACCTAGAAAATGACCAATTGAGTTAAGGCATGATTTCAAGGATTCAATTACATTATCTTGACTTAATTACATGGCTTAAAACATCTCAAATTCATTGGATTGACAGATGAAATTTGCAGTCAACTGATCAAAAGTCAAATGTACACTGAAAAGTCAAACTTTAACTTTTTGGTCAAAATCAAGTGCCAAGGATCATAATTCATCAGAACATGTCAAAATGTGAAACTTTTTCATCAAGAAATCCAAGTTTGAAGATTAGGGTTTGAATTTGAAAATTTTCTTAACTTAGAAAATTTTCTAAGTATAGAAAATTTCTTATTTTTTCTCAACTTTAAGCCACTTTTAAACCATGATGCATAATGATTCAAGGAAAGTTCCCAACATGAAAGTTGTCGACCTCCATGAAATCTATAACTTTGCTTCACACACTTTTCCCTAAAGATGCTTGGATCTCAAGATATAAATTTATGAATACATGGTCATGAACTAAGTAACTTAGTGAAATTTTGCCCTAATTTAGGCAGGTTTTGGACCCAACTTCATGGCAATTTTTCACCTAGTTCCAAGAGGTATCTAAAAATTCATTTCAAATATGAGTTATATAGAACATTTCAAGCTTTCCAAAATGTCCAAGAACTCCTCAAGATAATTTTTTAGTATGGAGAATCGAAGAGATGAAGTTGGCAATTTCTCACTTTTTGTCCAAGCCATTTCATGAAGAACAAAGTTGCAATCAATACATATGCTGCCTAATACATGCTTTATAGGTCCCAAACTTGTTCCTCACTCCTTAATTAAATTCTTACTCAGTTTAAAAAGCTTTGATCCATGCCTTAGAACTATTATCCAACTTGCAATTTCATAAATGGCATAAAGTGACCATTGCCATTTTGGAAAAGCACAACTTTTACGACTTTCCAATTCTTGAGCATTGCACCTGACTCCATTGTACATACAAGTCTCACAGGTCTAAAGCAAATTGTACAAACTGATACCAATCCTAAGGGAGCAAGTACAAGCATGGCAAGCATTGTCCCTTCACTTTACTTCAAATGCAAGAAAAGTTGCAAAAAGGCTAGAACAGGCACAACTGTTAGAGGGTTGACATAAAACCAATTCCATACTAATATACAAAGAGAATACAACTTAGGACACGATGAGTGAAGGCCTGAAACACTCCTAAGCACAAAACCCCCAGAAATCTGTCCAAACCTACAGTTTTGGCATAAGCATACCCATCTTCCATTTGGCTCGTGCGTTTCAAGTTTTAATCATTCAAACATCTTACATACTTGATATCAAACCAATCCAGACCTTCATACCTGTTCTGTAATCACTTTTCCATCATATTCCATTGTTGATTTTAGAGCTTGCAGTTTTACTTGGCTGTGATACGGTGGGAGAACTGACTGTCGTTTTGCGTTCGTATTCGCACTTGTGCGGTTGAGCAAGAGTCGCCACCGACTTTTTATTTTATCCTAAAGGAAAGGTTAAAAAAGCACAACAAAAACCTTTTGAGATATTTCGTGGGTCCGGGGGGTAGATTATGAAAAGGGAAGGTATTAGCACCCTTTCCATCCATGGTTATCCATGGGCTCTTAGTTACTTGGTTTTTTAGATCACTTGCCTTGATTCTTGATTGCTTGAAAATGGTGTATGTGTGAGTGTTTTTGAAAATGTTTTGGAAGAAGATGCCTTGTCTTAGGCTAACCTTGTAACAATTCTTTACTCGAATATTTTACAAAGGCGTGTATCTTTTCGAAAAGATGTTTCAAAATGTTTCGAGAGTTTGTTTTGAAAGTGTTGTGGATTGTGGTTTTTGAAAAGAAGGCAAGTGTTTTTGCAAGTTGATCTCAAGTAACTAAGAGTTTTGTCTACCCTATTGTACTCAAAGGTTTTCTCTATGTTTTCAACCCTTTTTAACAATTTTGTTCCACCATTGAATTTGGTGGACAATCTTGCGTTTAGGAAGTTTATTCGGGACGGGCGCGGATCATCGTATAGACCATGAATGCAATGGTGCCAAGTGTCTTTGGAAATTTGCTTTGAAGGGACTATGATCATTTCGTTTAGGCAACATTCGAAAGCGTCATCGAGGGACTTATGATCATTTTGAATTGGTTTTGCCAAAGATACTTGACGTGCAAGCATGGCCCATTTTGGAAGGCAATATGTGGGATTACCCTAGAGGGTGCAAGTGTGATTGTGTATTGATTTCATGTATTTGTCTTGTATTAGGTTATCTAGCGTTTGATTTTATGCACATGCGAACCCTAGGTCTAACCATGGTATAATTGAAAGCGGTAAATTGCAAAAATGTAAAAATCTACGCTATTACAAAATAAGTATCCGGGAGTGGGGGTACATGTGTATGAATGGGGATGAGACTTATAGTATCCAATAAGTTACAACCAAATCGAATTTGCGATCAAATGTAAATGACGAATATCAATGTATAAGATAAACAAGTGTGTATAGGAGCAATGTGAATGTATTGTGTAAGTGTACAAGTATATGCGTATGTGATTATTTACAGGTGCGACAATGTAATTTTTACGAGAGTATTATTAAGTATTGTTTTAACCTAAAGAAAATTAAATGTTCATTTAATTTAATTCATGATCTTGTATTTTTTAATATGTATGAAAAGAAATGTTTTAAATGAAAAGAAAAATGTTTTCAATTTAATTATATTGTGTATAAAAATGTATTTTTATGTATTTGTGCTTAATATACATATTCAAAAATGTTTTAAATTAATCAGATTAGATATATAGAAAAGTGTTTTAAAAAAAAGGATATATTTTCACTTAATTATGTACATTAAAAAGAGTGTATTTGAAAAGTATTATTGTAAAAATTATATTAAGTTAAAAAAATATATCGTGTTAAAAATGTTTTTAGGTATGAAAGAAGAGGATTTATGTTAATTTATAAAAAAAAAGATATGATGATAAATAAAAGGTTGAACTAAGTTAGAAATGGGCTGAAAGGGGGGGGGGGGGTGAATTGGAACAATGCTTTGGGCTTAGGCATGCAGAATGGGGCGAGGCCCATGTTGCCATAACACACTTAGGGTTTGAAGTTTTTGTATTCATAAAATGGTTTTAGGGTTCGCAGCACCGTCTTGGGGGTTTCGTTCATCTTCCTTGTTTACGCATTTCTGAACCCACTCTTCCGTCCAGCCACCAGCACTACCTCGTCCTCCCCTCACGTTCGCTCAGGCAACGGTGACACAAGGTAACGGCATGTCTCAAACTCGTTAAACATTTTAGATTTGCATGTTAAGGTTCTTTGATTTGTTGAATCCGATTCTATGTTTTATTGATTAATGCGTTTTTGCTTGTCTCGTGTGAGGTATGAAAGGAAAGGAGAAAACGAAAACTACCTTGACAGAGGGGAGGAGGAAAATGGAAGTGCTCAGGAGGCTTGACGAGCGGAGGAAACGTGATGCTTGCTTGGACGATACTTGGTATTTCTGTATTACCCTTTTTTAGGCTTTATGATGATCTGAACTGAAAGCTCTGGTTTGCGTATTCTTTCTTCTTCTTCTTCTCTTGCTATGACTTTGTATGCTTATGTGGTTGCCTCTTGATTGTTGAGCTTGATAGTTTTATGCCCAATGATGTGTTTACTGAGGCTCGCCTGTGTATCTTCTTTGCCTTCTTGTGTTGCCTATTGCTTTTCCTCTTCTTCTGACTTGTGTTGCCTTTGTTGCTTCTTCTACCTCAGTTGCTTTGGTTGTCTTTGAAACTGCTTAGTAGCTACCTTTGAACGTTTTGCCTTTGGATTGTTTATTGTTTTTTGAAACGTTGGTTACTGGCCCAATGATGGTATCCTGAGGGCCTTGGTGTCGGGGTTTGGAAATTGTGTGCTTTGATGTTTCTTCTGGTTCTTTGAAAAGCTTCTGCTTATGTTGAGTTGCTACTGTTGAAATGCTATTTTGACTAGCTTCTTTTATTGCCCAATGATGTATTCAGTGAGGGCTTGATGTTTGGGTGGTATTATGCAGTATGCTATGATTTCACTGGTTTTAGGCCATGGTTTGGATTCAGGCAAGGTTGTGCTTCATGTTTTATGGTTTTTGACAGGTTTCGGGTTATTATGGTTTAGGCCCTTAGCATGTTGTTTCAGGTTTTGCATATGCAGGTAAAGCTTCAGCAGGTGCAGGCTTGGCTTGTATATGAATGGTACAGTTTTCTTTTTGGTGATGGCCTTTGACAAGTTAGGCCTGAGGTTTGAACTGGTTTATTAGGCCATTGTTTGGCTTCAGGCAGGGTTGTGCTTCAAAGCTTGAACTGGTTTATCAGGCCATTGTTTGGCTTGCTTCAAAGCTTCAGGCAGGTTTAATGTTTGACAGGGGTTTGTATGGTATATACTGATATGGCTTTTTGGCTTAGGTTTTGCATATGCAGGTTAGGCTTTTGACTTGCTTCAGCTGGTTTGTATTGTTGAGGCCGGTTTCAGCCAATGCAGGTTTTGTGAAGTCTTTTTTTTTGCCTTGGTCGAAATGCAGTAGCAGGTTATATCAGTTTGTATATTTCTTTTTTACTTTGGTGAAAGTTCTGCTTCTTTTGCATCTGTTGGTATGGCCCCCCTTTCTTTACTGTATTCAGTCCCTTTGTATATCTTTCTTCCTGCCTAAAAGCCTAAAAACCTGCTTACTTTCCTCCTTTTCTTCTCTCTCTCAGTACAGTTAAATATTTTAATATGCTTGTGCTGTACCTTTTTCTGAAAGGGCCATTGGGAAATGATGAAAAATATAGCTTGCTTGCATAATAGATTTCCTCTGCATTCTTTTCTTTTCTTGATAGCTTTGAGTAGACTTTGTATTTTTTGAACTTTCCATATCTTTGCCAAATCTTCTTTTGACAGCTTGGGTACCTTTGGCATATTTGACAGAAAGTTGCAATTTGGATTTTTCAGTTTGATTTGAACTTGGAGTTTGAGATTTTGAACTTATGCATTTTGACACTTTGCATTTTTGCATTCATGATTAGCAAATAAAACTCGTCCCTCTTTGTGAACCGGGAGAAATCCCGTGATTTGCAGAGAGGGTTAACTGATCCCAATTAGTGGCCCTTAATGATGAATTCCTTTGTCTGTCTTTATTTATTTATCAGTCACTGACTTTTCTCCTTTTCTCTTGCAGATGAATAAAAATGGATGGAGGGGTACTAAATGAAGACTGAAGAATTAAAAAAAATAGGACAATTTTCTTTTTATTTAATATTTAAATTAATGTAAAACCATTGTTTGTAATTAAATTATAAACAATAATTGTACAAATAATTCAAGAATCAATAAAAGTCTTTATTATCCAATCAATTATATTTCCTCTTTCTTTATTGTTTATCTATTATTTAAAACTCTTTGAATTAAAATAATTGAAAAATAAATTTCAATCACTTAATTTAGAATAATGAATAATTTAAATAAACAATACTTTAGCACATTGATCAGTTAAACCTGGTATCTCCAAAGCGAATAAATAGTTAATCAAAACATTGATCAGGCGCATTCCTTTTTTTTCTTCTGATTTTCAACAAACACTGTAAATCCAAACTGCATATTTCTTTTGACTGGTTCAATCAAACGAACGTGAATTCAAACCAACTGCAGTCTTTTACTGATTAAATCAAATAATGCGAATTCAACTCAAATCTCGGAATGCCTTGCAAAACACTGTAGGATTTAGACCTTCCTGAGAACACGCGCACAAACCCTAATTCTTGATTAAATGCCAAAGAACGTTCGCCTGATTAAAATTGAGTCAAAGTCAACCAAAACCCTAAGCCAACTGTGTGAAAAAATCCAGAGCCCCGAAAAATCAATAAAACCCTAATTTTTGTTTGACTGACGAGAAAAGTCCGTTTGTCCGATTCTTGAGCCAGTTTGAAAAATCAGGAAATGCCTGAAGCTGAGATTTCTTGTGGTAAAATGCAAGGGCAAATTTTGGGGTACAACAGTTGCCCCTGTTCAATCTTCTTGGACCTGAAGAGTTAGATTGGCAAGCTTGCCTTTCGCGACTTGAAGGTAAAAGAAGATTGGACACTAAAGTGCCCAGAAAATTTGCACTCGGCGATGTGATGGTAGAGGTGAATGGGCTTAAAGATGCCATTTGGTGATGGGCTTAAAGATGCCATCTGGTGCGATAGAATCTTGTCGGGGAATGGGCTTAGAGATGCCATCTGATAATGGGCTTAAAGATGCCATTTGGTGGCTGCTGGTAGGAGGATGGGCTTATAGATGCCATCTGGTAATGAGTATCAGGAAGGCGTCCATGTTTTGGAACATCTCTGAATTGGGGGTCCGAATGGGCAATAGATTGACACCCATGTCTGGAGAATCTGTAAACTATTTTCAGGAGTTGAGATTGAATAAGCAATAGAGCAGCATCCGTTGTTGGGAAGCGTCCGTAAACTGTTTTCGGAAGTTGAGAAGAGTCTGAACAAGTTGGTAGATTAACATCCGTTGTTGGGAAGAATCCGTAAACTGTCTTCAGAAGTCTTGAAGAGGAACCGGTGTAGGGTTTCCTGATGATGCGTCTGAATGGATCTGGAATAAGTATCAGAATGTCGCCGTGTCCGGGTCACATCTGAACTATTTCTGGATGAATCTCGGAAGATGATCTGTGTCTGTCGACTGCTCTTACCTAAAAAGATAGAGGGTTAGTTGTATGCAATGTTATGATGCATAATGCAATGTGTGTGGCATCAATGTTTATGACATGAATGTGATGAATGCGCATGTGAGCTGATGAGCTATCTTGCTGAGGATAAATGAATCTTGGACGGCTGAAGATACAAGCATCTTGACCGCTGCCGGGAAAATAAATCCTTGGCTGTTGCTGGGGGAAGAGAATTCCTGATGACCTCTACTGGGGAGTTCCAAACTAGTAGACTCATGCTGGGGAGGTAAGATTGAGAATCTTCAGCTCGGTAGGAAGTAAATCTGGCGACTTCACTGGGGAACTCAAGATTTGCCCTCCCAAAACTCTGTGGGGAGAAGGTTCAACGGCCTGGCTCCACTGGGGATTGATAATTTGAAGTTTTAGCTTTGCTGGGGATCATGGAGCTTGACTCTGAGTGGAGTTAGCTTGAGAAGAATCTGAACAAGCGATAGGTTAACATCCGTTACTTGGAGAACCCGTGAACTGTTTTCAGAAATCTTGAGATTGAATAAGCAATAGAGCAGCATCCGTTGTTGGGAAGCGTCCGTAAACTGTTTTCAAAGGTTGCATCTGAACAAGCTGATAGATTAACATCCGTTGTTGGGAAGAATCCATAAACTGTTTTCAGAAGTCTTGAAGAAGAATCTGAACAAGTGATAGGTTAACATCCGTTTACTTGGAGAACCCGTGAACTGTTTTCAGAAATCTTGAAGTTGAATCAGCAATAGAGCCGCGTCCGTTGTTGGGAAGCGTCCGTAAACTGATTTCAAAGGTTGCATCTGAACAAGCTGATAGATTAACATTCGTTGTTGGGAAGAATCCATAAACTGTTTTCAGAAGTCTTGAAGAAGAATCTGAACAAGTGATAGGTTAACACCCATTTACTTGGAGAACCCGTGAACTGTTTTCAGAAATCTTGAAGTTGAATCAGCAATAGAGCCGCGTCCGTTGTTGGGAAGCATCCGTAAACTGATTTCAAAGGTTGCATCTGAACAAGCTGATAGATTAACATCCGTTGTTAGGAAGAATCCATAAACTGTTTTCAGAAGTCTTGAGAAGAATCTGAACAAGTGATAGGTTAACATCCGTTTACTTGGAGAACCCGTGAACTGTTTTCAGAAATCTTGAAGTTGAATCAGCAATAGAGCCGCGTCCGTTGTTGGGAAGCGTCCGTAAACTGATTTCAAAGGTTGCATCTGAACAAGTTGGTAGATTAACATCCGTTGTTGGGAAGAATCCATAAACTGTTTTCAGACGTCTTGAAGAGGAACCGGTGTAGGGCTTCCTGAAGATGAGCTTGTGTAAAACTGCATCGGGTTTTTGAACACTTTTGACATTCGAATGCCCCAAGTGGTGATGTAGATAATTTCCTGGCTTGTTACAGGTGTTGATCTGGAATTTTTCAGACATACCCTGGCTGGATACAGGAATCGAGTCTGGAAAGGTGACAGTTGATTGATATGCCCTGGCTAGATACAGGAATCGAATCTTCAAACTCTTCAGACGTGCCCTGGCTAGATACAGGAATCGAGTCGGGAAATGTGAGTTGATGGATATGCCCTGGCTGGATACAGGAATCGAATCTGGAATTGTAGTAGTTGATTGATATGCCCTGGCTGGATACAGGAATCGAATCTGGAATTGTAGTAGTTGATTTGTTGAACACTTTTGACATTCGAATGCCCCAAGTGGTGATGAAGGAATCTTGAATCAGATTACTCTGCATATTGAGAGATTTCTTGAAATCTTGACTGGACAGCCCCAGGTTAATTGAACTTTGACATGTCTTGCCCCTTGCTGATAGGAGATTTGATGGAAGTGTCATCCTCTTGAAGTGATTTTTGCTTACTGAGAGAGTTTTCGTTCCTCCGAACATTCGCTGTATGAATTTCTTCGCTGTCAAACAAAAAGCCAAATGCAGACAGTGATATTCAAGCAATGCAAAGTCTATGTTTGTCTCGAAGTTTTGAAAAATGCGTTTTTTAGCAGAAAACTTTTTATAAGACAAATCAACACAAGATTTAGAGTAAAGCCCTACAGGAGTCAGGATACCTTTTGTAACTGTATGCTTTCGAACTAACCCATGCTTCAATTAGGACTTTTAAAGGGTTGTAACGTGGCCTGGTTCACGGTTTAAGAAACAAAGGATAAAGGCTCAAAATATATTTGTACCCACCCGCTCTTCGTGATGTTCTTCATACCTAAGCTCAGTTAACTATGCGTTACTTTGTTTTGAGTTTGGAACGACTTTTGGGCGATGGTTCACCAGTTGAATTTGGGGAGACAGTCATCATCTCTTTTTTTGTTTTTCAACATTTTTTCATGTTGTTGAGGATTTTGTAATGACCTTACTATTTTGATTTTGATTTGTTATCCCTAACTTTTGCCTGACTGTTACCGTTTTCCGGGATTACCGTCAGCGGGATGCCCCAGCTTTCTTAAGCCTCCTTTATAGGTTTTGGCTCAGTGGGCTCTTTCTCTTTTGAGAGATTGACTGTCTATGTGATAGGGAACCACCCCTGTCTTTTGATTCCAAAGGAATGCTTTCTCTTTTTTTTTGACGTCGTTCATTGTATTACGAACTGAGAGTTTGCGACTTCAATGCGCATTTTCTCTTGAATTAACTGAGATACTACCCTGCCCCGGGTTTATATCAAAGGTTTTGATTGTTTAGAACAGAAAACTCCTACTTCTTTGGCTCGAAGGGGTTGACTAGGGATTAACTTCCTTATAACTCCAGTGTTTGGGAATTGAAAGAAATGCCTGTACATCATCAGCAAGGTCTGTTCAAAAGCATACTGTATAAGATCATGGTATTGTTTCGTCATCCTCCCTCTAAAGGCTTACAGCTTTTTATCAAGAGTCAAATATCATAAAGAAAAGCATAAGAGTAGTGAAACGAATGGATGAATTCAAGACAAACATATGCAATGCATTAATGAAAACAGAGTTTAACATCAACAGATAATTGTTTGACAGCAAAAGAAATTACAACTTTGAAAATTCAAAAAGAAGCAAAAGTCTTTCAGCTTGAGCTTCATCACTTCAAGCGGAGAATCCTTTAACGAAAGATTTTCATCTCGCCGTCTGGCATGAATTCCAGCACCCCAATGTCGATCAGATCTTGAATCTTGTTCTTCAAGGCCCAACAGTCGTTGGTGTCGTGTCCTGGGCTGTAGGAGTGGTAAACACAAAATGCGTCAGGATGATAGTGAGGAGAGGAGACATTGGGCTTCTGAGGAGGGTCCTTTAAGGTAAGCAAGTTGACCTCCATCAGGCGCTTCAGTATGAAAAATGATGGTATTTCAGTCTCCGTGAACTGTCTTCCCGATGTTTCTTGCTTACGTCAATTACCCCGTTGACGCTGGCGAGGTTGTTGATGGGCTTGTGACCCTGAAGCAATCAAAGGAGCTTTCCCCTTGTCTTCTTGAGTGGATGGAGGTTGAGCGGTGACTTGCTCTTCAACCTTAGATGTTTTCCCCAGTTGGTTGTTTGGAAGCAGTTGGCGGACAAGAACTCTGAGTTCCTCTTGTCTTTGTGATAGGTCTTGGATGAGAGCCATCTGGACCACCAACTGTCCCATCATTTGGGTCCTCAAGGTTGTCAGATCAAACTGCAGCTCCGCAAGTTGATCACTCCTGGCATTTTTGGAATTCCCCAAGCTTTTTGTGAGGAGAGCTTTCATCTCTTCTTGCCCCAGAGACAAGTTCAGGAACATCTCCTGCAGCTGAGCAGTCTGGTCTTGAATGTCTTTGACAGACCTTTCTAGGGCCATCTCTTGCTGAAATAAACAGCAGGAGAGTAAGGAAACCTGAAAAAGGAAAGATTGTCAAAATGCAATGCATGATAGGTGGATGCATGCTTTCAAGGATCTCTTGGGGTAAACACAAGAAAATGTTAGAGGTTGAACTTTGCTCTTGGATTGGATATCTCCGCACCGGTGGACGTCTTTCCATGAGAATCAAGCTCACCATGTCGAGTGGGTCATAGCCACTGATTTAAGTTGTTGCACTTGATCTTTGATTGGAGAGCTTTGTATCGGTGGATGTCTTTCCACGAGAATCAAGCTCACCATGTCGAGTGGGTCATAGCCACTGATTCAAGTTGTTGCACTTGATCTTTGATTGGAGAGCTTTGTATCGGTGGATGTCTTTCCACGAGAATCAAGCTCACCATGTCGAGTGGGTCATAGCCACTAATTCAAGTTGTTGCACTTGAACTTTGATTGGAGAGCTTTGTATCGGTGGATGTCTTTCCACGAGAATCAAGCTCACCATGTCGAGTGGGTCATAGCCACCGATTCAAGTTGTTGCACTTGAACTTTGACTGGAGAACTTTGTTTAGAGGAGGAGACCTCTTTCCCCTTGGTAGACGTCTGGTTCAACGCAACCCTGCATCCAAAGAACCCTCGAGATCCTTGAAATGGTTATTGAAAATGCTATGGTATGATGTCATGGTGTTATGTACATGTATGCAAAAAGCAAGTGAGTGTATATACAGACAAACATATTCACACAAAGCAGACAAGTCCTTAGGTTTAGGCTTGCATGAGGTTCAGGTACTACCCTTTTTCAGTTTGTAGGTTAAAACCTGTCCTATCAAAAGTAACCGGGTTCTAAGGAGCTCAAATCATTTGATTGTTTTCTGTGTTCATTGTTTCGGTTTAGCCACTTACTGGCGACCAAAATATTCCAAGAAAAAAATCCTCAAAAGAGTGTAGTATCGAGGATCTACCAACTTCGGACTGCACCAAAGTCGGTTATCTCACTACCCCTAAAAAGGCTAAGATGGTCAATTAAGGTTCTAAGAGTTCGTTAGTGCTTCACGACATCACACAGCGGCCCCGTACTCTCCTTGACTACTCAAGGGTTACCGGTACTCACAAATATGTCACACTAACATAGCTTACTGCTTCAACCATGTCGGTATACCCCGCACAGTTCCCTCGCAGTTTTTTGCTATTTACCTAAAAAGGTGCCCCAAATCCGGGTGTAGGATTTACAACAAACCCAAATAAGAACCCAAAAGATAAAGCAATCAAGTCAATCAAAGCAAGAAAGTAAAGGTGATCTAAACCCTAAGGTAACCCCACTTTTAAAATCATCCCAGCAGAGTCGCCAGTTCTGTGATACGGTGGGAGAACTGACTGTCGTTTTGCGTTCGTATTCGCACTTGTGCGGTTGAGCAAGAGTCGCCACCGACTTTTTATTTTATCCTAAAGGAAAGGTTAAAAAAGCACAGCAAAAACCTTTTGAGATATTTCGTGGGTCCGGGGGGTAGATTATGAAAAGGGAAGGTATTAGCACCCTTTCCATCCATGGTTATCCATGGGCTCTTAGTTACTTGGTTTTTTAGATCACTTGCCTTGATTCTTGATTGCTTGAAAATGGTGTATGTGTGAGTGTTTTTGAAAATGTTTTGGAAGAAGATGCCTTATCTTAGGCTAACCTTGTAACAATTCTTTACTCGAATATTTTACAAAGGCGTGTATCTTTTCGAAAAGATGTTTCAAAATGTTTCGAGAGTTTGTTTTGAAAGTGTTGTGGATTGTGGTTTTTGAAAAGAAGGCAAGTGTTTTTGCAAGTTGATCTCAAGTAACTAAGAGTTTTGTCTACCCTATTGTACTCAAAGGTTTTCTCTATGTTTTCAACCCTTTTTATCAATTTTGTTCCACCATTGAATTTGGTGGACAATCTTGCGTTTAGGAAGTTTATTCGGGACGAGCGCGGGTCATCGTATGGACCATGAATGCAATGGTGCCAAGTGTCTTTGGTAATTTTCTTTGAAGGGACTATGATCATTTCGTTTAGGCAACATTCGAAAGCGTCATCGAGGGACTTATGATCATTTTGAATTGGTTTTGCCAAAGATACTCGACGTGCAAGCATGGCCCATTTTGGAAGGCAATATGTGGGATTACCCTAGAGGATGCAAGTGTGATTGTATATTGATTTCATGTATTTGTCTTGTATTAGGTTATCTAGCGTTTGATTTTATGCACATGCGAACCCTAGGTCTAACCATGGTATAATTGAAAGCGGTAAATTGCGAAAATGTAAAAATCTACGCTATTACAAAATAAGTATCCGGGAGTGGGGGTACATGTGTATGAATGGGGATGAGACTTATAGTATCCAATAAGTTACAACCAAATCGAATTTGCGATCAAATGTAAATGACGAATATCAATGTATAAGATAAACAAGTGTGTATAGGAGCAATGTGAATGTATTGTGTAAGTGTACAAGTATATGCGTATGTGATTATTTACAGGTGCGACAATGTAATTTTTACGAGAGTATTATTAAGTATTGTTTTAACCTAAAGAAAATTAAATGTTCATTTAATTTAATTCATGATCTTGTATTTTTTAATATGTATGAAAAGAAATGTTTTAAATGAAAAGAAAAATGTTTTCAATTTAATTATATTGTGTATAAAAATGTATTTTTATGTATTTGTGCTTAATATACATATTCAAAAATGTTTTAAATTAATCAGATTAGGTATATAGAAAAGTGTTTAAAAAAAAAGGATATATTTTCACTTAATTATGTACATTAAAAAGAGTGTATTTGAAAAGTATTATTGTAAAAAATATATTAAGTTAAAAAAATATATCGTGTTAAAAATGTTTTTAGGTATGAAAGAAGAGGATTTATGTTAATTTATAAAAAAAAAGATATGATGATAAATAAAAGGTTGAACTAAGTTAGAAATGGGCTGAAAGGGGGGGTGAATTGGAACAATGCTTTGGGCTTAGGCATGCAGAATGGGGCGAGACCCATGTTGCCATAACACACTTAGGGTTTGAAGTTTATGTAGTCAGAAAATGGTTTTAGGGTTCGCAGCGCCGTCTTGGGGGTTTCGTTCGTCTTCCTTGTTTACGCATTTTTGAACTCACTCTTCCGTCCAGCCACCAGCACTACCTCGTCCTCCCCTCACGTTCGCTCAGGCAACGGTGACACAAGGTAACGGCATGTCTCAAACTCATTAAACATTTTAGATTTGCATGTTAAGGTTCTTTGATTTGTTGAATCCGATTCTATGTTTTATTGATTAATGTGTTTTTGCTTGTCTCGTGTGAGGTATGAAAGGAAAGGAGAAAACGAAAACTACCTTGACAGAGGGGAGGAGGAAAATGGAAGTGCTCAGGAGTCTTGACGAGCGGAGGAAACGTGATGCTTGCTTGGACGATACTTGGTATTTATGTATTACCCTTTTTTAGGCTTTATGATGATCTGAACTGAAAGCTCTGGTTTGCGTATTCTTTCTTCTTCTTCTTCTCTTGCTATGACTTTGTATGCTTATGTGGTTGCCTCTTGATTGTTGAGCTTGATAGTTTTACGCCCAATGATGTGTTTACTGAGGCTCGCCTGTGTATCTTCTTTGCCTTCTTGTGTTGCCTATTGCTTTTCCTCTTCTTCTGACTTGTGTTGCCTTTGTTGCTTCTTCTACCTCAGTTGCTTTGGTTGTCTTTGAAACTGCTTAGTAGCTACCTTTGAACGTTTTGCCTTTGGATTGTTTATTGTTTTTTGAAACGTTGGTTACTGGCCCAATGATGGTATCCTGAGGGCCTTGGTGTTGGGGTTTGGAAATTGTGTGCTTTGATGTTTCTTCTGGTTCTTTGAAAAGCTTCTGCTTATGTTGAGTTGCTACTGTTGAAATGCTATTTTGACTAGCTTCTTTTATTGCCCAATGATGTATTCAGTGAGGGCTTGATGTTTGGGTGGTATTATGCAGTATGCTATGATTTCACTGGTTTTAGGCCATGGTTTGGCTTCAGGCAAGGTTGTGCTTCATGTTTTATGGTTTTTGACAGGTTTCGGGTTATTATGGTTTAGGCCCTTAGCATGTTGTTTCAGGTTTTGCATATGCAGGTAAAGCTTCAGCAGGTGCAGGCTTGGCTTGTATATGAATGGTACAGTTTTCTTTTTGGTGATGGCCTTTGACAGGTTAGGCCTGAGGTTTGAACTGGTTTATTAGGCCATTGTTTGGCTTCAGGCAGGGTTGTGCTTCAAAGCTTGAACTGGTTTATCAGGCCATTGTTTGGCTTGCTTCAAAGCTTCAGGCAGGTTTAATGTTTGACAGGGGTTTGTATGGTATATACTGATATGGCTTTTTGGCTTAGGTTTTGCATATGCAGGTTAGGCTTTTGACTTGCTTCAGCTGGTTTGTATTGTTGAGGCCGGTTTCAGCCAATGCAGGTTTTGTGAAGTCTTTTTTTTTGCCTTGGTCGAAATGCAGTAGCAGGTTATATCAGTTTGTATATTTCTTTTTTACTTTGGTGAAAGTTCTGCTTCTTTTGCATCTGTTGGTATGGCCCCCCTTTCTTTACTGTATTCAGTCCCTTTGTATATCTTTCTTCCTGCCTAAAAGCCTAAAAACCTGCTTACTTTCCTCCTTTTCTTCTCTCTCTCAGTACAGTTAAATATTTTAATATGCTTGTGCTGTACCTTTTTCTGAAAGGGCCATTGGGAAATGATGAAAAATATAGCTTGCTTGCATAATAGATTTCCTCTGCATTCTTTTCTTTTCTTGACAGCTTTGAGTAGACTTTGTATTTTTTGAACTTTCCATATCTTTGCCAAATCTTCTTTTGACAGCTTGGGTACCTTTGGCATATTTGACAGAAAGTTGCAATTTGGATTTTTCAGTTTGATTTGAACTTGGAGTTTGAGATTTTGAACTTATGCATTTTGACACTTTGCATTTTTGCATTCATGATTAGCAAATAAAACTCGTCCCTCTTTGTGAACCGGGAGAAATCCCGTGATTTGCAGAGAGGGTTAACTGATCCCAATCAGTGGCCCTTAATGATGAATTCCTTTGTCTGTCTTTATTTATTTATCAGTCACTGACTTTTCTCCTTTTCTCTTGCAGATGAATAAAAATGGATGGAGGGGGTACTAAATGAAGACTGAAGAATTAGAAAAAATAGGACAGTTTTCTTTTTATTTAATATTTAAATTAATGTAAAACCATTGTTTGTAATTAAATTATAAATAATAATTGTACAAATAATTCAAGAATCAATAAAAGTCTTTATTATCCAATCAATTCTATTTCCTCTTTCTTTATTGTTTATCTATTATTTAAAACTCTTTGAATTAAAATAATTGAAAAATAAATTTCAATCACTTAATTTAGAATAATGAATAATTTAAATAAACAATACTTTAGCACATTGATCAGTTAAACCTGGTATCTCCAAAGCGAATCAATAGTTAATCAAAACATTGATCAGGCGCATTCCTTTTTTTTCTTCTGATTTTCAACAAACACTGTAAATCCAAACTGCATATTTCTTTTGACTGGTTCAATCAAACGAACGTGAATTCAAACCAACTGCAGTCTTTTACTGATTAAATCAAATAATGCGAATTCAACTCAAATCTCGGAATGCCTTGCAAAACACAGTAGGATTTAGACCTTCCTGAGAACGCGCGCACAAACCCTAATTCCTGATTAAATGCCAAAGAACGTTTGCCTGATTAAAATTGAGTCAAAGTCAACCAAAACCCTAAGCCAACTGTGTGAAAAAATCCAGAGCCCCGAAAAATCAATAAAACCCTAATTTTTGTTTGACTGACGAGAAAAGTCCGTTTGTCTGATTCTTGAGCCAGTTTGAAAAATCAGGAAATGCCTATAGCTGAGATTTCTTGTGGTAAAATGCGAGGGCAAATTTTGGGGTACAACATTGGCCAAGGAGTTTCAGATACTTTCAGAGCAAGGCAAGGGTTGGAATACATTCAGGGAAGCTCAAGGAAGCTCAAGCAAGCATCAGAAATCCATCAAACCCACTCCAGTTCCATCCATGATTCCAACTGAAGGAGGTAAAATCTCGAACTCTATCTCCTTGTACAGGCAATCATAGGCCATGATTTATGAATAAAAAATGTAGTCCTCATCATAACAAAACTGTACATATCTTTATCTTGCATTGATTTTACTTGAGTTGAGAGAATTTGGAACTTGAAATTTCTGAAAATATCAGGGTTAAATTTAGGGCTGTTAAAATTCTTTATGACCTTTGATTGTTAGTTCACATAATTTATATGGTTGGAATCGTGAGTTCAAACACTACAACTTTCATGCTATGAGTTTTCATTTTCATGGAAGTATGAGAGAGTTACAGGATGTCTGGCCAAGCTTGAGGAAGAAGATGAAGTATAGGGCAAGGACTTGTTTTGGGTTATATTATTTTTGTTTTCCTTAAGACAATGGATGTATAGCCACCCCAGTGGCAAAGTAGCGCGCTGGTGAAACCGATGTCCTGGGTTCGAACTTGGGCGCCACTTTTGTGTTTTTTCACATTTTTTCCCTTTTCCATTTTGCTATTTTTGCAGGTTGGGCTTAGTCTTTTGGGCCAGGATTTTTTTGTTAACATTACTACCAATCTGCTACATCACCTCCTTGCCTGCTTTTTTATATTTTTATTATTTTTATTTTATTTATCTTATTTTCATTTATATATATATTAAATATTTTCTTTGATACATAAAAATCCTAAGAAATGTACATTTCATAACATTGCATTTTTCTTTTATTTTAGTTTATTTTGCACATAAAAGTATATTTTATTTTAATAGATATCATATCTTTTCTCAATAAATTTGTAAAATATAGTTAAAACATATTTAGTTTAAATTATTTTTCATTTCATAATTATAAATATTTATTTTTGCATATATAAATTTTTTATATTTTTTATACAATATTATTTATTATTTTAATACAAAAAATACATAAAAATAATAATATGTAAGAACTTTATTTTCTTTTAAAATGACAATTAGGGTTAAAACCCCCCTTTTTAAAAATTAATTTCTTTTCCTTATTAATTTTAGGTTTAGATTAAATTTTCTTTTACATAAAGACAAAAACAAAAAAAATCTTTTCTTACATGTACATTGTATTGCATTTTTAAATATTGTGTTATATTTATTCTAATTCGTACAAATTCGATTTGGTTGTAATAATTTATTTAGGTTTATATTTTTGTAAATCCATATTCAAAACAAAGCAAAATAACCCTAAAATACAAGACAAAATCAAAGCATGAAAAAATAACACACTTGCACACAAGCATCCTTAGGGTTTCTCCACTTGGTTGCCTAAAACAAAAATAGACATGTTACACATGTGAAGTATCTTGGCAAAACAAAACAAATATAAGATCATAGTCCCTCGATGACGCTATTCAAAGGTTGCCTTACAAAATGATCTTGGTCCCTCAAAAATGCTAAGATACTTTGCAACATTTCTAATCATGGTTATACGATGACCCACGCCCGTCCCGTTTACATACAAAGATAGGGTTGCTTACCAAATCAATGGTAAGACAACAATGTCAAAGGAATAGAAAATACATAAGAAATACATTTGAGTAGGTAGATTACTTCTAGTTACTTGCTCTATTTCAAAACAACTATCCTTGCTATTTTCAAAACAAACACACACATTCCAAAACATCTTACAATCATTGAAAACATTTTCAAAAAGACAAACATCTTTGTATACATTCTTACGAACGAGAATCATTACAAAGATTGCCTAAACGAATGGCCTCTTTTACAAAATACTTTAAAAAACCTCACAAAACACAATTTCAAACAAACAAAAGCAAGTGATCTAAGCAAGTAACTAAGAGCACATGGAAAACCATGGATGAAAAGGATGCTAAATCCTTCCCTTTTCATAATCTACCCCCCGAACTCAAGAAAACATCTCAAAGGTCTTTCCTGTGCTTTTTCACCTTTCCTTTTGGATAAAAGAAAAGTCGGTGGCGACTCTTGCTAACCGCAACATTTGCGATAAAACGCAAAACCCTCAAGTCAGTTCTCCCACCGTATCACAGAACTGGAGACTCTGATGGGGATAATTATAAAAAGTGTGGTTACCTTAGGGTTTAGATCACATTTATTTGCTTACATTTGTTTGACTTGCTTGCTTTACATTATGGTTCTTTGTTTGGGTTTGAATCCTCCACCCGGATTTGGGAAACATTATAGGTAAATAACAATACATTGTGGAAACTGTGTGGGGTATACCGACATGGTCTAAGCAATAGCTATGTTAGTGTGACATATTTGTGGGTACCGGTAGCCTTTGAGTTAATCAAAGAGAATACGGGGCCGCTGAGTGATGTCATGAAGCACTAATGAACTTCTAGAACCCTTTACTTGACCAACTTGGCCTTTAGGATGTAGTGAGATGACCGACTTTGGTGCAGTCCGAAGTTGGTAGATACTCGATACTACACTCATTAGGGGTTGGTTTCTTGGGATATTTCAGTCACCATTAAAGAGGCTTGAGTTGAAACAATGACCAAGGAAACAATCCAGTGATATTGAGCTCCTTAGAACCCGATTACTATTATTAGGACAGGTTGAGCCAACTAAACTTCAAGAGGGTACTTACTTATAAAACCCCATGCAAGCCTAAACTAAGAACTTGTTTGATTTGATTGTATATGCATACTTGTACATAACATCATGGACATCATGAACATCATATGCATCCACTAACCATTTCAAGGATTTTTGAGATTCATCTTTGTTTATGTTTTGTAGGATATGGATTCACTCCGCAGGAAAACTATCCAAATCAACCTTGTAAGAATTCCTCCACAACTCAAGGAGCTAGCTTCAAGGATCCCTGAGAACTCTCCATTCACCGAGAGACATGGTCGTCTACTCAACTTGGTCACCTCCAACACAGAGGAGGATATGATGAAAGTGCTCTTCCATTTCTTTGATCCTTTGTATCATTGCTTCACATTTCCTGACTATCAGCTTGTGCCCAATTTGGAAGAATTCTACCAACTCTTAAGGATTCCTATTCTCAATCAACTACCTTTCAACGGTACGGAAAGAGATCCAAATCCAGAAGAGATTGCTCAAGCTTTGCACTTACACTCATCTGATATCACAACTCATTGGGAAACTAGAAGTGGTGTCAAAGGCTTCTTAGCAAAGTTTCTGTTTGAGAAGGCCCAAAGTTGTTGGAATTCCCTAGACTTGCAAGCTTTTGAGGAGAGTGTGGCTCTTCTTATCTATGGATGGTCTTGTTCCCCAATCCTGACCAACTCATAGATGTGAGTGCCGTCAAAATCTTCATGTCACGCAATCCGGTGCCTACATTGCTAGGGGATATCCTACACTCTTTTCACACTCGTACAATGAGGAAAAAGGGTGTCCTTATGTGTTGCACTCCCCTCCTGGCAAGATGGTTTATTTCTCATCTTCCCCAATCAGTCTTAAAGAATGAGCAAGGATTAAGGTGGTCACAAAGGTTAATGACGCTCAAACATTCAGATATTCATTGGTGCTCTCGATCCAAAGAGAATGTTATCATTGTTGACCGTTGTATGGAATTCCATAATGTCCCTATACTTGGCATTAGGGGAGGCATCACCTACAACCCATGCTTAGATCTAAGACAGTTTGGGTATTCCTGAAGGGATGGCCCACATGATATGCTGATTCAAGGCTTGGTATTCGACTACGACAACGACGATCAAGGTCTTCGCCAGAGATTCATCCGAGCTTGGAGGATGCTAAACAAGGTGGATAGTAAGACTTTGGACACAAGAATTCCATCCCTCTTGAGCCTTACCTCAAGTGGGTACAAACCCGCGCTCAAAGTCTTGTGATGCCTTATCCTTCTATTCTCCCAGTGATTGTTGAGCCTGTTAAGGAAGAAGAACTTCCATACACTATCCTACATCTTGACATGCCCACATCTCTCGAAGACCTACAAAGGAATTGGATACAACTCAAAGGAGAGAGAGATACTTTCGAAGCCCAATTCTACGCAAGCGAGAAGAAGATTTTGGAACTCACTAGGCTACTTCATGAGGAGAAGACTCTAAATACCTATATAGCACCAAAGAGGATGCACACTACTTTTTTATGTTAGAGTATTGTATTATTTTGCCCAAGGGGTATTGATGTACTCAAACTCTATCTTATTAATATAACATGTGTTTTCTTTTTGTTTAAAATGAACTTGAATCTTTTAAAATCCTTGAAAACATTACATATGCACATATCATTCATCATAACATAAACAGGTCTTTTGCAACAAGTTTCCTCATCTCTCTAAATGTTTATTTCAGTAAGATGGATCTCGAACAGATGGTCAAAGATCTTCAAGCTCAAAACATACAGTTTCAACAGTTACTCATGACCCTAGCCAAGGGGTAGGATGAGTTGAAGACTCTGTTAGCTGAATAAAGAAAGAAGAAGACAAAGAAAGCCACTTGGGTTTTGAATATGGGGAGAAGGTTTCAGGGACAGACTAGAAGAACCTTGAATTTTACAACCACTTCCGGGGAAGGAGAAGGGAAAGTAAAAGAAACAGCGGTTCCGTTAGAATCTGAAGAGGAGGAAGAAGAGGAAGACTACTCTGAGGAACAATACCCTTCGGCCGATGATAAGTACAAACATCTTAAAGAGCGTTTGAGCGCTATGGAAATACAAAGGGTACCAGGTCTAGACTTTGAAGAATTGGGGATAGTATCGGGAATTGTGATCCCACCAAAGTTCAAAGTGCCGTTGTTTGCAAAATATGATGGGGTGTCATGTCCTAAAATGCACCCCCGATCATACGTGAGAAAGTCTCAGCCGCACTCTACCGATAAAGACCTGTGGGTGCATTTTTTCCAAGATAGTTTATCTGGAACACAACTCGATTGGTTTTACCAATTAGAAAGGGCCGACGTCCACAACTGGGAAGACCTTGCCGCAACTTTCTATAAAAAATACCAGTATAATGCAGATTTGGCGCCTACCCGTACTCAACTTCAGAGTATGGCTATGGCTTCAAATGAGGGTTTCAAAGATTATGCACAAAAATGGAGAGATCTAGATGGGAGAGTGCAACCCCCTCTGTCTGAAAGGGAGTTGGTAGATATGTTCTTAGGCACTCTATCAAGCCCTTTCTTCAACCATTTGATTGGGAACTCATCTGCTGGGTTTACTGAGTTAATATTAACCGGAGAGAGGGTGGAAGTTGGCATAAAAAGTGGAAAGATTCAGAAGGATTCGTCTGCCTCTACAACTGTGAAAAAACCTTTCATTGGGAAGAAGGAGGTATCTGCTGTTTATCCATAAAGGAACCAAGGGAGAGCTGAACGCCGACCAATGGTAGGGGACGTTATGATCCCAAAGCTTACATCTGATCAACCAAGGAGTAATAAACCGAGGGTGGAAAGGTCGGTCCGACAATTCACCAGAATTAATATGACTCTAGCCTAGGTCTTACCACATATTTTGAAATCTAATTTGGCAACTTTGAAGGAAGCTCCAAAGAATCTCAACACGACGTCCCCTCATTATCACCCGAATGCCAGATGTGCATACCATTCCGAAAGTCCGGGTCACGACACCAACAACTGTTGGGCTTTGAAAAACAAGATCCAAGACCTTATAGATGCAAAAGAGATTGAGTTTGAGGCACCCGAGAAACCAAATGTCATTTCCGCTCCTATGCCTAGGAATGGCCACAACACCAACGTTATCAAATAAGATTTGTTTGTTGCTACAGTGGATGAACTCTTGACTCCGCTCCCGATCATTAAGATGAACTTGTTGAAAGCTGGTATATTCCCAGGTTGTAATGAAGACTGCCATCTTTGTATATTCCCATGTGGGATTACCCTAGGGGGTGCAAGTGTGATTGTGTATTGATTTCATGTATTTGTCTTGTATTAGGTTATCTAGCGTTTGATTTTATGTACATGCAAACCCTAGGTCTAAACATGGTATAATTGGAAAGCGATAAATTGCAAGAATTTAAAGTCTACGCTATTACAAATAGTATCTGGGAGTGGGGGTACAAATTTACAAATGGGGATGAGACTTTAGGAATGTAGTGTCCAATAATTTACAACCAAATCGAATTGCGATAAAAGTGTAAATGTAACGAATATACAAAATAAGCAAATGTATAATGTATCAAATGTAAGTATATTGTGTAAGTGTACGTGTACGTATATGAGAATTATTTTCAAGTGCGGAAATGTGAATTTTAATGTGTATTATTAAGTATTGTTTTAACTTAAATGAAAAGAATTAAATGTTTATTTAATTAATCTTCGTAATCTTTTATTTTTCTTTAATATGTACAAAAGTATATTTACTAAAAGAAAAGAAAATGTTCTAAGCTTGAAAATTGTTATTTACATTTGATATAAATTGTATCTTCATATTTTTGTTTAATATATACAAAAGAGGTATTTTAATTAAAAGAAAGAAAGAATGTTTTTCAACTTTAATTGTATTATGTAAAAAGATGTATTTTCATTTATTATGTACAAAAAGAATATTTTAATTAAAGAAAAGAAAATACCTTAAGTTCTATTTTTTTATGTATCACTAATAATGTATTTCAATTAGTATTTTTTATGTACAAATTAATTTTAAGAAAAGAAAGTTTTAAGAAAAGATTTAAATCTATGTATTTTTACTTAGTATTCTTATATGCCAAACTAATATCATTTAAAAAGGGTTATGTCAAAAGAAAACAAACAAAAATAACTTAGCAAAGGAAGGAAGAAATGAATGGGCCTGGGCCCAACCAAAACACATGCGCTTCAGAAGTGATAAGGGGGTGCATTTGTTAGTTTTGACAAATGGGCTTAAACGTGGGAGAGGGCAAGGCCCAACATTGACACAAGATTTCGTTTTAGGGTTCACTAGTTTTGTTTTCAATTGGGGAAAAAGCTAGGGTTACAGGAAACGACGCCATTCTCCTTTATTCGTCCTCTTTGTCTTCTCCAGCGAGCCTCTGAGCTTTCTCTTCGCCCAAGGCCGTCAAGCGCCATCGCCACCTCCTCTTCTCCGTGGACTTATTCAAGTGGTGGCTTACAAGGTATCAATTTCTATCTCCATCGCGTTAGGGTTTCGAGCTTTTTTTATCTTGCATTTTTACTTTTTCATTGTGTTCTGATCTTAAATGTTGTTGTTGTTTCTGTGAAAAGGAAAAAGGAAGGGATTCATACCTTTGGGGGAGACGGATGAGGACGGTGGCCTGGAGGCGCTGTGGGTGGCCAAGGCGGCGAGATACGCGTGATGAGCTAGCTTCCTGGTACTCAGTACTCTTTACCTTTGGGTTTTGATGATGTTAAGCTGAAAAACCCTTTGATATCATTTCTTTTCTTCTTCTTGCTTTGTTGCCTTCTGTATGCTCGTGTTGCCTTCTGTATGCTTGTTTAATGGCCCAATGATGAGATTGTCTGAGGGCTTTGAATATTAATACGCTTCTTTTTCTTTTCTCTCTTTACTTTGCTTCTGTTGCTTAGCTTGATATGCTTAGGGATGATGATTTGATTAGAGGCTGGGAATGTTTGATATATGGTATGTTCTGAGTTGTTTTGTACGTTGTATATTTTTACCCCAATGATGGACGCAGTTCTGAGGGGGTCTGTGGGTTTGGCGTGCTTTTTGGGTTTATTTGGCTTCAGTCTTTGGCCTGCTGTAGCAGGTTGAGCTGGTTATGGTCTTTTAAGGCTTGGAAGGTTTTGAATGGTTTCTGTTTATGTTGAGTTTGACAGGTTCAATGCTTGTTGGTTTTGGACTTTTGTTGGACAACAGGTTTGGGCAGGTTATGGCCTTTTAAGGCTTGGAAGGTTTTGAAT
This sequence comes from Vicia faba, assembly GCA_948472305.1. Classification (NCBI taxonomy): domain Eukaryota; kingdom Viridiplantae; phylum Streptophyta; class Magnoliopsida; order Fabales; family Fabaceae; genus Vicia; species Vicia faba. The sequence continues at coordinate 1,131,112,597 of OX451737.1, forward strand.
GGTTTCTGTTTATGTTGAGTTTGACAGGTTCAATGCTTGTTGGTTTTGGACTTATGCTGGTTAGGTTTATGCTGCTTCTGGTTCTTGCACAGGTTTGAGCTTTACTGGTTCTTTAGGTTTCAGGCAGGTTGGGTGAGTTTATGTTTGACAGGTTGTGAGGCTTTTGGCCTTTAGACAGTGTAAGTTTGCGCTGGTTTAAGGCTTGATACCAGTTTAGGCTTGTGGTGTTTCAGGCTTATGCTGGTTCTTTGAGTTTGATTGCAGGTTATGTGTTTTGATGATAGGCAGGTTTTAGGTGAGTTTATGTTTTGGTTTGACAGGGTATACTGGTTTTTGCTTGGGAGCTTTGCTTTAGGCTCTCTTCTGTCTTGGACATGCTGTTGTAGTGTTGTATATTTGTTTTGTCTTCTCAAGTCTAAGCCTACAAAACCTGCACCTCTTTTTTCTCTTTTTTCTCTCTCCAGTACACTACAAAATATTAAAATATGTTTTATGTGTACTTAAAGCTGAAAGGGCAGCACTGGGAAATGATGAAAATGAAGAGCTCGCTTGCATAACATGCTTACTCTGCATATTTGTCTCTTTTCTTCCAGATTTTGTGCTTCTTGTTATCTTTCCATATCTTCTTTTTTGACAGCTTTGAGTAGCCTTGTACTTGTTTGACATCTTTGACAGTTTGTGAACAGTTTGGAATTTGTGATTCAGTTTGGACTTTGTAGTTTGATTTGGACTTTGCATCATGCTGTTTGAGACTTGAACTATGCAGTTTGACAATTTTGACTTGTGCATTCTTTATATTTGTGCATTCAAAGTTTAGCAAGCAAATATTCATCCCTCTTTGTGAACCGGGAGAAATCCCGTGATTTGCAAAGAGGGCTAACTGATCCCAGTCAGTTGCCCTTAATGATGACCCCTTTTTTATCTGTCTGTCTCTATTTATTTTATCTGCAATTGACTTTTCTTTCTCTTATTTGTTTTTGCAGATAAAATTCCATGGAGCACTGGAGCAATGGGCGGAAGATGAAGACTTAAGAATTTTCTTAGGATAATTTTGTTTCAATTTTAATTATTGTAATCATTATTAGAATACTTTGTAAATAAATACAGTACTCGAATAAAAATTGTAACGAATAATTAAAGATGAATAAAATCCAATCTTTTATCATTTAATTCCTTTCATTCCTTTTCAATTATTTATTTATTATTTATAGTTCTTTAAATTAAAATAACTGAAAATTAAATTCCAGCTATTTAATCTTTAGAATAATAAATAATTAACTAAACATTGATTCAGCGTTGATCAATTAATAAACTTGGCGCTTCCAACATCCAAAGCAAAGCACAGTCAAACACAACAACTGATCAGACGCATTCCCCTTTTTACTGATTTTTACCAAACACTGCAAATTCAAACTGAATGTATCCTTTCACTGATTTAATCACACAGTGCGAACTCAATCCAAATGTTTCAATCCACATCTCAGCATAACTTGAAAAGTGCTGTAGAATTTAAATCTTTCTGAGAACGCGCGCACAAAAACCCTAATTCCTGATCAAATGCCAAAGAAGCGTTCGCCTGATCAAAATTGATCCAAAATCAACCAAACCTTAAACAAACTGTATGAACTGTTCCAGAGCCATGAAAACCAATAAAACCCTAATTGTGTCTGACTGACGAGAAAAGTCCGTTTGACCGATTCTTGAGCCAGTTTGAAAAATCAGGAAACGCCTGAAGCTGTGATTTCTTGTGAAAAAATGCGAGGGCAAATTTTAGGGTACAACAGTTGCCCCTGTTCAATCTTCTTGAACCTGAAGAGTTAGATTGGCAAGTTTTCCTTTCGCGACTCGAAGGTAAAAGAAGATTGGACACTAAAGTGCCCAGAAAATTTGCACTCGGCGATGTGATGGTAGAGGTGAATGGGCTTAAAGATGCCATTTTGTGATGGGCTTAAAGATGCCATCTGATGCGATAGAATCTTGTCGGGGGATGGGCTTAGAGATGCCATCTGAGAATGGGCTTAAAGATGCCATTTGGTGACTGCTGGTAGGAGGATGGGCTTATAGATGCCATCTGGAAATGGGCTTAAAGATGCCATCTGGAAGAACCTGGCACAAGTATCAGAATGTCTCCGTGTCTGGATCACATCTGAACTGTCTCTGAGTGAACCTGGAATAAGTATCAGAATGTCGCCATGTCTGGGTCACATCTGAACTATTTCTGGATGAATCTCGGGAGATGATCTTTGTCTGTCGACTGATCTTACCTGAAAAGGTAAAGGGTTAGTTGTATGCAATGTTATGATGCATGATGCAATGTATGTGACATCAATGTTTATGACATGAATGTGATGAATGCGCATGTAAGCTGATAAGATATCTTGCTGAGGATAAATGAATCCTGGATGGCTGAAGATAAAAGAATCTTGACTGCTGCCGGGGAAAAAGGAGCTCGGGTTGTATACCAATCTTCTGGGGAATTCCTGTCTTGAGGAGATCTTCACTGGAGAATCTTCGAATATACAATGAGGAACTGAAAATGAGAGTCTTCAATCTGCTTGGGGATTGATAGTTGGAAGTTTTAGCTTCGCTGGGGATAATGAAACTTGACTCTGAGTGGAGTTAGCTTCTGGAAAGTTCTCTGACTAGGGAATGCGAGAGTCCTCTGATTGCTGCATGTGTTGGTATGGAATAAGTTACTGAACGTCGCCATCTCTGGGTCGTATCTTGAACTATCTCTAGAAACAAATCTGAATAAGTTATAGAATGTCGCCAAATCGTGGTTCACATCTGAACTATTCCTGGAAACAGGCTTGGATAAGTTATAGAATGTCGCCAAATCTTGGGTCACATCTTGAACTATATCATGAATGAAAATCTGAATAAGTTGCGGAATGTCGCCATCTCTGGGTCACATCTTGAACTATTTCTGGAATGAATCTGGAATGAGTTATAGAATGTCGCCAAATCTGGGTCACATCTTGAACCATGTCTTGAAGGAAGGTCTGAATGAGTTATAGAATGTCGCCATCTCTGGGTCACATCTTGAATTATATCTTGAAGGAATCTTGAATGAGTTATAGAATGTCGCCATCTCTGGGTCACATCTTGAACTATATCTTGAAGGAAAGTCTGAATGAGTTATAGAATGTCGCCATCTCTGGGTCACATCTTGAATTATATCTTGAAGGAATCTTGAATGAGTTATAGAATGTCGCCATCTCTGGGTCACATCTTGAACTATATCTTGAAGGAAAGTCTGAATGAGTTATAGAATGTCGCCAAATCTTGGGTCACATCTTGAACTATATCTGGAATGCAAGTTTGAATGAGTTATAGAATGTCGCCAAATCTTGGGTCACATCTTGAACTATATCTTGAAGGAAAGTCTGAATGAGTTATAGAATGTCGCCAAATCTTGGGTCACATCTTGAACTATATCTGGAATGCAAGTTTGAATAAGTTATAGAATGTCGCCAAATCTGGGTCACATCTTGAACTATATCTGGATGCAAATTTGAATGAGTTATAGAATGTCGCCATCTCTGGGTCACATCTGGAACTATATCAATCTTCTGAGGTGATGAGGGAATTGTTGAACACCTTTGACATTCGAATGCCCCAAGTGATGATTGAAGGAGTCTTGAATCAGATTACTCTGCAGATTGAGAGATTTCTTGAAATCTTGACTGGACTGCCCCAGGTTAACTGAACTTTGGAAGATCTGTCGGACCTTGACTGGACTGCCCCAGGTTAATTGGATGGTGACATATCATGCTCCTTGTTGATAGGAGATTCGCAATGGAAGTGTCATCCTTTTGAAGTGATTCTGTTCACTGAGAGAGTTTTTGTTCCTCCGAACATTCGCTGTATGAATTTCTTCGCTGTCAAACAAAAAGCCAAATGCAGACACTGATATTCAAGCAATGCAAAGTTTATGTTTGTCTCGAAGTTTTGAAAAATGCGTTTTTTAGCAGAAAACTTTTTATAAGACAAATCAACACAAGATTTAGAGCCAAGCCTTACAGGAGTCAGGATACCTTTTGTAACAGTATGCTTTCGAACTAACCCATGCTTCAATTAGGACTTTTGAGGGGTTGTAACGTGGCTTGGTTCACGATTTAAGAAACAAAGGATAAAGGCTCAAAGTATATTTGTACCCACCCGCTCTTCGTGATATTCTTCATACCTAAGCTCAGTTAATTGTGCGTCGCACTCTATTTTGAGTTTGGAACGACTTTTTGGGTGATGGTTCACCAATTGAATTTGGGGAGACAATCATCATCTCCTTTTTTCTTTTTTCAACATTTTTCATGTTGTTGAGGATTTGTAATGACCTCACTATTTTGATTTTGATTTGTTATCCCTAACTTTTGCCTGACTACTCCCATTTTCGAGATTACAGTCAACGGGGTGCCCCAGCTTTCTTAAGCCTCCTTTACAGGTTTTGGCTTGGTGGGCTTTTCTCTTTTGAGAGATTGACTGTCTATGTGATAGGGAACCACCCTTGTCTTTTGATTCCAAAGGAATGCTTTCTTTTTTGACGTCGTTCGTTGTGTTACGAACTGAGAGTTTGCGACTTCAATGCGCGTTTTTCTTTTGAATTAACTGAGATACTACCCTGCCCCAGGTTTATATCAAAGGTTTTGATCGTTTAGAACAGAAAAATCCTACTTCTTTGGCTCGAAGGGGTTGACTAGGGATTATCTTCCTTATAACTCCAGTGTTTGGGATTTGAAAGAAATGCTTGTACATCATCAGCAAGGTCTGCTCAAAAGCATACTGTATGAGATTATGGTATTGTTTCGTCATCCTCCCTCTAAAGGCTTGCAGCTTTTTATCAAGAGTCAAATATCATAAAGAAAGCATAAGAGTAGTGAAAACGAATGGATGAATTCAAGACAAACATATGCAATGCATTAATGAAACAGAGTTTAACATTAAAAGATAATTGTTTGAATGACAAAAGATTACAACTTTGAAAGTTCAGAATGAAACAAAACACAATCTCAATGAGCTGGCATAGGAGGAGTGATCATGCTGGGGTCTCTGGGGGACCAAACTCAATCTCCTTGGCATCGATCATGTCTTGGATCTTGTTCTTCAGAGGCCAACAATTGTTGGTATCATGCCCCGGACTATCAGAGTTGTATTCACATCTTTCATTGGGGTGATAAGTAGGAGCAGAAGTGTTTGGGTTCCGGAGAGGAGCCCTCAATGTAATCAGATCCCTATTCAACAAATGTTGCAGTGCTTGAGACAGTGGCATGTTGATCTTGGTGAATTGCCTCTTAGGTGCGACCTCCTTATGCTGATGCCCCTGTCTTTGCTGAGCAAGTGTAGGGTTAGAGATCACGACTGCCCCTACATGTTGGTCAAGACGACCTTTTTGATTGCTCGCGGCATTGGACTCCTTCTTTCCGTTGTAGGGAATTATCCGAGTATCGGAGGTTGTAGCTCCTTGGATCTTTCCACTTTTGATGCCAGCTTCGACCCTTTCGCCGGTCAGTATTAGCTCGGTGAACCCGGCTGAGGAGCTTCCAATTAAGTGCTTGAAGAAAGGCCCTGTCAAAGTTCCCATGAAGATGTCAATCAGCTCTCTGTCAGTTAAAGGGGGTTGCACCCTACCAGCCATATCTCTCCACTTTTGTGTGTATCCTTTGAAGCTCTCGTCAAAACCCATGGTCATGCTCTGCAATTGCACTCGAGTTGGTGCGAGATCAGCATTGTACTGATACTGTTCGTAAAAATCCCTGGCTAGATCTTCCCAGGTGTGGATGCGAGAACTCTCCAATTGATAGAACCACTCGAGTTGAGCCTCTACCAGACTTTCTTGGAAGAAATGGATCCAAAGCATCTTATCAGCTGTGTATGGTTGAATCTTGCGGACATAAGACCTTAGATGCATCTTAGGGCAAGAGACTCTGTCGTACAGAGCCAAGGTAGGAACTTTGAACTTTGAAGGGATGACCAACCCAGGAACTAGGCCCATGTCTCCTAGATCCAAGCCAGGTATTTGTTGGATCTCCATAGCACTGAGGCGATCCTCCAACTCTTTGTATTTGTCATCAACGAGAGGATATTTCCCCTCGGAGTAGTCAGCTTCTTCTTCAACAATCTCCACATTGTGGTCTTCTTCAAGACTACCTCCTGTGTTGCATGGAGTTGTAAGGTCTTGAGTCTTAGGTCTTCTCCTCAAGTTCAGGATGCGGACTGCCTTCTTGGACTTCTTCTTCTTGTCTTCAAGAAGAAGAGCTGTCAGATCCTCTTGCCCTTTACCCATAGCCAGCAGCATTTGTTGGAATTGAGCATTTTGAGCTTGAAGATCTTTCACTGTTTGTTCTATATCCATCTTACTGAAATAAATAGTAGGAAGAATAAGGAGACCTGTATGGGAGAAACCTGTTATGCAATGATATGTGTGATATATATGCAATGTTTTCAAGGATCTCTTGGGGTAAACACAAGAAAATGTTAGAGGTTGAACTTTGCTCTTGGATTGGAGAACTTTGCACCGGTGGATGTCTTTCCACTAGAATCAAGCTCACCATGTCAAATGGGTCATAGCCACTGATTCAAGTTGTTGCACTTGAACTCTGATTGGGGAACTGTGCACTGGTGGATGTCTTTCCACAAGAATCGAGCTCACCATGTCAAGTGGGTCATAGCCACTGATTCAAGTTATTGTACTTGATCTTTGACTGGCATTTGTTAGAGGAGGAAACCTCTTGCCCTTTGGTAGACGTCTGGTTCAACGTAACCCTGCATCAAAAGAACCCTCGAGATCCTTGAAATGGTTATTGAAAATGCTATGGTATGATGTTATGATGTTATATACATGTATGCACAAGGAAGTAAGTGTATATACAGGTAATCATATTCACACAAAGCAAACAAGTCCTTAGGTTTAGGCTTGCATGAGGTTCAGGTACTACCCTCTTTCAGTTTCGTTGGTTAAAACCTGTCCTATCGAAAGTAACCGGGTTCTAGAGGATCTCAAATCATTGGCTACCCTCAATCGGTCATAACTCCAGCATCGCTATCTTTTCTTGCGGTCGGAACCATCGCGAGAGTTTAGCCTCAATGAGTGTAGCATACTGCTACTGTTCTAATGGCCAAGTTGGGTCAATTTAGGGTTCTAAGGTCGGTTGGTGCTTAATGACTCCTTGGAAGACCCATATTCTCCCCGTTTCAACACGAGGGATATCGGTACAGACCAAGGTGCCACACCAACGTAGCCACTGCTTCACCCATATCGGTATACGCCGGACAGGTCCCTCACAGATTATGCTACCTAAAAGGGTATTCCCCAGATCCGAGTTAGGATCTATGAAACTCCGATGCAAAGCCCACAAATGTAAAAGCAAACAAAGCAATCAATTAAAAATAAAGGTGATCTAAACCCTAAGGTAACCCCACTTTTAAGAGAATTCCCCAGCAGAGTCGCCAGTTCTGTGATACGGTGGGAGAACTGACTTGTGTTTTGCGTTTGTATTTGCACTTGTTCGGTTGAGCAAGAGTCGCCACCGACTTTTTATTTTATCCCAAAGGAAAGGTTAAAAAGCACAGCAAAAACCTTTTGAGATATTTCGTGGGTTCGGGGGGTAGATTATGAAAAGGGAAGGTGTTAGCACCCTTTTCATCCATGGTTATCCATGGGCTCTTAGTTACTTGGTTTTTAGATCACTTGCCTTGATTTTCGATTGCTTTGAAATTATGGTGTGTGTGTGTGTGTTTTGATTTTTTTTTGAAGAGATGCCTTGTTTTAGGCAACCAATGTATTTGACTCGTGTTTGAGTGTTTTACAAAAGTGTGTATCTTTTCAAAAAGATGTTTAAAATGTTTTTGAGAGTTGTTTGAAAGTGTGTATGAAGTGTGGTTTTTGAAAAGAAGGTAAGTGTTTTTTTCAAGTTGATCTCAAGTAACTAAGAGTGTTGTCTACCCCTCTTGTACTCAAAGGTTTTCTCTATGTTTTCAACCCTTTTTAACAATTTTGTTCCACCATTGAATTTGGTGGACAATCTTGCGTTTAGGATGTTTAACGGGACGGGCGCGGGTCATTGTATGTACCATGAATACAATGGTGACAAGTGTCTTTGGCAATTTGCTTTGAAGGGACTATGATCATTCCATTTAGGCAACTTTCTAAAGCGTCATCGAGGGACTTATGATCATTTGAATTTGTTTTGCCAAAGAAACTCGACGTGCAAGCATGGCCCATTTTGGAAGGCAACATATGGGATTACCCTAGGGGGTGCAAGTGTGATTGTGTATTGATTTCATGTATTTGTCTTGTATTAGGTTATCTAGTGTTTGATTTTATGTACATGCAAACCCTAGGTCTAAACATGGTATAATTGGAAAGCGATAAATTGCAAAAATTTAAAGTCTACGCTATTACAAATAGTATCCGGGAGTGGGGGTACAAATTTACAAATGGGGATGAGACTTTAGGAATGTAGTGTCCAATAATTTACAACCAAATCGAATTGCGATAAAAGTGTAAATGTAACGAATATACAAAATAAGCAAATGTATAATGTATCAAATGTAAGTATATTGTGTAAGTGTACGTGTACGTATATGAGAATTATTTTCAAGTGCGGAAATGTGAATTTTAATGTGTATTATTAAGTATTGTTTTAACTTAAATGAAAAGAATTAAATGTTTATTTAATTAATCTTCGTAATCTTGTATTTTTCTTTAATATGTACAAAAGTATATTTACTAAAAGAAAAGAAAATGTTCTAAGCTTGAAAATTGTTATTTACATTTGATATAAATTGTATCTTCATATTTTTGTTTAATATATACAAAAGAGGTATTTTAATTAAAAGAAAGAAAGAATGTTTTTCAACTTTAATTGTATTATGTAAAAAGATGTATTTTCATTTATTATGTACAAAAAGAATATTTTAATTAAAGAAAAGAAAATACCTTAAGTTCTATTTTTTTATGTATCACTAATAATGTATTTCAATTAGTATTTTTTATGTACAAATTAATTTTAAGAAAAGAAAGTTTTAAGAAAAGATTTAAATCTATGTATTTTTACTTAGTATTCTTATATGCCAAACTAATATCATTTAAAAAGGGTTATGTCAAAATAAAACAAACAAAAATAACTTAGCAAAGGAAGGAAGAAATGAATGGGCCTGGGCCCAACCAAAACACACGCGCTTCAGAAGTGATAAGGGGGTGCATTTGTTAGTTTTGACAAATGGGCTTAAACGTGGGAGAGGGCAAGGCCCAACATTGACACAAGATTTCGTTTTAGGGTTCACTAGTTTTGTTTTCAATTGGGGAAAAAGCTAGGGTTACAGGAAACGGCGCCATTCTCCTTTGTTCGTCCTCTTTGTCTTCTCCAGCGAGCCTCTGAGCTTTCTCTTTGCCCAAGGCCGTCAAGCGCCATCGCCACCTCCTCTTCTCCGTGGACTTATTCAAGTGGTGGCTTACAAGGTATCAATTTCTATCTCCATCGCGTTAGGGTTTCGAGCTTTTTTTATCTTGCATTTTTACTTTTTCATTGTGTTCTGGTCTTAAACGTTGTTGTTGTTTCTGTGAAAAGGAAAAAGGAAGGGATTCATACCTTTGGGGGAGACGGATGAGGACGGTGGCCTGGAGGCGCTGTGGGTGGCCAAGGCGGCGAGATACGCGTGATGAGCTAGCTTCCTGGTACTCAGTACTCTTTACCTTTGGGTTTTGATGATGTTAAGCTGAAAAACCCTTTGATATCATTTCTTTTCTTCTTCTTGCTTTGCTGCCTTCTGTATGCTCGTGTTGCCTTCTGTATGCTTGTTTAATGGCCCAATGATGAGATTGTCTGAGGGCTTTGAATATTAATACGCTTCTTTTTCTTTTCTCTCTTTACTTTGCTTCTGTTGCTTAGCTTGATATGCTTAGGGATGATGATTTGATTAGAGGCTGGGAATGTTTGATATATGGTATGTTCTGAGTTGTTTTGTACGTTGTATATTTTTACCCCAATGATGGACGCATTTCTGAGGGGGTCTGTGGGTTTGGCGTGCTTTTTGGGTTTATCTGGCTTCAGTCCTTGGCCTGCTGTAGCAGGTTGAGCTGGTTATGGTCTTTTAAGGCTTGGAAGGTTTTGAATGGTTTCTGTTTATGTTGAGTTTGACAGGTTCAATGATTGTTGGTTTTGGACTTTTGTTGGACAACAGGTTTGGGCAGGTTATGGCCTTTTAAGGCTTGGAAGGTTTTGAATGGTTTCTGTTTATGTTGAGTTTGACAGGTTCAATGCTTGTTGGTTTTGGACTTATGCTGGTTAGGTTTATGCTGCTTCTGGTTCTTGCACAGGTTTGAGCTTTACTGGTTCTTTAGGTTTCAGGCAGGTTGGGTGAGTTTATGTTTGACAGGTTGTGAGGCTTTTGGCCTTTAGACAGTGTAAGTTTGTGCTGGTTTAAGGCTTGATACCAGTTTAGGCTTGTGGTGTTTCAGGCTTATGCTGGTTCTTTGAGTTTGATTGCAGGTTATGTGTTTTGATGATAGGCAGGTTTTGGGTGAGTTTATGTTTTGGTTTGACAGGGTATACTGGTTTTTGCTTGGGAGCTTTTCTTTAGGCTCTCTTCTGTCTTGGACATGCTGTTGCAGTGTTGTATATTTGTTTTGTCTTCTCAAGCCTAAGCCTGCAAAACCTGCACCTCTTTTTTCTCTTTTCTCTCTCTCCAGTACACTTCAAAATATTAAAATATGTTTTATGTGTACTTAAAGCTGAAAGGGCAGCACTGGGAAATGATGAAAATGAAGAGCTCGCTTGCATAACATGCTTACTCTGCATATTTGTCTCTTTTCTTCCAGATTTTGTGCTTCTTGTTATCTTTCCATATCTTCTTTTTTGACAGCTTTGAGTAGCCTTGTACTTGTTTGACATCTTTGACAGTTTGTGGACAGTTTGGAATTTGTGATTCAGTTTGGACTTTGTAGTTTGATTTGGACTTTGCATCATGCTGTTTGAGACTTGAACTATGCAGTTTGACAATTTTGACTTGTGCATTCTTTATATTTGTGCATTCAAAGTTTAGCAAGCAAATATTCATCCCTCTTTGTGAACCGGGAGAAATCCCGTGATTTGCAAAGAGGGCTAACTGATCCCAGTCAGTTGCCCTTAATGATGACCCCTTTTTTATCTGTCTGTCTCTATTTATTTTATCTGCAATTGACTTTTCTTTCTCTTATTTGTTTTTGCAGATAAAATTCCATGGAGCACTGGAGCAATGGGCGGAAGATGAAGACTTAAGAATTTTCTTAGGATAATTTTGTTTCAATTTTAATTATTGTAATCATTATTAGAATACTTTGTAAATAAATACAGTACTCGAATAAAAATTGTAACAAATAATTAAAGATGAATAAAATCCAATCTTTTATCATTTAATTCCTTTCATTCCTTTTCAATTATTTATTTATTATTTATAGTTCTTTAAATTAAAATAACTGAAAATTAAATTCCAGCTATTTAATCTTTAGAATAATAAATAATTAACTAAACATTGATTCAGCGTTGATCAATTAATAAACTTGGCGCTTCCAACATCCAAAGCAAAGCACAGTCAAACACAACAACTGATCAGACGCATTCCCCTTTTTACTGATTTTTACCAAACACTGCAAATTCAAACTGAATGTATCCTTTCACTGATTTAATCACACAGTGCTAACTCAATCCAAATGTTTCAATCCACATCTCAGCATAACTTGAAAAGTGCTGTAGAATTTAAATCTTTCTGAGAACGCGCGCACAAAAACCCTAATTCCTGATCAAATGCCAAAGAAGCGTTCGCCTGATCAAAATTGATCCAAAATCAACCAAACCTTAAACAAACTGTATGAACTGTTCCAGAGCCATGAAAACCAATAAAACCCTAATTGTGTCTGACTGACGAGAAAAGTCCGTTTGACCGATTCTTGAGCCAGTTTGAAAAATCAGGAAACGCCTGAAGCTGTGATTTCTTGTGAAAAAATGCGAGGGCAAATTTTGGGGTACAACACACCCCCATTCAAAGATTGTACCCCCATCCCCATAATCATGTTGTAATAGCTTAGACTTTTAATTCTCGCACTTTATGCTTTCAATTATGCCATGATTAGAGATTAGGGTTTGTATGCAGAAAATCCAAATCAACAAATAGCTTGACCTAATCAAAGACAAAAATGCATTAAAATCAAACACAAATGCACACTTGCACCCCTAGGGTTACAATCCACTTGTTGCCTTAAAAATGGGCCATGTTATGCATGTTGGGTACTTTGGCAAAACAAAAACAAAACAAAAGATCATAGTCCCTCGATGACGCTATCTTGGTTGCCTAAAACAAAATGATCAAGTCCCTCAAAAATTTGCCAAAGATACTTAACATAATTGCTATCATGGTCTATACGATGACCCGCGCCTGTCCCGTTTAACATCTTAATACAAGGTTGTTTACCAAATGCAATGGTAAAACAACATTGTCAAAAGGGTTAAAAATGTGTAGGAAATACCTTTGAGTAAAATAGGGTAGATAAATCTTAGTTACTTGATCAAAAGCTTGCAAAACATCCTTGCTATTTTCAAAACACACTTCACAACACAATTTCAAAACATTTCCCAAATCAAACTTTCAAACGTTGAAATCTTTTCAAAATACAAAACACCTTTGTATACATTCAAACAAGAATCATTACAAAGGTTGCCACAACGATGGCCTCTTTTCAAAACATCTTTCAAAAACACACACAAAGCACCATTTCAAACAATTGAAAAGCAAAAGCAAGTGATCTAAACAAGTAACTAAGAGCCCATGGATAACCATGGATGAAAAGGGTGCTTGCACCTTCCCTTTTCATAATCTACTCCTCGAACCCAAGAAAACATCTCAAAGGTATCTCCTGTGCTTTTTGACCTTTCCTTAGGATAAAATAAAAAGTAGGTGGCGACTCTTGCTAAACCGAAACATTTGCGAACACAAAACGCAAAATCCCAAGTCAGTTCTCCCACCGTATCACAGAACTGGCGACTATGCTGAGGAATTCTCTAAAAGTGGGGTAACCTTAGGGTTTAGATCACCTTGGCATGCTTATCTTGATTACTTTGATTGCTTTACATTTGGTTCTCTTGTTTGGGCTTGAATCCTCCACCCGGATTTTTGGGAAACATTCATAGGTAAATAGCAATACTTTGTGGAAATTGTGCGGGGTATACCGACATGGTTGAAGCAATAGCTATATTAGTGCGACATATTTGTGGATACCGGTAGCCTTTGAGTCAATCAAAGAGAATACGGGGCCGCTGAGTGATGTCATGAAGCACTAATGAACTCTTAGAACCTTACTTGACCATCTTGGCCTTATTAGGGGTAGTGAGATGACCGGCTTTGGTGCAGTCCGAAGTTGGTAGATACTCGATGCTACACTCATTGAGGGTTATTTTCTTGGAATATTTCGGTCTCCAGTTAAGTGGCTAAACTGAAACAATGAACACAAAAAATAATCCAGTGATATTGAGCTCCTTAGAACCCGGTTACTATTAATAGGACAGGTTGAGCCAACTAACTTCAAGAGGGTACTTAACTATGAAACCCCATGCAAGCCTGAAACTAGGATCTTGTGTGACTTGTTTGTACATATGCTTGTGCATACATCATGAACATCATAAAGCATCATATGCATCCACTAACCATTTCAAGGGTTTGGATCTTCATCTTTGTTCTTGTTTTGTAGGTCATGGAATCTCTTCGCAGGAAAATAATTCAAGTCAACCTTGTGAGAATCCCTCCTCAACTCAAGGAGCTTGCTTCCAAGATTCCAGAGAATTCTCTCTTCAGTGAAAGACATGGTAGACTTCTCAACTTGGTCAACTCCAACATTGAAGAAGACATGGTGAAAGTCCTCTTCCAGTTCTTTGACCCCCTACACCACTGTTTCACATTCCCTGATTTCCAACTAGTGCCTACTTTAGAGGAATTTTCTCAACTCTTGAGGATTCCTATTCTTCATCAACTACCCTACAATGGTACAAAAATAGAACCAAAGCCTGAAGATGTTGCTCAAGCCTTACACTTGCAACCATCTGATATCAAAGGTCATTGGGAAACCAGAAGTGGTGTCAAGGGTTTCTTGGCAAAGTTTCTGTTTGAGAAGGCACAAGACTGCTGGAATTCTCTAGATCTGCAAGCTTTTGAGGAGATTGTAGCACTTCTCATCTATGGGTTGGTCTTGTTTCCAAACCCAGACCAGCTTATAAATGTGAATACTGCCAAGATTTTCATATCTCGGAATCCTGTACCTACATTGCTTGGAGACATCCTACACTCATTTCACACACGAACAATGAGGAAAACAGGTGTTCTCATGTGTTGTACTCCTCTTCTAGCAAGGTGGTTTATTTCTCACCTTCCCCAAACAGTTTTGAAGAATGAGCAGGGTTTAAGGTGGTCACAATGATTGATGACCCTCACACATTCGGATGTTCATTGGTGTTCTCGGTCCAGAGAAAATGTCATCATCATTGATCGTTATGGGGAATTCCCTAATGTCCCACTACTTGGAATTAGGGGAGGCATTACCTACAACCCTTGTTTAGCTCTGAGGCAATTTGGGTATGCACGGAGGGATGGCCCTCATGATATGCTGATTCCTGACTTGGTTTTTGACTTCGACAACGACGCTCAAGGACTTCGACAAAGGTTTATCCGAGCTTGGAGGATGCCCAACAAAGTGGACAGTAAGACACTGGGGCATAAGAATTCCATCCCCCTTGAGCCTTATCTCAAGTGGGTACGAACCCGCGCCCAGAATCTTATGATGCCATACCCTCACATTCTCCCCGTGATCAAAGAGTCTGTTATGGAAGGAGAGATTCCATACACCCTCCTACATCCAGACATGCCAACATCATTGGAAGAATTGCAAAAGAGTTGGATACAGCTCAAGGAAGAGCAGAACACTTTTGAAGCCAGCTTCTATGCCAGTGAGAAGAAGGTTTTAGAACTTACCCGCTGACTTCACGAAGAGGAGACTCTCAACACTTACATCGCACCAAAGAGGATGCACAATGTCTTTTTACATTAAGAATTTTGTAATATCTTGCCCATGGGGCATTTATGTACTAATAAATTTCTTCTTATTAATATGACGTGTGTTCTTTTTGTTTGCAAAAAATTTGAATTTCTAAATCCTTGAATGCATTACATGAATAACATATCATTCATCATATGCATGAACAGGTCTTCACACCAGGTTTCCTTATCTTTCTGTTGTTTATTTCAGCAAGATGGATATAGAGCAGACGGTTAAAGATCTGCAAGCACATAATTCTCAATTCCAACAACTCCTCATGGCCTTAGCAAAGGGTCAAGAGGATCTTAAAGCACTGTTAGAGAAAGAGAAGAAACCGGAAAAGAAGAAAAAGAAAAGAATTGGTGTGGCCACTATGGGAAGGATATTTAAGCATCAAGCTAGGAGAGTTCTGGAATTCCCCTCGACGTCTGACGAAAGGGTTGGTAAAGGAAAGGGAGTTGCAATGCCCTCCGAATCTGAGGCTGAAGAAGAAGAAGAGGAAGAGGATGAAGATTACTCCAAACAGAAGTACCCTCCGGCGGATGATAAGTATAAGAATCTTGAAGACCGGCTAGCAGCCATGGAAGTGCAAAGGGTACCTGGGCTAGATTTCGAAGAACTAGGGTTGGTTGCTGGAATTGTCATTCCTCCCAAGTTCAAAGAACCTACATTTGCTAAATACGACGGTTTGTCCTGTCCAAAGATGCATATGAGGTCCTACGTCAGAAAGATCCAACCTCACTCTTCTGATAAGGATCTTTGGGTCCACTTTTTTCAAGATAGTTTGTCGGGTACGCAATTGGACTGGTTCTATCAACTTGAGAGATCTGATGTTCATAACTGGGAAGATTTGGCTGCTGCTTTCTACCGATAATACAACGCAGATTTAGCGCCTACTCATACTCAACTACAGAGTATGGGTATGGCCTCTAATGAGGGATTTAAGGAGTATGCCCAAAAGTGGCGGGATCTGGCTGGAAGATTGCAGCCACTATTGTCGGATAGAGAGCTGGTCGACATGTTTTTAGGGACTCTGTCAGGTCCATTCTTCAATCACTTGATCGGGAGCTCATCTGCAGGGTTCACCGAATTAATTCTGACCGGTGAAAGGGTCGAAGCTGGCATTAAGAGTGGTAAAATTCAGAAGGATGCCTCCGCTTCCACCGCTATCAAGAAGACCTTCCCAGCCAAGAAGGAAGTTTCTACTATTCACACCCAGAGAAATCAAGGGAGAATGGAGTGCCGACCAGCGGTAGGGGCTGTGATGATCTAGAACTCTTCAGCCGATCAACCTCGAAATAGTCAACCTAGAGCTAACCAGCAAAGGGTAGAAAGGCCACAACGGCAATTCACCCGGATCAATATGACACCGGCTCAAGTCCTCCCTCACCTGTTAAAGTTGAACCTTACCAACTTGAAAGAAGCGCCGAAAAACCTAAATACCTCTTCTCCCTATTATCATTCAAATGCAAAATGTGCATACCATTCGGACAGTGTAGGGCATGACACCAACAATTGTTGGGCCCTTAAAAACAAGATCCAAGATTTGATAGATGCCAATGAGGTATAGTTTGATGCCCCCGAAAAACCTAATGTGATATATGCTCCTATGCCAAAGCATGGTCATAATATCCATGCTATTATGGAAGATCTTCATGTTACCACTGTTGATGACCTAATGACTCAGTTGCCGATGATTAAAGTGAATCTGTTGAAAGCCGGGGTTTTCCCAGGATGTGAAAAAGATTGTTACTTCTGTTCAACCTTGCAGTCCGACTGCCCACTGTTGAAATCAGGCATCCAACGCCTGATGGATACTCAAGAGATCCTCTTTCAGAAAACTCATGTTGCTACTATCACTCATGTTACTCCTGTTACCTTTGTTACTCCAATCAATGACATTGCTATAATCACCATTTCCGACAATCTTTCTAAGACCTGCAAAAGGCCTGTTAAGATTACGCCTGATCCAAAGCTTGTACCACTGAAGATTACCATGTCGGGGCCTATCCCATATAAGTCCAACAACACGATACCATGGAATTATGGAGGAGAGATCTTATACCATGGTGTTAAGAAGATCGAATCAGTCTAAGAGAATTACAATGAAGAAACTCCTGACATAGGGAATATTGCGGGAACAAGTAAGATAACTCGTAGCGGAAGAATCTTCTCTCTGGAGATTTCTCCTCCACGGGAAGTCTTCGGACCCTCAAGTGCTCATGTGCCTGTCAAGATATTTGTGCGAAGTCCGGTTATTGAAGAAATTGAGGCTCCCGAAGTTGTACCCTCTGCTGTTATCACTGATAAAGGTAAGGGAATCCAAGAAGCGCCCGTCAGGACGAGGGCTCAGACTTTGGTTATCCCCGAAACCACCCAAAAGGAGATGGAAGAGATTCTAAAGATAATTAAGAAGAGCGACTATGATGTCATAGAGCAGCTGGGGCAAACCCATTCAAAAATCTTTATGCTGGCTCTATTACTCTGCTCTGAGGCTCATGCTAAAGCCTTGATCAAATTTCTAAAGACAGCACACGTGCCTCAAGAAACTTCTGCGGATCAGTTTCAAGAGTGCGTGGCTAGCCTTATAGCTGACAATGGTCTTGGTTTCTCTGATGCCGATCTGACGTCCAAGGGAAGAAAGCATAATGATGCGCTGCATGTCTCGGTAGAGTGCAGAGGGACCACACTTGCTCATGTTCTGGTTGATACCGGTTCATCTTTGAATGTTCTGCCAAAGAAAGCATTGGACATATTGGATTGTTAGGGTTTGACCCTAGAGCCCAGTAATATCATTGTTAGAGCCTTCGACGGTTCTAAGCGGATGGTTCACGGAGAAGTGGACATTCCAATCAAAGTGGGTACAGAAATTTTCAACTCTACATTTTATATGATGGACATCCATCCTTCATATTCATGCTTGTTGGGAAGGCTATGGATGCACAACGCTGGGGAAGTCACTTCTTCTCTACACCAGATGCTCAAGTACCCAGTCCAGGGTAAAATCATAATGGTTCATGGTGAGGAGGAATATATGATAAGTCACCTTAACTCTTTCCGCTACGTGGAGTTAGACGGCGAATTCATAGAAACACCTTTCCAACACTTTGAAGAGGTTTCTCCTGAAGTTATGGTAGCCAAGGCAATGACTGATGTGCCCATCATTACCAAGCCTGTGTCCCGGATGTCATCCCTTAAAGATGCGGAGGCTGTAATCAAGGAAGGGGGAAGTACAGTGTGGGGTCAACTACCAGATTTTCCTCACAAGACAGACAAGTTCGGATTGGGTTTCACTGCTGCTAGCCAGAAAGCTATGCGTCGCTCCCGGGCTGGAGGACCACCCTTAAAAATCACTCACCATGGAGTCCATGCTTTAGAAGGTGATGATGAAGAAGGAAACTTTGAATATTGGATCTTTCCAACCATTGAAGGGGGACTGAACAACTGGGAGGCGAAAGACTTCGTTCCCATTACTTTCATCAATCAGTAATTTATCTTTTGAACATTTCCTGTTTGGTCTGTAATAACTATTAAACAATTCGTACACTCTTTTTGCCTTATGCCTTACCCGGGGCATATAGGTCCATTTGTAAGGGTTTTGATTCTTCATTTTCATATGCCATTTTTAATGAATCATGGAAGTTTTTATCTATAAACTGTTGTGTTCATTTTCTTTCTTTTTTACATTTTATTTTGTTTAAGGATGGCTATCCCTTACACACACCCACACTCACAAAATGCAGGTACCCATCCACTCCGGATTCCATGGGTGACTATTCTGCTTTGGCCTTCAGTGACTCTGAAGATTTGGTCAATCATGTTGAGTACGAAGGTGATGAAGACTGTGAATTGCCTGGAGAGTTAGCTAGACTTTTTCAATAAGAAGAAAGGGTTATTCTGCCCCATGAAGAGTTGTTAGAGACTATAAATTTGGGTATTGCTGAAGACAGAAAAGAGGTTAAAGTGGGTGCCAACCTGGAGCCAAGTGTCAAAGAGCGCTTAGTTCAGCTGTTGAATGAATATGTTGAGATCTTCGCCTGGTCCTATGAGGACATGCCAGGACTGGATACAGATATTGTGGTTCACCGTCTCCATACAAGAGAAGACTGTCCACCAATCAAACAGAAAGTCCGCCGAATGAGGCCCGATATGTCCGAAAAGATCAAGGCTGAAGTAATGAAACAGTTTAACGCTGGCTTTCTGGCTGTTACCTCGTATCCACAATGGGTTGCTAACATTGTGCCTGTACCTAAGAAGGACGGCAAAGTCAGAATGTGTGTGGACTACAGAGACCAAAATAGGGCTAGCCCTAAAGATGATTTTCCACTACCACACATTGACATCTTGGTTGACAACACATCTCAGCACAAGGTATTCTCTTTCATGGATGGATTTTCAGGGTACAACCAGATCAAAATGGCCCCCGAAGACATGGAGAAGACTACTTTTGTTACGCAGTGGGGTACCTTCTGCTATAAAGTAATGCCATTCGGACTGAAGAATGCCGGAGCAACCTATCAGGGAGCCATGGTAGCTTTATTTCATGACATGATACATCATGAAATCGAAGTCTACGTAGACGACATGATAGCCCGTTCACAGACAGAAGAAGAACACCCCGACCATTTGCAAAAGTTGTTTGTCAGGTTAAAGGAATATAAGCTCAGACTGAACCTTAGCAAGTGCACTTTCGGAGTCAGGTCTGGTAAACTTTTGGGATTCATCGTCAGTAACAAAGGCATCGAAGTTGATCCTGCCAAAGTCAAAGCTATACAAGAAATGCCTGCCCCCCGAACTGAGAAGGAGGTTAGAGGTTTCTTGGGACGCTTAAACTACATTGCAAGGTTCATCTCTCACCTAACATCTACCTGTGAGCCAATCTTCAAACTGTTGAAGAAAGATCAGGTGGTTGAATGGAACAATGATTGTCAAGTTTCTTTTGATAAGATCAAGGAGTATTTGCTAGAGCCACCTATCTTGATGCCACCCGTTGAAGGAAGACCTTTAATCATGTATCTGACTGTTTTGGATAACTCAATGGGGTGCGTATTGGGCCAACATGACGAGTCTGGCCAAAAAGAGCATGCCATTTATTACCTTAGCAAAAAGTTTACCGACTGTGAGACCCGCTACTCACTTCTCGAGAAAACTTGTTGCGCTTTGGTATGGGCTTCTCACCGGCTAAGGCAGTATATGTTGACACATACCACTCTGTTGATTTCTAAAATGGATCCAATCAAGTACATCTTCGAGAAGCCTACTTTATCCAGAAGAATCGCTAGATGGCAGATGATCCTGAGTGAGTATGATATCCAGTACACAACCCAAAAAGCTATAAAGGGGAGTGTATTAGCTGACCATCTAGCTCATCAAGCCGTCGAAGATTACCAATCTATGAGGTTCGACTTCCCTGACGAGGATATTATGACATTGGACAACATTAAAAGTAACGGACCGTATGACAGACCTGAACAAGGATCCCGATGGACCCTGTACTTTGATGGTGCTTCAAATGCACTTGGAAACGGTATCGGCGCGGTACTTATCTCTCCAGAAGGTTTCCATACACCTTTCACTGCTAGACTCTACTTCAGCTGCACCAACAACACGGCCGAGTATGAAGCTTGTATCTTTGGTCTCAAGGCTGCTATTGACTTGGGAATCAAATCTCTGGTTGTATTTGGGGACTCAGCTTTGGTTATCAGTCAAATCAAAGGAGAGTGGGACACTAAGCACCCTAACCTCATCCCTTACAAAGAACATGTCCTGACATTGTTGCCTCATTTCGATCAGATTACCTTTGATCACTTCTCGCGAGAAGAGAATCAGCTAGCGGATGCTCTGGCTACAATGTCTTCCATGTTTAAACTTAACTGGGATAATGAGGCACCTCAAATCACCATTGAACGAATGGATGAACCTGCTCATTGTCACGAGATTAATACCAAGGAAGTAGTGGACCGACCTTGGTTTCATGACGTCAAAAGGTATCTCGAAGCACAAGAATACCCTGAAGGAGCTTCAGTCAATGACAAAATGTTCTTAAGGAGGTTCGCAGCCACGTTCTTTCTGAGAAATGGTATCCTATACAAGCGCAATCTTGATTGTGTCCTACTCCGTTGTGTGGACAAGTTTGAAGCTGAGCAGATCATGGCTGAACTACATAATGGCACCTTTGGCACCCACTCGAGCGGTCATACGATGGCTAAGAAGATTCTAAGGGCAGGCTACTACTGGTCTACCATGGAAGCTGATTGTCATCAACATTCCCGTACTTGTCACAAATGTCAAATTTATGCTGACAAGGTACATATTCCTCCAGTTCCTCCCAATGTCTTAATAGCTCCTTGGCCATTTGCGATGTGGGGAATCGACATGATTGGAGAGATCAAGCCTACAACATCCAATGGACACCGTTTCATCCTGGTGGCCATTGATTACTTTACCAAGTGGGTGGAAGCAGCTTCCTTCACCTCCGTTACAAAGAATGTGGTTGCCCGCTTCATCAAGAAGAACCTCATATGCCAGTATGGTATCCCCGACAGGATCATCACGGACAACGGTACAAATTTGAACAATACTATGATCACCGCATTGTGCGAGCAGTTCAAGATTCAACATCACAATTCATCTCCCTATCGGCCAAAGATGAACGGTGCTGTTGAAGCTGCAAACAAAAATATCAAGAAGATCATTCAAAAGATGACAGTCACTTACAAGGACTGGCATGAGATGTTACCGTTTGCTCTACACGGGTACCGTACCACGACACATACTTCAACTGGGGCAACACCATTTTCTTTGGTATATGGCATGGAAGCTGTTTTACCTGTGGAAGTTCAGATCCCTTCCTTAAGGATCATGAAGGATGCTGGTTTGAGTGAAGACGATTGGATTCAGACCCGGCTTGATCAACTTAACTTGATTGACGAAAAGCGACTTACTGCTGTTTGCCATGGTCAGGCGTATCAAAAACGTATGATCAAGGCCTTCAACAAGAAAGTCAAGAGACAAGTATATCAAGTCGGGGACCTTGTAATCAAGAGAATCATCTTGTCGCAAAGTGATCCCAGGGGCAAATGTACTCTTACTTATGAAGGACCGTTTGTGATCAAGAACATCTTTTCTGGTGGGGCAATGATTCTAACCACCATGGACGGTGACGACCTACCGCACCCTGTGAACGCAGACATAGTCAAAAGATACTACGCATAAACAACCCGACAAGTTGAAAACCCGAAAGGGCGACTTGGGCAAAAATGGGCATCCCGGTGAATCGAAAACCCGAAAGGGCGGATCAGGCAAAAATTAGGGATAAATAAAAAAATCTGTACACCCGGCAAGTTGAAAACCCGAAAGGGCGACTTGGGCAAAAAAGGGTTTCCCGGTGGATCGAAAACCCGAAAGGGCGGTCCAGGCAAAAGTTAGGGAATTAAAGCATATGACTATGTCTCGTCGGATCACTTTAAGGACAATCTCTTCACAGACAAACTCCAAGCTTCTGATCAATCCAATCATCCGCGAACGAAGCAACGAATGGACAAGATACTCAGAGTTGTAAAGGCTATAGCAGAATGGGAACCCCATGGAATTGTTACACGTAGCCATCTTTCTTTGTATAAATTTTTTCTCAATTTTTCGACAACATTCTCTTACTAGGATGTATGTCTCCTTTGTACAAAAATACTTACAAAATTAATACAAAGATACTTCAAAGTGCAGAAATTTGCTTGCCTTATTCTTTCTTTTTACACTTATGTTTTATCTGAAAACATCCAATGATTTGTTAAATGAGCATATGCATTTGAATATAATCACTGCTTACAAATAAAACGAAATGAGAAAGGATAATTACTGATAGGTCGAAAGTATAGGAAAACGTCTTTAGGCTATCCCAGAAGAAATCCCCTACAGTATGTCATTCAGATCCTCAACAGAGCTAAAACCTTGGAGTATATATCCCCAGTAGAGTTAAGCTTCAAAATTCCCATCAGAACTAAGTTTATAAAGTTCCCAATCCCCCGCGGAGCCCGAAAACTTTGAACTACAGATCCCCAGTGAAGTCGCCACAGAGTTATTTCCCAGTAGAACGAAGATTCTTGTTCCCTTTTCTCCAGTTGAAGCCTCCCAGGTTTTAATTCCCCAGTAGAGATCGTCGGATTTGTCCTTATTTCCCCCAGGAAAGTCATAAAGGATTCTCAATTCCCCACAGAAGTTTGTCAAAACTCTTGTTAATCCCCAACAGTAAGTCCAAAGGTTTTCTCGGTTTCAGCAATCAAAGGTTTTGAATCTCCAATAGCAGTCAAGGGTTTATTCTCCCCAGCAACGGTCAAAGAATTCATTATCTCCAGTTATCAAGGATATATTTTCCTCAGCAAGACAATTAATCAGCTTACATGCGCATACATTACATTCATATATCATAAACATTGATAAAACACATTTTATTGCATCATACATGTCATGCAACATAACTTTGTGTTTTAGCTAACATTTTACTCTTTTCAGGATAAGATTAAAAGCTATTTTTAACAAATATTCAAAGATCTCAGATACAGTATGGATACACCCCAGACACGATGGTCATTCTATTACTCATTCAGACTTCGGCAATCAGATATAGACTAGATACGCTCCAGACACGGAAGCCATTCTATCTCTCATTCAGATTCAACTATCAACTTCAAGTTCAGATACACTCCAGACACGGAAGTCATTCTGTCACTTATCCAGATCCCAGTTACAGTACGGATACACTCCAGACACGGAAGTCATTCTGCTACTCATACATATCTCAACTTCAGATACAGTCCAGATACGCTCCAGACACGATTGCCATTATGTCACTCATTCGGAATTTATCCCCAACTCAGAGATGCTCCATACACGGATGTTTTCCTGTCGCCCATTCAGAACACAGATACACTCCAAACACGGCAGTCATTCTGATATTCGTTCAAAAATCAAATACAGTTACAGCTTGGATATGCTCCAGACACGGACGCCATTCCTTTGCTCATACAAATCCAATCTCCAGATACAACTCAGATACGTTCCAGATACGGATACCATTCTGATGTTCATTCTACTGATATTCAACAGACATTTTTGATGGAATCTCTAAGCCCATATCCATCAAGATTCTATCATCTCCAAATTGAATCTTTAAACCCATTCCCTCAACTTGCAGTTTGACGAGTGCAAATTTACGGGCACTCTAGTGTCCAATCCTCTTTTACCTTCGAGTCACGAAAGGCAAAATTCGCCAATCTAACTCTTCAGGTTCAAGAAGATTGAACA
Organism: Vicia faba; assembly: GCA_948472305.1. Lineage (NCBI taxonomy): Eukaryota > Viridiplantae > Streptophyta > Magnoliopsida > Fabales > Fabaceae > Vicia > Vicia faba. The sequence continues at coordinate 1,131,136,952 of OX451737.1, forward strand.
GGGGCAGCTATTGTACCCCAAAATTTTCCCTCTCATTTTATCAAGATTTCCCCTCACAAGACTCCTTGAACTCCAGACAGGATTAGGGTTTTGCTCTGCTCAAGACATCCCCTTGCACTGATGACCTAAATTAGGGTTTGAGTTTACACAGGGATTTTTGGACTCTCAATGCTCAAGGTGACTTTCATACTTCATGTTGGACTCATAAGTTTGACCATACCAAGTTTCAAGCCTTGAATCAAATTTTTGCCCAATCAATTGGACAGTTGACCTAGAATTTTGACCCACGTCAACATTATGAACTCATATGAACCATTTGATCAAGTTTGGACCACAACTCCATAAGAAATTTGATGAGATCACCAAAAGGGCAAAATGGTCATATTTAGGGTTTTGACTGTACAAAGGCAATTTCTGATTTTTGACCTAGCCAATGGCAAATTGGGTTCAATCATGAACTCAAGGACTCAATGGCATCATCTTTACCTATTCAAAAAGTTCAAAAGATCTCAATTGCAGTGGATTGATAGATGAATTTTTTCAGTCAACTGATCAAAATTTGACTGTACACTGAAAAGTCAAACTTTGACTTTTTGGTCAAAATCAAGTGCCAAGGGTCATTTTTCATCAAGATATGTCAAAACATGAAACTTGTTCATTAAGAAACCCATTTTTGCAAATTAGGGTTTAAAGTTGAAAATTTTCATAACTTAGAATTTTTCTAAGTTATGAAATTTTCTTAATTTTTCCTACCTTTGCCCCACATGTTCACTATGATGCAATTGGATTCAAACAAAACTTACAACATGAAAGTTGTAGTCCTCCACAAAGTCTAAAACTTTTATTCACAAAGTTTTCCCAAAATAAGCTTGGATCTCAAGTTATGATTTTTGGAACAAGGGTCCCTAAAACTTTTAACTTAGTGAAATTTTGCCCTAGTTTAGGCAGGATTTTAACCTATCTTCATGGCCATTTTTCACATAGTTCCACTTGGAATATCAAGTTCCATTTCAAATATGGATTATAGAGCATGTTGCAAGCTTTCCAAAATGTACAAGAACTCCTCAAACACATTTGTGGTTAGGGAGAATCGAGGGCTTGAAGTTGGCAAAAACTCATTTTTCATCCATGGCATATTCATGTTCATCCAAGTTGCAATTTCAAGTCAGCATGCTTTGCACTAGTTTACAGGCCTCTAAACCATTTCACACTCAATAATTTAATGCAAATCCATTGGTCTAAGGCATTGTTTTGGTCATTAGGACATTGTACACAAAATTAAGCCCTAAGTAGAAAAAGGTACATTTCCATTTTTGCTTAAATGTGCTTTATGTCAAAACTGAATCCCTTGAGCATTGGTCCATATCTCACATAGCAAATCAAATCCACAAGTTGGAGGGGCCAAGGGTAAAGTATTCAAGCATAAGGATAGCTTGTACAGGCTTGTTTCAATCACTTCCCACATTTTGCTTCAAAAACAAGAAACATGTCCAAAACTTGAAAACTTGAACATCAGCCAAAACAAACTTGTGCAAGCATTTTGAACATCTTTCACACATCCCTCTGATCCAGAAACACGATTGCTTGAGCCTCTAAACATCCCATAGCCAGAAATCACCTTCCATTGGCAAAACAGGGCAGAACCTGCAACTTGACTTCCATAGATCAATTTGCTCATGCGTTTTGCCCAAAGTTGGTTCAAACACCTTCCATTCAACTCATCCAAGCTATCCCAAACCTCAAACACCAATTGTAACTCCATTTACAGGGTTTTCCATTTTCATTTTGAGCTTGTGCAGGTTGAGTTCTGTAGGCTGATTCAAGGATATTCAAGGCAAGCAGGGTATTGGATAAGGTCAAGTGAAGTTCAAGCAAGCTCTCAGACATCTCAAGCCTTGTTGAAAAGCTCCATATTGCCCTACACGAAGTCAGCTGAAACAGGTTTTTGTCAACTTCCTATCTCTCTATTTAGGAACATTTAGCCTTAAGTTTGTGAATAAGAAATGTAGTATTCATTGCCATGAAGTTGTACATATGCTCAATTTTCATTTATATTAAGCATGCTAAGAGAATTTCATCCATGAATATGCTGAAAAAATTAGGTTAGATTTTAGGGCCAGAGAAATTCTCTCTGGTCTTTGAGAGTTAAGACAAGTTGTTTATATGGTTGGATTCGTCTTGAAATGCTCTACAACTTTGATGTTATGTGTTTTTGCAATATAGCTCGTATACAGGATCTGGTAATTGTATAGGGCGCGCGCGTTTTCAAAGTCAGAAGGTTGAAGATGAAGTTGGTTTGGGCTGGGCTTGGTCCTGGCTACTTTTGACACCTCCCTTTTCCTTTTTGCACCCCCTGGCCCAATTTCTTGATATTTTATATTTTTGCATTTTTATTTTCATTTCTGGTTATATTTTATTATTCCTAAATACAAAAAATACTCAAAAAAATATTTTTATAATTTTTTCACATTTATTTTGCATTTTATTTTTATTTTTTTTAACATAAAAAGCAATTAATTACTTTTGTCTTATTTATTAAAAAAAACTTGGAAATAATATATAAATCATACTTTTATTTTTATTCTTTATTTTTATTCACACTAAAAATATTATTCTAAATATATTTTTATTTTTGTATATACTTTTACTTTTATTAGAATAAGAATATAAAAATATTACACTTTTATTTTTTATTATTAAATATACTTTAAAAAAAATACCTTTTTCTGAATATATTTTATTTTTGTATATATTATTTTATTTTATTATATATATAAATAATATAATTTATTTATTTTCTTAAAGAAAATTAGGGTTTTACCCTTAACCAAATAAAATTAATCTTTTTATTTATTTCTTTATTTTCACATTAAATATTTTTACATACATAAATAAACAAAAACCTCTTTTTGCATAATTCATACTATTTGGTATATTTATTTATTTTGTTTGTTTAAATATTGTCCATTTATTATTTGTGCCATGATTCAATTTGGATATAATAGTAAACTAGGGTTTATATTTCTTGTCAAATACACCCCCATTCAAAGATTGTACCCCCATCCCCATTATCATGTTGTAATAGCTTAGACTTTTAATTCTCGCACTTTATACTTCCATTTATTCCATGATTAGAGATTAGGGTTTGTATGCAAAAAATCTAAATCAACAAATAGCTTGACCTAATCAAAGACAAAAATGCATGAAAATCAAACACAAATGCACACTTGCACCCCTAGGGTTACAATCCACTTGTTGCCTTAAAAATGGGCCATGTTATGCATGTTGGGTACTTTGGCAAAACAAAAACAAAACAAAAGATCATGGTCCCTCGATGATGCTATCTTGGTTGCCTAAAACAAAATGATCAAGTCCCTCAAAAATTTGCCAATGATACTTAACACAATTGCTATCATGGTTTATACGATGACCCGCACCTGTCCCGTTTAACATCCTAATACACGGTTGTTTACCAAATGAAATGGTAAAATAACACTGTCAAAAGGGTTAAAAATGTGTAGGAAATACCTTTGAGTAAAATAGGGTAGATAACTCTTAGTTACTTGATCAAAAGCTTGCAAAACATCCTTGCTATTTTTAAAACACACTTCACAACATAATTTCAAAACATTTCCCAAATCAAACTTTCAAACGTTGAAATCTTTTCAAAATACAAAACGCCTATGTATACATTCAAACAAGAATCATTACAAAGGTTGCCACAATGATGGCCTCTTTTCAAAACATCTTTCAAAAACACACACAAAACACCATTTCAAACAATTGAAAAGCAAAAGCAAGTGATCTAAAAAAGTAACTAAGAGCCCATGGATAACCATGGATGAAAAGGGTGCTTGCACCTTCCCTTTTCATAATCTACTCCCCGAACCCAAGAAAACATCTCAAAGGTCTTTCCTGTGCTTTTTGACCTTTCCTTAGGATAAAATAAAAAGTCGGTGGAGATTCTTGCTAAACTGAAACATTTGCGAACACAAAACGTAAAATCCCAAGTCAGTTCTCCCACCGTATCACACCAACAATATCATAGTTCGAGCTTTTGACGGATCAAAAAGAATGGTGCATGGAGAGGTAGACCTCCCAATCAAGGTGGGTTCACAGATATTTGAGTCCACTTTCTATGCCATGGATATCTTACTGACTTACTCTTGTTTATTGGGATGCCCTTGGATTCATGGGGTAGGTGATGTCACCACCACCTTGCACCAGAAGCTAAAGTATCCGGTAAAAGGGAAGGTTGTTACTGTCTGTGGAGAGGAGGAATTCATGGTCAGCCACCTCAATTCATTCCGATACATAGAGATGGACGGAGAATTTATTGAAACACCCTGTCAAACCTTTGAAGTGATTTCTCCTGCTGATGTTGAAGACGTTTCTGCTATTCTGAATATCACCAAAACTCCGCACAAGATGTCCTACTTGAAATATGCTAAGGCTGCTATAAAAGAAGGTGGTAATACTATTTGGGGTCAACTTCCTGATATCCCTTATAAATCTAACAAGTTTGGTATGGGATTTACTGCAGAAAGTCAGAGGGTTATTTGTCGCACTCATGTTGGGATACCTCTATTCCGTATCAATAACAACGAGGTCAACACTATAGAGGATGCAGACACTGATTGTGACTTCAACAGTTGGATTTTCCCTACCGTTGGTGATGGACTGGATAACTAGAAGGCATAAGACATATTTCCCATCTCCTTTAGTCATGAATAATAGCTATATTCTTGTTTTATTGTTTTCAAAAGTTTTTGGCTATGTAATAAACAATGACTTTAAACCTTGTGTCTTACCCGGGACACAATGGTTCATTTGTTAAAGGGTTGATAATTCATGAACATTTCTCATTCAATAAAAACATTGGAAGTTTTGCAAGAAAATTTTGTGATCTCTGTCTTTCTTTTATCTTATTGCATTTTCAAAATAACTATGTGTTCTTACACACACCCACACACTCCATTGCAGATCCTTATCCACTCTGGATCTTGTTGATAACAATTCTGCTATTGCCGCATATGACTTCAAAAATCTGATCTACCAAGCGGAGGATGAAGGTGAGGAAGATTGTGAAATTCCTGGAGAACTTTCCAGACTCTTGATACAAGAAGAAAAGGCTATCCAACCAAATGAAGATTCGGTCGAAGTTGTAAACTTGGGTACCGAGGCAGAGAAGAAAGAGGTCAAGATCGGCGCCAACTTAGAGAGCAGTGTCAAGAGCAGGTTAATCGAGATGCTACATGAATATGTTGAAATATTTGCTTGGTCATACGAAGATATGCCAGAGCTCGATACAGATATTGTGGTTCACCGTCTGCCAATGAAAGAGGGTTGTGCTCCGATAAAACAGAAGGTGCGTCGCATGCATCCTAAAATGTCAGAAAAGATCAAAGTTGGGGTTATGAAGCAATTCAATGCAGTTTTCTTAGCACTGACGTCATATCCTCAATGGGTTACTAATGTTGTTCCAGTGCCAAAGAAAGACAACAAGGTACGTATGTGCGTAGATTACAGGGATCTGAACAAGGCAAGCCCCAGAGACGACTTCCCACTACCACATATCAATGTTTTGATCAACAACACCACTCAGCATAAGGTATTCTCTTTCATGGATGGTTTCTCGGGTTATAACCAGATCAAGATGGCGCCTGAAGACATGGAGAAAACTACCTTCGTCACACAATAGGGAACTTTTTGCTACAAAGTTATGCCTTTTGGGTTAAAGAATGTCGGGGCAACTTATCAGCATGCCATGGTAGCCTTATTTCATGACATGATTCACCATGAAATAGAAGTCTATGTTGATGAAATGATAGCTGAAGATGTGAAAAACACAAGAAGGGGGGGTTGAATTGTAAAACTTAAAACAAATGGCTTGACAACACAGTATTTTTATCCTGGTTCGTTTGATCTCAAACTACTCCAGTCCACCCGTCAAGGTGATTTCACCTCTCTCCAACGAGGTCTTAATTCACTATTCTCAAAGAATTACAACAACTACTTTAACAACTGTTAAAGTCTTCTTGAGTACAACCACAATCCGGTTAATCTCAAGGAACTTCTTTTACAAATAAATTGAACAAGTGTGTTTTTGTTTTCTAACAAAACTGTATATCTCAACTGTGATAATTACACTAAATATGCTTGGAATAAAATGACTTTGCTTAAGCTTTGAATATGCGTGGTTTGGATAGCTTAGCAAAATTGAGTGCGTACGTACGTGCTTCTTTTCACAAGCAGTCCTGTTTATATAGGCAAGCAAGGATACATTGTCCATAAAGCAGGTTAAATGATAATAATGCACTTTCCTTTTGTATAAGATCTTTGTCTGAAGAAAGTCGTTAGCATTTAATTCTGTCTTGAATAACTAGTAACGCTTCAGAGTCTTCTTTGCTGTATCTGCTGATAACGCTTCAGAGTGTTGATGACTTGGTAAAGATGTCTTTGATCAGAGTCAGAGTGTATTTGTTTAGGCGCAGATTCTGGTCATCAATCTTTCAGTGGTCTGGTGGTTTCAGCGTGTAACATAGGTTGCTGATCTTCTGATGCTGATTCCATCAGAACTTCTGCATATACAAAGCATAATTTTAAGGAGCATAATTGTTCTTTATATATATCTTTGAAATAATTTATTCTTTGTATTTTGTTATCATCAAAACTCTAATTAATGGTTGTAGAATCAAACCATGTTCTAACAATCTCCCCCTTTTTGATGATGACAAAAAAACCAGATTTTTCAATAAAGAATAAAGAACAAAAACTATAGAGTTAAGTAGAAAAACTCTCCCTGAGTTGATTACTTCCTTTTAATTCCATGAGTCTTTGAGCATCAGAATCTTACTGTATCTTTCAGCAGAGTTTTGTACCTATTCAAGCTTTTTAGAGGAGAGAATTTAAGTAGATTAGAATGTTTGAGACTTATGTCTCAGTAATCCGTTATTGAAAATATCTTTTTCTTTCTCCCCCTTTTTGTCAGTTATCAAAAAGAACACATAACCAGAGCCAAAATGAGTTAATATTAAAAATAGAATCAATGATAAGTTCAGAGTTATGTAGAGAATATTACAGATTAAAAAAAAAATTTAACAGAGGAAAATCTAAGAGGGAAGAGGAAGACATGTGAACAAAGCTTCCAAAAAGCCCTTGATCTGGATGTTGGTTTCCTCTTGCTTGGTTAACATGCTCTTGATTTCCGAAATTTTGTCATCCTGTTTATCCATTCTTTCCTGCATCAAAATATCATATCTCTTCAGGTCTTCTAAAGTCTGCCTTTCATAGGAGGAAGCTTGAGGATCTTCAGCAACTGGATGCTTCTCAGAGCATTCTGCAATGTCCTCTTTTTGACCCAGTTCTTCAGCAGGAATCATCTTCTCTGGAGTATCATTCAGATTAAGATCTTCTAACTCTGGTTGAACTTTGTCTGCTGGACGATGTTCAGACCATGGAGCATTGTCCAGAGGGAGAACTTCTTCCTTGAGTAGCTGGCTCAGAACTTGATCTTTAAAAACTTTTAGCAGGTTACTGAAGTTCTGTTGAACTTGTTCGTAGCTCTGTTCTTGCATTTTATGAGTTTCAGAACATACCCATTTTCTGAAACTTGTCCAATGATAATCTGATGCAGCATGATCAATCAGCTCAAGACTAGATTGCTTCAGTGAAGTTATCCACTTATGTGTTTCTGTTTCAAATATCAATAAACTGGTACCAACATCTGGTGTAGGTTTAGATGGTTTTGGTTTTGGAATGGTTGTTTTGTTGGTTATGGCAGTCATGCGTTCAAAAACAGTTAAATCAATGACAGTTTTGGCGTTGTCATTTGGATTGATCTTTGTGGGAGAGTCTGGAATGATTATTGGACTTGTTGGGGAGTTTGGTGGAGTTGATTCTAGTGAAGAGGGAATGGGATCAGAATCAATAGTTTGGTTGGATTGACGGTGATGAAGTTCTTGTTTGCAGGATTCAGGGGGTTGGACCTCAGAAGTTTGCGCTTCTGGTTGTAATGGTTCAGGTTGTGGAGAAGGTGGATGAGTTTCTGGTAGTGGAGAGAGTGGAATTTCTGGTTGAGGTGCTTCTGAAATGGTTTCAGAGTTTGGATTTACTGGTATGGGAGCAGATATATGTTGATCAAAGGTTTCAATATCTGATTGAACTTTTGCAAGTTCTTGTTGAGTTACTTCCATATTTGGATTTGTAGGTAGGGAGTGAGATTCTCTAAGAGTTAAAGTTTCTGAGGGGTCAAATTCAATGTCAAAGTCATCAAGTGTTTGTGGAGTAGGGTTTTCTGATTGAGTGGGGATTGGTACAGGTGTTGATATAGATACTGAATCTAAAATAGTTACAGAAGAAGGATTACCTCTCTTTTTAGCTGCTTTGGGAGTCTACTGGGATGATCCTTCTGCTGCAGCCTTTCTATTCTTGTTTTTCTTCAGCACAACTTTTGGAGCCTTCTGCTGTAGATCCTGAATGTTTAAATCTGGTGTTGTACCATCTGCCTTGCATGCATCCAGATATCAGACTATTATCTTAGGTTTAAAATTAATTTCTGAGAACATGGGAAAGTTATCCAGAGGGATTCTTCTGCTGGAGATTGTTGCAAAAGAAGTGACATTGGGTTCCTTCTTGATGTTCTCAATGATCTTCATCTTCTTCAGATTCTTTGCATTCAACTGTTTACCAACAGTTGCTTCTAAAGTGTTGATTTCCTGAGCTTCTGTTAGATGATCTATCAGCTTATTCTCTGTTAGAATATCTGATATGAGCCTTCCTAGGGGTATCCAGTCCCTTTTTGTGCGCTCCTCTTCTCTGGTTTCCTTAACACTAGTCCTTAGATGGTTGAACAGTAAATGAGCCAGATTCACCTTAATCTTCTGGGAGATGAAGTAGATCAGAAACTGCTGATCAATGTTGATGTAGTCAGGAGAGCTGGTTGGCTTCCTGTGGTTTATGCATCCCAGAATAATCTTAGCCCATATTCTGTGATGGTCTTTTAGATCCCTTATCTTGCTGGAGGGAAGACCCAGAGTGAAGATTTCTCTAGCAATTAGGGAGACATCAGCACATCTTTCAGCCATGTCTATGCATCTTACGCCACCACCACTGTAACCTATTAATCTTGCAATAAGGTCTTCAGTTATGACTATCTTCTTCCCCATTATGTACAAGGTAACTTGATGGTTGGAAGATGAAGCATGAATCCAAAATTCCTTTACAAGGATTGGGAACGTTTGACCTACCAGACGGTCAAAATACCTGTTCCATCCTTGAGCCTTTACCTCTTCAGAGAGATTGAACTCGTTCTCTTGAAGACTATTAAAGTCCACAATCAATTCTGAGAGTACTTCTAGATTTTTAATGGGCGTGAGGAGAGTTCTGAAAGGTTCTTCATATTGTTCTGAGGAGTCTATTCTCTAAGTACTGGAAGTTGGGTTGCTTGAGGAAGCCATGTTCACACAAAAAGTTTTGAGAAGAAAGTGAAAGGGTTTTTGAAAAGGATGAAAGCTGAAATCAATTAGATTGTAGAGAAAGTGAAAGTGAAAGAGTGTAAAGAATGAGAAATGTGTTTAAATAGATTTTGAGAAAGATTTTGAAAATGGAAACGGCAAGAGAGAGAAATAAATTATAATGATTATGAGCATTAATGACAGCTCATTTTGGGGGATTCAGAAAGATATTGGAACGGTTACCTATGACATGTGTCCCAATGCATCCAATCAGCGCTTTTGACCTTTCAGAAAAGTGAACGCGTGTTCATCCTCAAAAAGTAGCTGATGATTGGATGACAACTGTTTGCTTGAGTGAACAACACATTTCTATCCTTGAAATGAAGCGCTCGATCTTCATGGATAGATTCTGATACAATCTGTACTTCTAAAGATCTGAAAGCAGGTTGATCAGTAGTTCACAGAAAATAACCAAAATTCTGAAGGTTAAGATATGGAAATAAAACTGTTTTATTCTGGGCAAAAATTCATGCTGAGATGTTTTAGAATGAAGTTAAACCTATCTTCAGAAAGAGGTTTTGTAAAGACATCGGCCCATTGATGGTCTGTGTTAATAAATTTTAAATTGAGAATCCCTTTTTGAATATAGTCCCTAATAAAATGATGTTTTATTTCTATATGCTTAGCCCTAGAATGCAAGATAGGATTTTTACTGAAACAAATAGCAGAAGTGTTGTCACAGAGGATATGGATGTTACTCTCAAATATATTGAAGTCCTCAAGTTGACTTTTCATCCAGAGCATTTGCGTGCTACATCCAGCTGCTGCTATGTATTCAGCTTCTGCTGTTGATAGAGCTATTGTGGACTGTCTTTTACTGGACCATGAGATCAGATTTTCTCCCAAAAATTGGCAGCTTCCAAAAGTGCTTTTACATTCTACTCTGTCTCCAGCAAAATCAGCATCACAGTATCCTACTAAGCTGTAATCACTTGATTTTCTATAAAACAAACCCAAATTAGTAGTACCTTTCAGATACTTGAAAATTTGCTTAACTGCTGTTAAGTGAGATTCTCTAGGATCTGATTGGAATCTAGCACAAATGCAAACACTGAATAGAATGTCAGGCCTTGAAGCCATCAGATAGAGAAGAGAACCAATCATACCTCTGTAGACCTTCTGTTCTGCCTTGTTACTCACCTCTTCTTTTTCCAGAATGCACGTGGGATGCATTGGAATCCTTGAGGGCTTACATTCTGAGAGATCAAATTTCTTCAGAAGTTCTCTGACATATTTGCTCTGATGAATGTAGGTTCCTTCTGGAGTTTGATCTCAAATTTTGCCTGCATACATTTATCAAACTCTCTTCCCAGAGAGGGTTTAGTGGATCCAAATATAATGTCATCAACATAAATTTGACATACTAAGATGTCATTCTTAACTGTCTTACTGAACAGGGTTATGTCCACTTTCCCTCTGGTGAATTCCTTTTCTAACAGAAAGTTACTTAGTCTTTCATACCAAGCTCTGGGAGCTTGTTTCAGACCATAGAGTGACTTCTTTAGTTTGAAAACATATTCTGGATTTTTGGAACTTTCAAAACCAGGGGGTTGGTGCACATAAACCTCTTCTTCTATATAGCCATTTAAGAATGCACTCTTGACATCCATCTGATACAGAGTGATGCCTTTATTCACAGCAAATGAAATTAAAAGTCTGATAGATTCTAACCAGGCAACTGGAGAAAAGGTTTCTGTATAGTCTATCCCCTCATCCTGACTATAACCTTGTGCTAACAGCCGTGCTTTGTTTCTGATGAATTCACCTTGTTCGTTCAGTTTGTTTTTGAACACCCATTTTGTGCCTATGACGTTGAATCCTTTTGGTTTGGGAACCAGATCCCATACGTCATTTCTTGTAAACTGATTTAGCTCCTCCTGCATTGCCAGAATCCAGTCATTGTCCAGAATTGCTTCACCAATTGTTGTTGGTTTAATCAGAGAAACCAGTCCCATGAGGGATTCTTCAGAGTTTCTAAAGGTAGATCTTGTTCTGATTGGATCTTCCTTCCTTCCTAAGATAGTTTCTTCTGGGTGATCAATTGTGCTTCTGGATGGTCTTTTCTGGAGTTGATCAACAGAAGGTGTTGGATTGCTTGTAGTGACTCTTTCTGATGTTGAGGGAGTGTCTCTGTTGAGAGCCTCTGAGTTGTCTGCAGTACCTGTGAGTTCAACTTCCATACCTGCAAGGAATTCATTCTGCTTTGACTTTTGAGAGTCAATCTTATCATCAAACCGAACACTGATTGACTCTTCAACAATCTGTGTTTCTGTATTGTATACTATGTACCCTCTTGAGCGTTCAGAGTATCCTAACATAATACACTTTTGTGCTTTAGAGTCAAACTTGTTCAAATAATTTTTTGTATTCAAAATAAAACATGTACATCCAAATGGGTGAAAATAGGAAATGTTGGGTTTTCTGTTCTTCCATAATTCATATGGAGTCTTTTCCAGAATAGGTCTTATGGAGATTCTATTCTGAATGTAACACGCTGTGTTTATTGCTTCTGCCTAAAAAATCTTAGCAACGTTAGTCTCGTTGATCATGGTTCTGGCCATTTCTTGCAATGTTCTGTTCTTTCGTTCTACAACTCCATTTTGCTGGGGAGTTCTAGGATAAGAGAAGTCATGCATAATGCCTTTTTCATTAAAGAATAATTCAAAATCTTTATTTTCAAATTCTCCACCATGATCACTTCTGACTTTGATGATTCTAAGATCTTTTTCATTCTGAACTTGGTTGCAAAAGGTAACAAACACAGAGTGTGACTCGTCCTTGTGTCTTAAGAACTTTACCCATGTCAATCTGTTATAGTCATCTACGATTACTAACCCATACTTCTTGCCACTGACTGAGGCAGTTTTTACTGGTCCAAATAAGTCAATGTGCAGAAGTTCTAATGGCTTAGAGGTGGAAACAACGTTTTTGGATTTGAAAGCAGGTTTTGCAAACTTGCCTTTCTGACATGCTTCACACAGAGCATCTGAATTTAACTTCAAGTTAGGAAGTCCTCTGACCAGATTGAGTTTGTTAATCTGAGATATTCTTCTCATACTAACATGTCCCAATCTTCTGTGCCAGGTCCATTGCTCGTTGTTAACAGACAGAAGACATTTTACATTATGACTTTTCAGTTCAGAAAGTTTGATTTTATAAATGTTGTTTTGCCTCTTTCCATCAAATAGGATAGTCTCATCTTCCTGACTAACAGCTTTGCATGAATTTTGATTGAAGATTATATCATAACCGTTATCACTTAATTGACTTATGGATAACAAGTTATGCATTAATTCATCAACTAATAAAACATTGCTAATAGAGGGAAGATTTCCATTACCTACTGTTCCAGAGCCAATTATCTTTCTCGTCATGTGTCGTGAGCAGCCAGAGTCCAGGTACCATGACTGGTGTATTTGCTTTGCTGCTAAAGATATTTGCCACATGTATTATTTTATCCTTAGGTACCCACATTTTCTTGGGTCCTGATTTGTTAGTTTTACCAAAACTCTGGTTGAATTTTGGTTTGACAGAGTAATCACTACTTGTATATTTTATGTCATGTGTGTGCCCATATATAAAGTGTGAATTAAGTGGAGTACGCTTTATAACTAAATCCATGGCATTTTTTGGTGTAGGAACCTTACCTTGATATCCTATCCCTTTTCTGCCATTTCTGCTAACCCCATAGATCATTGAAGCCATATTGCTTCTGTCTATGTTTTTAGCTAGAAACTTTTTAAAGTTGTGATCATACTCTTTGATGATCTCATCAGCATTGCTGGGAGTTTCAGGAATTGTTTCCTTTTGAGAGTTTTGCAATTGATTTTCTAATTTTGAAATTTTATCTTTTAACTTAGAATTCTGCAATTTGAGACTCTCAGTCTTATCAGAGTCAGAAGCAAGATTCCTTTTCAGGTTTCTGAATTTGACTTTGATCTGCTGATACCTTTCCAGAATTTCATTAAGGCTTTCAGCTAATTCATCCTTAGTAAAATTTATAGTAAAGTCAGGGAATACCTCTTCTGTATCTGATTCTGAATCTGAACCAGAAGCTTCACTATCTTTAGAGACGTTTGCCATGAGAGTTATGTTTGCTTTTTCATCATCTGATTCTGAGTCAGCTTCAGATGTATCAGAATCGTCCCATGTAGCCATGAGAATTTTCTTCTTTTCTTTTCCAAACTTCTTTTTGGGCTTCTCCTTATGAAGCTTTGGGCAATCACTTTTGTAGTGCCCTTTCTCGTTACACTCATAGCAGATGATGTCTTTGTAGTTTGACTTTTTGTATCCTGAAGAGCCTTCAGATCTTTTGTTTCCAGAGGAGGATTCTGACCTTCTGTATCTGGAGGAAGATTCATTCTGATTTTCTGATCTTCTGGGATTCTTGAACTTCCTTTGCCTCTGCTTCCATAGTTGGTTCACCCTTCTGGAGAGAAGAGATGATTCATCTTCTTCTGATGAGGATCCATCAGAGGTTTCTTCCACAACCTGCAAAACTTTGGATTCAAATTTTCTGTTAGATTTTAATGCTAATGGCTTACCTTGCTTTTGAGGTTCATCTGCTTCTAGATCTATCTCGTGACTTCTGAGGGAGCTGATAAGTTCCTCCAGAGAGATTTTGTTGAGATCCTTGGCTAGCTTAAGCGCTATGACCATTGGCCTCCACTGTTTTGGCAAGCTTCTGATAATCTTCTTGACATGATCAGCAGTGGAATATCCTTTGTCAAGAACTTTTAGACCAACAACGAGAATTTGAAATCTTGAGAACATAGCTTCTATTGATTCACTATCTTCCATCTTGAATGCCTCATACTTCTGAATCAGCACAAGAGCTTTTGTTTCTTTGACTTGAATGTTGCCTTCATGCGTCATTCTCAGAGAATCAAACATATTCTTAGCAGTTTCTCTGTTTGATATTTTCTCATATTCTGAATATGAGATGGCGCTGAGAAGAATTGTTCTGGCCTTGTGATAATTTCTGAACTCATGCTTTTGCTGATCAGACATCATTTTCTTGTCAATCTTCTGACCACGTCCATCCACTGGGCGCGTGTATCCATCAGTTACCATGTCCCACAGATCAGCATCATGGGCCGGAAAGAAACTCTCAATTCTGTCTTTCCAGTAGTCAAAGTTTTCTCCATCAAAGACTGGAGGTTTGCCACTGAATCTGTCCCTTTCTTCATTGTTGTCATTGCTGATGTTTTGACTTGGTCTTGCCATTGTGTTTTTTTGACGCTGGATCTTGTACTGACACGGTTAAGTGTTAAAGCTCAGAACCAGGCGCTCTGATGCCAATTGAAGATGTGAAAAACACAAGAAGGGGGGGTTGAATTGTAAAACTTAAAACAAATGGCTTGACAACACAGTATTTTTATCCTGGTTCGTTTGATCTCAAACTACTCCAGTCCACCCGTCAAGGTGATTTCGCCTCTCTCCAACGAGGTCTTAATTCACTATTCTCAAAGAATTACAACAGCTACTTTAACAACTGTTAAAGTCTTCTTGAGTACAACCACAATCCGGTTAATTTCAAGGAACTTCTTTTACAAATGAATTGAACAAGTGTGTTTTTGTTTTCTTACAAAACTGTATATCTCAGTGTGATAATTACACTAAATATGCTTGGAATAAAATGACTTTGCTTAAGCTTTGAATATGCGTGGTTTGGATAGCTTAGCAAAATTTAGTGCGTACGTACGTGCTTCTTTTCACAAGCAGTCCTGTTTATATAGGCAAGCAAGGATACGTTGTCCATAAAGCAGGTTTAATGATAATAATGCACTTTCCTTTTGTAGAAGATCTTTGTCTGAAGAAAGTCGTTACCATTTAATTCTATCTTGAATAACTAGTAATGCTTCAGAGTCTTCTTTGATGTATCTGCTGATAACGCTTCAGAGTGTTGATGACTTGGTAAAGATGTCTTTGATCAGAGTCAGAGTGTATTTGTTTAGGCGCAGATTCTGGTCATCAAGCTTTCAGTGGTCTGGTGGTTTCAGCGTGTAACATAGGTTGCTGATCTTTTGATGCTGATTCCATCAGAACTTCTGCATATACAAAGCATAATTTTAAGGAGCATAATTGTTCTTATATATATATATATATATATATATATATATATATATATATATATATATATATATATATATATATATATATATATATATATATATATATATATATATATATATATATATATATATATATATATCTTTGAAATAATTTATTCTTTGTATTTTGTTATCATCAAAACTCTAATCAAGGGTTGTAGAATCAAACTATGTTCTAATAGCAAGGTCACTGACTGAAGAAGAGCACCTTTATCATCTGCACAAACTATTTTAAAGACTAAGGAAGTATAAGCTGAGGTTAAACCCAAACAAGTGCACTTTTGGGGTGAGGTCCGGTAAACTCCTGGGTTTCGTCGTCATCGGTAAAGGTATTAAGGTCGATCCTGAAAAAGTTAAAGTCATACAAGAAATGCCAACACCTCATACCGAGAAGGAAGTCATAGGTTTCTTAGGACAGCTGAATTACATTGCCCATTTCATTCTCATTTGACTGCTACTTGTGAGCCAATCTTCAAGTTGTTGAAGAAAGATCAAGTAGTAAAATGGAACGACGACTGTCAAATAGCCTTTGATAAATTAAGGAGTACCAATAAGAACCTCCTATTCTGATTCCATCATTTGAAGGACGACCTCTAATCATGTACTTAACAGTGCTAGAGAATTCAATGGGGTGTGTACTGAGGCAGCATGACGAGTCTGGTCGAAAAGAGCATGCAATATACTACCTTAGCAAAAAGTTTACTGACTGTGAAATAAGATATTCACTGCTCGAAAAAACTTGTTGCGCTTTGGCATGGGCTGCTCGCCAACTAAGATAGTATATGTTAACCCATACTACCTTGTTGATTTCTAAAATGGATCCCATCAAGTACATATTCGAGAAGCCAACTCTCTCCGGAAGAATAGCTTGATGGCAGATGGTCTTAATAGAATACGATATCCAGTACAACACTCAAAATGCAATCAAAGAAATTGTATTGGCAGACCATTTGGCACATCAGGCTGTAGAGGACTATCATTCTATGAAATTCGAATTCCCATATGAGAATATTATGCTAGTAACAGACTGCGAAGAACCTGGACCGTATGAAGGACCTGAGTCAGGATCCCTGTGATCGGTGGATCTGGAACTGACTGTTTAACGCTGGTTCGCGAAATATCGCGGAAGCAAGAGTCGCCATCGTCTTTTATTTTCTCCAAATGGAAAGGACAAAAGCACAGAAAAATTCCTTATAGAGATTGCTCTCGGTTCGGGAGGTAGATTATAGAAAGGGAAGGTGTTAGCACCCTTTCTATCCATGGTTATCCATGGGCTCTTAGATACTTGCTCATTTGTGTTTTCAAAAATGTTTGTTTGCTTTTCAACTGTGCGTGGGTTTTAAAAAAAGTTTCTTTGAAAATTTCAGTTCGACTCTTGTATCGGTCCTCAAGAGTGTTTGAAAAGTTGCTTTCGAAAGCTTTTTGAAAAGGTGTCGGTGTGAAAAGTATTTTTTGAATTTGTTTTGAAATTTAGAGCAAGTATCTACGAGAATCTACCTACCCTAAGGAATTCGTCTGTGTAAATGTCCTTTAAAGTAGTGCCATCCCACCATTGAGAGGTAGGTAGCACCACTGTTGGAGGTGTTCGGGTCAATTCGAGGTTCGGGACATGGTGATCACCAGAGCAATAGGAAGATACCTTAGAAGCTACCCTCATGCCAGGTTTCCGGATCATGAGGACTTACTAAGACATCCTCTACTCGACGATCACCTTTCGAGGCAAGGCAACAGTGAGGCGTACCCTAGGGGTGGTGTGTGCGATTTGTGTGTCGTTTTCATTTGCATTTATCTTGTCATGTTATTGGTGTTCTACGCTTGATTTTATTTAAGTCCATTCATTCTTGCATGCTTTGTTTAACAGTTAAAAATATTGCGGGAAAATAAAAATTCTAAGCTATTACAAAAGGCGCGGGTCCACATCGCCAAATTTAATCCAGGACCCGATTTGACAGAAAATAAATAAAGCAAAGAAAATAAAGAATTGAAAAGTGCAAGAAGTAATATTTACAAGGCCTTGGGAGAGATACATGATTATTTGAGCGAAATAAAATAAATACGCGAAATTAAACAATTTAAACGAAACGAGGGCGTTGGACCCTTTTGCAACAATTAAAATTAACGAGGAATTAAAATTAATCAAAATAAGGAAAGAATTTGTTTTTTGGGTTTTTAATATTTTTAAGATTTAATAGAAAAAAAGAAAGAATTAATTAAAATTTAAATGAGATGCAAACCCTAATTCTAATTATTTTTAATTTATTAAGAAGACGTTTAAAATTTAACCTAAATTAAACCTAAATTTTTTATTTACAATTTTAATTATGAAAATAAATAAAATAAATAACATTATTGTGAAAAAGAAAAATTAAAAGGAATAAAACAATTATTAAACCTATTTCTACATTTTTTTGTATTTTTATTATTAAAAGAATTAACATTAAAACCCTAATTTAAATTAATTTATTTACATGCAATTTGTTTATGAAAATAATTAAAATAAAGTATTTATTATATTTTTTGTCTTTTCTGATTTTTAGGTATTTTTTATATTTGGTAAAAATAATTAATTAAATCAAAACAATAAAGAAAATAAAATAACAATTGAAAATAAAATATAAGAAAAATAGAAAATGGCAAACCAGGGGGGGTGGAAGTCCCCAAACAGGAGGTTAAGTCCAAGAATTCTGGCCCAACAAGCTTCAGGTCCGTTTGACTTTCCCACTAGCGTGTAGCAACGTTGACTCACGTTTATTGTGTTCTTCAATCCCGCGCCTTTGATTTGAACCTCTTGGACGCGTGTACGCTTGGATCTGGAGGTATACCATGGAACAACGCCATCAACCTGCATATGATTGTTAATTGAAAAAAAATAAATGGAAAGGGTGAAGACCTGGGATCGAACCCAGGTCATTCACATTGCAAGTCACCACGTGCGCCACTGAGCCACTACGTATGCGTTTATTATATAATGGTTAATAAATATTATAAAAGGAAAGAGAGTCAGTGGCCCCCAACGCGCGAATTTTTGAATTGTCCTATCATTGTTTGCCAACACATCATCTTCTTCGCACAGTTTTGTTTTCCTGAAACATGAATATCATAGGCAACGGTTTTTGAGTGTTCTCCTAGGTATGTTTTGAGAAAATAGCGATTAGGTCCCCTTGGCACATAAATTCAGCGCGATGGGTGGTTTGTGATCGTTTGAGCACCCTGAGTTGAATGAAGGTAGTCATAGGTCTCAATTTTTCCTTGGGTGGAAAGCCCCAATCCGAAGCTATGTAAACCCTAACAATCAAACATGGTGAAATCGAGTATACAACACAAAAACGCAATTAATTATGTTGGTTAGCATCAGAATATCATGAGGAATATGAATCAATGAATAATATGTCATGAAGATGCATAAATTTTAAAACACGATCACAAATTTTTCACAAGGTATTCCAGGTTCTGTATACCAATTCCCTGCGTTGGGATGGCTGTTCTTGATTGGAATGTGTTCAGGGGACCTTGAGGAAGCTATTGGAATAGTTTTTATGCCTTGAATTGCCCTCTAACCTTGTTTTCAGAATTGACTTTTTGAGAGAAATTCCAAGCTTTGTTATTAGTTCTTCTGCGCAGCTTTGTGGTTATCGTGATTAGGGTTATGTTTCTTGTATATGTAGGAACAATTAGGTTAAGAAAAACTCAATCAAATCTCTTGTAATCATTGTTTTTGAAAATTTGATTTGTTAAGATCTTTCCATATCTTTTCCAAGTGTTCTTTGTGTCAATTAGGATCCAATCAAGCCAAATCTTTCCACATTTGCATATGCACGAAATATTGAGCCTAAAACATGTATAAAAAGATTGGTTAGGGTGAGTTAGATATTTTTCATATATTTAAATGATTTAAATGAATTAATATAAATAAAAATTCAAATAAATAAATAAAAAATGAGAAAATACTTCCCTTTGGGCCAAGTGGTCGTTCATATGCTTGGAATGATGAATCATGGAAGAAAAATAGGCCCATTAGCAATTTTAGGTCATTTGAATCAATGTTGACTTTTCAAAATATCCAAAAATTTCCCAACTTCCACAAGGCATAACTTGCTCAATTTTTAAGCTTTTCTCATGTTCTTGGACATTTTGGAAAGGTCTTTGAGTCCTCTAACCAATGCCTTTTGTCCCATGTCATTTTGATTTACCAATCTCAAGTTATGGCCTTTGACTTAAAGTCCCTTTTTGTTGACTTTTGAAAATGACCTATAATGTTGAAATTGATAACTTTTTGTGAGAGCATTTCTTGGACTTGAAGTATGAAGATGAGTTGTAGGAAATGTCTTTCTCTTCAAAATGAGCTTTGGATGGGATTTTTCTGATAATCCATGTGAAAGTTATGCCCTGGTCAATTTCAGTTGACTTTTTCAGCTGTCCAAATAAGGAAACTTTTGCATCTTGATGATTTCTGAGCCAAATTTTGAGAATCATGATCAATCATTGATAAAATGATGTTTGTGGCTTCAAAATGATATGTTGACCAAAAATTTGAACTTTTGACTGCCAAATGACCATTTTGCCCCTACAGTTGACTGTAGTGCAATTTAGGGTTTTGACTGTGCAATTTTGAGCTGAATGTCTTGAAACTTGATATGAGGATATTTGACCATATTTGTAGGCATATGAGACTTGATTGGGCCCTTGAAAACTTCCTTTTCTTGATCAGACTCAAAACCCTAATCTTGACTGTATAGGAGACCCTTGAACTGTGCAACCCTTGGGGAATTTTGTGACTTGGCTTGGCAATTTCTTGAAGAATATGGGAGGGAAAATTTTGGGGTACAACAGTTGCCCCTGTTCAATCTTCTTAGACCTGAGGATGCAGATTGGCTGACGTGCCTTTCGTAATCCGAGGGTAGAAGATGATTGGACACTAGAGTGCCCAGAAATTTGCGCTCACATAGTGGCAGTGTGGTGGGAATGGGCTTATAGATGCCATTTAGAGGTTGCTGGATAGGATGATGGGCTTATAGATGCCATCTGGATGTTGATCGCGTAGGAGATTCCTTAGCGAGAACCTGCATACCTGCAAAAGAAACATGAGTACCTGACACGTTGCAGGAGTTGATTTTCAGATGCTTGGTATAGATGTGTCCTGACTGGTTACAGGAGCTGAGTCTGGAGCTTCAAACGGCGATGAATGAACCAGGAATGGTTACTACCTTAGCACGAACGGTAAGAGAACCTTGGGCGACTTTAACTTCAACAACGCTCGTTGAGAAAAATCTTGGGTGTCTTCTACTGGGATAAGAATCAGGGAGATCTTAGGGTCGATCTGACTGAACCAGAGGAGGCCTTTGACTGGATAAGCATCAGGAAAATCTTAGGGTCGATTTAACTGAACTGGACAAGGTCTTGGAATATCTTCAACTGGATAAGCATCAGGGAGATCTTAGGGTCGATCTGACTGAACCGGACAAGGTCTTGGAATATCTTCAACTGGATAAGCATCAGGGAGATCTTAGGGTCGATCTGACTGAACCAGAGAAGGCCTTTGACTGGATAAGCATCAGGAAAATCTTAGGGTCGATTTAACTAAACCGGACAAGGTCTTGGAATATCTTCAACTGGATAAGCATCAGGGAGATCTTAGGGTCGATCTGACTGAACCAGAGAAGGCCTTTGACTGGATAAGCATCAGGAAAATCTTAGGGTCGATTTAACTGAACCGGACAAGATCTTGGAATATCTTCAACTGGATAAGCATCAGGGAGATCTTAGGGTCGATCTGACTGAACCAGAGAAGGCCTTTGACTGGATAAGCATCAGGAAAATCTTAGGGTCGATTTAACTGAACCGGACAAGGTCTTGAAATCTTCAACTGGATAAGCATCAGGGAGATCTTAGGGTCGATCTGACTGAACCAGAGAAGGCCTTTGACTGGATAAGCATCAGGAAAATCTTAGGGGCGATTTAACTGAACCAGGCTAGGTCTTGAAAGATGATTGAGATTTTAGCTGATTCTTTCCTGAAAGGTAAAGGTTAGACATATGCAACGCATGATATGGATCAAGCAATGATGTTCTCAACATAAATGAGACTTGTATGATATGATGTGTCTATGCATGTTATAATGATGTATGGAAGTGTGATGCTTATGAATATTTGTTTTCGTCTAGGAAAGTAAATCCTTGACGGGTGCCGGGAAGTCATATCCTGGGCTGATGTTGAAGAATAGATTTTGCTTCCGCTGGGGATGATAACTGCAAGAATACCGGTAGGAGAAGATGACTCCGTTTGCGGAATACACTTGGCGAATGGGAGATTCTGCGGGGAGAAAAGATACTCTAGCGACCATGCTGGGAAGCAATACTCTGTGGGGATAGAGATGCTTTGCTGAATTGTTGATAATTTGCTGAGGATGTCTTTACTGTATTGGAAGTGCTGATAGACTCCGCTGGGGATAAGAAGGCTTCGTTGACGACGCTCTTTCCGTGGCTTTTGGCTGAGGATAACCCAGTTATATCCTGTTGAGGAAATAACTCTTTAAATAAAGCCGGGCGATGCGTTCGTGCTCTGCGGAGGGTAAGCTTCCAGAATCTACTGGGGATAAGCTTACTGCTTGGGGATATGAATTCCAACTTTCCTGGGGAAACTGGATTGGACTCTTCTGGGGAGTTTTGATATGCTGGGGAAGTGATCCCTTTGAATGTTGATACGCCGCCGGGGAACAATCTTTAGACCAAGACTGTCGGGGATGCTTGTTAAGAATATATGCTGCTGGGGAAGTATTGAGATCTATGGGAGGATACTCAATTTCCTTGAGACTTGATAATAGCTTGGAGAAGAATGCACTGACTGCTGACTCTCTGGGGAATTTAAGATGTACTGGTCATGTTCTTTAGCTGAACCTACCTTGGTACTTTGGAGGATAGAGCAATTGGATTGTTTAGACAACTCTTTTATTGCCCCTGTTTCTAGTGTCACCTGCAATTAATTCCTTTGTCTCGTATGCAAATATTTATGAGTTAGCAAATTATTGTCAATGCATATATCACAAATTGAACCTTGGACGTTCTTCGCAAAACAAAACAAAAAAAAAGAAAAATACTTGGCACGTTTAGCTGAAAATATATTTGTATTGATTTTTTGAATGGCCTGAAAATAGGCGTTTTGTGTACAAGAGGCTGACGTCCTAGTAAGAGGAACGTCGCCGAACAAGAGAGTTTATACAAATTTTGTACAAAATAAAACAGCTGTGTGAAGTGAATGATCCCACTGGGTTTCAACTCTGCTATTGTCTTTATAACTCCGAGCGTCTCATCAGTTGATGACCTTGGTTGAAGGTGAAGCTGACTGATTGATGTCGTCTGAACTCGATGTAGATACCGGATTCTGGATGCAAAGTGATCCAATGAGACATAGTATTACGCTTTTATCCCTAATTTTTGCCTGGACTGCCCTTTCGGGTTTTCAGTCCATCGGGATACCCATTTTTGCCCAAGCCGCCTTTTCAGGTTTTCGACTTGCCGGGTGTACAGATTTTTTCATTTTCATCCCTTCATTTTGCCCGAACCCTTTTGGTTCGACGGGAAGCCCTAACTTTTGCCTAGGCGTGTCAGCCTAGCGGGTCTTTTTTATGCGTAGTATCTTTTACTATGTCTGCATTGGCGGGGTGAGGAAGGTCATCACCATCCATGTTGGTCAATATCATTGCTCCTCCCGAGAACACATGTTTAACCACAAATGGCCCTTCGTACGTGGGGATCCATTTGCCCCTTGGATCACTCTGAGGAAGGATGATTCGCTTGATTACCAGATCCCCAACTTGATATTCTTGTGGTCTGACCTTTTTGTTAAATGCCCTGATCATCCGTTTCTGGTACGTCTGACCATGGCAGATAGCAACAAGTCTCTTTTCATCAATGAGGTTGAGCTGATCAAGTCGTGTCTGGATCCAATCCTCTTCATTCAGATTTGCATCCTTCATTATCCGGAGAGAGGGTATTTGCACTTCGATTGGCAAGACCGCCTCCATACCATAAACCAGAGAGAAAGGAGTTGCCCCGGTTGACGTCCTAGCTGAGGTACGGTACCCATGTAGAGCAAACGGTAACATCTCGTGCCAATCTTTATAAGTTACTGTCATTTTCTGCACGATCTTCTTGATGTTCTTATTCGCTGCTTCTACAGCCCCATTCATCTTCGGTCTGTAAGGAGAAGAATTGTGGTGCTGTATCTTGAACTGCTCGTAGAGCTCAGCAATCATCTTGTTGTTCAGATTGGTACCGTTGTCTGTAATTATCCGCTCAGGGACGCCGTACCGACAGATCAGGTTGTACCGAATGAACCGTGCCACAACAGTCTTGGTTACCGTAGCATAGGATGCTGCTTCAACCCACTTCGTAAAATAATCAATCGCCACTAGGATGAAGCGATGCCCATTAGATGCCGTAGGTTTAATCTCACCGATCATGTCTATGCCCCACATTGCAAACGGCCAAGGCGCAGTCAGAACATTCAGGGGAACCGGAGGAACATGCACCTTGTCTGCATAAATCTGGCACTTGTGGCATGTCCTGGAATGTTGGTAACAGTCAGCTTCCATTGTGGACCAGTAATATCCTGCCCGTAGGATCTTCTTTGCCATTGTGTGCCCACTGGAATGCGTACCAAAGGTCCCTTCATGTAGCTCTTCCATGATTCTTTCTGCTTCAGTCTTATCCACACAACGCAGTAAGGTTGAATCATGGTTTCGCTTGTACAAGATGCCGTTGCTAAGGAAGAATTTGGCTGCGAACCTTATCAGGAATTTCTTATCATTGATAGAGGCACCTTCAGGGTATTCTTGAGTTTCCAAGTATCTCTTCACCTCATGGTACCAAGGCTTCTCAGTCACCAATTCAGTCTCGAGATCACAACAGTATGCCGGTTCGTCCAGTTTCCAGATGATGATTCGGGGAGCTTCATTATCCCATTTGACCTTGAACATTGAAGAAATTGTAGCTAACGCGTCCGCTAGCTGATTCTCTTCTCTTGGAAAGTGCTCAAAGGTTATCTCTGTGAAGTGGGGGATCAGGGTCAACACACATTCTCTGTAAGGAATCAGGTTTGGATGTTTCGTATCCCACTCTCCTTTGATCTGGTTGATCACAAGAGCGGAATCTCCGAAGACACTTAGAAATTTGATCCTTAGGTCGATCGCAGCTTGAAGACCCATGATACACGCTTCATACTCCGCCATGTTGTTGGTACAGCTGAAACACAG
This sequence comes from Vicia faba, assembly GCA_948472305.1. Taxonomy (NCBI): domain Eukaryota; kingdom Viridiplantae; phylum Streptophyta; class Magnoliopsida; order Fabales; family Fabaceae; genus Vicia; species Vicia faba. Next base: position 1,131,161,830 of record OX451737.1, read on the forward strand.
CCGGGCAGTTAGTGGAGTATGAGTACCTTGAGGGGATATGATTATGGCGCCGATACCATTTCCCAAAGCATTGGAGGCTCCGTCAAAGTGCATAGACCATCGGGATCCTGGTTCAGGTCCTTCATCCGGTCCAGGTACTTCACAATCAGTCACTATCATGATGCTTTCATCTGGAAACTCGAAGTTCATTGACTGATAATCATCTACAGCTTGATGTGCTAATTGGTCTGCCAATACACTCCCCTTGATGGCTTTCTGGGTCGTGTACTGAATGTCGTATTCCGTCAGGATCATTTGCCATCTTGCAATTCTCCCAGACAGAGCAGGTTTTTCGAATATGTACTTTATAGGATCCATTTTTGAGATCAACAAAGTAGTGTGAGTCAGCATATACTATCTCAGCCGGCGAGCAGCCCATACCAAAGCGCAGCAAGTTTTCTCAAGCAGTGAGTATCGGGTCTCACAGTCGGTAAACTTTTTGCTGAGGTAATAAATGGCATGCTCTTTTCGGCCAGACTCGTCATGCTGCCCCAGCACACACCCCATTGAGTTGTCAAGCACTGTCAGGTATAGTATCAGAGGTCTCCCTTCAACCGGTGGCATAAGGATAGGTGGTTCTTGGAGATACTCTTTGATTCTGTCGAAGGCAGCCTGGCATTCATCGTTCCAACGTACTACCTGATCTTTCTTCAGCAGCTTGAAGATTGGCTCACAGGTAGCAGTTAGATGTGAGATGAATCGAGCGATGTAATTCAGGCGTCCTAAAAAGCCTCTGACTTCCTTCTCTGTCTTAGGAACTGGCATCTCTTGAATAGATTTGACTTTAGCAGGGTCCACTTGAATACCCTTATCACTGACCACGAAGCCTAGCAACTTTCTAGATCTTACCCCGAAGGTGCACTTGTTCGGGTTCAATCTCAACTTGTATAGTTTCAACCGGTCAAACAACTTCTGCAGATGATCTAGGTGCTCTTCCTCAGTCTGGGACCTAGCGATCATGTCGTCCACATACACTTCTATCTCATGATGGATCATGTCATGAAATAAAGCAACCATGGCACGTTGGTAGGTTGCCCCAGCGTTCTTTAATCCAAATGGCATGACCTTGTAACAGAAGGTGCCCCACTGAGTAACAAATGTAGTCTTTTCCATGTCTTCAGGTGCCATCTTGATCTGATTGTAACCTGAAAAGCCATCCATGAAAGAGAATACCTTGTGTTGAGCCGTATTATCGACAAGGACATCAATGTGAGGTAAGGGGAAGTCATCCTTGGGGCTGGCCCTGTTCAGATCCCTGTAATCGACACACATTCTGACCTTACCGTCCTTTTTAGGTACCGGCACCACATTAGCAACCCACTGAGGGTAAGAAGTCACTGCAAGGAACCCGGCATCAAATTGTTTCATGACCTCGGCTTTAATCTTCTCAGACATCTCTGGACGCATCCGACGGACCTTTTGCTTAACTGGAGGGCAGTCTTCCTTAGTTGGCAAGTGATGGACCACAATATCGGTATCCAACCCGGGCATGTCTTCGTAGGACCAGTCAAAGATCTCCATATAATCATGTAACATCTTGGTTAACCGTTGCTTCACGCTGAGCTCTAGGTTGGCACCAATCTTTACCTCTTTCCTGTCTGCTTCAGTACCCAAGTTTATTGTTTCCACTGGCTCTTCATGGGGTTGAATTGCCCTCTCTTCCTGAAGCAACAGTCTTGCAAGCTCGCCAGGCACTTCGCAATCATCTTCACCTTCGTCTTCGGCTAAGTTGATCAGATTTTCAAAGTCATAATTGGCAGTAGCAGAGTTGTTATCAGTGAGATCCAGAGTGGATTGAAACCTGTATGAGTGTGTGTGTGTGTAAATACAGCTGTTTTGAAAATTATGTAAAGGAAAAGAAAGACAGAAAAGGAGCACAATATTTGCAATGCGAAAAATACGTCCAAGATTTTCATTCATGATATATGAAATGACAGTTTGTATGCCCTCACAAATAGAACCACGGTGCCTCGGGTAAGACACCGGGCCATAGAGTTTATCATTGTTTATTACAAAATAACAAAACAAAGAAATTTATTACTGCGTCACAAAGGTAACAGGAGTATGATCCTTAGCAATCCAGTTGTTCAATCCGCCTTCAGCCGTTGGATAGATCCAGCTATTAAATTCCGCTTCATCCACTTCGTTGTCTTCCCCAACCGCATTCACTCCTGAACTTGTAATGAATACAGGAGGTCTTCCGATCTTCGCTTTCCTCATAGCTTTCTGACCTTCTGTGGTAAATCCCAGCCCAAATTTATCAGTCTTCTGAGTAAAGTCTGGAAGTCTGCCCCAGTTGGCATTTTCACTCTTCTGTACCACAACCCGGGCATCCTTTAGGGAGGCCATCTTCAAAGGACCAGTTTCTTCTGCTGTTTCTGACGCTGCTGTAATTGGAAGCACCTCCTCGAAATGCTGAAAGGGGGTTTCAATAAACTCCCCATCCATCTCAATGTATCTGAAGGAGTTCAGGTGGCTCACCATATATTCCTCCTCTCCCTGCACAGTGACAATCTTCCCTCTGACGGGGTACTTCAGCTTCTGATGCAAGGTAGAGGTCACTGCCCCAGCCTTATGTATCCAAGGTCGACCCAATAGACAAGAGTAAGATGGACGGATGTCCATCACATAAAAAATGGAGTCGAACACCTGAGAGCCCACACGAATCGGAATGTCAACCTCTCCATGGACCATCCTCTTTGAACCATCAAAGGCCCTGACGATGATATTGCTGGGTTTTAATTCCAGGCCTTCACAATCTAGACGGTCCAAAGCCTTCTTGGGTAGCACATTCAAAGATGAACCAGTATCCACCAACACATGTGCCAAGGTAGTGCCCCTGCATTCGATAGAGACATGCAGAGCATCATTATGGTCTCTTCCCTTTGCGGTCAAGTCAGCATCTGAGAAACTCAAGCCATTGTCTGCCGTCAGATTTGCTACGCAATCAGTGAACTGGACTGCAGATGTCTCATGTGGCACATGGGCCGTCTTGAGGAATGAGATTAAGGCCTTGGCATGGGCCTCGGAGCACAGCAATAAAGAGAGCATGGAGATTTTAGAGGGCGTATGCCCCAGCTGTTCCACAACATTAAAGTCACTCTTCTTTATGATTTTCAGAATCTCCTCCATCTCTTGTTGGGAGGCCTCAGCAGTTATAGGTACAGGTGCCTCCATCTGGGCAGGCTCAACTTCAACTCCTTTGCCCCGAGCATTGGATGACTCGGCAGCAGGAGAAACAATTGGATCAGTAGCAGGAACAGGTACACTTGCAGGGGTTGTGAGAAGTGGTCTTCGGGCAGCAGGCGGTGCAATGTCAGGCGAGAAGAGCCTGCCACTGCGGGTAACTTTGGCTGGGCCAGTGATGTCACAAATGCTGGCGCCATCGTTGAATTCTTGTTTAATCCCATTTACATATACGTCTGCCCCATAGTGCCAAGGGACAGCTTTATCAGATACATAGGGCAGGGGCCCCGGAACGGTGATAATAACAGGTGCAACGGTCATGATTTGAACGGGCTTCTTCGGGAGAGCCGGGATTGGATTATTGAAGATAGTCACCACAGAAACTTCTTCCATCGGAACCAACTGAACAGCAGACTTCTTGAACAGAATCTCCTTGCTATCCATTAGGCTTTGGATGCCTAATTTTAGCAAGGGACAACCAGATAGGGACACAGCACAGAACAGGCAACCCTCACTGCAACCCGAAAATAAACCGGCCAGCAGCAGGTTCTTTTTGACAGCCTTCAGAGGAGTGGCTAGATCATCCACAGAAACGGCATAAACATCTTCATCCACAGCATTTACCCCATGCTGAGGCATAGGAGCAGTAACTACATTCGGCTTCGCAGGCGCTTCGAACTGTATCTCCTTTGCGTCGATAAGGTCTTGCACCTTATTCTTTAACGCCCAACAGTCATCAGTAGAATGCCCCGGGCTATCTGAATGGTAGGCACAACGAGCATTCGGGTTGTACTTGGGGGATGCAGTATTTGGAAACTTCGGCGCCTCCCTGACAGTCACTAAATTGGTTGAGAGCAACTGTGGCAGGATCTGCGACAAAGTCATGTTTAAGCGGGTGAATTCTCTCCGGGGTCTTTCAACCTTCTGAGGATTGTTTGGTCGGGGAGCGGCAGCAGGCTTAGCAATCATTACCGCACTGACAGATTGGCGGTGCTCATGTCTCTCTGATTTCCTGGAACCATATACGGCACTAGACTCCTTCTTGAAGGGTTTCTTCTCAGAACTAGATGATGCACCCTTCAGAATTTTTCCAGACTTTAACCCAGCTTCAATCCTCTCTCCAGTCAGAATCAAATCAGTGAACCCAGCAGAAGAATTCCCAATGAGATGGTTGAAAAATGGCCCAGATAGGGTCCCCAAGAACATGTCTACCAACTCCCGATCGGTCAACGGTGGTTGCACCCTGCCAGCCAGGTCTCTCCACTTCTGAGCGTACTCCTTAAAACCTTCGCTTGCACCTAACGACATACCCTGGAGTTGGGTACGTGTGGGGGCAAGGTCGGCATTATATTGATACTGCTTATAGAAAGCAGTAGCCAACTCCTCCCAGTTACGAACCTTGGTCCCATCCAGCTGATAGAACCATTCAAGATGAGTCCCTGAAAGACTCTCCTGGAAGAAGTGGATCCATAAATTCTTATCCGCAGAGTACGGCTGAATTTTCCGAACATAGGACCTTAAATGCAGCTTGGGACAAGACGCCCCGTCATACTTAGAGAAGGATGGTGCTTTGAACTTGTGGGGGATGATCACACCAGTGGACAAACCCAGATCTCCGAAATCCAGCCCAGGTACCTGTTGAACCTCCATAGCCTTCAATCTGTCCTCCAGTTGCTTATATCTGTCTTCTGCAGGAGGGTACTGTTCTTCATCAAAATCTGTCTCGTTGTCGGAGACTACCGGACTAGGAACCCTTGCTTCTGTCTGAGGAGAATTCTTGTCAACAGAAGAACCAGCCTCTTCCTGTTGCAGAGTATTGTTAAACCTTCGGCCCGAGTTGAACAGAACAGTTCTTCTCTTCTTCTTCTTCTCCTTCTTCAGGAGCATAGCCTTTAGTTCTTCTTGGCCTTGGGCCAGACCCTTGATTAATTATTGAAACTGCGCATTATGCGCCTGAAGAGCCTTGATTGATGTCTCAGTTGATGCAGAGTCGAAATTCATGATGCTGAAATAAACAGCGAAGAACTGTAAGCAACCTGAAAAGGGGAAAAACCTGCTATGCACATGATGTATGAAATGCGTATGAATTATGCTTTCAAAGACAATCGGGAATCAACTTTGTAAACAAAAAAGAACACACTTCATTAGATTCAACTTTGCAACTGAAATTATTCAACAAGTTGCCCTTAGGCGTTACATGAAAGGAAATACTAAAAAGGAAATAAAACTGTAAAAGCACATCTGAGATTCCTTATTGATCCCATGGTCTCCTCTTCTCAGTACGGATGTAGGCATTCAGAGCTCTCTCATTCTCCAACTGCTTGGTCAGCTTCTAGATCTTTGATTCCTGCTCGTTGAACTTTTCCCGGTAAGAATCCCGCTCTTCTCGCAGTTGCGACCAAGATCTCTTCAATGTCTCATAATCAGTAGGTATCTGAGGAGGAAGGACAGTTGGAGGAACACCATCTTTATCAGGACACTCAAGAATGACGGGTCTGACAGCTTCATACGGCATACCTAACTTCTGAGCACGGATGCGAACCCATTTGTAGTAGGCTTCCATAGGTAAAGAAGTCTTTGGCCCTAACTCTTGTGGGTCAGCTTTATGAACTCTGTCCCAAGCCTTGATGAACCTACGACGCAGCTCGTCACTATCCACCTGAAACTCGAAACTGATGTGAGGCACCAACATCTCATGGGGGCCTGCTCATCTTGCTCTTCCAAACTGACGGAGTGCTAGACATGGATTGTAAGAGATCCCTCCTTGAGTACCAATCAGAGGAACATTAGGGTACTCCCCGCATCGATCAATAATAGCTATCTCATCCAAACCTCTGCCATTCCAAATGATGTCTTTATCGGTGAGAGACATTAACCTATGAGCCCAACCTCTTCCTTCTTGATTCTTCAGTACGAACTTAGGGAGGTGCGAAATAAACCACCTCACCAACAAAGGGATACAACACCATATGGTTCCTCGTTTTCGGGCAGTACGGGCATGAAGTTGTTGCAAGATGTCACCCAAGAGAGTGGGCACAGGATTCTGAGACATAAAGATCCTTATGGCAGTGACATTGATGAAGTTGTCAGGATTAGGAAACAGGATTAACCCATAGATTAGGAGAGCCAAGATGTCTTCATATGCCCTAAAGTCCAGGTCATTCCAGAAATTGTTAGCTTTACCAATCAGAAACTTGGCCAAGAAACCCTTAACTCCGCTTCTAGTCACCCAGTTGTCTGTTACCTCTTGATGGGTCAAAGGAAGAGCTGCAGCAACATCCTCAAGCCTGAGGGTCTTTTCCCAACCAGTAAAGGGAGTCTGATCCAAGATAGGGATACCAAGCAGACCAGAGAATTCTTCCAGGGTAGGGACCAGCTGGAAGTCTTGAAAGGTGAAGCACTGGTACAGAGGGTCATAGAACTGGGTCAGAACACTCATTAACTGTTGATCCCGCTTTGCAGTGACTAAACTGAGAAGAGAACCATGCCTCTGAATAAAGGAAGTGGTATTTGGAATTCTGCTAACCAACTCATCAAGCAACTCAGGTGAACGAACAAAGTTGAACCGGATAGTATTCCTTCGCACAGGCATCATAATGTCCTACAAAACAGAGCAAAGGTGAAACCCTCTTGTCTTTGAAATGGTCAGTCCTTATGCAGGATGCATGCAATGCTCATGATGCTATGATGTTATGATAAAGCACACCACATATAGATACAAAGGCAAACATGGTAAGGCACACAAGTCACACAAGGCAAGCCCCTAAAGTTTAGGCCAGCATGAGGTCTAGGTACTACCCTCTTTCAGTTTGTTGGTTCATACCTGTCCTAATCAAAAGTAACTGGGTTCTTAGAGGATCCCAATATCATTGACTACCCTCAATCGGTCATAACTCCAGCATCGCAATCTTTTCTTGCGGCCAGAACCATCACGAGAGTTTAGCCTCAATGGGCGTAGCATACTGCTACTGTTCTAATGGCCAAGTTGTGTCAATTAAGGTTCTAAGGTTGTTGGTGCTTAATGACTCCTCAGAAGACCCATATTCTCCTCGTTGCAACACAAGGGATATCGGTACAGACCAAGGTGCCACACCAACGTAGCCACTGTTTCACCCGTGTCGGTCTACGCCGGACAAGTCCCTCACAGCTTATGCTACCTAAACAGGGTATCCCCAGATCCGGGTTAGGATCTATGTATCTCCGATGCAACCCACAATAGTAAAGCAAGCAAATCAATACAAGTGAAAACACAGTTATGAACTAGCCCTAAGGTACACCTCACTTTATAGTTTACGTCCCCAACAGAGTCGCCAGTTCTGGTGATCGGTGGATCTGGAACTGACTGTTTAACGCTGGTTCGCGAAATATCGCGGAAGCAAGAGTCGCCACCGTCTTTTATTTTCTCCAAATGGAAAGGACAAAAGCACAGAAAAATTCCTTATAGAGATTGCTCTCGGTTCGGGAGGTAGATTATAGAAAGGGAAGGTGTTAGCACCCTTTCTATCCATGGTTATCCATGGGCTCTTAGATACTTGCTCATTTGTGTTTTCAAAAATGTTTGTTTGCTTTTCAACTGTGCGTGGGTTTTAAAAAAAGTTTCTTTGAAAATTTCAGTTCGACTCTTGTATCGGTCCTCAAGAGTGTTTGAAAAGTTGCTTTCGAAAGCTTTTTGAAAAGGTGTCGGTGTGAAAAGTATTTTTTGAATTTGTTTTGAAATTTAGAGCAAATATCTACGAGAATCTACCTACCCTAAGGAATTCGTCTGTGTAAATGTCCTTTAAAGTAGTGCCATCCCACCATTGAGAGGTAGGTAGCACCACTGTTGGAGGTGTTCGGGTCAATTCGAGGTTCGGGACATGGTGATCACCAGAGCAATAGGAAGATACCTTAGAAGCTACCCTCATGCCAGGTTCCCGGATCATGAGGACTTACTAAGACATCCTCTACTCGACGATCACCTTTCGAGGCAAGGCAACAGTGAGGCGTACCCTAGGGGTGGTGTGTGCGATTTGTGTGTCGTTTTCATTTGCATTTATCTTGTCATGTTATTGGTGTTCTACGCTTGATTTTATTTAAGTCCATTCATTCTTGCATGCTTTGTTTAACAGTTAAAAATATTGCGGGAAAATAAAAATTCTAAGCTATTACAAAAGGCGCGGGTCCACATCGCCAAATTTAATCCAGGACCCGATTTGACGGAAAATAAATAAACAAAGAAAATAAAGAATTGAAAAGTGCGAGAAGTAATATTTACAAGGCCTTGGGAGAGATACATGATTTTTTGAGCGAAATAAAATAAATACGCGAAATTAAACAATTTAAACGAAACGAGGGCGTTGGACCCTTTTGCAACAATTAAAATTAACGAGGAATTAAAATTAATCAAAATAAGGAAAGAATTTGTTTTTTGGGTTTTTAATATTTTTAAGATTTAATAGAAAAAAAGAAAGAATTAATTAAAATTTAAATGAGATGCAAACCCTAATTCTAATTATTTTTAATTTATTAAGAAGACGTTTAAAATTTAACCTAAATTAAACCTAAATTTTTTATTTACAATTTTAATTATGAAAATAAATAAAATAAATAACATTATTGTGAAAAAGAAAAATTAAAAGGAATAAAACAATTATTAAACCTATTTCTACATTTTTTTGTATTTTTATTATTAAAAGAATTAACATTAAAACCCTAATTTAAATTAATTTATTTACATGCAATTTGTTTATGAAAATAATTAAAATAAAGTATTTATTATATTTTTTGTCTTTTCTGATTTTTAGGTATTTTTTATATTTGGTAAAAATAATTAATTAAATCAAAACAATAAAGAAAATAAAATAACAATTGAAAATAAAATATAAGAAAAATAGAAAATGGCAAACCAGGGGGGGTGGAAGTCCCCAAACAGGAGGTTAAGTCCAAGAATTCTGGCCCAACAAGCTTCAGGTCCGTTTGACTTTCCCACTAGCGTGTAGCAACGTTGACTCACGTTTATTGTGTTCTTCAATCCTGCGCCTTTGATTTGAACCTCTTGGACGCGTGTACGCTTGGATCTGGAGGTATACCATGGAACAACGCCATCAACCTGCATATGATTGTTAATTGAAAAAAAATAAATGGAAAGGGTGAAGACCTGGGATCGAACCCAGGTCATTCACATTGCAAGTCACCACGTGCGCCACTGAGCCACTACGTATGCGTTTATTATATAATGGTTAATAAATATTATAAAAGGAAAGAGAGTCAGTGGCCCCCAACGCGCGAATTTTTGAATTGTCCTATCATTGTTTGCCAACACATCATCTTCTTCGCACAGTTTTGTTTTCCTGAAACATGAATATCATAGGCAACGGTTTTTGAGTGTTCTCCTAGGTATGTTTTGAGAAAATAGCGATTAGGTCCCCTTGGCACATAAATTCAGCGCGATGGGTGGTTTGTGATCGTTTGAGCACCCTGAGTTGAATGAAGGTAGTCATAGGTCTCAATTTTTCCTTGGGTGGAAAGCCCCAATCCGAAGCTATGTAAACCCTAACAATCAAACATGGTGAAATCGAGTATACAGCACAAAAACGCAATTAATTATGTTGGTTAGCATCAGAATATCATGAGGAATATGAATCAATGAATAATATGTCATGAAGATGCATAAATTTTAAAACACGATCACAAATTTTTCACAAGGTATTCCAGGTTTTGTATACCAATTCCCTGCGTTTGGATGGCTGTTCTTGATTGGAATGTGTTCAGGGGACCTTGAGGAAGCTATTGGAATAGGTTTTATGCCTTGAATTGCCCTCTAACCTTGTTTTCAGAATTGACTTTTTGAGAGAAATTCCAAGCTTTGTTATTAGTTCTTCTGCGCAGCTTTGTGGTTATCGTGATTAGGGTTATGTTTCTTGTATATGTAGGAACAATTAGGTTAAGAAAAACTCAATCAAATCTCTTGTAATCATTGTTTTTGAAAATTTGATTTGTTAAGATCTTTCCATATCTTTTCCAAGTGTTCTTTGTGTCAATTAGGATCCAATCAAGCCAAATCTTTCCACATTTGCATATGCACGAAATATTGAGCCTAAAACATGTATAAAAAGATTGGTTAGGGTGAGTTAGATATTTTTCATATATTTAAATGATTTAAATGAATTAATATAAATAAAAATTCAAATAAATAAATAAAAAATGAGAAAATACTTCCCTTTGGGCCAAGTGGTCGTGCATATGCTTGGAATGATGAATCATGGAAGAAAAATAGGCCCATTAGCAATTTTAGGTCATTTGAATCAATGTTGACTTTTCAAAATATCCAAAAATTTCCCAACTTCCACAAGGCATAACTTGCTCAATTTTTAAGCTTTTCTCATGTTCTTGGACATTTTGGAAAGGTCTTTGAGTCCTCTAACCAATGCTTTTGGTCCCATGTCATTTTGATTTACCAATATCAAGTTATGGCCTTTGACTTAAAGTCCCTTTTTGTTGACTTTTGAAAATGACCTATAATGTTGAAATTGATAACTTTTTGTGAGAGCATTTCTTGGACTTGAAGTATGAAGATGAGTTGTAGGAAATGTCTTTCTCTTCAAAATGAGCTTTGGATGGGATTTTTCTGATAATCCATGTGAAAGTTATGCCCTGGTCAATTTCAGTTGACTTTTTCAGCTGTCCAAATAAGGAAACTTTTGCATCTTGATGATTTCTGAGCCAAATTTTGAGAATCATGATCAAGCATTGATCAAATGATGTTTGTGGCTTAAAAATGATATGTTGACCAAAAATTTGAACTTTTGACTGCCAAATGACCATTTTGCCCCTACAGTTGACTGTAGTGCAATTTAGGGTTTTGACTGTGCAATTTTGAGCTGAATGTCTTGAAACTTGATATGAGGATATTTGACCATATTTGTAGGCATATGAGACTTGATTGGGCCCTTGAAAACTTCCTTTTCTTGATCAGACTCAAAACCCTAATCTTGACTGTATAGGAGACCCTTGAACTGTGCAACCCTTGGGGAATTTTGTGACTTGGCTTGGCAATTTCTTGAAGAATATGGGAGGGCAAATTTTGGGGTACAACAATCCCGATGGACTATGGTTTTCAATGGAGCTTCCAATGCACTTTGCAACAGAATCGGTGATGTGATTATCTCCCCCACAGGTTTCCATACACCCTTCATCGCCAGACTATGCTTTGACTGCACCAATAATATGGCTGAATACAAAGCGTGCATCATGGGTCTTAGGGATGATATTGACCCGAGAATCAAGTTCTTAAGCATGTATGGAGACTCAGCCTTGGTGATCAGTCAGGTTAAAGAAGATAGGGATACAAAACACTTGAATCTCATTCCTTATAAAGAGCATGTGTTAACCTTGATCCCATATTTCGAAGAAATTACCTTTGAGCACATACCAATAGAAGAGAATTAGTTGGCGGGCACATTAGCTACCATGTCATCCATGTTCAAGGTCGGATGGGACAATGAGGCTCCCAAGATTACCGTTGAAAGATTCGACGAACCGGCACACTGCTGTGAAATTAACAATGATGGAGTAGAGGAAAAACCTTGGTTTCATGAAGTGAAAAGGTAACTTGAGGCTCAAGAATACCCTGAAGGGGCATCCATCAATGACAAGAAGTTCCTACGGAGGTTCTCGTCTAAGTTCTTCTTGAGCAATGAAATTCTATACAAACGCAATCACAATTCGACTCTACTTCATTGTGTGGACAAGAAGGAAGCAGAAGAAATTATGCAAGATATGCACGAAGGCGTCTTTGGTACTCAGTCCAGTGGACATACTATGGCTAAAAATATTTTGAGAGCTGGTTACTATTGGCCGACTATGGAAACTGACTGTCACCACCACTCGAGAACTTGTCATAAGTGCCAAATTTATGCTGATAAAGTTCATGTGCCTCCAGTACCTTTGAATGTCATGACTGCTCCTTGGCCATTTGCAATGTGGGGCATTGATATGATCAGAGAAATCAAGCCCACAACCTCTAACAGACATTGCTTTGTCCTCGTCGCCACTGATTAATTTACAAAATGGGTTGAAGTAGCCTCTGTTACCAAGAATATGGTCGCCCGGTTCATCAAACATAACCTTATCTGTCAGTATGGCATTCTCAAAAGGATCATCACATACAACGGTACCAATATCAATAACACAATGATCATTGATCATTGATAATATTATTAGAAGCCAAGTGAATTGGACGTTTCGATCGAAATAAAACAAAGCGTCGTGTTTCGAAGTAGCAGAAGCAGTGTTTCGAATAGGCATATCAAAGCTTGGAGCTTCGAGTGGCAATTATGGGAACATATCTAAAGAAGTCTCGAAATGACAACAAGGCTGTGTCTGAGAAGTGCGTTCGAAGCGGAGAAGTACCAAAACATTTGAAATTCAAATGAAAGCGGGACATTCGAAGTTTGAAATTTATGTGCTGGAGCATTTGGAGACACGTGGAAACAAGAGAGAGGCATTGTTCTGCATGTTCTGAACGTGGCATAATCTTATAGCAAGACCGTTATGGTCGAATTAGTATAAATAGAAGTCTTAGTATTAGGATTTCGTGTGTCATATCTATTGTACTAAATACTCAGTAACATTCAAATTACCACATGGCAAGGGAAACGAATGCAAGAGCAATGTACGTATGATAGCACCACATGTTTATGATTTAATGAAAACCTTTTATCATTCCCAGTACTTTCCTTTATCTTCCTGCCAAATACCATTTACAAGTTTTCTCATTTAAAGTCTTTTATTCGAAATCTTTTCATTAAAGCCTTACATTTTAATGCTTTCTTTACATTTCAAACACTTTACATTTCAGAAAACTGTCATACTTTTCATGCCTTTATCTTCAAGTTTTATCCTTCGAACGCCTATTTTTACTTAAAGTCATTTTATAGATTTCTTGCATTAAACGCTTTCTTCATATTTCGAATCTTTTACGTTCCAGTGCATCTTTTACATTAACTATTTTTATAATTCGAAGCCATTTATTTTGCTTTTTATGCAATTTTACATGTCTTTACAATTAACATTTATTCATGCAATTTAGTTTCGTGCACATGTATTTTGATTACACCTTTAGATCTTTAAGAGAGAAATCGAAATAAGTCAAACACCTATACAACACTCAAATACCAACCATGAATATCTGTTCGATCATGAGAGTTACCCTAATGACCAAGGAGTCCTAGGATCAATCTAGTCGATCCTGTGAGTTACTAGAGAAATTGAATAACAGTCAGTAAGTTTATTCGATAGTTTGGAAGACTAGCGGTTGTTTACCAGAAATCACTGGAAACAAATTAGCACACCCGGTGGGACCAATAATTGGACATTAGAAATAAAGATTGTTGAGACATAACCATTATAAAAACGTTGGAACCTAAGAAGTTTGCTGTTTTATGAACCTAAGAAGTGGTAAAATAACCAACAGCAACCAACCCTTATTCAGAGGAAAACGTTTAACCAAGATGTCTAATCCTGACAATCAACAAGGGGAACAAAATGCCCCACATACAACAGGCACCAATGTGTCCACTTCGATGGGAACATCTAATGTGATCCCTTCGAATGCACAGTCTGTTGCATCCTCAACCAGTAATATAGCCACCAATGGAGTAAGTGGCATATCAACTAATAGTTCGATCTTAGGAAATACTGGAACCATTGGTTATCCTGGGGGATTCGTTCCGCCATCAGGGACACAATCCCATTTCGCCACTCCACTAACTAGACCACCCGGTTTCGATGGTAATAGAACCAGAAATTCCTCTTATGGAATGCCAACTTCCTTTATGGCAGGTTTACACAATTCCACATCGAATTCATCACCACAATTAGGGTCTGGGTATGGGGAGAATCAGTTTATGACAAATAACCAAGGGTCAGTGGGTTATAGCATAATGCCTATTTTAACCACAGAAAACCAGTTGGCTTTTAGGCAATTGATGGATGACAGTAACCATAATATGATAGGGGTGTTAGCACAAACTATGCAGGAAATATTTGCCCCAATAGTACAAAATGTGACTGTGACAAACAGGGAAAACGCTGACAACATGAGTCGAATAGCAGATTTCTTTGCTCCCCCAGAAAGGCGTAGGCAGAGTCAGGCGGGATTTCGAGCAAACATGCCTGTTATGGAACAAGTTGCTAACGACCCAATTTATAGACCACCCAGAGAAGAAGTTAACTTGGGGGCAAGGGCACCAAGGTTAGAAGCCCCAATAATCCCAGGCCCACAAAGAGAAATTATGGAACCAGGGGCAAGGGTCGAAAGGCTAGAAGCCCCAGAGTTTCGAGAAGAACAACCTAGGGGGATTGTCATGGTTGGGCGAAATCAAGATGCCGATGCTGTCGTTCATAGAATTCGAAACGATAACATCTTGGCAGAAAACAATCTAACCACCATGATAGAGAGAGTCATGGCCCAAAATGGCCTCAACACAGGAATGAGAAGGCCAAATTATGCTTCTCCTATATTAGATTGCATAATGCATACTGATTTACCAAGGGGATATAAAGTCCCTAAATTTACAAAGTTCGTTGGGGATACCATTGAGTCAACAGTCGAACACATAGCTAGATATCTAACCGAAGCGGGAGATATAGCCAATAATGAAGATCTCAGGATCAAATATTTCCCAAGTTCCTTGACTAAAAACGCCTTCACATGGTTTACCACTTTGCCTCCTGGGTCCATTGACACTTGGGCTCTTTTGGAGAGATTATTCCATGAACAATTTTACATGGGACAATCGAAAATAAGCTTGAAGGAATTAGCCAGTGTCAAGAGAAAGTTTACCGAACCCATAGATGATTATCTGAATAGATTTAGGCTTTTGAAATCCAGATGTTACACAGTAGTGCCTGAACATGAGTTAGTCGAAATGGCCGCTGGTGGTTTGGATTACTCTATTCGAAAGAAACTAGACACTCAATATTTGAGGGATATGGCTCAGTTAGCCGATAGGGTTCGACAGGTCGAAAGGCTAAAGGCCGAAAAGGCCAGAGTCTTTAAGAATAGCAAGAAAGAAAGGATCTCCTATGTTGGAACTGAGGAAGCAGAAGAATATCCTGAATTCGAATTCGAAGAGGTCGAAATCGACCTCGCTGAATTAAAACATGCCCCACCTTACTCCTGCAAATTATTGGTTCCCACAAAAGGGAAAGAGATTGTTGAAAATGAGAAAAGTGACAAATTCCCAAAGAAGGTTTATACCTTCGATGTCACTAAATGTGACGAGATTTTTGATTTACTTGTCAAAGATGGCCAACTCATTGTGTCATCAAATGTCAAAATACCTCCTTTGGATCAGAGAAAGAAGAGAGGATTTTGCAAATATCATAGTTTCCTAGGCCACAAAACCTCACAATGTTTTCTTTTCAGGGACCTAATTCAAAATGCAATCAAAGATGGCAGACTAAAGTTTGCTGATAAGGCAAAGATGAAAGTGGACGAAGATCCCTTGGACGTCGCAGACACCAACTACTCCGAGCCTGCATGCATTGGAGAGATTAACATGGTGGAAGCTGACCAAAGCGATGCCCTAACAGGAGAGAAAGGTACTGAAACTGAAAACTGGGTGATGGTCGAAGTCGATAAGGAGGTAACTGAAGACATCCAGAAGATACCAGAGACTTCGATTGAAGCAGCACCTGTAGCTGTTGCAAAAGAAACCCAGGCTACTGAAGGCCAGGGAAATCAAAACCAAGAACTAACACAGGTCACTGAAGGCTTGAGGCTGGAATTGGAGAAAGTCCAAATCACGAAGCCAACTTCCCCTCAGAAGGAAATATGGGACACTCTAGGGGAACCCAGTGGAAAATTTGACTATTTGGTCAAATGTTCTGCCCCAGAGAGTTCGAAGGTTCACATTGAGGATATAAAGCCCACGGGATGGGGAGATGATGAAGCTAAGGGGGAAGATGTTGAGATAAATATGGTGGATATGGAGAGGCCTCGCTCTGAGATGGAGGAGGTAGAAAAATACTTAGAAAAAGAGAAGTATAAAATGGAGGATAATCACGCTGGAGATGCTAGTCTCAAGGATTACCTCATGACATGCCACGAAGGAGATACATGCATGATATTATGCCCTAGGTGCAGCATCCTCTGCAATCAGAGAATCGCTGCGAATTTCGAGAGGGTACAGAGGACTCGAACTGGCAACAATTGGCGCCAGGATAACCAGCTATTCAGGTGTTATCCTAAGGCTGGAGAAAGTTTGCTGGAATTTGTGTTTCGCTGCTACAAAGGGGCAACCAAGTGCTTGATTTGCCCAAGGTGTTCTGCCGTGTATGATCAAAGCATGGCCAGAGCTTTCGAAACGATTCCCTTCGCCCCTTGCTGGAACCATCAAGAAATTGTCCAGATGGGCCCACGTTTCGACAGCAGACACAAACAACGAAGGCCTGATAGCCTTCACCCCAAGGCTGCTCGAAGAGTGACTTTCAAACTCCCTGCTGAAGTGCCAACCGACAGATGGTTACAAGTCAGAAATGACAAAGGCAAAGACAGATGGAGAAACACCGAACGAAATGCACGCCATGCTATGACGTACAGAAGGCAATTCAACATAGCAAAAAGGGAAGAGGTAAGATTAGAAAATTACAAAGGAAGGAACCCCATGTCAAGATCCCAGTGGCGCAGGCAACAAAGGATTCGAAAGGCTGAGAGGGAAGCTGTGGCAAACAAAGGGGTCACTTCAACAAAGAACCAAGGTGAATCTAGCACCAACAAACCAAAAAATCAAACTGAAGACAAACCTCCAGTTAATAGGAGGCTTTTCTCTGAAGTACAACGGGATGAACCAAAGGAATACACTTCAGGCCCAGAAGAGGACGAAGATATGATAACAGATAACTTCGAATCGGAGGGGGAGTCTTCATTTAACCTAAACTGTAACGTGGTATTTGTGCTTCCCTGTGAATTTGGGCAGGAAACTGAAATTGATGAATATGAGGAAGAAGATACCACAAATTTGATGAAGCATAGGCCTGTGTGCTACTATGTGATGGACAATGGGGCTGTTGAGGAGCAAAATGCGTTCTTCGAACGTCCAGAACTTGCTATGAAGAACCATCTTAAGCCACTATTTATTCGGGCAAAAGTTGGTGCCCATGGTGTGAGCAAGGTTCTAGTGGATGGGGGTGCTGCAGTCAATTTGATACCCCACTTCATGCTGAAAAGACTAGAGATCCGCGAAGGAGACATCAAGCCCCATAATATGGTTCTGTCCAATTATGAGGGAAAAGTGGGCAAAACACTGGGAGTGGTCCAGTTGGAATTGACAATAGGCTCAAGCTGTAGGCCCACCATGTTTATGGTGATCGAAGCCAAGGCCAACTATAACTTATTGCTGGGAAGGGAGTGGATCCATGGCGTGGGGGCAGTTCCTTCATCAATGCATCAGCGACTAGTTCTTTGGAGAGATGATGGAATCGTGGAAAACATCGAAGCAGACCAGAGTTACTTTATGTCAACAATCAATTTAGTTGACAAGAGGGATTATGATAAAAATCTGGCAAAGATTGCTCCGTGTGTTCCAAATGATGAGATTAACGAAACCAGAAACGCCCACTACTACATGACCCTTCGCCATGATGGCCTTTACTGGGATAGAACAATAATCAGTGAAGAAGAGGGGGTCGAAAGCACTATACAAAAACGGCCAGCAGGCTGGGACTTCGACAACCTTATCCATGACTGAGTCCGCCTTTTTCGAAAGGATTTCGGCCTATATGGTTGAGAACGAATCAAAAGCGGCCTTAGAGGCTGAAATAAATAAATTAACTGTAAAGATGAACGAAGTAAGTGGGGATGGCTCGAAATGCTCACCCTTCAAAGAATTTGAGATGGATCAAAGGTTGGATGCCATCTACGATAAAGAACCCTTAGGCTTCGAAAGGGACCCCATAAACTCAGGTGCCAAAATGTTGGCACAAGATCCACTCGAAGAAGTCAACTTAGGGGATGAAAAAACGAAAAGAATAACCTACATAAGTGCAAAACTTAGCCCAGGCCTCAAGAAGGAAGTAATCGAAGTCCTCAAGGAAAACAAAGATTGCTTCGCATGGGATTATAACGAGATGCCTGGTTTAAAGAGGGAGTTGGTCGAACACAGACTGCCAATCAAAGATGGCAAGAAACCCATCAAACAAACTCCCAGAAGATTCGCACCAGCGGTTCTCACAAAGATTAAAGCTGAGATTGAAAGGTTGTTGTGTTGCAAATTCATCAGAACAACAAGGTACGTCGAATGGTTAGCAAATATAGTACCTGTTATTAAGAAAAATGGTTCTTTAAGAATTTGCATAGATTTTAGGGATTTAAACACTGCAACCCCTAAAGATGAATATTCCATGCCTGTGGCAGAAATGCTAGTAGACTCTGCTGCAGGGTTCGAATACTTGAGTATGTTAGATGGATACTCTGGGTATAATCAGATTTTCATTGCTGAAGAAGATGTTGCAAAGACAGCATTTTGTTGCCCAGGAGCCTTAGGCACCTACGAATGGGTGGTGATGCCTTTTGGTTTAAAGAACGCTGGGGCAACTTATCAAAGGGCAATGAATTCAATTTTTCATGATTTCATTGAAACCTTCATGCAGGTGTATATTGATGATATAGTCATCAAATCTATATCTGCAGAAACACATTTGCATCATTTGAGCCAATCATTCGAGCGAATGAGAAAACATGGCTTAAAGATGAATCCCCTTAAATGTGCATTTTTTGTGCAGGCTGGAGATTTTCTTGGTTTTGTGGTTCACAAGAAAGGGATTGAAATCAACCAGAACAAAACTAAAGCCATAATGGAGACGAAAGCACCTACGTCAAAAAGGGAGTTGCAATCTCTGCTAGGGAAAATTAACTTCCTCAGAAGATTCATTTCGAACCTGAGTGGAAGAACCCAAGCTTTCTCTCCGTTACTTCGTCTAAAGCAAGGCCAAGCCTTCGAATGGAACGAAGCCCACCAAGAGGCATTTGACAGGATAAAAAGATACCTCTCTCAACCTCCTATTTTGTCTCCACCTTCATGGGGGAAGCCCATGAGATTGTACATATCTGCCTCTGAAGTTAGTATAGGTAGTATGTTAGCACAAGAAGATAGCAATGGTATCGAAAGAGACATATACTATTTAAGTAGAGTACTAAATGATGCAGAGACCAGATATAGAAATTTAGAAAAGCTATGTCTCTGTTTGTATTTCTCTTGTATGAAACTCAAGTATTATATAAAGCTTGTTGATGTTTATGTTTCATCTCATTTCGATGTCATTAAACATATGCTTTCAAAACCAATAATGCATAGCAGAGTTGGTAAATGGGCTTTAGCCTTAACAGAATATTCTTTGACTTTCATGCCTTTAAAAGCTGTGAAAGGTCAAGTGATTTCTGACTTCATTGTGGACCATTCTTTGGTTGAGCAGACTGTCATGAGTTACGTCGAAATGCAACCATGGAAATTGTACTTTGATGGTTCAACCCACAGGAATGGAAGTGGCGTTGGAGTCCTTCTAATTTCTCCTGAAGGAATTCCAACAAAATTCAAGTATAAATTAGATGGTCCTCGTTGCTCGAACAACGAAGCTGAGTATGAAGCGCTCATTGTTGGACTTGAAGCTTTGTTGGAATTGGGGGCAACTAGAGTCGAAATTAAAGGAGACTCAGAATTAGTGGTCAAACAAATTACAAAGGAATATAAGTGCATAAAGGAAAACTTGATGATATACTTCGTCATAGTCAATAGGTTACTAAGGAAATTTGAATACATGGATATTTAACACATACCAAGAATGGAGAACCAAGAAGCAAATGACTTAGCACAGTTGGCTTCGGGTTATAAAGTTTCTACCAGGAACTTTAAGGATTTAGTTGAATTAAGGGGTAGAGTTATGGCCACTAGATTCACACCATCGGATCTGGAAAGTATGAAATTGGGATATGCTAAGAAACAGGGATTCGAAATATTATCCATAAATACTTTGTCAGATGCAGATTGGTGAAGTCCACTGATGAGTTATTTAGCAGACCCAACTCTGAATGTGGACAAAAAGACAAAATACAGAGCATTGTCATATCTCCTCATGGGGAACGAATTGTTTAAAAAGACCCAAGAGGGTGTATTATTGAAATGCCTAGGAGAAAGTGAGGCATACTTAGCATTGTCAGAAGTCCACAATGGGGCATGTGGGGCACATTAAGCAGGCCATAAAATGAAATGGCTGTTATTTCGATACAACTTGTATTGGCCTAGCATGCTCAAAGATTGCATAGACTTTGTGTGATCGGTGGATCTGGAACTGACTGTTTAACGCTGGTTCACGAAATGTCGCGGAAGCAAGAGTCGCCACCGTCTTTTATTTTCTCCAAATGGAAAGGACAAAAGCACAGAAAAATTCCTTATAGAGATCGCTCTCGGTTCGGGAGATAGATAACAAGCATGCAAGTAGTCAAGTACGAGGGCACGCAAGTCACACAAGAGAAGCCCTTAGAGTTTAAGGCCAGCATGAGGTCTAGGTATTACCCTCTTTCAGTTTGTTGGTTCATACCTGTCCTATCAAAGTAACCGGGTTCTTAGAGGATCCCAATATCATTGACTACCCTCGATCGGTCATAACTCCAGCATCGCAATCTTTTCTTGCAGCCAGAACCATCACGAGAGTTTAGCCTCAATGGGCGTAGCATACTGCTACTGTTCTAATGGCCAAGTTGTGTCATTTAAGGTTCTAAGGTTGTTGGTGCTTAATGACTCCTCAGAAGACCCATATTCTCCTCGTTGCAACACAAGGGATATCGGTACAGACCAAGGTGCCACACCAACGTATCCACTGTTTCACCCGTGTCGGTCTACGCCGGACAGGTCCCTCACAGCTTATGCTACCTAAACAGGGTATCCCCAGATCCGGGTTAGGATCTATGTAACTCCCATGCGACCCACAAATTTAAAGCAGACAAGTCAATATAATTGAAAACACAGTTATGAACTAACCCTAAGGTACACCTCACTTTATAAAGTATTCCCCAGCAGAGTCGCCAGTTCTGTGATCGGTGGATCTGGAACTGACTGTTTAACGCTGGTTCGCGAAATGTCGTGGAAGCAAGAGTCGCCACCGTCTTTTATTTTCTCCAAATGGAAAGGACAAAAGCACAGAAAAATTCCTTATAGAGATCGCTCTCGGTTCGGGAGGTAGGTTATAGAAAGGGAAGGTGTTAGCACCCTTTCTATCCATGGTTATCCATGGGCTCTCAGATACTTGCTCATTTGTGTTTTCAAAAATGGTTTGTTTGCTTTTCAACTGTGGGTTTTTAAAAAAGTTTCTTTGAAAATTCTAGTTCGACTCTTGTATCGGTCCTCAAGAGTGTTTGAAAAATTGCTTTCGAAAGTTTTTTGAAAATGTGTTGGTGTGAAAAGTATTTTTGATTTGTTTTGAAATTAGAGCAAGTATCTACGAGAACCTACCTACCCTAAGGAATTCGTCTGGGTAAATGTCCTTTAAAGTAGTGCCATCCCACCATTGAGAGGTAGGTAGCACCACCGTTGGAGGTGTTTGGGTCAATTCGAGGTTCGGGACATGGTGATCACCAGAGCAATGGGAAGACACCTTAGAAGCTACCCTCATGCCAGGTTCCCGGATCATGAGGACTTACTAAGACATCCTCTACTCGACGATCACCTTTCGAGGCAAGGCAACAGTGAGGCGTACCCTAGGGGTGGTGTGTGATTTGTGTGTCATGTTCATTTATTTTGTCTTGTTCATGTCAAAGTGATCTATGCGTTTGTTTTTATTTTGTCATTCATTCTTGCATGTCATTATTAACAGTTAAAAAGTGCGGAAATTAAAGTGCGGAAAGATAAATCCTACGCTATTACAAGGCGCGGGTCCACATCGCCAAAAGTTTCTCGAACCCGATTTGACAGAAAAATAAAGAAAGTAAAAGAAAATAAATTACAAAGCTTCGGGAGAGATACATAAATATTTAAACGGAAAAGAAATAAGTATGCGAATTGATAAGAAATTAAGAACGAGGGCGTTGGACCCTTTTGCAAAATTAAATTATATGGAATTAATTAATTAAAAAAAGAAAGAACTTGTTTTTTGGTATTTTTTTAGTATTTTAGGATTTAATAGAAAAAGGAATTAATTAAAATTAAATGCGAACCCTAATTCTATTTTATTTTTAATTTATTAAGAAAACATTGAATTTTAACCTAAATTAACCCTAATTTTTATATACAAATTTAATTATAAAAATAAATAAAATATTTAATTATTTAATTATTTATGAAAGAAAATTAAAAGGATGAAAAAAAATTACTAATTAAAACCCTAATTCTATGTTTTTTAGATTTTTATTAAAAGTATTAAAACTAAAACCTAATTTAAAAACTAAATTTAATTACATGCAAATTTATTTATGAAAATACTAGAAATAAAAATATTTATTATTTTAATTCTTTTCTGATTTTTTTATGGGTTTTTTATATTTTATGAAAATAATAAAGCTAATTAATAAAAACAATAAATAAATAAAAAATATAAATAATAAATATAATAAAGAAAGTGAAAAATATGCAAACCTAGGGGGGTTGTAGTCCCCAACATGGAGGTGAAAATTTAAGAATTCTGGCCCATTTAGCATGGTCCGTTTGACTTTTCCAGGCAACGTGCTGGCATGTTGACTCATGTTTATGGTGTTCCTCCAAGCTATGCCTTTGATCTGATGCTCCAGGACGCGTGGACGCTTGATTTTGTGGGTGTATGGTGCGTCCCAATATGGAATCTGCATGTGATCATTAATTGCAAAATAATAATGAGAATACTGAAGACCTGGGGCTCGAACCCAGGTCATGACTGTTACCAGCACCATCGCTTGCCACTGGACCAACTCACACGCGTTTAATATTAAACAATCAACAAATATTATAAAAGAAACAAAAGCGTTAGTGGGTCTTTGCGCGCGAATTTTTAAACCAGCCAATCGCCGCTTGCCACGAATTCATCTTCTTCGTTGTTTTTCTTTTACCTGAAATACATAAACAATGAGAAACGGTTTTTAAGCGTGGCTGTAGACACCATACAAGAAAATAACGATTAGCCACTAGACGCTCATAAATTGAGCGCGAGAGTTCCATTGTCTTCGTCCAAATGCGCTGATCACAACCATGGCACTGTGGTATCCTGATTTTGCCTTATCTTAAAACCCCTAATTCGAAACTCTGCAAACCCTAAAAATCAACAATGGTATATTTGCACACAACGCATAAAAACGCAATTAATTCACATGGTAAGCATCAGAATGCATCATTGAGTAAGAATACCTAAACTAAATGTCATGGAAATGCCTCAAAATCAAGATACGAGTATGCAATTTTATGAGAAAAATTTGGATTCTGTACAGTGATTTAAGGCTGTAGAATGGATGCTCTTGATCCAGGAAGTTTACTTGAAGTCCTTTGAAGGCAATAGGATGAAAATTTCGCCTTGAATCGTCCTGCAAAGATGTTTTCAGTTATGAGTTTTTTTGCAAAAAATTCCAAGTTTGATAATGGTTTTTCTGAGCAGCTGCGTGTGTAAAAGCATTAGGGTTGTGTTCCTTGTTTATGTATGAATCAATTAGGTCAACAAACTTGATCAGAATCTCTTGCAATCATGGTTTTAGAGATTTGATTTTTTTCAAGATTTTTTCCAATCTTTTTTCATGCAATTTTGTACCAATCATGATCCAATCAAACCAAATCCTTCCATATTGAATCATGCACGAATTATTGAGTAGATTATATGTGCAAAAAGATTTGATAGGTTAAGTTAAGTATTTTTCATATATTTAATTGATTTAAATGAATTATTATTAATAAAAATTCAAATAAATAAAATAAAAAATGAATAAAACTTCCCTTTGGGCCAAGTGGTCGTGCACATGCTTGGGACAATGAATTATGGAAGAAAAATGGGCCCATTAGCAATTTTAGGTCATTTGAATCAATGTTGACTTTTCAAAATATCCAAAAATTTCCCAACTTCCACAAGGCATAACTTGCTCAATTTTTAAGCTTTGCTCATGTTCTTGGACATTTTGGAAAGGTCTTTGAGTCCTCTAACCAATTTCTTTGGTCCCATGTCATTTTGATTTACCAATCTCAAGTTATGGCCTTTGACTTAAAGTCCCTTTTTGTTGACTTTTGAAAATGACCTATAATGTTGAAATTGATAACTTTTTGTGAGAGCATTTCTTGGACTTGAAGTATGAATATGGGTTGTAGGAAATGTCTTTCTCTTCAAAATGAGCTTTGGATGGGATTTTTCTGATAATCCATGTGAAAGTTATGCCCTGGTCAATTTACAGTTGACTTTTTCAACTGTCCAAATAAGGAAACTTTTGCATCTTGATGATTTTTGAGCCAAGCTTTGAGAATCATGATCAAGCATTGATCAAATGATGTTTGTGGCTTCAAAATGAGATGTTGACCAAAAATTTGAACTTTTGACTGTCAAATGACCATTTTGCCCCTACAGTTGACTGTAGTGCAATTAGGGTTTTTGACTGTGCAATTTTGAGCTGAATGTCTTGAAACTTTGTATGAGGATGCTTGACCATAATTGTAGGCATATGAGACTTGATTGGGCCCTTGGAAACTTCATTTTCTTGATCAGAACACAAACCCTAATCTTGACTGTTCATGAGGCCCTTGCACTGTGCAGCCCTTGGGGAATTTTGGAGCTTTGACTTGGCAAATCTTTGAAGAATATGGGAGGGCAAATTTTGGGGTACAACAGTTGCCCCTGTTCAATCTTCTTAGACCTGAGGATGCAGATTGGCTGACGTGCCTTTCGTAATCCGAAGGTGGAAGATGATTGAACACTAGAGTGCCCAGAAATTTGCGCTCACATAGTAGCAGTGATGGTGGAAATGGGCTTGCAGATGCCATTTAGAGGTTGATGAATAGGATGATGGGCTTATAGATGCCATCTGGATGTTGATTGCGTAAGAGATTCCTTAGCGAGAACCTGTATACCTGCAAAATAGAAAATGATTACCTGACACGTTGCAGGAGCTGATTTTCAGATGCTTGGTATAGATGTGTCCTGACTGGTTACAGGAGCTGAGTCTGGAGCTTCACAAGATGATGAATGAACCAGGGATGGTTACTACCTTAGCATGAATGGTAAGAGAGCCTTGGGTGACTTTAACTTCAACAACGCTCGTTGAAAAAAAATCTTGGTGGGAATTACCATCTTTGCAGTATCGGGAAGAGAACCAAAGGAAATTATAACCTGGCAGGGAATTACATCTCACGCACCGTCGGGGAGAGGACCAAAGGGATTTATAACCGTCGGGGAGAGGACCAAAGGCAATCATAACCTGAAAGGGAATTACATCTCACGCACCGTCGGGGAGAGGACCATAGGAAATTATAACCTGATAACTTCTACTGAGTCTTCATCAGAAAAATCTGTTGGGAGTCGATTTAGCTGGACTAGAGAAGGCCTTGGACTGGATAAGAAATCTTTTGAGTCGATTAACTGAACCGGTCTAGGTCTTGAAATGTCTTCAACAGATACACCCTGGCAAGATACAGGAATCGGATCTGGACTTAGTAAGGTTGGTGAGTTGTCTCTACTGACAGGTTATCCTCATGGACGAGTGGTCTTTAACAACGAGTGTCTATAACGATGAGTGTCTATGACGACGAGTGTCTATAACGACGAGTGTTTATAACGACGAGTGTCTATAACGACGAGTGTCTATAACGACGAGTGTCTATAACGACGAGTGTCTATAACGACGAGTGTCTATGACGACGAGTGTCTATAACGACGAGTGTCTATGACGACGAGTGTCTATAACGACAAGTGTCTATAACGACGAGTGTCTATGACGACGAGTGTCTATAACGACGAGTGTCCATAACGACGAGTGTCTATGACGACGAGTGTCTATAACAACGAGTATCTATAACGACGAGTGTCTATGACGACGAGTGTCTATGACGATGAGTGTCTATGACGACGAGTGTCTATGACGACGAGTGTCTATGACGACGAGTGTTTATGACGACGAGTGTCTATGACGACGAGTGTCTATGACGACGAGTGTCTATGACGACGAGTGTCTATAACGACGAGTGGAAGTAATTTTAACTGGACTTGTCTTCTTTTGCCTGGATTTGTCTACTTTGACTGAATTTGTCTTCTCTGACTGAATTTGTCTTCTCTGACCGGATTGGTCTCTTTTGGCTATATTTGTCTACTTTGACTGAATTTGTCTTCTCTGACCGGATTGGTCTCTTTTGACTATATTTGTCTACCCTGACATAGCTGATCATTTAACTGTATCCTTCCTGAAAGGTAAAGGTCAGTCATATGCAGTGCATGATATGGATCAAGCAACGACATAAATGAGATTGTATGACATGATGCGTATATGCATGTATCATGATGTATGAAAATGTGATGTTTATGAATGTATCTTCGTCTTGGGGAAAGTATATCCTTGACGGGTGCCGGGAAGTTAAATCCTGGGCTGATGTTGAAGAATAAGCTTTTGCTCCCGCTGGAGATGCTAGTTGCAAGAATACCGGTAGGAGAAGATGACTCCGTTGAGGAATAAACTTGGCGAATGGAAGATTCTGCGGGGAGAACAGTACTCTAACGATCTTACTGGGAAAACATGCTCTGTGGGGAGAGAGGTACTTTGCTGAGTTGTTGAAAATAACTTTGCTGGGGATACCCTTGGAAGCGTTAATGGACTTCGCTGGGGATAAGAAGACTTCGTCGAGGACGCTCTTTCCGTGGCTTCTGGCTGAGGATAACCCAGTTATATCCTGGTAAGGAAATAACTCTTTGAATAAAGCCGGGCGACGCGCTCGTGCTGCAGGGAGTGAAGGTATCTTGGTCGCATTCTTCAGCTGAACTTACCTTGGCACTTCGGTGGACAGGGCAACCAGATTGTTTAGACAACTCTTTATTGCCCCTGTTTCAGTGGGAGAGGAAGACCTATGAGGTGCTGATAATCGTTGATGTACAAACCTTCTTCTGGCAGGCAGGTGATGAGATGGTAGGACATAGTCGTACGCTTTGATCCCTAACTTTTGCCTGGACCGCCCTTTCGGGTTTTCGGTCCACCGGGATACCCATTTTTGCCCAAGCCGCCTTTTCAGGTTTTCGACTTGCCGGGTGTGCAGATTTTTTTATTTCATCCCTCATTTTGCCCGAACCCTTTTGGTTCGCCGGGAAGCCCTTATTTTCGCCTAGGCATGTCAGCCTAGCGGGTCTTTAATTTTGCGTAGTATCTTTCCGACTATGTCCACGCTTTCGGAATGTAGGGTGC
This sequence comes from Vicia faba, assembly GCA_948472305.1. Classification (NCBI taxonomy): domain Eukaryota; kingdom Viridiplantae; phylum Streptophyta; class Magnoliopsida; order Fabales; family Fabaceae; genus Vicia; species Vicia faba. The sequence goes on from OX451737.1 coordinate 1,131,189,413, forward strand.
TGCCCCTGTTAGAAGTGTTTTGTCATGCCACCAGAATATCTTCGTTTGATCGCCCAATGCCCCAAGTGATCCAGATTGGAGATCTGCCCCAAGCTGGTTGGCCTTTTGAGAGATTCTCTGAATCTTGACTTAACTGCCCCAGATGATGGACAATGATCATGCCATGCCCCTTGATTGGAGGTGCTTTTGTTTATTAGACATTCGTCATGTGAATTTCTCTGCTGTTCGAACAAATAGTCATATGCAAACAATGTTATATCAAAAATGCAAAGCTTATGCCTGTCTTGAAGATTTTGAAAATGCAGTTTTTTAATAAAACAAGTGAGTTCTTTTGTAAACTGTGATGTCAAACTCGTTATTTCACTGCGAGCCTTAAGGAGTCAGGATACCTTTGTAACAGTATACTTTCGAACTAACCCATGCTTCAGCTAGGACTTTTTAGGGTTGGAGCGTGGCCTGGTTCACGGTTTAAGAAACAAAGGGTAGAGGCTCAAATTTTATTTGTACCCACCCGCTCTTCGTGATGTTCTCCAAACCTAAACTCAGTTGATCCTACGTTAGACCTTGCTCGAGTCTTTGCTTTGATGTTCCAATGATGGTTCCGCTATTGATGATAACTCTGAATAGGCAGTCATTTTTGTTTTTGTCGAGGGTTTGTAGGACCTCTTTCTTCTTTGATTTTGTTATCCCTATTTTTTTTTTTTTTTTTTTGCCTGAGCTATTTCCTTTTTTGGAATTACAGTCAGCGGGATGCCCCAGTTTTGTAAGTCTCCTTCATGGGTTTTGACTTAATGGGTTTTTATTTTTGAGATATAATGACTGCCTTTCTTCATTGATTATTCGGAACCATCACTGTCTTCTTTTTTTCGTAAGGACCTCTTTGGTGCCATTCGTTATGCACTCGGATCAACTGAGAGACTACCCTGCCCCAGGTTATGATAAAGGGTTTTAATTTTCGAAAAGAAAAACTCCTACTTCTTTGGCTCAGAGGGGTTGACGAGGGATTATCATCCTTATAACTCCAGTGTTTAGGGATTTGAAACAATGCATGTACCTCATCAGCGGGGTCTGTTCAAAAGCATACTATAAATGTCGTGGCATCGTTTTCGTCATCCTCCGTCAAGAGGCTTGGAATTATTAATCGAGAGTTGATCATCACAAAAATATGAAAACAGTTTGCATATAGTGAATACGAGATTATTGCTTCAAAACAGACATGTGTAATGCATTAATGAAATAACAACGTTTAGCATGAATAAATGTTTGAACAATCAAAAGAAAATTACAAATTGAACATTCGAATGAACAAAAGTATTCCAATCCTAGCCATGTCTTGGCAAGGGAGCAGTGATCACATTCGGAGTCTCTGGAGAGTCGAACTGGACTTCCTTTGCGTCAATCAGATCTTGAACCCTGTTTCTCAAAGTCCAGCAGTCATCTGTAGCATGCCTCGGGCTGTCAGAATGATAGGCGCAACGAGCATTGGGATTATACATTGAAGGTGTTCTGTTAGGATTCTTCGGGGGATCCATGAGAGTTACCAACTTGGTTTCCAGCAGTTGTGGCAATATTTGTGACAAGGTCATGTCGAGGGGAGTAAATTGTCTCTTAGGTCTTTCTTCCCTTTGTTGATTGTGACGCTGAGGAGCACCGGCCGACTTTGCAATAGTTACTGCGTTGACAACACTAGATTCTCTCTTGGATGGTTTCTTCTCAGTGTTCGAGGAGTCACCATTCTGTATTTTCCCTGACTTGATGCCAGCTTCTATTCTTTCCCCGGTCAAGATCAGATCTGTAAACCCAGCAGCAGAATTCCCAATCAGGTGGTTGAAGAATGGACCAGACAGGGTCCCCAAGAACATGTCGACGAGCTCGCGGTCAGTCAGAGGTGGTTGTACCCTTCCAGCAAGGTCCCTCCATTTTTGGGCATATTCTTTGAAACCTTCACCCGTACCCATAGATATCCCCTGAAGCTGAGTGCGCGTGGGAGCGAGGTCGACATTGTACTGGTACTGCTTGTAGAATGCAGTGGCTAAGTCTTCCTAGGTACGGATGTTGGCTCCATTCAGTTGATAGAACCAGTCAAGCTGAGTCCCTGAAAGACTTTCCTGGAAAAAGTGGATCCATAAGTTCCTGTCGGCCGTGTAGGGCTGGATCCTCCTCATGTATGACCTGAGATGCAGCTTTGGACAGGATGCCCCGTCGTATTTTGCAAAGGCAGGTGCCTTGAATTTGTGCGGGATCACTACCCCAGAAGACAAACCTAGATCCTCGAAGTCCAGGCCAGGCACTTTTTGTGTCTCCATAGCACTTAGCCGGTCTTCCAACTGTTTGTACCTATCCTCAGCCGGAGGGTGCTGTTCGTCATTGAAATCTCTCATTGTCGGAGACCACTGGACTGGGAACCCTTTCCTCTTGATGACTGCCTTTCCCCACAGATGGAGTTGTCCTCTCAGCTTCATCCTGCAGAGTGTTCCCAGATCTGCGTCTAGGGCTGAACAAAACAGTCCTCTTCTTCTTCTTTTCCTTCTTCAAGAGCAGAGCCTTCAGATCTTGTTGCCCCTGGGTCAAATTCATGATCAGCCCTTGGAACTGGGCGTTCTGAGTCTGGAGGGCCTTGATAGTGTGCTCGGTTGAGGATTCAGGATTCATGACGAGACTGCTGAAATAAACAGCGAAGAAGGTAAGCAACCTGCAGAGAAAGGGTACCTGTTATGCAATGATATGTATGATATGCATGCAATGATTTCAAGGACCTCGAGGGGTAAACAAATTGTTAGAGTTGGAAACTGGTAACTTGATTGAAGGTACTTCATGTTGTTGAGAGTCCTTCTTCAAGGGTCAAAGGCTCACCATATCCAGTGGGTCATAGCCCCTGACAACCTTGTCTAGAGGAAAATAAATCCCCTTTGCCCCTTGCTGGACAGTTGGTTCATCATGACCTGCATCACAAGCCCTTGAGATCCTTGAAATGGGTTAAGATGTATGCAATGATATGATGTTATGGTATGCATGGGGTAATGTAAGTAACCCTGTTATGAGTCCCAATTAAGGACTGCAAAACAAAACCTGCAAGAAACTCAAGTAAAACCTGTCATGAGTCCCAATTAAGGACTATAAACAGAACCTGCAAGTAGTTAGTACACCCTGTTATGAGTCCCAATTAAGGACTATAAACAAAACCTGCAAGATACTTAGTAAACCCAGTTACGAGTCCCAATTAAGGACTATAAACAAAACCTGCAAGTAGTTCATGTGTCAGATAGATAACAAGCATGCAAGTAGTCAAGTACGAGGGCACGCAAGTCACACAAGAGAAGCCCTTAGAGTTTAAGGCCAGCATGAGGTCTAGGTATTACCCTCTTTCAGTTTGTTGGTTCATACCTGTCCTATCAAAGTAACCGGGTTCTTAGAGGATCCCAATATCATTGACTACCCTCGATCGGTCATAACTCCAGCATCGCAATCTTTTCTTGCAGCCAGAACCATCACGAGAGTTTAGCCTCAATGGGCGTAGCATACTGCTACTGTTCTAATGGCCAAGTTGTGTCATTTAAGGTTCTAAGGTTGTTGGTGCTTAATGACTCCTCAGAAGACCCATATTCTCCTCGTTGCAACACAAGGGATATCGGTACAGACCAAGGTGCCACACCAACGTATCCACTGTTTCACCCGTGTCGGTCTACGCCGGACAGGTCCCTCACAGCTTATGCTACCTAAACAGGGTATCCCCAGATCCGGGTTAGGATCTATGTAACTCCCATGCGACCCACAAATTTAAAGCAGACAAGTCAATATAATTGAAAACACAGTTATGAACTAACCCTAAGGTACACCTCACTTTATAAAGTATTCCCCAGCAGAGTCGCCAGTTCTGTGATCGGTGGATCTGGAACTGACTGTTTAACGCTGGTTCGCGAAATGTCGTGGAAGCAAGAGTCGCCACCGTCTTTTATTTTCTCCAAATGGAAAGGACAAAAGCACAGAAAAATTCCTTATAGAGATCGCTCTCGGTTCGGGAGGTAGGTTATAGAAAGGGAAGGTGTTAGCACCCTTTCTATCCATGGTTATCCATGGGCTCTCAGATACTTGCTCATTTGTGTTTTCAAAAATGGTTTGTTTGCTTTTCAACTGTGGGTTTTTAAAAAAGTTTCTTTGAAAATTCCAGTTCGACTCTTGTATCGGTCCTCAAGAGTGTTTGAAAAATTGCTTTCGAAAGCTTTTTGAAAATGTGTTGGTGTGAAAAGTATTTTTGATTTGTTTTGAAATTAGAGCAAGTATCTACGAGAACCTACCTACCCTAAGGAATTCGTCTGGGTAAATGTCCTTTAAAGTAGTGCCATCCCACCATTGAGAGGTAGGTAGCACCACCGTTGGAGGTGTTTGGGTCAATTCGAGGTTCGGGACATGGTGATCACCAGAGCAATGGGAAGACACCTTAGAAGCTACCCTCATGCCAGGTTCCCGGATCATGAGGACTTACTAAGACATCCTCTACTCGACGATCACCTTTCGAGGCAAGGCAACAGTGAGGCGTACCCTAGGGGTGGTGTGTGATTTGTGTGTCATGTTCATTTATTTTGTCTTGTTCATGTCAAAGTGATCTATGCGTTTGTTTTTATTTTTTCATTCATTCTTGCATGTCATTATTAACAGTTAAAAAGTGCAGAAATTAAAGTGCGGAAAGATAAATCCTACGCTATTACAAGGCGCGGGTCCACATCGCCAAAAGTTTCTCGAACCCGATTTGACAGAAAAATAAAGAAAGTAAAAGAAAATAAATTACAAAGCTTCGGGAGAGATACATAAATATTTAAACGGAAAAGAAATAAGTATGCGAATTGATAAGAAATTAAGAACGAGGGCGTTGGACCCTTTTGCAAAATTAAATTATATGGAATTAATTAATTAAAAAAAGAAAGAACTTGTTTTTTGGTATTTTTTTAGTATTTTAGGATTTAATAGAAAAAGGAATTAATTAAAATTAAATGCGAACCCTAATTCTATTTTATTTTTAATTTATTAAGAAAACATTGAATTTTAACCTAAATTAACCCTAATTTTTATATACAAATTTAATTATAAAAATAAATAAAATATTTAATTATTTAATTATTTATGAAAGAAAATTAAAAGGATGAAAAAAAATTACTAATTAAAACCCTAATTCTATGTTTTTTAGATTTTTATTAAAAGTATTAAAACTAAAACCTAATTTAAAAACTAAATTTAATTACATGCAAATTTATTTATGAAAATACTAGAAATAAAAATATTTATTATTTTAATTCTTTTCTGATTTTTTTATGGGTTTTTTATATTTTATGAAAATAATAAAGCTAATTAATAAAAACAATAAATAAATAAAAAATATAAATAATAAATATAATAAAGAAAGTGAAAAATATGCAAACCTAGGGGGGTTGTAGTCCCCAACATGGAGGTGAAAATTTAAGAATTCTGGCCCATTTAGCATGGTCCGTTTGACTTTTCCAGGCAACGTGCTGGCATGTTGACTCATGTTTATGGTGTTCCTCCAAGCTATGCCTTTGATCTGATGCTCCAGGACGCGTGGACGCTTGATTTTGTGGGTGTATGGTGCGTCCCAATATGGAATCTGCATGTGATCATTAATTGCAAAATAATAATGAGAATACTGAAGACCTGGGGCTCGAACCCAGGTCATGACTGTTACCAGCACCATCGCTTGCCACTGGACCAACTCACACGCGTTTAATATTAAACAATCAACAAATATTATAAAAGAAACAAAAGCGTTAGTGGGTCTTTGCGCGCGAATTTTTAAACCAGCCAATCGCCGCTTGCCACGAATTCATCTTCTTCGTTGTTTTTCTTTTACCTGAAATACATAAACAATGAGAAACGGTTTTTAAGCGTGGCTGTAGACACCATACAAGAAAATAACGATTAGCCACTAGACGCTCATAAATTGAGCGCGAGAGTTCCATTGTCTTCGTCCAAATGCGCTGATCACAACCATGGCACTGTGGTATCCTGATTTTGCCTTATCTTAAAACCCCTAATTCGAAACTCTGCAAACCCTAAAAATCAACAATGGTATATTTGCACACAACGCATAAAAACGCAATTAATTCACATGGTAAGCATCAGAATGCATCATTGAGTAAGAATACCTAAACTAAATGTCATGGAAATGCCTCAAAATCAAGATACGAGTATGCAATTTTATGAGAAAAATTTGGATTCTGTACAGTGATTTAAGGCTGTAGAATGGATGCTCTTGATCCAGGAAGTTTACTTGAAGTCCTTTGAAGGCAATAGGATGAAAATTTCGCCTTGAATCGTCCTGCAAAGATGTTTTCAGTTATGAGTTTTTTTGCAAAAAATTCCAAGTTTGATAATGGTTTTTCTGAGCAGCTGCGTGTGTAAAAGCATTAGGGTTGTGTTCCTTGTTTATGTATGAATCAATTAGGTCAACAAACTTGATCAGAATCTCTTGCAATCATGGTTTTAGAGATTTGATTTTTTTCAAGATTTTTTCCAATCTTTTTTCATGCAATTTTGTACCAATCATGATCCAATCAAACCAAATCCTTCCATATTGAATCATGCACGAATTATTGAGTAGATTATATGTGCAAAAAGATTTGATAGGTTAAGTTAAGTATTTTTCATATATTTAATTGATTTAAATGAATTATTATTAATAAAAATTCAAATAAATAAAATAAAAAATGAATAAAACTTCCCTTTGGGCCAAGTGGTCGTGCACATGCTTGGGACAATGAATTATGGAAGAAAAATGGGCCCATTAGCAATTTTAGGTCATTTGAATCAATGTTGACTTTTCAAAATATCCAAAAATTTCCCAACTTCCACAAGGCATAACTTGCTCAATTTTTAAGCTTTGCTCATGTTCTTGGACATTTTGGAAAGGTCTTTGAGTCCTCTAACCAATTTCTTTGGTCCCATGTCATTTTGATTTACCAATCTCAAGTTATGGCCTTTGACTTAAAGTCCCTTTTTGTTGACTTTTGAAAATGACCTATAATGTTGAAATTGATAACTTTTTGTGAGAGCATTTCTTGGACTTGAAGTATGAATATGGGTTGTAGGAAATGTCTTTCTCTTCAAAATGAGCTTTGGATGGGATTTTTCTGATAATCCATGTGAAAGTTATGCCCTGGTCAATTTACAGTTGACTTTTTCAACTGTCCAAATAAGGAAACTTTTGCATCTTGATGATTTTTGAGCCAAGCTTTGAGAATCATGATCAAGCATTGATCAAATGATGTTTGTGGCTTCAAAATGAGATGTTGACCAAAAATTTGAACTTTTGACTGTCAAATGACCATTTTGCCCCTACAGTTGACTGTAGTGCAATTAGGGTTTTTGACTGTGCAATTTTGAGCTGAATGTCTTGAAACTTTGTATGAGGATGCTTGACCATAATTGTAGGCATATGAGACTTGATTGGGCCCTTGGAAACTTCATTTTCTTGATCAGAACACAAACCCTAATCTTGACTGTTCATGAGGCCCTTGCACTGTGCAGCCCTTGGGGAATTTTGGAGCTTTGACTTGGCAAATCTTTGAAGAATATGGGAGGGCAAATTTTGGGGTACAACACTTTGCTAAAGGATGTGAGGAATGTCAGAAACATGCAGGGATTCAACATGCCCCTGCAAGTGAGTTGCATTCGATCATCAAACCATGGCCATTTAGAGGATGGGCATTAGATTTGATAGGAGAAATAAACCCTGCTTCGTCTAAAGGACAGAAATACATCTTGGTAGGAATAGATTATTTTACCAAGTGGATCGAAGCTATACCACTAATAGTTGCTGATCAAGAGGCTATTATTGAGTTTATACAGAAGCACATTATCTATAGGTTCGGATTGCCAGAGAGCATAACCACATACCAAGGCTCTGTGTTTACTGGTAGAAAGATGCAAGAATTTGCCCAAGAAATGGGGTTTAGATTGCTAACGTCAACGCCATATTATGCTCAAGCAAACGGTCAAGTCGAAGCAGCCAATAAAGTGATAATAGGATTAATCAAGAAACATATTGGTAAAAAGCCAAGAAACTGGCACAAAACTTTGGACCAAATATTATGGGCCTGTAGAACATCTCCTAAGGAGGCTACTAACACTACGCCTTTCCAACTCACATTTGGTCATGATGCAGTGTTGCCAGTAGAAATTCATCTACAATCAGTTTGAATTCAGAGACAAAACGAAATCCCAGCTGCATTATATTGGGAAATGATGATGAATGAATTAGTTGAGTTGGACGAAATTAGATTACATGCATTGGAAATTTTGATGAGACAAAAAGAAAGAGTGGCCAGAACATACAACAAAAGGGTGAAGAAAAAATTATTCATTATTAATGACTTAGTTTGGAAAGTCATATTGCCCATGGACAAGAAAAATAAAGCATTAGGTAAATGGTCACCTCATTGGGAAGGACCTTTTCGAATATTAAAAGTATTCTCAAACAATGCATACGAAATCAAAGAACTGGTGGATGATAAGCGTATCCTAAAGGTTAATGGGAAATATTTAAAGAAATATAAGCCACGCCTGCAGGAGATTCGAATAGTAACAACGTAACCAAGATATTATAAAAAGGCCAAAATGGCAAGATGAGATGCCAAAATGGCGTTGTTCGAATATTACATATAAGAAACCAAATTGTAGTCAAATAAACACTGAAATTTAGAAATAAGAGTTATTTTTCAATCGGTTGAAAGTGCTTCGAAATGATTCAAGTCTCTGCTGAGCGAAACGCCTGGCTCCTTCCAAGGTTGCCACTTCTCCTTTAAGTTGTTCTGCAGTTTCCATTTCTGCAAGCCCCTGGTTGAGAAGCTCTTCGAATTGGTTACCAGCAGTATTGGTTTCGAAGGCTATTTGTTGTTCTTTAGCCTCCTTAACCTTCTGTTGAAGTTCCAGAATCTGCCTTTCCCAAAGAAGTATGGACTCAGCTTGAGCCTCATAATCAGTTTTCGTCTGCTTTAGATGCATAGCTTGATCCTCAGCTTCTTGAGAGAGTTTCAAAGCTTGTTCATAAGCAACATCCATTGCAATGCGTTTTTCCTGAACCTTCTTGGCAGCAGATTCATCTTGGAGAAGGTAACCAGTTATGTTGTCCAGCAAAGACTGAAGATCGAACAAGAGAGTACTAACTGGCAAGGAGCAGGTAGCAAGATTGACCTTTGTAAGCAACTCCTTCATAGTATAGCAAGCAGTGCTATCTTGTTTGAGCACTTCGAATATATCCACATTGAGAATTGTTTTCCTGATCTTATTAAGAAGTACAATTCTTTCATCTGTGGGAAGAGGATAGTTGGTCGAACTTGTGCCAGTCCTAGCGAGTGGGATGTCCCTTTGAGCCAGCTTTGCCTTCATGTACCCAATAGGGTCATTTCGTCTCAGGAGTGCAAGCTCCTCGTCAGTCATTCGAGACAAAGAGGATTGAGGGAGTTCCACACGTAGGGGAGTCACGTCCATTTCAACCTCCATGGGTTTGTTGGTTGCATCACCATCCCCTTCATTCGTTTCGTGCTCGTGATCTTCTTCATCATCATGCAAGTCCACCACTTCGATGTCTTCCTTTTCACTGCTATTTGCATTGGACTCCGTCCCAACAGTCGAACCAATATTAGCATCCTCCTCCTCAGACTCTTCGTCTGCAGATTCTTCGTCTCTTTGGCCAGAATCAGCTTTCTCTCCTTCAGTTTGAGTGTCCTTTGGATCCTCTTGAAGGGTTTCAAGAGGGGACTTTTGAAGAGAAGCTCTTTGCAAATCTTCTGCAGATGTTTGAAGTGGTGTTTCGTTTGTCTCTTTCAGAGGAATAGAGGTGCCTTGATCATCCTGCTGTTCAGAAGTTCCAGCCAGAACCGCCATATTGGAGGAACCTTTGTTCTGTACAAGGTTGCTGGAATCTCCTTGAGGAGAGGAGTTGAGTGGAGCAGCAACTTTGGATGGTAAGTTCGAAGTAGTGGAAGCTGGATTCAAGATGTTCTGCAAGGAGCAAAAGAATGTTAAAAACATGCACCAAGGTAATAAGAAATTATTATTTTCAAAGAGATTTAAAGTTCGATTTACCTGTGGACTCTCGGAGGAGAGGTTACTAGCTATGCGTTCCAACATTACGTTGGAGGTCGAAGGTGGAATTTTGGATTTGGGTGAGGGAGCAGCATCCCTGGAATCAAGTCCAGAGACACTAGTTGGAACGGTACTTTTCGAAATATCTTTCTTCTGCTTCTTCTTCGAAGCAGTTGGTAAGTTTCCTCCAGCCTTGGGGTCTTCCCTAGTGGTATTTGATTTCCGCTTCTTGGGAGTAGTAGGAGGAAGTTTGTTGGTCTGAAAATATTTAAACAAAGAGTTAGATGCAAACCATAAAACATGAGTGAATTCGAAACATCAAGGCTAAGTGATTACCGTTGGAGTTGGAACACTGGTTGTTGTTGGTATTGTTGTTGTTGTTGTGGTTGCAGCAATGGTTGTTGTTTCGGATGGAGTCACTTTGTCAGTAGTTTCGATGGAGGCTTGAGAGGCGCTCCCTTCTTTCGACTTCGAGGCGGCTGTCTTTATCCTGATGGCTGAAAATCGAAACAATTAAAGCAAAGGTTAAAGATATGGAAAATGAAAAACGTTTGGGATTTTCCCAAGCATTCGCACCTGTGCCTTGATCAGATTTAATTGACATGGCAGAAAGGTCGTATCGAAGGTGTCCTGGGAAATCGTGGAGCCAGTGTCGAGCCCATGTCACAGTCTCAGATGGCTTTGGTTTCCTTTGAAGATGTTTGAACATCTCTTTGCAAGTGAACCACCAAGGATATGGGGGAAACCAAGCCAGAGCCAGTTCTGAGGTAGGTAGTCTAGGAAATTTAGGTGGATGCATTTCGAATGCCAACCTATACCTATCCTCAGGTGACAACCCTGAAGGAAGTTTTAACTTAGAAACTTTTTGTTTGAATTTTTCCTTCAAGGTCTCAGCCGCTTGATGCACAGTGGATTCCAAGCGCGTGGGGTCATAAGTAGTTTCAAAATAATTTTGAAAAGCTTTAATCTCTTTGGCATGAGTAAACATACCTTTCTTGGCTGGTACCTGCACATCGAAGGCATCAATTAGTTTCTGTTGAATTGTAAGTGTATCGAACATATAAGTTTGATAAAACTTGGTCCACCATTCCAGAAACCCTTTGGCTGTGAGATGGGTAGGTTTGAAGGTTATTAGCTCAAACTGGGCAAAGCCTTGGTATTGTTCTTGCTGTATTTTGGCTTCCCGTGCCTTGAAAGTTCGCCCAGAGGTAATGGCACTCTCAGTTTGAAATAAGGGTTCAGGAATTAGTTGGCATAAGCCAAACTGTCTCGAAACAAAATTTGGCTGGTAAGCGAAAAGGAAAATCTGATTCTTGGCAGGAGTTATTCTTGAAGAAATGAGTCTAGGTAGCAAAAAAGCTCTCCATACATCCTGAATCTCCTTGCTCTTGACAGCTTCTGAGAGAGCCATGGTGAACCAGGAAGGTCCATGAGCCCTCGAAGCAAAAGGCACCATGGTCTCTTCGAACTTATGCCTTTTGGAGAATATCATGATGTACTTCGAGAATAGGACTTTGAAGTCATCTTTATCGTCATTTGGAGTTAATCTTCGCAGCCTAGTGCCTTCGACTATTCTATCAGTTATCTCAGGGTCTTGTTCATCAATGGTGTTGGCAGTTGACAAGGAGGGTTCGAACATGGCATTTAGCCATAGCTGAAGTAACCAAAAAGGGCCAGCCAACAGGATATTTTTGGAGGTATGAGATTTTAGGCTCGAAACAGCTGACCTTAGGCTTTCATAAAGGTCAACTAAGAGCAGTTCACTTAAGCACACTCTTCGATTTTCATGAAAATCCCTAGCTAAAGGAATAAACCTACTGGATACCTGTAGGGATCTACTGCAGAAGACGTATCTTGACAGCCATAGGGTTAGGAAAGCAATGTGTTCTACATCAGACACACTGTCTCCCTCAGCATGGTAGTGACTGATAAACTTGGAAAAACTTGCTAGTTTGACTTCGAAGTCGATTATACTTGAATGTTCTTCGTTGTCAGGGATATATGTTTCTCCTACTGGTGATAGCCCAGTGATGGCCGCTATGTCGAAGAAGGTAGGGGTGATCATTCCACCAGGGAGATGGAAAGTATTATAGGTACTGTCCCAGAAATAGAGGGACGCGAATAACAAAGGGTGGCTGTAAGTGAAACCAGGCTTCGATAGCTTAATCAAGTTGTAGATACCTAATTCTTCCCATTGCTGAGATTTCTTAGCTTCTACCTTCTTGAACCAGTTTTGATAAGCAGTATCGGAGGTGGGGCAAGATCGAAACAGTTTAAAATTACTTTTTACATAGTCTAATACAAAAGGGTCCTTAGGAGGAACAGTTGGATTTTCTATGGTGTTTGAGCCAGAAGATTCTATTGCCTTAGGGGCGTCCATTTTGTTAAACAAGGGTTTGAAACTATAGCAAGCTGGGAAAATTGTCCTGGTATCTTTTAGAATTTCAAAAACCGTAAGAGGGCCCATTAAAGCTAACCTCTTACCAGCAACGGTGGTAGGAATGAGTACCTGTGATGCATAAAGCATTTCTTTTTCCTTTGAGATCATCTGGGGAGCAAGAACGGATTGACCTTGGTGAGTGATAACCTTACTTTCCATTGTAGTTCCTGCAGTTTTTCCCTTCTTCTTGGAAACCTTTTTGAGTTGGGATGAAGTAGAAGAAGACATTTTTGAAGGATGTTGAAAGCTTAGGGTTTTTGGCGAGAGAAGAAGGATAAAAGATTCAGAATGTAGAAAGAAAAGAAAAAGACTAAGTTGATGATGTTTTATAATGTGGAAGTTTAAGCATCCACTGAATGAGGGTGTGATACGTGGAAATCATGGGTTGGTTTGATGAAGAGGTGGCGTAAAGTTAACATGGGTAATAGGCGTGATTAAAGATAATCATTGTTTGTAACTGCACCATACTGTGAAGTGGCTCCAGGCGGTTAAGGAATCCAAAAAGTGTTATGATTGACGTGACTGGAGTCAAATGCATTAAATGTTACGATGATTCGAAGGTCGCATCAAAATCTTGTGTAGATGTTTAAAATAGGTATTTCTCAGAGAGATCGAAATACATATTTTAAAGGGGCATTTTGTTGGCTGAAGATTTTGATAATATTATTATAAGCCAAGTGAATTGGACGTTTTGATCGAAATAAAACAAAGCGTCATGTTTCGAAGTAGCAGAAGCAGTGTTTCGAATAGGCATATCAAAGCTTGGAGCTTCGAGTGGAAATTATGGGAACATATCTAAAGAAGTCTCGAAATGACAACAAGGTTGTGTCTGAGAAGTGCGTTCGAAGCGGAGAAGTACCAAAACATTTGAAGTTCAAATGAAAGCGGGACATTCGAAGTTTGAAATTTATGTGCTGGAGCATTTAGAGACACGTGGAAACAAGAGAGAGGCATTGTTCTGCATGTTCTGAACGTGGCATAATCTTATAGCAAGACCGTTATGGTCGAATTAGTATAAATAGAAGTCTTAGTATTAGAATTTTGTGTGTCATATCTATTGTACTAAATACTCAGTAACATTCAAATTACCACTAGGCAAGGGAAACGAATGCAAGAGCAATGTACGTATGATAGCACCACATGTTTATGATTTAATGAAAACCTTTTATCATTCCCAGTACTTTCCTTTATCTTCCTGCCAAATACCATTTACAAGTTTTCTCATTTAAAGTCTTTTATTCGAAATCTTTTCATTAAAGCCTTACATTTTAATGCTTTCTTTACATTTCAAACACTTTACATTTCAGAAAACTGTCATACTTTTCATGCCTTTATCTTCAAGTTTTATCCTTCGAACGCCTATTTTTACTTAAAGTCATTTTATAGATTTCTTGCATTAAACGCTTTCTTCATATTTCGAATCTTTTACGTTCCAGAGCATCTTTTACATTAACTATTTTTATAATTCGAAGCCATTTATTTTGCTTTTTATGCAATTTTACATGTCTTTACAATTAACATTTATTCATGCAATTTAGTTTCGTGCACATGTATTTTGATTACACCTTTAGATCTTTAAGAGAGAAATCGAAATAAGTCAAACACCTATACAACACTCAAATACCAACCATGAATATCTGTTTGATCATGAGAGTTACCCTAATGACCAAGGAGTCCTAGGATCAATCTAGTTGATCCCGTGAGTTACCAGAGAAATTGAATAACAGTCAGTAAGTTTATTCGATAGTTTGGAAGACTAGCGGTTGTTTACCAGAAATCACTGGAAACACCAGTACACCTTTTTTTCTGGCTCAAATTAAATCGACCAAAGATTTATTCTGATGCTTCTCCCAGTTAAAGTCAAGGCAACATTTTCTGGCTCAGTTTAAATCAACCATAGATTTATTCTGATACTTCTTCCAATTTAAGTAAACAATTACTTTGGATGGCATCTATAAGCCCATCTCCGATGACTTCCTGTCACCTCTCCAAATAGCATCTATAAGCCTGTTCCCGGTACAACCAACCAACAACGTTACCTCTTGCACAGGCGAGTGCAAATTTCTGGGCACTTAAGTGTTCAATCATCTCCTACCTTCAAGTCACGAATGGAGGACATGCCAATCTGACTCTTCAGGTTTAAGAAGATTGAACAGGGGCAACTGTTATACCCCAAAATTTTCCCTCCCATTTTTCTTCAAGGCATTCTTCCAAGGCTTCTCAAATGCTCCTTCTAAGCCAAAGGTATACAACTAGGGTTTTGAGTTTCTCAAGGAAATTTGGGTTGCAAAGGTCTCAAGTGGTTTCCATGGTTCTCCATAGGTATCCAACAATGTACATGTCAATTTTCAAGTCTTGCATCACAAGTTTGCTCAGTCAATGGCTAGGATGATTGAAAATCAACTATGTTGGGTAAAAAGTCAACTATGGTCAACATACAGTCAAACTTCAATATTTTTTGTCAACGTCAACATTTTGAAGTGGCATTCATCATTTGATCAAGGGTAGATCATGATTCCTATAGGAAAACCCTCAAATCATCAAAAGGCAAGAATTATCAAATTAGGGTTTCCTTAGGAGAAGTCAACTGAACTTTGACCAAGCATAACTTTCACATGCTTCATCAAATTTCCCCCAAACAAAGCTCATTTTGAAGAAAATTCAATTATATACAACTTTGTTTTTATGCTAAAGTACAAAAAATGATCAT
This sequence comes from Vicia faba, assembly GCA_948472305.1. Lineage (NCBI taxonomy): Eukaryota > Viridiplantae > Streptophyta > Magnoliopsida > Fabales > Fabaceae > Vicia > Vicia faba. The sequence goes on from OX451737.1 coordinate 1,131,204,658, forward strand.
TTGAAAGATATGAGCTAATACATTATAGGTCATTTTAAAAAGTCAACAAAAGACACTTTTTGTCAAGGCAACTTACATAAAGATAATGTTTCCAAATGAAAAAATGATTAAAAGAGAAAGTGCAGAATACATCTTGAGATTTTCAAAAAAGTCTAAGATCACCTTCAAAATATGAAAATTTAGCAAGTTATGAGTTGCACAAGTTGGGAATTTTTGAAGAAATACGTGAAGTACAAAACATGCAAACTTGAAATTTTGAATTTGTGGCCTAACTTCTTGAGCTTCAAACATGTTCATGACCTCATGAGAGACTCTTAAACTCACTCACACCTTGCCCTATTTTTTCTCATTATTTTATTTACATTTTATTTTGTTTTTATTCAAATAAACTCAAAATAAATAAATAAAATAGGAAAACAAATGGGCCATGCATTGGTTTGATTTCTTAAGGCCCATACAACATTTTACAGCCTGCCATGACCTTTCCAAAATCGTGCAAGCATAAGAAAGGAAGAGAATATCTCAAGATGGAAATATTTCAAAATGTTTTATTTTGTTTTGATTAAGGCCATCATGGCTTGATATTGTTCCATATTTGTGAAGTCATCTCCCTTCTCTATAAAAGGACAAGCCAAACAGATCCAAACAATCACGAGCAAGCTTCCTAAAAATATACAAAAAACTCTCAAAAAATTTCCAAAGTAGGGAAATACAAAAACCCATTCTCCAAACACTTTCAGCACGTTTCAGGCATCCATTCATCTTCCTGACATTCTCAGGAGTAGATCCAGCCTAAAAACATCTTTATTTATGTCCAGAAAAAGCCTAGCCATTAAATTTCGATTGGTAAAATTCTTGCACTTGAAATTTTAAATCTATACGTTTAATACTAATGTTTTATGTTTAGATGTGATCAGGGTGATGAGTAGGGTTGGAATAAGGCCTTACATGATAGCTTAAACGTATACATGGCTACCTTCCATTTTTGACCATATTATTTGCATTTTCAATATAAGACTGGTTCGAGTGCTTTTCATCCTAAAAGGACCCCAGATTCGGATTCGGGGGGAAATTTTAAGGGGGGTAGAGTATCTTGTGCATCTTGATTTTATGTTTCTTATAGGTTTTGATTTTCTTCTCTCTAGAGAAGAAGGTGGAAAACACTTCCCATGGTGGTTTGACTCGCCTGAGAATCGCATGGCAAAACGGAGCATCATGATTGGTTCATTCAAATAACATTGGCCCACTTGAGCACGCACGTGTTTTCTAATCTGGAACTAGCTGGAATTTGATATTATAATGTTATTGTTTGATTATATACACCGGATGAACACGCCACCCCAGTGGCAACACACATGCACTTAAACTCGCATATGCGCCTGGTCCTGAGTTTGAGTCAGGCGCGAGACATTTTATTTTTCTTGATTTCCATTACAGATCCAGTGTGTGCAAGGCTAGAGCGCACGTGGTACATCTCCCATCTGGGCCATCAGATCTCCAAATCCCATATTCAGCGCTCCAAAATGAGCATGACCATAATACGCCTCCAGGAGTCAACCATAGAGAATCCATCGCAAGCTTCTGGACTTGTTATCTTTGGGCCTAACGTTTTTTTCTTTTTACACCCTCCGATCTGTTTTTTTGTGCAGCGCAGGCCCATGGTATTTTTTTAATTTTATTTGTTTCTTTTCTTTTTAATCACTTTTTTTTTAAATAACACAAAAAATCAGAAAATCACAAAAATATTAGATTTAAGTTTTTAATTAACTAATTTAATTTTTGTTAATTTTAATTAATTTAACTTAATCATTTTGAGTTTATTTTATTAATTTAAAATTAATTAGAATTAGGGTTTTATCATTCAATTATTTTTCTAAACAATAAAAACACCAAAAAGATTTTTCTTATACTTGGAATTTTTTAGGGTTTTCTTAGATATCATTTTTCCTCTTCAATCTCCACGCACTCGTTTATTTTTTGCATATTTATGAATTATTGTAACTGTCAAAAGGGATGTAATAGTTTAAACTAGTTTTTTTTTTACATTTTTATCCCCAATTTTTGGTTTGTACTCCCCCATTCCTGAAGCGATGTAATAGTGTAAATTACTTTCCACATTTTTTCTTTCTGCACTTGTATGTATATTTGAATGTTAGCTTAATAGGATTGCATGGTAAGACTTAAAAGCAAACGCTAGATAACCTAACATCCAAGATAAGCATAACTTAAACACAACACACTTCACACAGGCGCACCTCTAAGGTACCCTCACTTGTTGCCTTCGGAAAATAACAGTCACGTCTCTCGAACGTGGGATAGTTTAGAAAAAAACCCTTTGGTTAAAAGATCATAGACCCTCGATGACCCTTCGATGATGCCTCGGTAAATTACCTTAGTACCTTAGGGTAATTTCTAAAGTGTTCTATGGGTTGCCTTCGTGACTGTTCGGTGACCCTCGCATGTCCCTCAAAACATTCAATGATAGGGTTACTTACTAACTAATAGTAGGATAGTACTGTCTAAAGGAAAAGAGGAAAAGAACAAAGATCTTTTGAGTAGGTAGATAGCTTGTATTTGCTTGCTCACAAAACAAAACAAATTCTCACACATACACTCTTTTTCTAAATATTTTCAAAGACAAAACACTTTGTATGCATTCTCAACGATACGAGAATCATTACAAAGTTTGCCGCACTAAGGCATCATTTCAAAATAGTTTTAAAATACAGTTACACCAAAACCATTTTCAAAATGAGCTAGCAACTAAGAGCCTGTAGATGACTACGGATGAAAAGGGTGTTAACACCTTCCCTTTCATAACCTATCCCCCTTACTCAGAAAAACTCTTGAAAGGTCTTTCCTATTCTTTTCACCCTTTCCTTTGTTGGATAAAAGAAAATTCGATGGCGACTCTTGCTAACCGCAACATTTGCAATAAAATGCAAAACCAATAAAGTCAGTTCTCCCACTGTATTACAATTCCGCTCATGCATTTTAAGTTGCCTTGAAGCATAAGATATAACTTGCTAGTTTTGCATTAACACACCTCCCGATCTCATCAACAAAACATCAAAATACACAACAAACAGTTTTTCCGAATTAGGCAAAATCAAAACACTAGATGTCGTCAATCTTCTCTTAAGTTCTTGAAATTTTTCCTCATATGTTTCCATTCCAAACAAAAGCCTAACCTTTCCTAGTCAATTGCATTAACGAAAAAGCTAACTTGGGAAATCCTTCAATGAATTTCTGATAATAACCTTCCAACACAAGAAAACTTCTAATCTCAGAGACAAATTTCAGAGCTTCCCAATGAGACACGACGTCAATCTTGGATAGATCAACCGTAACAAATCCACTCGAAATTACATGTCCAAGGAAAATCACTTCCTTCAACCAAAACACATACTTAGAAAATTTAGCATGCAATTGTTTCTCTTTCAACACTGTTAACACAACCTTCAGATGCTCATCATGATCTTCTTCACTCTTTGAACAAATCCACTCGGGCGAATGAATTTCTTCTCAAGCAGATCTTCAAGTTGATTCTTTAACTCTTTCAATTCCGATATTAATATACCATATGAAGCCATCGATACCAGACTAGTTCATTTGTTTAGCAGATATAAACAAATCTCCTTCATTCTCATGCTCAAGAAAAATAAATGTATTAGCAAACAGTTGATATAAACATGGTTGAATTCCAACCATTTCATCCCAAGGATAACATCAAGTTGATCTAATGAAAGACACATTAAATCAACCCCAAAATATCTACCATAAATACTCAATGGGCAATTCAAACACACATATGAAGTAGTCACTGGTCCCATAGCAGGAGTATTAATAACCATACTTCCATTCATATAAGATAACTCAAGATCCAATCTCTTAACACAATCTAAAGAAATAAACGAATGTGTCGCTCTAGTATCAACTATAGCAATCAAAGGTGTACCATTAATAAAGCATGTACCTCTGATCAATATCTCTTCACCAGTAGTCTCAAAACCTGATAGAGCAAACACATTTCCTCTATATTGCTCCTTCTTAGGATTATCACACTTAGTACTGATGTTCCCTTGCTCACCACAGTTGTAGAAAGTCACCTATGCCCCACTCTTGCACTCAAAAACTTTGTGACCTAGCTTGCCACACTTAAAACATTTCAGTTCAACACTTGTGCACTCTGGAGAATGATGTCCTTCAACACCACATTTATATCACTTAACCAGAACAGGAGCTCTTCCCCCACTCGACTTCTTGTCATAAATAGATTTTTGTTTCCTCTTATCAACATGAGTCACATACAACTTCCCTCTGAATTGACCTTTTTCCCTTCTTTTCATTCAAACTCTTGTAATAAGTAGAACGAGTTCTACTATCTTCATCATAGATCCTACTCTTATTAACCAACTCAAAAAACCATGTAATCTGTTGATAACCCATGGCTTGCTTGATCTCGGGCCTCAAACCATTCACGAACTTAAGACATTTGGATCTCTTAGTATTAGTAGTATTGTAATAAGGACAAAACTTAATCCTCTCTTCAAACCTTGCAGCATACTCTGCTACAGTTCCATTACCATGCTTCATCTCAAGGAACTCTATTTATTTATTTCCACACACATCTTCTTGAAAATACTTCTCCAGAAATGCTTCTTTGAAAACAACCCGAATAACCTCAACTTCTCTTCCTCAAACCTCTGACTAGTGTTACTCGACCAGTCCTCAGCTTTCTTTTCAAGAATATGGGTGCTAAAGTGCACCTTATGCGCATCTGAATAGTTCATGACTCGAAATATATTCTCTATTGCTTTCAGCCATACTTGTGCCTTGTCAGGTTCATGCGCTCCCTCAAAGATTGGCAGATTGTTCCTTTGAAACTTCCCCAAAGCATAAAACTCATCATCATTATTGTTCCAAGCATTCACATTGACGTGCGACTGTTGCCCAAATGCTCCAGCCAACATTGCCAAAGCTTCCACCATCGTGTCATCATTTCTTCCTTCAACCATTGTTATAAGAATTTCAACCAACAAATCCTCGTTAGAACAAGCAATGCTGATAGTGTCATATACGCATATCAAGTATAAACGGGATTAAACACATTAACAACTTGGTCAACTGACCGACTATGCTTTGATACCACTAATGTAACACTCTTCTAAACCCCTATGAAATATTGCGCCATAAATCAGAGTAATTATAACATGCATTTCAAAATAAGGGTGTCACACATACTCCATACATCACAAATACCTATCATGCTCAAATAACACTAAATTAAATTCATGCTTTTCATATCACTTCACATAAGCATGTTGCAGCGCAATCACTTTCATTAAGAATCTCATAATATTCAGGTCTCAAATAAACTTCATTCATTTAACCAACTTAGGCATAAAATCCACTTCACCCCATAATTCAATTAAAATTAACAAAATATAATAGAGTATATAAAGTATCTCTCCAAAAACATGAATCTAAACGTTTCCCCAGTGTTATATGACCAGAGCATGACTCAATCTAAAATAAACACGGAAATAAAATAAACTAACTCATCCAGCCACTCTCTCGCTAAAAGCAGGTCTAATCTTTAGTACATGAGTGATGTCGTATAAAACATCATTCTAACAGAAGGGTGAGAATTCATATAATTATCGAAATCTTATAACAGTGTATAATACATAGCATACATGCATACATATAATATTTTCACACTTCATATACTTTAAAAACATAACATTACTTAAATAGTCATACTATTCACAAGTATTCATGCATCATTCACAATTTCATAAAATACAACAATCTCACATAGTTCACATAATTCCATATTGCAAACATACACACGATATGAATCAATACAACTCAATGAAACACTCATGCATGTGGTACCAATCACAGTTATTTTTATTCAGTTTTTACTTTAAATCGGGTTCGTTACCTAGACCAATAACACACAAAAAGCTTGTTACCTAAGCTTTCAAACTCCGCTCTAGATTTGGGACAAGTCACTAGTTTCCACAGAACTAACAAGCATTGCCTCTTGACAACAAGATGCATGTGTAATTTCAACAACCATATACAATTAAGACCATCCCTCAATCTTAATATACATGCATATCATCAATAATTCATCACAGTTGAATTACCATACAATTACACATACATAAACTATTCATGAATCATCCACACACAATTCACTTTCATAAAATGCACTATAGTTCAAATGGTATACAACACATTTTAAAATACAATCGCAGTTGTATTATCATCACAACAAACAATAAATATCATGTATTCATGTTATCATACACCAAAACATACTTATACAAGAAGACATACAAGTATTCAATTAATTATCCACAATTAATTTCACAACCTGCAGCAAACAATACAACAATTCATTAATAGAACATATACAAAATTGACTCCCAAACATATTAGACATAAAAATATCGAGAAACCAATTCTATTATCTATACTATGTTATAGTTTTATTCATTATCTTTCCGATGCTTCAAACGATTCTCGATTTGGACTTACGGTTCAAAAGATATGAGCTTTTGAAGTTATGTAAAAATATTGTTTTCGCGAGCTCGCTTAGCTAGCTAAAGTGGCTTAGTGGGATTACCTGAAATCAGAAAAAATTTATGCGCATACATCATTTTCCATGTGCGGTTATTCCACCCAAAAACACCATTTAACATCCAAATTACTATGATTCTTTAAGGCATTATAACCTATATTTAACATGTATTTTCAAATAGAAACATCACAACACAATCATATTCACAGATTTATCATCAAAACCTAACAATTTAAAAATCATGGAAATTTAGGGATTTTATGCTAAACATGAATCTACTCATCATACATCATCATACAATTCCCATAGCAATGTAAAAATCCACCCTTACCTTAATTTCTTGATGAATTTTTAGATTCCTCCTTAGATGTTCTTCTCCTCTTTCTCCCTTTTCCTTTTCTCTAGGTTAGCCTCCTTTTTCTTTTTCCTTTTCTCTAGGTTAGCCTCTTTTCTCTTTTTCCTTTACTAACCTAGTTTTCTTTTCCTCTTATACTCTTAACAAAATAACACTAACCCAATAACTATTATGTCCAATTAGACTTCACACTCCCACATAGTAGGCTCAATTACTTATTATTCTACTATTTTCTATAATTCTCACTTAATAAAATAATCCTTCACTAGCCGACATTTTTTCCTAACGATAACTCAATGGTTCGACAATCTCACCCCGACTAACCTGTCACATATAACATACATCAAATAATTTAAATTAAATCAACTACTCATAAAATCAAACAAATAACTAATTAATAAAATTAGGGTGTTACACCCTTCAGTATCATGTCGATGTTTCTTCCTCAAACAACCAATCTACTCTGGGGATGCTTCTAGGATCATAACATCCATCATATATCTCTTCCCTTTTCTAACTCCAATTTCTTTATCTTTTCCTTGGTAGATTTCTTCCCAACTTTTTTCGATTCCATTTTCGAACCTTTGGTTTTTCTCCACTCAACACAATTTCTTTTCCCCTACAGAAGAAGTGAGAGCCACCGCTCCCAGGGATTCAGCCACATTCTCAATATCCAAATCACTCCTCTTAAATATCACATCCTCTTCAGGTTGAACTACCAACTTTACAATGCTTTCCCCTTTCTTGTATAACTTCATTGTCTCCTATGTCCTCTTTATCCTTAGTCTCACACCTAATGTGACTCGAAGAAACATTAAAAAGACTTCTACTGCAAGTGCTGGAGCTAGTATCCTTGGCCCTCTGTTCTTTGTTTTTTTGGCAAAGGTGAGGCCCTTAGCCATAAACCATAGGATAAGTCTTGTTCTTATACTTCCTCAAAACATTCCTCGCTTAAACCCCCTAGGGATTCACAATCCTTTGGTTGATGCCCTAACCTGCCACAGACAAAACAGAAAGTAGGGAGTCTCTCGTATTTGAAAAAGACTCTATAGCTTTTATCCTTGAATCGAACCACGGTCCCACGTTTCATAGATTGCTTAAAATCGATCGACGCCTTAATACGCAGAAAATGACCACTACGTGCACATCCTTGGAATCCATTTCTTCGAAGGATCACACAACGTTTCTCATCATTTTAGCCATCGTCTCAGAATAGAGCATGAGTGGCAAGTCATAAACTCTCACCCAGTAAGCGCTGAAATGCATGTCCAGGTGTTGGCTCTTAAATTCGACACCCTTGTTTCATTAATATCAGCCATTAAAGCTGAAGGATGTTTTCGATCAGCTGGATCTGTCGAAATGCCCATCGAAAGATGACACTGTACTTAGAAGATTTCTTCCAAGGGAGAAGTTGGTTGCCTTCGACGTCGAAGGTGTTTCTCGTCGAAGATGCTTCTTGACGAAGGTGTTCAATGGTTCAGAGTGGAACGGTTTGAAATTCAAGCATTTGGAGGGAAAACGGTTTCCAGCGGTTACCAAGTGCAACGTGCAAAGATCTGGAGCGTCGAACGTTGAGAACGTGCCAAGTGGAATCATCTCGAAGCAGTGTAACTGCCCGACGGTTACTTGGGATGTTTTAGTATAAATAGTAGTAGTTCACGCAGTTTCTCGCGTGTGTTCACAATTATATACAAAGTCACTCATATAGATTCGAGTACCCAGCGTGTGAGAAAGAATTGTTGAGAATGTATGTGTGAAACACCACCTTTATTAATCAAAGTCATTTACTTTTTCCAGAAACTTTACTTGCTTTCTTCTTTACTTTCCCTGTCGAAGTCCTTGACTTCAAGCCTTCATTTATTTTACCAAGCCTATTTCTTCATGCAATTTACTTAAAGCCTCTTTATTTTATTGTCATTTAACCATTATCCAATTTAATCAAAACCTCAAAATCAACCTATGTCTTAGGATCAATCTGATCGATCCTGCGAGTAACCAAATAAGTAACCATTTGGAGGATCAGCGGTTGTTTACCAATAACCACGATAAACAAATTGGCACACCTGATGGGACAGTGTGTTGATTTTTGAACATAATCTCATCTTTTTCGAGGAGTGTTGTATGTTATTGAGAAGTGGTAGAATATACACTAACGATACTAATACTGCCAGAAGAAGGGAAGAGATGGCGAATCCGCCAAACAATAACGAAATCCCACAAACGAATGTGGGAGCAACGGTTATCTCGACCGTAAGTGAAGCGATAACCGCTGGTTCAACACCAGCAGTAACGGTCACAGAAACGGGGCCATTACCTCCGTTCACAGGCCCCAGAGTGCCTTTGGGAACTCCCCCACCAAGGGGAAATTTAGGCACAAGGCCTTTTGTTCCCCCAGGATTTATGACAGGCGGTCATAATCGAGAACCACTCTATGGCATGCCAACTTCTAACCTGGCTAGCCTGAAGAATGTTGCGTCCACTTTTTCAGACCCTTTAGTGAGTGCCTCTTCGCCACTCCAAGGTTCTGGAGTAGGTATGGCGAATAGAAATAGGACCCAACTCTTAGGAGGAACGTCCCAAGTAGCACATGGCCTTACAAATGCCTCGACAGCAGTCTTGAGGCAACAAATGGACGAAAGCAACCATGATATGGTGCAAATGTTGGCACAAACTTTAAGTACAGTGCTGAACCCTCTAATACAAAACACTACTCAATCGAATCAGCAGATGACGGTGCAAATGACGCGTTTGGCTGATTTCTTTGGAGTACCCCAACCTATTCGACATCCCCAAAGGGCGCAAATAAGGGGAAACCAGGGTGTGTTCTTAGAGGAAGAGACCACTATCAACCAGGTCCAACAGCCTGTCGAAGAAAACCTTAGGGCACGATTGGAGCAACCTGTCGAGGAACCTAGGGTAATAACCTCAGAGGTAAGGTTAGTTAACAGAAACCAAAATGCTGACGAAGTAGTTCAGCATATCCAATACCAAAACATGGGTTTGGAAAATAATCTGGCAACCATGATCGAAAGGATCATGACTCAAAATGGGATGAACATGGGCTTTCGAAGGCACAACTTCACATCCCCGTTGTCAGAATACGTGTTACAAACAGACTTACCTCCTAGATGTAAAGTCCCCAAATTCACTAAGTTCTCCGGGGACACGACAGAATCTACTGTCGAACACGTGGCGAGATACTTGATCGAAGCAGGAGATATTTCGAATAACGAAAACCTGAGGATTAAGTACTTCCCAAGTTCTTTAACAAAGAACGCTTTTACTTGGTTTACAACTCTCCCCCCCAATTCAATCCACCATTGGACCCAGTTGGAAAGATTGTTCCACGAGCAATTCTACATGGGGAAAACCAAGATAAGCCTGAAAGAATTGGCCAGTGTAAAGAGACGTTTCACTGAACCTATAGACGAATATCTAAATAGGTTTAGGTTGCTCAAAGCAAGATGTTTTACACAAGTGCCGGAACATGAGTTAGTCGAAATAGCCGCAGGCGGTTTAGATTATTCCATTAGGAAGAAGTTAGACACTCAATACCTGAGAGACATGGCCCAACTGGCCGATAGAGTTCGACAGGTAGAACGCCTCAAAGCTGAAAAAGCAAAGGCAACGAAAACTCATAAGAGAGAGAGGATAGCGTATGTTGAGATGGACGACGAAGATCCAGAATCCTTCGATGATACTATAACTGTCGAAGAAGGAGAAGTCGATTTAGCGGAACTAAAACAAGGGCCACCATACTCTTGCAAACTGTTAGTCCCCTCAAGTGGAAAAAATCCCATTGGTCCAGAAAGGACCAACGATAGGTTCCCCAAAAAGACTTATAGTTTTGACATTACAAAATGTGATGAGATATTTGACTTGCTTGTAAAAGATGGCCAAATGATAGTACCCCCAGGGGTAAAAGTGCCTCCTCTTGATCAAAGAAAGAAGAGAGGTTTTTGCAAATATCATAATTTTTTGGGCCATAAAACTTCTCAATGTTTTCTTTTCAGGAATCTTGTGCAAGACGCTATCGAAGAAGGGAGGTTGAAGTTTGCTGACAAGACCCCCATGGCTGTCGACTCAAATCCGTTGCAGGCTGAAGCCCACTATGCTGAGCCTTCTGAGGTGAACGTGATCGAGGCATCCATGAGCCAGTCGAAGAGGCCAGGAATCACAATGGTCGAAGTCTCAAAGGACCACATCAACATGCCAATCTTTGGCAGTTTTTCTGGGAATTTATCTAGAAAGACAATAGAAGCGGTTCAGAAAGCGGTCGAAAGCCCAAAGCTGGAGACCGTTGAAGCACAAAAAACTGGACCAAAACCCAGTTCTCACTTGGCCACAGTTCAAGGCCAGACGGAGAATTTGGAGATTCAAATGAAGCAGTTGACTCTTGCCAACAAAGATACAATGAATGTCAACATGGTCGAACTCTCTGACCCAAAAGCATCAGAGGAGGCCATGAGGCAAGAACAAGCTAACAGACTGCTTTCCCTCGGGAAAAAGAAAATCTGGCAGATTTCCTGCAAAGATGCCAGAAAAAGAAGTCAGAGGTGATGCTGTGTCCAAGATGTAGTTCGATCTTTGACAAAAAAGCTGCTGAGCATATTCAAGGCGTAAGAGCAGCAAATAAGAGAATGGAAAATGTTGATCTTCGACATGACCCCAGAAGAGCCTCCCAAAGAGGTTCAAACCAAGAAAAGAGGCCATTGACTTTCAGGCCTCCAACTAATGTGCCAATAGATACCTGGTACAAAATATCTGGTCGAAAGAGGCCAAGTGAGGAGAGATGGCACTCTTTCAACGTGCCAAGGGGTTCATCTTTAACACAAAAGAAAGAGCCTCAAGTTGCTGCACCTAAAGTTGCACAAGTGTCAAGCAACTACAAAGGGAAAAATCCCATGTCTCGATCTCAATGGAGGAGATACCAAAGGAGACGAAAAGCTGAGAGGGAGGCTGCCAATGAACCAAAGGCAGAAACCAGTTCAAATGTTCCTCTAAGGAAGCAAAGGAAACCTCTGGAAAGAGAGCCAGTAACCAACAGGCTAGTTTGGCCTAACCAAGGTGAAATCGAGGACGAAGACGGTTCTGAGTCTGATGATACTTTGGACATAATGGTGAATATAGTCTCAGTGCTGCCCAGAGAATTCAACCGACAGGTGGAGGTCGAAACAAGTGACTGGGAAGTGGAGCAAGAAATGGCCAAACATAGGCCAGTGTGCTATTTCGTCATGGACAATGGCACTACTGAGGAACAAAATGGGTTCTTCGAACCACCTACAGAGGCGATGAAAAATCACCTCAAGCCTTTATTTATAAGGGCTAAACTCGAAGAAACTACAGTGAATAAAATCTTGGTGGATTGTGGGGCAACCATCAACATTATTCCTCACTTTATGCTAAGGAAAGTTGGCAAAAGGGATGAGGACATCAAGCCTCACAATATGGTCCTGTCGAACTATGAGGGCGGCATAGGGACCACTATGGGAGTGATCCAACTAGATATCAAGGTAGGATCCATCCTTCGACCAACAATGTTTATGGTCATATCGGCCAAACCTAACTACAATCTTTTGTTGGGCCGTGAATGGATTCATGGTGTTGGAGCTGTGCCGTCATCAATGCACCAGAGGCTGCTCCTATGGCGTCCAGATGGGATGGTTGAAAACATAGAGGCAGATCAAAGCTATTACCTGGGCGAAGTGAATCACCTACGGCTGGCAGATTTCGACAAGAACCTGGCTCACATAGGGCCATGTCCAACACCTGACTTCGACTTGGCGCCAGCGCAAAATACTTTTTGTTCCCTATACCTGCACCCTGAGCATGGTTTTCAATGGGACAGAGAAGACTTGTCCCACATAGACTTCAGTGGGTTAATTGATATCCAACCAACTGGTTGGGGGAGTAAATTCAGTGATAATGACTGAGTCACAATCTTTGAAGCGAATTTCGGCTTATGTAGCCGAAACAAAGATGATAACGGCTCTCGAAGCCGAAGTAAAGTACATGGCCACACAGGCCAATGATCAACAGTTATCTGCTGCAGGTCCAGGAAAGGATTTCGATCCAGAACCCCCTGATATCATGCCAGAAGGAATGCAGGAACAGAGGCTCGACGCCATCTATGACGATGAGCCTTTGGGCTTCGAAAAGGACCCCTTGGCGAACAACATTAAAATGTTAGCGCAAGATCCTTTAGAAGAAATCAACTTAGGCGAAGGGTCAGAGAAAAAGCCAACTTACATCAGCGCCAAAATTGACCCAGAACTTAGGTTGGAAGTAATCCAGTTGTTGAAAAAGTTCAAGGATTGTTTTGCATGGGATTACGACGAAATGCCTGGTCTCGACAGAGGATTGGTAGAACTTCAGTTGCCAATCAAACCTGGGAAGAAGCCAATCAAGCAAAGTCCAAGACGCTTCGCTCCAGAAATACTGTCGAAGATCAAAACGGAAGTCGAAAGACTGCTGAAATGCAAATTCATACGCGTTACAAGGTATGTCGAATGGATTGCAAACATTGTGCCAGTAATTAAGAAAAATGGTACATTAAGGGTGTGCATAGATTTCAGAGATTTGAATGCTGCTACGCCCAAAGATGAATATCCTATGCCTGTGGCGGAAATGCTAGTCGATTCTGCCGCTGGCTATGAATACCTGAGTATGCTCGATGGTTATTCAGGATATAATCAAATATTCATTGCTGAAGAGGATGTGTCGAAAACAACTTTTCGATGCCCTGGGGCCCTAGGCACTTACGAATGGGTAGTGATGCCTTTTGGCCTAAAGAACGCTGGGGCAACATACCAGCGAGCGATGAATTCTATCTTCCATGATTTTATTAACACTTTTATGCAAGTATATATTGATGACATTGTTATAAAATCTGTTTCCAGGAAGAATCATATTGACCACCTTCGACAATCATTCGAAAGAATGAGAGAACATGGTCTGAAGATGAACCCTTTGAAGTGTGCATTCTGTGTGAAAGCTGGAGATTTCTTGGGCTTCGTTGTCCACAAGAAAGGAATCGAAATCAACCAGAACAAGACGAAGGCTATTCTGGAAGCGAAAGCGCCATCGAATAAGAAGGAACTGCAGTCTCTGTTAGGCAAGATAAATTTCTTAAGGAGATTTATATCTAACCTAAGTGGGAAAGCTCAGGCCTTTTCACCCTTACTTTGACTGAATAAAGAGGGGTTCGAATGGGGGCAAGAGCAACAAGAAGCCTTCGACAAAATCAAAGGGTACCTCACTAAGCCACCTATTTTGGTGCCTCCTTGTAGCAATAGGAGTATGAGATTGTACATAGCTGCATCCGACAAAACTTTGGGGAGCATGTTAGCCCAAGAAGATGAGAATGGAGTTGAAAGACCCATTTACTATCTTAGTAGAGTTTTGAACGATGCAGAAACTAGATATAGCGAAGTTGAAAAATTGTGTCTATGTCTGTATTTCTCTTGTACAAAACTCAAGCAATATATAAAACCAGTTGATGTGTATGTTTCGTCTCATTTTGATGTTTTCAAGTACATGTTGTCGAAACCTATCTTGCACAGTCGAATTGGAAAGTGGGCACTAGCATTAACTGAATACTCCTTGACCTTTATGCCTCTTAAGGCAGTGAAAGGACAAGTGGTTGCAGACTTTATAGTCGACCACTCAATTCAAGTTGAGGATATTAATTATGTGGAGATAGAACCTTGGAAATTCTACTTCGATGGTTCCAGCCATAAAGATGGAACAGGGGTAGGAGTCTTGATCATTTCTCCAGGAAAAATTCCAACAACATTCAAGTACAAGATATCAGGTTCTTGTTCGAATAATGAGGCTGAGTATGAAGCTCTAATTACTGGCCTTGAAATATTGTTGGAATTGGGGGCAACTCGAGTCGAAATAATGGGAGACTCAGAGTTAGTCATTAAGCAAGTCACAAAAGAATATAAATGCATAAGAGAGAATCTCATTATGTACTTTGTGATAGCAAATCGTTTATTGAAAAAATTTGAAATGGTCAATATTCGACACATACCCAGATTGGAAAATCAAATAGCCAACGACTTGGCACAAATTGCATTTGGGTACAAGATTTCAAAAACGAGATTACAGAGAGCAATCGAAGTTCGAGAAAAGATAAAAGCAACTTGTCTATCACCAACGGATTTGGAATCGACAAGACTAGGATATGCTGATCAAAGTAACTTCGAAATTTTGTTCATAGATAATTTGTCAGAGCAAGATTGGAGGAAGCCCATTGTGGATTATCTTCAAAATCCAGGAGCTTCGACAGAACAAAAAACAAAGTACAGGGCGTTGAGTTATGTACTCATGGGTAATGAGTTATTTAAAAAGACGCCTGAAGGGGTGTTGCTAAAATGCTTAAGTGAAACTGAGGCATACATAGCCCTTTCGACTACGCACGCTGGAGCATGTGGGGCTCACCAAGTAGGCCATAAGATGAAATGGTTGTTGTTTCGACAAGGACTATACTGGCCCACTATGCTGAAAGATTGTGTCGAGTTCGCTAAAGGTTCCCAAGAATGTCAAGTCCATACAGGCATCCAACATGTACCAGCAAGCGAACTTCACTCGATAGTGAAACCTTGGCCCTTTAGAGGATGGGCGTTGGACCTCATTGGAGAGATTCGACCAGCATCATCAAAGAGTCAGAAGTATATATTGGTAGGCATTGATTATTTTACTAAATGGATCGAAGCTATCCCTTTAGTCAATGTAGACCAAGAAAATGTCATTGAATTTATTCAAAAGAACATTATCTTTAGGTATGGAATCCCTGAGACTATAACAACTGATCAAGGATCAGTTTTCACTGGTCGAAAGATGCAGGAATTCGCTCAGGAAACAGGTTTCAAACTCCTAACATCAACGCCTTATTATGCACAGGCAAATGGTCAAGTCGAAGCAGCGAACAAAGTAGTGATTGGCTTGATAAAAAAGCATGTTGGGAAGAAGCCCAAAAATTGGCATAAGACGTTAGACCAAATTTTGTGGGCTTGTCGAACGTCCCCAAAAGAAGCCATAGGTACAACACCATATAGGCTAACTTTTGGCCATGACGCAGTGTTGCCAGCAGAAATTTGTCTTCAATCTGCAAGGGTTCAGAGACATTATGATATTCCCTCTGAAATTTATTGGGATATGATGTTAGACGAACTAGTGGATTTAGACGAAGAAAGATTGCGCGCTCTTGACCTACTCAGGCTTCAGAAGAAAAGAGTAGAAGACTCTTATAATAAAAAGGTGAAACCTAAGGTATTTTCGCCTGAAGAACTAGTTTGGAAGGTGATTCTTCCCATGGATCGATGGGATCGAAGCATGGGAAAATGGTCACCCAAATGGGAAGGACCATTCAGAGTTATCCAGACTTTTTCTGGTGAAGCCTATGAAGTCGAAGAGCTAGGTGAAGATAAAAGGCTCTTGAGAGTAAATGGTAAATATTTGAAAAAGTACAAACCTACACTCCAAGAGATAAAGATAAAATAACAAGTAACGACTAAATTAACCATAAAAATCCAAAATGGAAATTTTTTATAAATTAGCCAAAATGGCAATGTTGTCGAATACATATTACAAAATATGGTTAAAAGGCTTAATCAATCAGAAGGGGATGGAGTCCTTGAGTCGAAGGTATTTTGTTTGCTGCAGCTCCAATCTTTTGTTGCACAAAGCATTCGCCTGCGCAAGCTTGGCAATTTGATCGTCGAAGGATTGAGCTTTCTCAGCAAATTCTAGGCCTTGTGTGATTTCAGCTTGACTTTCGGTGTCTGGAACAGTCGAGAGAAGTTCCTCCTTGCGCTTAGTATTGGCATTTATCTTAGCCTCTATTTCTTCGATTTGCGCCTGGAGGGAAGCATTCTCTCGATCGATGGCATTAACTTCTTCTTGTTTAGATGCTTTTTGCTTCGACAACTCCGCAATTCGAGAAGTTGTCTCTGCTACAGCAGTCCATGCAGAAGAGCTTTTGCCATATAACACTTCAAGCTGGCTATTAAAGCCCCTTTGTCGCCGATAATCTGCTGAGACTTGATCAATAATGGAGTGTAACTCCATGATAAAGCCTGAAACTTCTGGAGGCACAGCTAACAAGTCTACGGCATTCAAAACATCCCTCAAGTATGATGGAGCAGTAGGGTCCCCCTCCAAAGCTTTCATCAAGTCCTTCTTTAAAAACTGAGCCTTAACCTTCGTCAAAGCCTCATCGAGAGGAGAAGTTTCAGTGGACTTCCCCGACAGAGTAGGAACCTCCTGACTAGCATCAGACGAACTTTTGCTCTCGATGATGGCGTTCAGATAGCTAACAGGATCAGTTTGTTTCAAGAGTTCTAAGTCCTCTTTCGACCTATGCTTTGTTGAGGTAACAGCCTTTGCAACAGCATTGTCTTGGGTTTGAGGCTGTTGAGTAGCATTTGCCTCGACTTGACTCTCTTCGACTCGGGCTGCGGCAGTACCAGCGTCATCATGGTTCCCTTCGCCAGCGTCACCTTGATCCTTTTCGCCAGCGTCACCATGATCCTTTTCGCCAGCGTCACCGCGGTCCCCTTCGTCACGATTCTCTTCCGACAGATCCACCACCTGAATCTCTTTTGGCTGTTGCTCTTTTGTTTGTGGATCTTCTGCTGGTTTTTCTGCTGTCTCAGCATTGGCTTCATTTATTTCAGTATTGGCTTCATCGTTCGCCAATTCTTTTTCTTGTGGCCTGCTGAGTTCAGCAGACTCCAATGTTTCAGAAGTCCTTGGCGCTGAGCTTTCAGTGGTGTCCTGAAAAGAGAAGAAGAAGAATCTTCTAAATTCGAAAGAGACATAGTCGAACGTAGGTATCGACACCTGAGTTACAAAGGGATCAAAGAGATTACCTGTAAAGTAGCTTCAGCCCCAGGGCTGGAATTGTCGCTTTCGACAGGTTTATTGAGAAGAACGTTTAATTCCTCCTCCGTTGGCTCCTCAATGATTACTGGAGGTGGCCTGGGCTTTCTCCCAGCAACCTTTATTCTAATTGTTCGAGCCTCAGGAAGAGGAACGTCCTTCTTCAGCTTTCGCCTTTTTAGAGGAGCAGGGGGAGAATCATCTTCTTCGTCGCTCCCGGATTCGACCGTTAGTGCTGGCCGTTTCTTGGGCGAAGGTGCCTAAAAAACCAATTGGAGTTCGATTTAGCAGTTGCATCGAAAGTCAAAAAATTAAAGCCAGAAGAAAATAATGAAAGTCTGGTTACCGATGCAGAAGGCTTTTTCGAAGGGCCTTCCCCCTGTTGGTTTGTTGTGGTCTTCGCCGGCGCTATAGTCTTCGCCGATGGTGGAGGTTTTGTTAAGGGGCCTCCTCCCTGTTGGCCTTCTGCAGCCTTCTTGGTTGCAGGCTTTCGAACAACTGAAAGTAGACAAAATAATTAACAGGCTAGCAGTCGAAAGAGAAAGACAAAGTAATTTGGAAGGATGAACTTACATTTCTTTATTTTGTCCAAGACAAGGACAAAAGATTTCTGAAGCTCATCCACGAAGTCCTTCTCGTCGAAAAACTCCTCAGCGTAGTAACTTTTCCACCACTCCTCGAAGGATGGTGAGCAGAGAAAGTTAAGCTGATAGTCAAACAACGAAAGAACTGTTCGACCAGCATATCTGCCGATATGCTTAGTGGCAGCTTCTTCAGTGTAGTCGTTGCAGAAGTATAACATAGACTTCTCCCTGGGAAAAATTGGAGAAGGTAGTGTTTGGATAATACCAAACGGGCGAGACACCAGGTTTGGTTGATACGCGATCAGACTCAGGTGAGTCTTAGAGCTCTTGAATCGAAGGGGCATTATTCTTGGTGTGAGAAATGCCTCCCACACTGTTGTATGTTCGTCGACCTGAGGACCACTCGACGTCCTAGGATGTGGCCTTGTGAACCACTCTGGGCCAACCTTTCGTCGAGCAAACGGAGCCATGGTCGAAGCAAACTCTTTCCTTTTAGCAAACATCAGAACGAAGTTTGTAAAAGTTTGTTGAAGCTCCAGCCCATCTTCCGTTGGAGTCAACAGAGCCAATCTGGTGCCTTCGACGCGTCTGTTTGCTATTTCTGGAGCCTGCTCATTTATTTGAATCCTCTTAGGCAAGAAAGACTCGAAGGTGGCATTGAGCCACAACTGAAGCAGCCAAAAAGGTCCAGCAAGCAGCAGGCTGGCTCTGTTCTTGATGATCTTCAAAAGAGTCGCTCCGTTGCTAATCGACTCGTACAGACTCGCCAAAATCAATTCTGCCAAACAGATATTTTGGCCATGGTGGAGTTGAGTGGCGAGGGTGACCATCTTCTTGGTCACCTGTAAAGACTTGGAGCAAAACACAAAGCGTGTCAGCCATAAGGCTAGAAACGCAATATGTTCGACATCCGACACAGCATCTGTCGACCTATCGTGGTAGTGATTGATGAAGGTGGTGTAGGTTGGTTTTGTGGCAGAGAATCCAATCTGATCCTCCGACATTTCCTCCGGGTCGAAGTAGTCCCCAGTGGGTCGAAGGCCAGTGATGGCGGCCACGTCGAAGAGCGTGGGAGTCAACATTCCACAGGGAAGATGGAAGGTGAAATGGGTGTAATCCCAGAAGAGTAAAGAAGCTATCAACATCTCTGGGGAATAGTTAAGACCTGTCTTCGACAGCATAACCAGGTCGAATATCCCCATGTCTTTCCAGATCGAAGCCTGGCGTTTCTCCATTTTTTCCAGCCAAGCACTATAATCAGGAGTAAGGCTAGGGCCAGACCTGAAAGCCCTAACACCTTTGTTGAAGAAACGGAGGTCGATTTTCTCTTTAGTAGGATCTTCATTATCCTCTGCATCTTTCTTGGAGCATCCAACCGGTTTGAGTCTCTCAAGTACCGGAAAGTAACTTTTGATCTTCATGGCCTCGGCAATGCTTGGGTACAATGGGCCGGACATAGCAAAGATTTGGTTGGAATATCCAACCAGAATCATGAGGTGGCGTGAATAAGCATCACGTACAGCAATGTCCAAAGGCTCAGGGACCCTTCGTTGGCCCGTGGGAGTCACTACGGGAGCGGTCGAGAAAACCCTAGGTTTAACATTTCCAGAGGGAGTGTTGGCGCTAGGAGCGTTGGAAGAACCAGATGCCATTGTTGGTGCTAAGGTTGAAGACAAAGTGAAGAACAAGGGGTTTGCAAAGTTGACAAGAGTTTGTATGCAAATGAGGAATTCTGAAAGCAAGGTAGCGTAAAAAGTCCCACAATGGGTACTTACCGCTATTTATAGTAGTGGGGGAAATCCCCAAATTCGAGGACATTAAATGCCATTTAATGTTGCAGAAGGTAGTGGGACACGTGGCGTCTCCCTGTTGTTGTAGCCGTTCTGCAGAAATGGAAGGGTGCAGCGTGCGCCCTCGTTTTTGGGAATTGTCATGATGACAATTTGTGAAAAGACGTTTGGCACACTGCACGCCGTACTGAAGTGACGTCTTAGGTACGGATGAATGATGGCTTTTCCTTGGGATTGTCAGTGGTTGGTAGAAGACAACAAAAAGTGCACAATTTAACTTGTGACTAAGAATGAAAAGACAGGTGTCGAATGGCATTTCAAAGAATGCATTTTTCTTTCAGAGTCGAAATAAGGCATTCTTGGGGGGCAATTTGTTGGCTCTTAAATTCGACACCCTTGTTTCATTAATATCAGCCATTAAAGCTGAAGGATGTTTTCGATCAGCTGGGTCTGTCGAAATGCCCATCGAAAGATGACACTGTACTTAGAAGATTTCTTCCAAGGGAGAAGTTAGTTGCCTTCGACGTCGAAGGTGTTTCTCGTCGAAGATGCTTCTCGACGAAGGTGTTCGATGGTTCAGAGTGGAACGGTTTGAAATTCAAGCATTTGGAGGGAAAACGGTTTCCAGCGGTTACCAAGTGCAACGTGCAAAGATCTGGAGCGTCGAACGTTGAGAACGTGCCAAGTGGAATCATCTCGAAGCAGTGTAACTGCCCGACGGTTACTTGGGATGTTTTAGTATAAATAGTAGTAGTTCACGCAGTTTCTCGCGTGTGTTCACAATTATATACAAAGTCACTCATATAGATTCGAGTACCCAGCGTGTGAGAAAGAATTGTTGAGAATGTATGTGTGAAACACCACCTTTATTAATCAAAGTCATTTACTTTTTCCAGAAACTTTACTTGCTTTCTTCTTTACTTTCCCTGTCGAAGTCCTTGACTTCAAGCCTTCATTTATTTTACCAAGCCTATTTCTTCATGCAATTTACTTAAAGCCTCTTTATTTTATTGTCATTTAACCATTATCCAATTTAATCAAAACCTCAAAATCAACCTATGTCTTAGGATCAATCTGATCGATCCTGCGAGTAACCAAATAAGTAACCATTTGGAGGATCAGCGGTTGTTTACCAATAACCACGGTAAACACCAGGCCCGAGGGTTGTTCTTCCTCGGAAGCTCTCTTCAACACCAACAGATGTCTGACGAAACTACAATGACCATTTCTCAAGACAGGCTCCAGATCTCTTTTTGGCGAAAATCTGAAGAGGAACAAGTTTTTGCTAAGTTCATGTGTTTCAACATGATTCTTCAACCTCCAAGCCCCAATCATTGTACTCATAAAAGCTCTCGCATTGAAAGGGTTTTTCGTCCATAGTTTACCTGCTAGGGTTTATTGAAAAATCTCCTCTTCACTCACTTCATCCACCGCATCTGTCACCCCCTCTTCTTCTTCTTTTGATAGCGAGATTTGTTTCCACTTTTCCATCTCAGACACTTGTGGTTCAACATGATTCTTCAACCTCTAAGTCCTAATCATTGTACTCGTAAAAGCTCTCGCATTGAAAGAGTTTTCTGTCCTTAGTTTACTTGCTAGGGTTCATTGAAAAATCTTCTCTTTACTCACTTCATCCACCGCATACGTCACCCCCTCTTTTCAAAAGCACGAAAGGTGAATCAATAAAATGAGTCTCCACTTAAACATATAAAAAAATTGTGAGTATTATTTTATTTATGGTATTAAATGGCTTCAATCCAAACGTCTTAATAAATACTCGACTTCAATATCTTTTGTCATGGGTATTATCCATTTATTATACAAACTATAAACTATCGATGGATCAACCTTGTATTTTCGTTTGACATTAGGATCAAGACTCATTTCCTGACCAAACACCATTGCCTTCTTTTCAACTCTCTTTAGAACCATCTCTTCTACTCTCTTATCTACCAACAAACTCATCAATGCTTCTCTGTCCTACAAAGTCAAATCATTTACAATTTTAATTTTTACACAAAAAGTAACAAGTTTAAAAATCAAGTAAAACTTTAAAAAAATGACTATCCAAAAATGATTAGTATATGAACAAAATAATCATAACTCAAAAGATAAAAGATTTAGAATAATATTGTCTTCAATTTAGTGACCATGCATAACTATGGTTAAGAATGAGAGCATTATTTATAAATACCTTGGCACGAATTAAAGGCTCGTAGTCACGAGGAGATTTCCTGAACTTTGTCTCAGCTACAAACTTTCCATAATGAATCCTTTTAGAGATGGCCTGTATATATTTTAAAGAATAAGAATAAAATTGTTTCAAATCACAATTTTTCAATTATGGTTATAGAGGATTTTATAAACATTTAAATCACATGTAATCTATTTTTAAAATATGTATAGCTTAATTAATTTTACCTGCAATATTGTAAGATCGTTGGATGCAGTTTGTGCATAATTGCCATCATCTCCAGAAGCAATAAAAAGTGGAAGTATATCGTTGAAATATATTTTCTTTATGTTCTTGTTTATGTTAATTGAAGCTGCTGCAGGATGCAAAAACTAAAGACAAAGTTTAAGAGAGATCCATATTTTCCTAAACTTGTATATCTTATAATAGTTATTCTCACTTACACTACCACGAAACAAGAGCTTTGCTAAAATATAAAGTTCTGTATTTGATCCCGACACTAATGGTGATATCAATAATAATTTTAAAAAAATAAATAAATAAAACGTAATCATAAATATCATTGTAAGTGTCTGATATCGACACAGACATAAATGAAAAAAAATTCAAAGATATCAGTGCTATATAATGCTAAATTACCTGTGGAAAATTGTAATGTGGTACAATTGGTGGTGACAATTTTTCTTCATAAGGATTTTCTTCAGGGTTCATGTATCTTCCTGTCTAACACATAATAGATCGTCATTTTGTATTATCTATTTAGTAAACATACATACATACTAACAAAAAAAAAATCATACAATTAAAAGAAGCAATTATACCTTGGCTTGAATGTTCTCTGTTTGGTGTAGAATGAAATCAAACAAGGAACCAGAAAAGTTGGGAATGGAAGAGTAGTTTTGTTGGTATGTGAGAGAATTGAGAGGAAACTTTGCTCTCTCAATGAAACTAAATATTATGGTATCTTCTTGTCGAATCAAAGATTCTCTAACTGATTCTAGCGTGTATTCATCTGCTTTCGCCATTCTGAGTGCATCCGTACAACTCACCAACATTGTTACAGCCACAACAACTAGAAATCGAAACATGGTGTTGTACTGTTGTTGCTGTTAGCACAAATCCAACGTAGGGATGGACAGGTCCATATTATAATGCTCACCAGCTGAAGTAAAAATGGATAGAAAGTAATGTTTGGTGTAATAAGGAAATACATCACGTGTGTGCTTTTTTAGAAGATGCAAAATGTAAATTATGTTCAAACCATATTATGGTCAATTAAACAACTGCCTTTTTTACTCTCACACAATATAACCTGTCCTTTTGTATAATTTCAGGGCTAATATCACATCTTATCAAAAAGATTAAGTTATATTCTCACTTGATTTTTACTCAACAAAAAAAGGTTAATATTACAAAGTGATGAAAACAATGTAGTCATAACACTTCGTTTGTAGCTGAAATATTTTATAATCACAATTAAAAAATTAGTTTTTTTAGGTGGAATAAGAAATACGTAATTTGAAAGGAATAATTTCTAAGAGTTTTTTTGGTAGCGAAGACTTGTAAGGTTATTATTTTAATGTTTAAATTTTTAGAGTCAGAAAGATGTAGTTCGAGATTGAGAGTTAGATATTATTTGAGTGGTGTGTCTTTTTTTTTATACATTAAGTCACATCATTCATTAGATGAAATAGAGAAAGTATAAACACAATAAAAGACATTGTGTTAGGGCATTTCTCATCCACATTCTAAAAATTATTAGAGGGTAATTTAGTATTTGTCATTTGTAGATATTTTTTATTAGGGCCTATGTGGCATTCATTTTGTGTATAAATAGGTGTACTAGGTTTACATTTATATCAATCAATTCCTTCAATCATTAGTGGCAGCTTTTAACATTTATTCATTTCTCTCTTCTTCCTCAATTTCATCACCTTGCACTAACAAATTGGTATCTAGAGCTTCTTGGTTCATTCTGAAATTCTGGGAAACACGAGTGACAGTGAGCTGTGTGTTTGATTTTTGAATCTTGAACAAAAATCTGAAACAGAATCACACTGATTATGTGGGTTTGGGAAACACTGAGTGAGAAATCTGAGATCTGAGTTTCTTGTGCAAGGTTTAAGATGAATGGAGGCAGTAGTTTGAACACTAAACTTCCAGTTTTTGATGGTAAAAATTGGAACAGATGGAAGATACAAATGCGTGTGCTGTTTGGTGCTCAGGATGCTCTGGATCTTGTTTCTGAAGGTTATGTTCCAGTTGCAGCATGTGCTACTGAAGAACAAAAATCAGAAGAAAGAGCTATGAGGAAGAGGGATCAGAAAGCTCTGTTCTTTATCCACCAGTGTGTGGATGAAAATGTGTTTGAGAAGATTGTTGATTCGACGACGTCGAAAGGGGAATGGGATATACTGACCAGATGTTATGGTGGTGACGTATCAGTAAAGAAGGTAAAGCTTCAGTCCCTGCGAAAACAATATGAAAATCTCAGCATGAAGAACAGTGAGAAAGTTTCTGAGTACATCTCCAGAATAATTCTGATCACTAATGAGATGAAGGCTTGTGGAGAAACACTTTATGAATAGGTAATCATAGAAAAGATTCTAAGGTCACTTACTCCTCAGTTTGATTACATTGTTGTTTCTATTTAACATTCTAAAAATCTGGAAACCATGAGAATAGAAGAGTTGCAAAGCAGTCTAGAAGCGCAAGAGTTGCGTCTGACTGAAAGAACTTCTGAGAGGGAAGTTGAGCAAGCTCTGAAAGCTTCTTTTGTCAAGAAGGACCATAAGCAGAATAGACATGGTGATAAATTCCAAAAGTCAGAAACCTCAACTTCTGATGAAAAGAAATATCAGAAGGGAAAGGAAAGGTATGACAAGAAGAAGGTCCAATGTTACTGCTATAAACAGTTTGGCCATTTTGCCAGAGACTGTAGAAACAGAGGAAGAAAATCAGAAGAAGCAAATATAGCCAGAGAAGACTCTGATAATGAACCTGTGCTACTGATGGCTTCTGATTCTGATGGAAATTGTTCAGGAGATTGGTGGTATATGGACACTGGCTGTTCAAACCACTTGACTGGGAACAAACAATGGCTGATAGACTTTGACTCCAGAAGGAGAACAAAGATCAGATGTGCTGATGATAAGTACCTTAATGCAGAAGGTATGGAAATGTTAGAGTCAGAGTAAAGAATGGAAGAAACATTCTGATCAAAGACGTTTGGTATGTTCCTGGAATTAAAAGCAATCTGATGAGTGTGGGTCAGCTTATTGAGAAAGGTTTCTCAGTGGTTATGAAGGACAATCTCTTGAAGTTGTATGATTCTAATCAGAAGTTGATTATGAAGTCTGAGCAGGGGAGCAACAGAACATTAAAGGTGGATGTAGAAACTTCTGAAGCGGAGTGTCTTAGTGCAGAAGGCGCTGAAGCTGACAGTAAGCTGTGGCACAAGAGGTTGGGGCACTTGAACTATAGAAGCTTAGGGCATCTAAGTTCTAAGAAGATCGTACATGGAATTTCGAAGATTGTGAAGCCTCAGAAGTCATGTGAGATATGCATGAAAGGCAAGAAACCCAGATTGCCATTTGCATCAGAAGTAGCCCCCAGAGCAAAGCATGCTCTGGGAGTAGTACATTTTGATGTGTGTGGACCATTTCCAGTACCTTCACTTGGAGGAAAAAAATATTTTGTGTCTTTTGTGGATGAGTTCACAAGAATGACATGGGTAACACTCATCAAGTTCAAGCATGAAGTGTTTACTGAGTTCCAGAAGTTCAAGGTGAAGGTTGAGAAGCAGAGTGGTCAGAAGCTGAAGATTCTGAGAACAGATGGTGGAGGTGAGTATAACTCTACAGAGTTCCAGAAGTTCTGTGAGGAGAATGGAATAGAACTTGAGGTTACTGCTCCATATACTCCTCAGCACAACGGTCTTGCTGAAAGAAGAAACAGAACTTTGCTTGATATGACCAGAAGTATGCTGAAAGAGAAGAAGTTACCTCACATGTTATGGGGAGAAACTGTTGCCACATCAGCATATGTTCTGAATAGGTGTCCAACAAAGAAGCTGAAGGAAATTTTTCCTTTAGAAAAATGGACTGGGGACAAGCAAAGTGTTAGCCATCTGAAGGTGTTTGGTTTTGTATGCTACAAACACGTTCTAGAAGCTAGAAGACGAAAACTAGATGATAGAAGCAAAACAATGTTACTGGTGGGGTACCACAGTACAGGTGCCTATAAGCTTTATTGTCCAGAAACCAACAAAGTTGAAATCAGCAGAGACGTCATTGTGAAAGAGTCAGAAACATGGGATTGGAACAAGCTTCAATCAGATTCTGGTGTAGCGCCAACACCAGGGTTAGTTTCTGAAGATTCTTCAGAAAGTTCAAAAGATGAAGACTCTGAAGATGAGTCAGAATCTCAGGGAGATTCTAATAGTGGATCTGATTCTGATCCACATTCTGATGATGATCCAGAATCTGGTGGTGATTATACTTCTGGAAGGGAAAACTCTGAAGACATGGGGTCTGGAGAACAAGTTTCCAGAAGTAACTCTAAAGGTGGTAATTTTGAAGGAAATAATTCTGGACAAAGTCCAGAAGCCAGCACAGTTCCGAGTTCTGGAGAAAATTCAGAACAAGATCAGAGGCCACAGAGAATCAGACGAATACCAAGTAGGTTTGCAGATTTTAGCATGTTGCATGATACTGAAATAGATTCTGAAGGAGAAATCGTTCAGTGTGCCATGCTAGTAGATTCTGAACCAGTGGGTATTGAAGAAGCACTCAAGAAGAAAGTATGGCTGAATGCCATGAAAGAAGAACATGATGCTATTGAAAGAAACAAGACTTGGAAGCTGACAGAACTTCCAAAAGGCAAGAAAGCCATCAGCGTCAGATGGGTTTTCAAGCAGAAGCTAAAGCCAGATGGATCAATTGGCAAACACAAAGCGAGACTAGTGGCTAGAGGTTTTCTTCAGAAACCTGGACTAGATTACTTTGAGGTGTTTGCGCCTGTAGCTAGACACGAAACAATCAGACTGGTGATTGCTTTAGCTGCAAACAGAAATTGGCATTTGATACATCTGGATGTGAAGTCTGCATTTCTGAACGGTCCATTACAGGAAGAAGTTTATGTGTCACAACCTCCTGGATTTGTGAAAAAGAATCAGGAAGGGATGGTATACAGGTTAAATAAAGCTCTGTATGGACTGAAGCAAGCGTCCAGAGCTTGGAATTTCAAGATTGATTCATTTTTCAAGGGACAGGGGTTTCAGAAGTGTGAGATGGAGTATGGTGTTTATGTTCAGCACACTTCAGAAGGTAATATGATTCTGGTCTGTTTGTATGTTTACGACATATTACTCACAGGAAGTTCTGAACAAGAAACAGTTGAGTTCAAGAAAGTTCTGATGAATGCGTTTGAGATGACAAATCTTGGAAAAATGAGTTTCTTTCTAGGAATGGAATTTATATACTCTGAGAAAGGAATCATCTTACATCAGAAGAAGTATGAACTGGAGCTTCTGAATATATTTGAGCTAGAAAATTGCAAGATTGCTATCACACCTGCTGATACGAATCAGAAGTTGGATTTTGATTCTGATGGAGAGGATAAGGATGATACAACCTTCAAACAGATGGTTGGTTCTCTGAGGTATTTGTGTAATACCAGACCTGATATTTGTTATGCAGTTGGAATGGTCAGCAGATACATGAGCAAACCAAAGTGGTCTCATTACCAAGCTGCTGTCAGGATTCTGAGATATATAAAAGGAACTCTGAAATATGGAGTGTTATTTCCTTCTGGAGGAAAGATCAAATCAGAACTTCTGAGTTATTCTGATTCTGATTGGTGTGTGTTGTACCCCAAAATTTGCCCTCCCATATTCTTCAAGATTTGTCAAGATCAATCTCCAAATGGTTCAAAATCTCTCAAGGGTTGCACAGTCTAATTGCCTCCTAACACAGTCAAAATTAGGGTTTTGGTTCTTGCAAAGAAATTTAGGTTTTCAAGGGTCAAATCAAGTCCCATATGCCTATATACATTGTCAACCATCCACATGTCAAGGTTCAAGACTCACAGCATCAAATTGCACAGTCAAAAGCCCTAATTGCTCCACAGTCAACAGCAGGGGTAAAATGGTCATTTGACAGTCAAAAGTCAAAATTTTTGGTCAACATCTTGTTTTGAAGCCACAATCATCATTTGATCAATTCTTGATCATGATTCCACAAGCATGGCTCAAAAAGTCTCAAGATGCAAAAGTTTCTATTTTTGGACAGTTGAAAAGTCAACTGCAAATTGACCAAGGCATAACTTCTTCATGGTTTATCATAAAAATCCCATCCAATGCTCATTTTGAAGGGGATGACATTTCCTACAACTCATCTTCACATTCCAAGTCCAAGAAATGCTCTCACAAAAAGTTATCAATTTCAACATTATAGGTCATTTTCAAAAGTCAACAAAAAGGCACTTTAAGTCAAAGACCATAACTTGAGATTGGTAAATCAAAATGACATGGGACCAAAGTCATTGGTTAGAGGACTTCAAGACCTTTCCAAAAGGTCCAAGAACATGTTCATAGCTTCAAAATTGAGCAAGATATGCATTGGAGAAGTTGGGAAATTTTTGGGAACTTTCAAAAGTCAACTTTGCCTAAAAAGCTTCAATTTTGCTAATGGGCCTCAAATTCTTTCTTGAATCATTACCCAAAGCCTATGCACGACCCATTGAGCTCAAAATAATTTATTTTCTTATTTTTAATTAATTAATTGAATTTTTATTTTTATTAATTCATTTAATTGATTTTAATTATAGGAAAATTAAAAAGATATGTTTTTAGATCTTTTGGTGAAGCAAATCAAATCAGGGAAAGCTGGCAAACTCGTTTCTCAATCAAAAAGGGAAGATCATCCATAATTGGCAAGGTTTTCATTGAAAAAGATTGAAAATTATATGATTGAAAGTCAAAGATTGCAAACTTAAATTCATGGACTTTTGGGCCAAAGTTTTAACCTAATTCACATTACATACATATGCTGAGGCCAACCCTAGTGAAGAACACGAAAAAACTTCCATAGAACTCCATAACAAAATTGCAAAAAATTGAGAAAAAGTGTGAAACTGATTTCCTATTTGCAGGTGAATTCAAGGCCTAAAATTGTTTCCAATACATTGCTGACATTGCCAGGAAGCTATTGCAATCAAGAACGAAGCTTAACACGCAAAGAATCGTCCACACTAAGTTACACGGTTTGCATATGTTTCCAGAATTTCATATCATGATTCATGCGCATTTGATACATATTGTTGAGTGTTTTGTATTCACAGGAACCTCCTGAAGCTAATGGAATAGTCTAATTGCATTATAACACTTTGGATCATGATTTGCCATTAACACGTTTTAGGGTTTCCCAGTTTTTAAATTAGGGCTTTCTTGCTGAGTAAAAATCAGACCTTGAGACACATACCATTAAACTCAGAAGCTCAAGGCGAACTGAATAGAATCATCGCGCCCTTTTTATATTGTCCCTAACTCTAGTCGCTATTTTTCGTGGTTATAGTTAGTGGGGGTTTAAAACCCCCGCTATCTTGTTCATGTTTGCAGGAAAAACGAAGAAGAAAGGTGAGTTGTCCAAACGCTAGTGGAGCATTCAAATTCAGTGCGCGCTTTTTTGTGTCCAGGCATAATTGTTACTTTTCATACATAATATTTGTTTATCATTATATTTACAAATGCGCTTCATGGCTCAGATGGTGGGAGACGTGGCTGGTAAGTACTGGGACCTGGGTTCGATTCCCAGGTCCCCCATATAATTGTTGATATTTTTTCTCAAATGTTCATGTGCATCATTCGTTCAATGGTCCATCATGCACCCTCACGCGCTAGCTTGCCAAGTGGCCATGATGCCCAATCCAGTGGCCACAGAATGAAGTCCATGATGCACTCCAGTCAAACAGCACGCACACAATTAGGAAAGTCAACCAGGCTTTGTCTTAATGGGCCTGAATTGCTTCACAAAAACCTCCACTTTGGGCCAGACACCCCCTTGGTTTGCAATATTTTTCTTATTTTTATTTTCTTTTATCTTATTTCTTTTAATTTGTTTTAATTATTATTAATTCACTAAAAAAAAATTTCCATAATAAAAACAGAAAATCAAAGTTGTAAATATATTTAATTATTTATTTCATCACTAATTTATTTTAGTAAATAATTTCTAATAACTAATCTAGGTTAATTTAGGGTTAAAATTCAATCTTTTTTCTTAATAAGTAAAAATTACATAGAATTAGGTTTTGACACTTTTTATCCTTTTCTTAATTAATTATTATTATCATTATTAATTACTATTATTTTTGTACATAAACATGTAAATTAATTAATTAGTTTAAATTAGTTAACTTTAACATTTTTATTAATAATTAAAATAATCTGGAATTAGGGTTTGTTTACTAACTTTTAAAATTCTTTTCTTTATTTCCATAATAAATACAAAAAACATAAAAAACACTTTCTTTTCTTTAATTAAATAATTAGGTCTTAATTTAATTTAATTTCTCAAAAGGGTCCAAAACCCTCGGACGTCCAGGTTAATTTATTCGCGCACTATTTTCTCATTTGATTATTATGTAACTGTTCAAGGATGTAATAGTAATTAGGTTTATTATTTTTTACTTTCCGCATCTTTATCAAAAACGGGTCTTTGTATTTTGGCGATGTATAGACCCGCGCCTTGTAATAGCGTAGCTTTTACCTTTCCGTCTTTTAATTTTCCGCACTCCTAACTGCTAATTGCATGAAAGAATGTATGTTAATTAAGAACAACTCGTAGCTCACGATTGCCTAATCCAAGATAAATATAAACTGAAAACGACACACAATGCACCTGCCACTTCTAGAGTACGCCTCACTCGTTGCCTCGAAAAGTGGTCGTCAAGTATAGGATGTTTTAGCGGTCGCTATGATGTCTAAGATCCGGTTGCCTCGAAACAGTCGCCTCGGATTAAAAAGGATCTAGGATATTAGGGTTACTTCTAAGGTGTCCTACTATTGCTTCGGTGACCACACTGTTCCTACAATCGAATTGACCCGAACACCTCCAACGGTGGTGCTACCTACCTCTCAATGGTGGGATGGCACTACCTTAAGGACTTTTACACAACCTACTTCCTTAGGGTAGGTAGATGACTCATGGGTACTTGCTCTCTTAAAAAACAAATCAAAATCTTTTCACACTGACACTTTCAAAAGCTTTCAAAACAAATTTTTCAAACACTCTTGAGGACCGATACAAGAGTCACTCAGAAATCTTTCAATGAAACTTTTTTCAAACCCACTCACATTTTGAAAAGAAAACATCATTTTGAAAACATAAGAGCAAGTACCTAAGAGCCCGTGGATAACCACGGATAGAAAGGGTGCTAACACCTTCCCTTTTTATAAATCTACCTCCCGAACCGAGAAACGTTCTCATAAGGAATTTTGCTGTGCTTTTGTCCTGTCCATGTTGGAGAAAATAAAAGACGGTGGCGACTCTTGCTTCCGCGACATTACGCGATCCAGCTTTAAACAGTCAGTTCTATTTCCACCGATCACCAGAACTGGCGACTCTGCTGGGGATACTTAAAGTGAGGTGTACCTTAGGATAGATCATACTTATATTTTCAATTGCTTTGTTTTGTTTGCTTTATTATTATGGGCATTGTCTTGGAGTTTCATAGATCCTAACCCGGATCTGGGGATACCCTTTTAGGTAGCATAAGCTGTGAGGGACCTGTCCGGCGTAGACCGACACGGGTGAAGCAGTGGCTACGTTGGTGTGGCACCTTGGTCTGTACCGATATCCCTTGTGTCGCAACGAGGAGAATATGGGTCTTCTGAGGAGTCATTTAGCACCAACCGACCTTAGAACCCTAATTTGACCCAACTTGGCCATAGAACAGTAGCAGTATGCTACACCCATTGAGGCTAAACTCTCGCGATGGTTCTAGCCGCAAGAAAAGATTGTGATGCTGGAGTTATGACCGATTGAGGGTAGTCAGTGATATTGGGATCCTCTAGAACCCGATTACTTTTGATAGGACAGGTCTTAACCAACAAACTGAAAGAGGGTAGTACCTAAACTTCATGCTGGCCTAAACCCTAAGGGTTGTCTTGTGTGACTTGTGTGCCTTATCATGTTCGCCTTTGTGAATATTTGTGGTGTGCTTTATCATGACATCATACCATCATAGACATTGCATGCATCTTGCATAAGGACTGACCCATTTCAAAGACAAGAGGGTTTCATCTTTGCTCTGTTTTGTAGGACATCATGATGCCTGTGCGAAGGAACACTATCCGGTTCAACTTTGTTCACCCACCTGAGTTGCTTGAAAAATTGGTTAGCAGAATTCCAAACACCACTTCCTTCATCCAGAGGCATGGTTCTCTTCTCGGTTTAGTCACTTCAAAGTGGGACCAACAACTGATGAGTGTCCTGACCCAGTTTTATGATCCCTTGTATAACTGCTTCACCTTTCAAGACTTCCAGCTGGTCCCTACCCTGGAAGAATTCTCTGATTTGCTTGGCATCCCTATCTTGGATCAGACTCCCTTCACTGGTTGGGAAAAGACTCTTAGGCTTGAGGATATTGCTGCAGCCCTCCCTTTGACCAACAAGGAGGTAATGGACAACTGGGTGACTAGAAGCAGAGTTAAGGGTTTCTTGGACAAGTTTCTGATCGGTAAAGCTAACAGTTTCTGGAATGACTTAGACTTCAGGGCGTATGAAGACATCCTGGCTCTCTTAATCTATGGTCTAGTCTTGTTTCCTAATCCTGATAACTTCATTAACGTCACTGCCATAAGGATCTTCATGTCTCGGAACCCTGTGCCCACTCTTTTGGGTGATATCCTGCAACAACTTTATGCTCGTACTTCCCGAAGACGAGGAACTATGTGGTGTTGTATTCCTTTGTTAGTAAGGTGGTTTATTCCGCACCTTCCTAAGTTCGTGCTGAAGAACAAAGAAGGAAGAGGCTGAGCTCATAGGTTAATGTCTCTCACTGAAAATGACATCATTTGGACTTTCAGGGGTTTGGATGAGGTAGCTGTTATTGATCGTTGCGGAGAATATCCTAATGTTCCTTTGATTGGTACCCAAGGAGGAATCTCTTATAATCCATGTCTAGCTCTCCGTCAGTTTGGAAGAGCCAAAAGAGCAGGGCCTCATGAGATGTTAGTGCCTCACATCAGTTTTGAGTTTCAGGTAGATAGTGACGAGCTGCGTCGTAGGTTCATCAAGGCTTGGGACAGAATTCACAAAGCTGACCCACATGAGTTGGGACCGAAGACTTCTCTACCTATGTAACCCTACTACAGATGGGTCTGCATCCGTGCTCAGAAGTTAGGTATGCCATATGAAGCTGTCAGACCCATCATTCTTGAATATCCTGATAGAGATGGGATTCCTCCAATTGTTCTCCCTCCTCAGATACCTACTGATGTTGATACACTAAAGAGGTCTTGGGCGCAACTACAAGAAGAACGGGATTCTTATCGGGAAAAGTTCAACGAGCAGGAATTAAAGATCCAAAAGCTGACAAAGCAGTTGGAGAACGAGCGGGCCTTGAATGACTACATCCGTACTGAGAAGAGGAGACCCTGGGATCACTGATAAGCTTTGGATGTTCTTTCACAGTTTTTATTTCCCTTTTCAGTAGTTTCCATTTTATGTAACTCCTAAGGGAAATCTGTTGAACAATCTAAATTTCAAAGTTGAACCTAATAAAATGCGTTTCCTTTTTGTTTACAAAGTTGAATCCCGATTGTCTTTGAAAACATAAATCATACGCATTCCATTCATCATGTGCATCACATGTACTCTTCTTTTCAGGTTGCTTAATGTTCTTCGCTGTTTATTTCAGCAGCCATCATGAATCCTGAATCATCTACTGAGCAATCCATCAAGGCCCTCCAGGCTCAGAACGCCCAGTTCCAAGAGTTGATCATGAGTTTAGCCCAAGGTCAAGAGGAATTGAAGGCTCTGCTGGTAAAGAAGAAGAAGAAGAGAACTGTACTATTCAACACTGGCCGGAGGTTTGGTAACACACTGCAAAATGAGGCTGATCAAGCTGGTTCTTTTGTAGGGAAAGGCAGTCCCCAAGGGGGAAGGGTTCCTAGTCCTGTGGTCTCTGACAACGAGACGGATTTCAATGAAGAGCAGTACCCTCCAGCTGAAGACAAGTACAAGCAGTTAGAGGATCGCCTGAATGCCATGGAAATTCAACAGGTGCCTGGGTTGGATTTTGGAGATCTGGGTTTATCTTCTGGGGTGGTAATCCCACATAAGTTCAAGGCACCATCTTTCGCAAAGTATGACGGGGCGTCCTGCCCTAAGCTACATCTCAGATCTTATGTGCGGAAGATCCAACCATATACTGTGGAAAAGAACTTATGGATCCATTTCTTCCAGGAGAGTCTTTCAGGGACTCATCTCGAATGGTTCTATCAGCTGGATGGAACCAAGGTTCGTAACTAGGAGGACTTGGCTACTGCTTTTTATAAGCAGTATCAGTATAATTCTGACCTCGCTCATACACGTACCCAACTCCAGGGTATGTCACTAGGATCGGGAGAAGGTTTTAAAGAGTACGCGCAGAAGTGGAGGGACCTGGCTGGCAGGGTGCAGCCACCATTAACCGACCGTGAACTCGTGGACATGTTCTTGGGGACCCTATCCGGGCCGTTCTTCAACCACCTGATCGGTAATTCTTCTGCAGGTTTCACAGACCTCATTCTGACTGGTGAAAGGATAGAAGCTGGGATGAAATCAGGGAAGATACAGAAAGGTGCGTCCTCAAGTTCTGAGAAGAAGCCTTTCAAGAAGGAAGCCAGTGCTATGTATGGCCCCAGGAGGCAAAACAAACCGGAACGCCACCAAGCTGTCAACGCGGTGGTAATTGCAAAGCCTGCTGCCGCTCCTCGGCAACCAAACCAACCAAGGGGTGAGAGACCCAGAAGAGAATATACTCGGCTTAGTATGACCTTGTCATAGATCTTGCCGCAACTGCTGTCAACTAACCTGGTAACTATCAGAGAAGCTCCAAAGGTGGTAAACACAACATCTCCGAAGTACAACCCCAACGCCCGCTGTTCTTATCATTCTGATAGCCTGGGGCATTCTACTGATGATTGTTGGGCCCTGAGGAATAAGGTTCAGGACCTTATTGATGCTAAAGAAGTTCAGTTTGAGGCGCCCGAGAAGCCTAATGTGGTGACAGCTCCCATGCCCAATCATGGGGTGAATGCTATCAGGGATGGTGACAAAGTGGAGGAATCTGAGTTCAACAGTTGGATCTACCCAACGGCCGACAGTGGACCAAGCAACTGGATTGCAAAAGACTGCGTACCTGTTACTTTTGTTACTCAGTAATGAACTCTTTTGTTTTTAAATTTGTAACGAACAATAATTGGAAACTTTATGGCCCGGTGTCCTACCCGGGGCACCGTTGGTTTCATTTGTGAGGGCTTATTACTTGTCATTTCCATATATCATGAATAAAAACATTGGACGTTTTTCGCATTTCAAATCTTGTGCTCCCTTTCTTTCTTTCTTTATATATTGCAAAAACAGCTATATTTACACACACTCACCTATACAGGTTTCAATCCACTCTGGATCTCACTGGTAACGACTCTGCTACTACCGGTTATGACTTCGGAAATCCGATCAACTTAGCCGAAGACGAAGGTGAAGATGATTGTGAAGTGCCTGGCGAGCTTGCAAGACTGTTACTCCAGGAAGAGAGGGCCATTCAGCCACATGAAGAGCCAGTGGAAACGGTAAATCTGGGTACTGAGACAGATAGAAAGGAAGTCAAGATTGGTGCCAATCTGGAGCTCAGCGTGAAACAACGGTTGATTCAGATGTTGCATGATTATGTGGAAATCTTTTCCTGGTCCTACGAAGACATGCCTGGGTTGGATACCGACATTGTGGTTCATCACTTGCCTACTAAGGAAGACTGCCCGCCAGTAAAACAGAAGGTCCGCCGTATGCGCCCAGAGATGTCCGAGAAAATCAAAGCTGAGGTTATGAAACAATTTGACGCCGGTTTTCTTGCAGTAACTTCTTACCCTCAGTGGGTTGCCAACGTGGTTCCAGTGCCGAAGAAAGATGGCAAGGTCCGAATGTGTGTTGATTACATGGATTTGAACAGGGCGAGCCCCAAGGATGATTTCCCTCTACCTCACATCGACGTTCTGGTTGACAATACTGCTCAGCA
This sequence comes from Vicia faba, assembly GCA_948472305.1. Classification (NCBI taxonomy): domain Eukaryota; kingdom Viridiplantae; phylum Streptophyta; class Magnoliopsida; order Fabales; family Fabaceae; genus Vicia; species Vicia faba. The sequence goes on from OX451737.1 coordinate 1,131,241,346, forward strand.
CAAGGTGTTCTCCTTCATGGACGGCTTTTCAGGTTATAATCAGATCAAAATGGCTCCTGAAGACATGGAAAAGACTACCTTTGTTACTCAGTGGGGCACCTTCTGCTACAAAGGTCATGCCTTTCGGGTTGAAAAATGCTGGGGCAACCTACCAACGTGCCATGGTCGCTTTATTTCATGACATGATCCACCATGAGATTGAGGTATACGTCGATGATATGATTGCAAGGTCCCAAACTGAGGAGGAACACCTTGACCACCTACAGAAGCTGTTTGACCGTCTGAAGCTGTACAAGCTGAGGTTGAACCCAAACAAGTGCACATTTGGGGTAAGATCTGGAAAGTTGCTAGGCTTCGTCGTGAGCGACAAAGGTATTCAAGTGGACCCTGCCAAGGTGAAAGCCATACAAGAGATGCCAGTTCCCAAGACAGAGAAAGAAGTCAGAGGCTTTCTAGGACGGCTGAATTACATTGCTCGATTCATCTCACACCTAACTGCTACCTGTGAACCAATCTTCAAGCTGTTGAAGAAAGATCAAGTAGTACGTTGGAATGATGAATGTCAGGCCGCCTTCGAAGGAATCAAAGAGTATCTCCAAGAACCACCCATTCTTATGCCACCAGTTGAAGGGAGACCTCTAATACTATACTTGACAGTACTTGACAGCTCAATGGGGTGTGTGTTGGGGCAGCATGACGAGTCTGGCCGAAACGAGCATGCCATTTATTACCTTAGCAAAAAGTTTACCGACTGTGAGACCCGATACTCACTGCTCGAGAAAACTTGCTGCGCTTTGGTATGGGCTGCTCGTCGGCTGAGACAGTATATGCTGACTCACACTACTCTGTTGATTTCAAAAATGGATCCAATAAAGTACATATTCGAAAAGCCTGCTCTGTCTGGAAGAATAGCAAGATGGCAGATGATCTTGACAGAATATGACATCCAGTACATGACTCAGAAAGCAATCAAGGGAAGTGTATTGGCCGACCATTTGGCACACCAGGCAGTGGATGATTACCAGTCAATGAACTTTGAATTTCCTGACGAGAGCATCATGGTAGTGACCGATTGTGAAGTACCTGGACCGGATGAAGGACCTGAGGAAGGATCCCGATGGTCTACGCACTTTGACGGAGCCTCCAACGCTTTGGGTAACGGTATTGGCGCTGTGATCATATCCCCGAAAGGCACTCATACTCCACTTACTGCCCGACTATGTTTCAACTGCACCAACAACATGGCGGAGTATGAGGCGTGTATCATGGGTCTTCAAGCTGCAATTGACCTAAGGATTAAGTTTCTGAGCGTCTTCGGAGATTCCTCTCTCGTGATCAATCAGATCAAAGGCGAGTGGGATACGAAACACCCAAACCTTATTCCTTACAAAGAATGTGTGTTGACATTGATCCCCCATTTCACGGAGATAAATTTTGAACACTTCCCGAGAGAGGAGAATCAGTTGGCGGACGCGTTGGCTACGATGTCTTCTATGTTCAAGGTCAAATGGGACAACGAAGCTCCTCAGATCAGTATCGGGAAGTTGGACGAACCTGCATATTGTTGTGAGCTTGAGGCTGAAGAAGTAACTGAAAAACCTTGGTATCATGAAGTGAAGAGGTATATGGAAGCTCAAGAATACCCCGAAGGTGCATCTGTCAACGACAAGAAATTCCTGAGAAGGTTGGCAGCAAAGTTCTTCCTCAGCAATGGCATTCTCTACAAGCGAAACCATGATTCAACCTTACTGCGTTGTGTAGATAAGACTGAAGCAGAAAGAATCATGGAAGAGCTGCATGAAGGTACCTTCGGAACGCATTCCAGTGGACATACCATGGCAAAGAAAATCCTTCGGGCAGGATATTTCTGGTCCATAATGGAAGCCGACTGTTACCAACATTATCGGACATGTCATAAGTGCCAGATTTATGCAGATAAGGTGCACGTTCCTCCAGTTCCTCTGAATGTCTTGACTGCACCTTGGCCTTTTGCAATGTGGGGCATTGATATGATCGGCGAGATTAAACCTACGGCATCCAACGGGCATCGCTTCATCCTGGTGGCGATCGATTACTTTACAAAGTGGGTTGAAGCAGCTTCCTACGCTACCGTAACCAAGAACGTCGTGGCACGATTCATTCGACACAACCTGATCTGTCGCTACGGTGTCCCTGAGAGGATCATTATGGACAATGGTACCAATCTTAATAACAAGATGATCACTGAGCTCTGCGAACAATTCAAAATACAGCACCACAACTCTTCTCCTTATCGGCCAAAGATGAACGGGGCTGTACAAGCAGCAAATAAGAATATCAAAAAGATTGTGCAGAAGATGACAGTGACCTATAAAGATTGGCACGAGATGTTACCGTTTGCTCTTCATGGGTACCGTACCTCAGCACGGACGTCAACCGGGGCAACTCCCTTTTCCTTGGTCTACGGCATGGAGGCAGTCTTGCCGATTGAAGTCCAGATACCCTATCTCCGGATAATGAAGGATGCAGGCTTGAGCGAAGATGGCTGGATCCAGACTCGACTTGATCAGTTAAACCTAATTGACGAAAAGAGACTCACTGCTATTTGTCATGGTCAAACGTATCAAAAACGGATGATCAGGCCATTTAACAAGAAAGTCAGACCACAAGAGTATCAAGTTGGGGACCTGGTAATCAAACGCATCATTCTTCCTCAAAGAGATCCCAGGGGAAAATGGACCCCTACGTACGAAGGGCCATTTGTGGTTAAACATGTGTTCTCAGGAGGAGTCATGATTCTAACCAACATGGATGGTGACGACCTTCCTCACCCCGCCAATGCAGACATAGTAAAAAGATACTATGCATGATCAAAGACCCGCTAGGTTGACACACCTAGGAAAAAATAAGGGCTTCCCGGCGAACCATAAGGGTTCGGGCAAAAATAAGGGATGAAAATGAAAAAATTTGTACACCCGGCAAGTCGAAAACCTGAAAAGGCGGCTTGGGAAAAAATGGGTATCCCGGTGGACTGAAAACCCGAAAGGGCGGTCCAGGCAAAAGTTAGGGATTAAAGCGTAATACTATGTCTCATTGAATCACCTTGCATCCAGAATCCGGTATCAACATCAAGTTTAGACGGAATCGATCAATCAGCTTCATCTTCAACTAAGCAGCCAAGTGATGAGACGCTCGAAGATATAGAGGCGATAACAGAGTTGGAACCCAGTGGGATTACTCTTTTCACACAGCTGTTTTGTTTCCTTTGTACAAATTGTATAAACTCTGTTGTTTGGCAGCGTTCTCTTACTAGGACGTCAGCCTCTTGTACATAAACGCCTATTTTCGGGCAAATTCAAAAATCAATACAAATTCACTTTTCAGATAAATCGCCAATTATTTTTCCTTTTTCTGTTTTGTTGTGCAAAGAACGTCCAATGTTCAATTTTTGATATATGCATTTGACACTAATTGCTAACTCATAAATATTTGCATGCGAAACAAAGGATTAATTACAGGTAACATCAGAAACAGGGGCAATAATGAGTTGTCTAAGCAATCTAATTGCTCTGCCCACCAAGGTACCAAGGTAAGTTTGGCCAAAGAATGTAACCCAGATACCTTCACTCCCTGCAGAGTAAGACAAGATTTAACAATTCTCCCCAAGCAGAGTTGGCCTCCCGTCAGCCCTAACAAGGTACAATATCCCAAGCAAGTCAGCAACACTCTCCCCGAGCAGAGTTAGTCTACTGTCAGCCTTAAGGAAGCTGGATTATCCCCAAAAAAATCTCAATATCCCCCAGCGGAGTATACAGATATTCCTAAACAAGCATCCCTGGCAATCTTGATCTAAGATTGTTCCCCGGCGGTATACCGGACATCTAGTGGAGCCATTCCCCAGTCCAATCTGAAAAGTTTCCCCAGGAGAGTTCAATCAATCTCCCCAGTAGATTAAGAAAGCTTATCCCCAGTAGATTCTGGAAGCTTATCACCTGCAGAGTACGAACGCGCCTCCCCGGTTTTATTTAAAGGTTATTTCCCCACCAGGATATAACTGGGTTATCCTCAGCCAATTTCCACGGAAAGATCGTCCCCGGTGAAGTCTTCCTATCCCCCAGCGGAGTTCATCAACAAAGCTTATCAATGGTATCCCCAGCGGAGTTACCATCAAAACCTCAGCGAAATATCTCTCCCCACAGAGCAATTCCCCGCAGAGTAATCTCTCCAGCAAAGTTTATTCCTCAACGGAGTCATCTTCTCCTACCGGTTTATTTTTGCAACCATCATCCCCAGCGGAGACGAAGAACCCTACTCTTCAACATCAGCCCAGGATTCAACAAACTCCCGGCATTCGTCAAGGATTTATCTTCCTAGACAAAAAATACATTCATAAACATACAATCTCATTTATTTTGAGAATATCACACATCTTCATACATTATAGCATGCACATACGCATCATAAACATACAATCTCATTTATTTTAAGAATATCACACATCTCCATACATTATAGCATGCACATACGCATCATGAACATACAATCTCATTTATCTCATGACATCACGCATCTCATACATCATGATATTGCATACAATTAACGTTTCGCCTTTTCAGGAAAAAGGTCAATACAAAGATGATTACTATCAATTGTCGCAATTCCAGATTCGATACCTGTATCTAGCCAGGGAATATCTGTGAGCGATTACTTGTGGATTCGACACCTGTATCTAGCCAGGGTATATCTGCATGAAAAATTCCGGACTCGACTCCTGTACCCAGCCAGGGCACGTCTGAAGAGTTTGAAGATTCGATTCCTGTAACCAGCCAGGGTATATCTGTTGACGACTATTCCGGACTCGATTCCTGTATCCAGCCAGGGCACGTCTGAAGAGTTTGAAGATTCGATTCCTGTATCCAGCCAGGGCATATATGTTGACGACTATTCTGGACTCGATTCCTGTATCCAGCCAGGGCACGTCTGAAGAGTTTAAAGATTCGATTCCTGTAACCAGCCAGGGTATATCTGTTGATGACTATTCCGGACTCGATTCCTGTATCCAGCCAGGGCACGTCTGAAGAGTTTGAAGATTCGATTCCTGTAACCAGCCAGGGTATATCTGTTGACGACTATTCTGGACTCGATTCCTGTATCCAGCCAGGGCACGTCTGAAGAGTTTGAAGATTCGATTCCTGTATCCAGCCAGGGCATATCTGTTGACGACTAATTCCAGATTCGATTCCTGTATCTAGCCAGGGCACACCTGTGAGTAGCTAATTGTAGACTCGATACTTGTATCCAGCCAGGGCATTGTCTACATGAAGAGTTTAGAGATTCGATACTTGTATCCAGCCAGGGCATATCTACATAAAGAGTTTGAAGATCAACCCTTGTAACAGGCCAGGTAATTATTTTTCTTTCTCAGGTACGCAAGTTCTCGCTAAGGAATCTCTTACGCGATCGACACCTAGATGGCATCTATAAGCCCATCCACATACCGACAGTCTCCAAATGGCATCCATAAGCCCATTCCCGACAACATTCTGTTACAGCTCCAGATGGCATCTATAAGCCCATCCTCATATCCATCATCTATCCAAATGGCATCTGTAAGCCCATTCCCTACATCACACTGCTAACATTCTACTATGTGAGTGCAAATTTCTGGGCATTTTAGTGTTCAATCATCTTCCACCTTCGGATTACGAAAGGCACGCCAGCCAATCTACATCCTCAGGTCTAAGAAGATTGAACAGGGGCAACTGTTGTACCCCAAAATTTGCCCTCCCATATTCTTCAAGATTTGTCAAGATCAATCTCCAAATGGTTCAAAATCTCTCAAGGGTTGCACAATCCAATTGCCTCATAACAGAGTCAAAATTAGGGTTTTGGTTCTTGCAAAGAAATTGAGGTTTTCAAGGGTCCAATCAAGTCCCATATGCCTATATACATTGTCAAGCATCCACATGTCAAGGTTCAAGACTCACAGCATCAAATTGCATAGTCAAAAGCCCTAATTGCTCCACAGTCAACTGCAGAGGTAAAATGGTCATTTGACAGTCAAAAGTCAAAATTTTTGGTCAACATCTTATTTTGAAGCCACAATCATCATTTGATCAATTCTTGATCATGATTCCACAAGCATGGCTCAAAAAGTCTCAAGATGCAAAAGTTTCTATTTTTGGACAGCTGAAAAGTCAACTGCAAATTGACCAAGGCATAACTTCTTCATGGTTTATCAGAAAAATCTCATCCAATGCTCATTTTGAAGGGGATGACATTTCCTATAACTCATTCACATTCCAAGTCCAAGAAATGCTCTCACAAAAAGTTATCAATTTCAACATTATAGGTCATTTTCAAAAGTCAACAAAAAGGCACTTTAAGTCAAAGACAATAACTTGTGATTGGTAAATCAAAATGACATGGGACCAAAGGCATTGGTTAGAGGACTTCAAGACCTTTCCAAAATGTCCAAGAACATGTTCATAGCTTCAAAATTGAGCAAGATATGCATTGGAGAAGTTGGGAAATTTTTGGGACCTTTCAAAAGTCAACTTTGCCTAAAAAGCTTCAATTTTGCTAATGGGCCTCAAATTCTTTCTTGAATCATTACCCAAAGCCTATGCACGACCCATTGAGCTCAAAATAATTTATTTTCTTATTTTTAATTAATTAATTGAATTTTTATTTTTATTAATTCATTTAATTGATTTTAATTATAGGAAAATTAAAAAGATATGTTTTTGGATCTTTTGGTGAAGCAAATCAAATCAGGGCAAGCTGGCAAACTCGTTTCTCAATCAAAAAGGGAAGATCATCCATAATTGGCAAGGTTTTCATTGAAAAAGATTGAAAATTATATGATTGAAAGTCAAAGATTGCAAACTTAAATTCATGGACTTTTGGGCCAAAGTTTTAACCTAATTCACATCACATACATATGCTGAGGCCAACCCTAGTGAAGAACACGAAAAAACTGCCATAGAACTCCATAACAAAGTTGCAAAAAATTGAGAAAAAGTGTGAAACTGATTTCCTATTTGCAGGTGAATTCAAGGCCTAAAATTGTTTCCAATACATTGCTGACATTGCCAGGAAGCTATTGCAATCAAGAATGAAGCTTAACACGCAAAGAATCGTCCACACTAAGTCACACGGTTTGCATATGTTTCCAAAATTTCATATCATGATTCATGCGCATTTGATACATATTGTTGAGTGTTTTGTATTCACAGGAACCTCCTGAAGCTAATGGAATAGTCTAATTGCATTATAACACTCTGGATCATGATTTGCCATTAACACGTTTTAGGGTTTCCCAGTTTTTAAATTAGGGCTTTCTTGCCGAGTAAAAATCAGACCTTGAGACACATACCATTAAACTCAGAAGCTCAAGGCGAACTGAATAGAATCATCGCGCCCTTTTTATATTGTCCCTAACTCTAGTCGCTATTTTTCGTGGTTATAGTTAGTGGGGGTTTAAAACCCCCGCTATCTTGTTCATGTTTGCAGGAAAAACGAAGAAGAAAGGTGAGCTGTCCAAACGCTAGTGGAGCATTCAAATTCAGTGCGCGCTTTTTTGTGTCCAGGCATAATTGTTACTTTTCATACATAATATTTGTTTATCATTATATTTACAAATGCGCTTCATGGCTCAGATGGTGGGAGACGTGGCTGGTAAGTACTGGGACCTGGGTTCGATTCCCAGGTCCCCCATATAATTGTTGATATTTTTTCTCAAACGTTCACGTGCAGCATTCGTTCAATGGTCCATCATGCACCCTCACGCGCTAGCTTGCCAAGTGGCCATGATACCCAATCCAGTGGCCACAGAATGAAGTCCATGATGCACTCCAGTCAAACAGCACGCACACAATTAGGAAAGTCAACCAGGCTTTGTCTTAATGGGCCTGAATTGCTTCACAAAAACCTCCACTTTGGGCCAGACACCCCCTTGGTTTGCAATATTTTTCTTATTTTTATTTTCTTTTATCTTATTTCTTTTAATTTGTTTTAATTATTATTAATTCACTAAAATAATTTTTCCATAATAAAAACAGAAAATCAAAGTTGTAAATATATTTAATTATTTATTTCATCACTAATTTATTTTAGTAAATAATTTCTAATAACTAATCTAGGTTAATTTAGGGTTAAAATTCAATCTTTTTTCTTAATAAGTAAAAATTACATAGAATTAGGTTTTGACACTTTTTATCCTTTTCTTAATTAATTATTATTATCATTATTAATTACTATTATTTTTGTACATAAACATGTAAATTAATTAATTAGTTTAAATTAGTTAACTTTAACATTTTTATTAATAATTAAAATAATCTGGAATTAGGGTTTGTTTACTAACTTTTAAAATTCTTTTATTTATTTCCATAATAAATACAAAAAATATAAAAACACTTTCTTTTCTTTAATTAAATAATTAGGTCTTAATTTAATTTAATTTCTCAAAAGGGTCCAAAACCCTCGGACGTCCAGGTTAATTTATTCGCGCACTATTTTCTCATTTGATTATTATGTAAATGTTCAAGGATGTAATAGTAATTAGGTTTATTATTTTTTACTTTCCGCATCTTTATCAAAAACGGGTCTTTGTATTTTGGCGATGTATAGACCCGCGCCTTGTAATAGCGTAGCTTTTACCTTTCCGTCTTTTAATTTTCTGCACTCCTAACTGCTAATTGCATGAAAGAATGTATGTTAATTAAAAACAACTCGTAGCTCACGATTGCCTAATCCAAGATAAATATAAACTGAAAACGACACACAATGCACCTGCCACTTCTAGGGTACGTCTCACTCGTTGCCTCGAAAAGTGGTCGTCAAGTATAGGATGTTTTAGCGGTCGCTCTGATGTCTAAGATTCGGTTGCCTCGAAACAGTCGCCTCGGATTAAAAAGGATCTAGGACATTAGGGTTACTTCTAAGGTGTCCTACTATTGCTTCGGTGACCACACTGTCCCTACAATCGAATTGACCCGAACACCCCCAACGGTGTTGCTACCTACCTCTCAATGGTGGGATGGCACTACCTTAAGGACTTTTACACAGCCTACTTCCTTAGGGTAGGTAGATGACTCATGGGTACTTGCTCTCTTCAAAAACAAATCAAAATCTTTTCACACTGACACTTTCAAAAGCTTTCAAAACAAATTTTTCAAACACTCTTGAGGACCGATACAAGAGTCACTCAGAAATCTTTCAATGAAACTTTTTTCAAACCCACTCACATTTTGAAAAGCAAACATCATTTTGAAAACATAAGAGCAAGTACCTAAGAGCCCGTGGATAACCACAGATAGAAAGGGTGCTAACACCTTCCCTTTCTATAAATCTACCTCCTGAACCGAGAAACGTTCTCATAAGGAATTTTGTTGTGCTTTTGTCCTGTCCATGTTGGAGAAAATAAAAGACGGTGGCGACTCTTGCTTCCGTGACATTACGCGATCCAGCTTTAAACAGTCAGTTCTATTTCCACCGATCACAGTGTGGATATACGGTTGACAGAAGAAGTACTTCTGGGTACTTGTTCAAGTTTCTGGGAGGTCCAATTTCTTGGAGTTCCAAGAAACAGCCGGTTGTGGCTTTGTCAACATGTGAAGCTGAATACATTGCAGGTGTTGTGGCTGCGTGTCAAGCAATTTGGCTTCTGAATCTGCTGCATGATCTGAAGGTTGAAGTTGAGGAACCTCTGAAGCTGATGATTGATAATAAGTCTGCAATTAATCTTGCAAAGAATCCAGTGCTACATGGAAGAAGCAAGCACATTGAGACGAAGTATCACTTTCTCAGAAGTCAAGTGCAGAAAGGAGTGTTAGAAGTTCTGCACTGTAGCACTCAGAAGCAGCTGACATATGTTCTGACAAAGGCGATAAAAACATACCAATTTCTTCGCCTGAGAGATGAAATTGATGTTGTTAATTTCTGATAAGTTACTAAATTACGGGATGGTATTAGAGGGTAATTTAGTATTTTTCATTTGTAGATATTTTTTTATTAGGGCCTATGTGGCATTCATTTTGTGTATAAATAGGTGTACTAGGTTTACATTTATATCAATCAATTCCTTCAATCATTAGTGGCAGCTTTTAACATTTATTCCTTTCTCTCTTCTTCCTCAATTTCATCACCTTGCACTAACAAAAACAACATTATTAACTAAGCAAATCAATATTTGGACATCAATAAACATAGAAAAGTTGAAAACCAAGCAACCAAGCAAATTTCTTCCACAAATGAGAACTGAGTTTGGAAACCACAATCTTTAAATCTATCCAGTTATAGATCATTTTTTAGCTTTGGATCACATAGTTCGATTATATAAGTTCTCAAGATTAAATAAACTCACCATATGTGAATGAATTGTTTGTTGAGTGAAAAAGAAAATCTGATTTGCAACAACCATTATCAGATCCTCACTCATCAACATTTTTCCTTCATCCAAATATCATTGGGGCATTTCATCAAACATCTTGAGAGCAAACTTAAAATAAGTTGAATATTAAAGTAACACGCACATCTAAAACAAAACAGAAAAAACAGCAGAAACCAAAGTGACAACACAATATCTCAGATTTCAAATCTTCGAGGCACTGGAGGAGGACATTTTCCATATATGTTCCCTTTTGGCCCATTGGTTGGTGAAGATGGTTGTTGAGTTGCAAGGATTTAGCGGCTCTTGGCGGAGAGGAGTGGAACCATGATGGAGGTTGAGTATATACGACAAACGATTAATTTTTTCTATCTAACCTGTTGTGAATTATGACAATTTGTCCAATCAGATTAGACAACATATTATGCACTAGTAGCTAGGATCAAGTGTCTGACAGTGGGGAGGTCGCACATGTTTCTTTGTTCGCTAAATGGATACCACACATTGAGTCTCATAATTGGACCTTCTTCTTCGAGCATATGGTAGTCCTGATACATTTCCCCCTAATTCCTTGCTAATATTTGATGAAAGAGGATTGACATTGTCGTACCGCTCTCTAATGTCGTCGTATTTGGCCCAGGCTAGTCGTCGGTTCATGAAAAGGAAGAGTTTGGTGAGTTGGAGCAGGTGGCCTCGGAAACATGCAAATTAAATGCTTGTCTTGGAATCACAATGTTTTGTGGAGAAAACTTGACGTGTGGCTCTAGTTCTAACAACATAAGTGATATTTTTAGAGTATTTGAGTACCTATGAAAATTTTAGTTCGATAGGGGTCGTTGATGGCAAAAGCATGTTTCCCTACATCTTCTATTATTGATTGTGTGGTAGTTGATCAAGCAATATATGAAGATTCTAAGGTGAACTTCAACTTCCTTATACTTATGTTACCTATGAAGTTTATAGATCCTCTAGTTGCTCTTTTTGTTATTGACTACCTCTCTTGTTTTAGTTTTTCCAAGTTACTATTTTGAACCCTCTTGCAGTATTAAAGTGGTCTGAGTTGCACACACATCGAGAATCACCTTTCTTTAAAGGTAACAAATAACATGTTTTTTCTTATGCACTTGCTTATCATTTTCCAGGGTCCTCTGACAGTAGTTATGGAAGAGTCAAAAGGAGATGTTACTGCCGAGAATGGAAAGAAGGACAATGGTCTTTCAAAATCTTTTCCCTTATGTGTTCATAGGGTATAAGATGAAAATTTGGCATGTGGCCTTCTGTCTCATACACCCTAACATCAGTTTTGGTCCTTCTTTGGCGGTCAGTTATTTGTCATACTTCTTCAACTAAGAGTTCATTTGCATAATGTTATTGTAGGGCTAGGCTCTGGTGTGGAGGTCCTTTAAGCTCTCAACCCCTTCAAGTCCTAACTTTTTTCAAAACATCCATCACTCCTTTATTAAATATCCAACATGTTAGCCCATCATTAATTCCTTCTACCTCTACGACAACCTTTGTGAATCGGTGTATGTACTCGCATAGGGGTTCCTTTTTCTTTTGTCGAATTCCGTTATAGAGGATTATTGTCATGGGTTGCCATTTTCAGGCAATGAATTGAGCAACAAAAGTGTCACAGAGCTTGTTATAGGAGTTTATGTGACCATCTGACAAGGTCTTGAAGCATGTTATGATGACTCATTTAAGGGTCATAACAAACGATTTACGTGCCCTACGTGTGGTGATTATCAATCATAGTATCCATGGGTTTGATATGCTCGTCTGGATCTTCAGTCTCGTTGTAGTTGTCTAACTTTAGGGTTTTTTCGAGGAACACTGTTGCAAAAAGAACCTTTTACCACGATTAGGAGAAGGATTCCACCATGGATGGGGGTCGTGGTAATGAATGGTGTGGTAATATGTTCCCTTTATACTACCACGGGATAATAGTTGTTGTAAAAACCTTGTAGCGCGTAACATATCACTACAGTTGCAGAAACTAACCGTAGTAAAATATGGAGGTTAGGGGTTCGATACCCATTATCAGTATTTTGAGAGGTTTTTCAATATTTTACCACGGTTGAATGTTTCAACCTCAGTGTAAGACTTAGCGTACAATATTTCACCATGATTATATCTTCTAACTGTTGCTCAATAAACATATAACCTTTCAATCTAGTTTAGAAATTAATAATATGACAAATTGAATTTAATTAGAAGAACAAGTTACACTAATTAATGTTTTTCGAGCTTTATACAATCCATTATTCGTATATCATTTTTTAACAGTTAGAATTTGGTTTAATATTTGTAGTTCTTCAATCAACACTATTTTTTTACTAGTTCATCCTGAAAAATGTTAATAACTTTGCAGAATGAACTAGCAAAAAAGAAAGTTCCGATTGAAGAAGTACAAGCATTAAAGCAAACTCTAAGAGTCAAAGAGCGATTTACGGATAACAGGCTAAAGAAAGCTCGTAAAACATTGATCAATGTAAGTTTTTTCTAATATAACTTAATTTTTCATATTATTATTTTCTAATTCATTTTTAGATGTTATATATTCAATGAGGGGTTAGTAAAACACTCAAGTCAAATATGATATAATAAATTCATCTTCTAGGACATGTTGGCTGAATGAAATGATAACTGCAATGTACAAACAATAACATACATATACAAACACATCATACAATAACACAAACAATTTTTTTATCAAACATTCCTCAACAACAATATTTATCAACATATCTCAACAAAAACATCTACATACTTCAACAAAAAATATGTAAACTAAAACAAACAACAACATTTATCACATTAGTATTCTAAATAGATAAATAACTTGAGACAAATAAAAATATGAAAGATAATATTTATTGTGAGACGGAGGAAATAACTTTTAGTCATTAAAAATGTATTTATTTAATCTATATATAAAACAGATAATATATATTTTTTGATGATTAAAAATTTAATTTAATTTATGATTATTTATGATTATGACTTGAGAGAAAAATGAATTTAATTGTGGACTTTTGGGTGGTCTTAAGCCTAATTAGTCTCTCCAGATTTTTGAAACGGCAAAAATAAATGAGAACGGACAGAAACTTAATGGAGCATGCAGCTTGCAGCTTGCAGCGATCAAGAGCAGTTATTCTGCTTCATTGCGTGTTGACCCCGCACTCAAGGAACTGACCATCACTCCCTCTACACATGTGGCCTCTTGATGGTTGAGAATTTTTTTGGTAAGGGTTCACGTGAATTTCAAGCATTTGTTTAATAACTAGAATTAAATTTTGAAATACAACCATCACCACATTTTGTCATACCTATATGTAAATAGTTCTAAGCATTTGTATTATTGTATAATTTCTTATCATAAAACCAGTGTGATAGAATTTTAGAAATAGCATAAATAAATAAAATGTAAATGAGTCTTAAAAACGAATGGGTATATGGTGATGATGTATGTTATTTCGGTACACTATTATGTACTTGTCAATTTCGATAGTGTTAGATCTATTGTATTAAAAAGATGATTGAGTCAAGGAGATTTATTGTCTCTTTATTTCTTTATTCTTAACTCAGGAGAATTTTCGGCCCTCATCAAGGCTTATGTGGTTGATGGGGATAACAATTGTATTTAAATATGCAGAGGGGCATTTAACGTGTCCCACCTGTTTTTTTGCTAACGATTGCTTTTTGTTTTGTATGGCCAATTTAACGGAACTAAGATATCTTATGAATTTGCTGAGTATATATGCTGAAGCATCAGGTCAAGAGATTAATATGACAAAGTTTAAGATATTCTTTAGTCATAACTTGAGTATACCGGTGCAAGAGGACCTTGCTAGCATCATCGGAGTTCGTCATGTCTTAGGGACAGATAAATATCCAGGGCTTCTCTCAATGATTGTTGGAGCAAAAAGACAACTTTCTCCTTTATCAAGGATTGCATTTGAAAAAGAATCAATTCTTGGAGAGGTCTTCGTTATCTAAAGTCAGGAAATAAGTTATGAATAAATCAGTGTTACGAGCAATATCGGCTTACAACATGAATATATTTATTCTTTCAGACGCAGTGATTAATGATATTGAGAAGATGTTGAACTCTTTCTGGTGGGGAGGAGGTACCAATAGTAAGGGTATTAGGTGAATGTTGTGGGAGAAGCTAGCTTGTGCCAAGAATGAAGGTGGTTTAGATTTTTGTGATTTTAGGGCCTTTAACATGGCTATGATGGCAAAACAAGGATGATTCCTTATGACTAACTCTCAAGCTCTAGTATTTGTAATCTTTAAAGAAATGTATTTTCTTAAAACATCTTTCTTTGATGCTAATCTTGGTTATAATCCTAGTTTTATGTGGAGAAGTATTTGGAAGGCTAGGAAGGTGTTAACTCTTGGTTGCAGGTGGAGTATAGGAAATGGAAGTCAGATCAAGGTAATGAGTGAACCTTGGATCCGTGGGAGTATAGAAGGGTATTTAAGGGGTCCTCAAAATCAAGGTGTATATAATATTTATGTTAAAGATTTAATGTTACCTAGTGTTAAACAATGAAATATGCGAGTGTCATGTGAATTGTTTGATTATGCAGTGGTGGAAGACATCTTATAAGTTCCGCCGGTGGAGGACGTAAAGGAAGATATGATGGTTTGAAAGGAGGAACATAATGGTACCCATAGTGTTCGATCGGGGTATCAAATTTGGAAGAGGTCTCAGAAGAGGTATACTAATGAGTTAAAGGAAGATAATTGGAGTAGCCCGTGGGATATTAAAGCTCCTCCTAGGGTCAAACATCTCCTTTTGGAGAATTTTTAGGGGTTTCTTGTCATCCAAGATGAGATTTCGTCAATATCATATTTCTTGCTCGTCAGATTGTTAGTTTTGTGATGCTAGTGTCGAGGATGATTGGCATGTATTCGTTGGATGTCCTGAAACGAATTCAGATTGTTAGTTTTGTGATGCTAGTGTCGAGGATGATTGGCATGTATTCGTTGGATGTCCTGAAACGAATTCATGTTGGAGGGCAGCAAGTTTGTATGATGTTATTGAACCATGTTTACATTTCTTTACTAATCCTAAGTCCTTATTCTTGATTTGTATAATAAGGAGGATATGAAGGTGGCCGATATATTTGTTATTATGATTGAGGTGATATGGAAGAACAAGAATAATTTTATTTGGAATAATGAGAGGGAAGGGGCTTCTAAACTTGGTTGGTTAGTGTTTTATAAGTGGAAGTAATGGTTCTTGGTTTACATAACTCATGAAAATGAGAATGTCCGTCATAATTTGTTACGTTGAAATCCGCCGCCGAACAGTTGGCTTAAATGTAATGTCGATGCGGCTTTTAATAGATATTGTGGTACAACGAATAGAGGTTGGTGCTTGCAGGATAACTTGGACAATTTCGTTAGTGCTTGTGTAGTTTGGGATGTGGGTATCTTTTCATCTTAGAAGCAAAGGTGTTGGCTCTTAAAGAGACTATCCAAGGAATGTCCTCCGCTCCAATTATGTTGGAAA
Source organism: Vicia faba (assembly GCA_948472305.1). Lineage (NCBI taxonomy): Eukaryota > Viridiplantae > Streptophyta > Magnoliopsida > Fabales > Fabaceae > Vicia > Vicia faba. Next base: position 1,131,257,242 of record OX451737.1, read on the forward strand.
TTCATAATTTAGTCTTATCATTAGATTTATCAAATCGTTGTTACTAGTTTTCCAAAACTTTGAGATATAATTTGTTAAGTATCAAATGAATATGGTTGTTCATTCGATAAATACAACGGTCAATTCATAGTCTAGACATAGTAATGTTAATGTTATTCTTTCTGTATTGAATTATTACTCATTAATGAAAGAAGTTAGCTTTGCTTTTGTCAAACAAAAAAAACTTAATTAATTAATATAAAACAAATTTATTTAATTATCCTTTTTTATACTCCTATCTAATAAAAAATTGAATTTACTATTGCATTAAATATTTTAAATTAAGTCAATGAAGACCGAAATTTTGAATCAGTTTTTTATATAACATTCAACGCAGAATATATTAAAGTGGGTTTTTTCTTGTATGCAAGACCATGTACCCATAAAATCACATTTATTCCAATTACTCACTTTTTTTTTGGAAAAAGCAAAATGAATTAAAAGAAAAGTAAGTATAAGAAGTGCTATTTACCTCAGATATATGCTCAATACACCACCAGAATCAGCAGAACACAGGAATAACAACAACAAAGCGCCAACAGAAAAATCAAAAGAAGAAAAAGAAAAACCAGAGCCACAGTACTCGATTACACACTTAAGCATATTTGTTGTGTTTCCTCCTATTTGTGTATAAGTGATAAGTCTATAACTTACATAATAGAACTAGTACCTACTAAATTGAGCACCAAATACTCCCAATTCAAAAACATTCATTGTGGTGGAGAAAATGAAATCCCCTTCAAATAGTGAAGAAATTTATGCTAAGTTTAATTTGTATAAATAAGATAATAGAACTTTGAAGGGCAATTCAATGAATGTATATAGGACTTTCTACAAATAGCTGCAATGAATCAAAACTTGAACTTATATTCATTGCTATACCAGAGAAATTTCACACTGCAGCCTACTAGTATATCACCTTAAAATTGAGTACCTAAATAACAAAATAAATTGAGTACCTATAGGCTATTAGGCTCTCCTTATTTTCTATTCTTTCAAGAGTATTGGTTATCCCCAACCAAAGATATTGAAAATCATCTTCCTAACCAACCCAAACCAGACCATTTACTCCGAAGACTAACCAAAAATTTGAATCTATATAACAAAACAATGTCATTAAACCAGAGGCAGTAACAATATTTTGGTGTCTTAGTCAAATACACATTTTTAAATGCTATCCTACAACTTCATTAAACTTCAAAATAGTATCCGAATCGATCGGAAAAGTAAATCGAGAAGTTTCAGGAACATGGTACGGGATATGTCTTGCTGTGTCTTCCCACCAAATACTCCTAATCTCCTTCTCATTGAGCTTTTTTGTGGCATATTCTAACGCGGACTCCAGCTCTATTATCCGTTCTTGAAGCCTTGCTTCAAGTAGTTCATGCAACCTTCTCTCCAGTTCAACCGGAGGGACTCCAACTGAAATATCATAACTTGCTTCTTGATGTTCCATTGTTATTTCACCAAAATTTGAACTCTCGCATTTTGAACTAGAGTCTTTAACAACAACCTGCCAATTAACCAACAACAAAGTAAATTACTAACAACTTACAAAGGGACATTTAAAAGTAAAAGTCTAAAGAAAAACAGCATATAGCAGCAAATTTATAATTCAATTTTAATAACTTGGGTTGGTCAAAATTCAAGAGTGGCCTCTTTTCTAGAAGTAGCCTCCTCTTGATACCAAAAGGGCATTACAATGAAACTCCATTTCGATATTTCCTTTCAGCTCATTCAAGAGACTATTGCTGAATCAATAGTTGAAAGGTTTATGCAACCGATAGCATTTGACAAAATTATTACAAAAAATAGGCATCTCATAAACAAGTCGTACTAAGCACATGGCAGCTCACTGATTGTATACTGGTTAATAGTACATATATATCAATGAAAGACCGAAGAAATAACAGAAAAGATTGATTAAAGTCTAGTGGGGCAAAATCATCCCTATCTCGGGTTATTCATCAAACTATAAAGTGGCACATCGCCTATCAAATTCAGGAAATGAATATAGTCATGAGAAGTGAAACTTGAAACAATTTACCTCAACATTTTGTTGTTGTGCTTCTTCAAATGCAGCTTCTCCATCCAAATACAGCTGCAACCGTTGTAACTCATATTCAAATTCCGCCTGAAGCTCATTTATTTCTTCTGCACATTCATCTTGTTCACGAATATCATAGTCTAGAAAACCATCACAACCCGTGTCACCTTTCAACTCTGCCTGACCATATGATTTCTCCGAACGAACTGAAAGGTGACTATCAGAGCACGAAACTTCTTGAACATCAGTGACAGAAATCTCTGCAAGAGCATCATCACATAGTTTCAATCGGTTAAGAAATACATCTTTACTTTGAAGTTCGCCTTTCATGTTTTGAAGGATTATTCCCATTTCTTTCCGCAACTCAACCATCTTACTAAGCTCATTTTTAGTTGCTGCAATCACATATAGCAATCCACAACCAACTCCTAGCTTAAAAGATGTATCATTCCAATCTAACTGTCCTGCAGAACACCAACCAACAACATTATAAAATAATCTACAAAACTTAGGTATCAATTGAAATTGAAATTGAAATTGAAATTGAAATTCTCAAATTAATCAATCAAAATTCAAATTGAAAAAAATACTCACTTGACTCCTCTTCTCTGTCTTTTAATTCAATCGTTATCGGAGTAGGCGGAACCTTGTCTCGGCTTTTCAGAATTCGTCGTTCTTTATTTGGCCTCAGCGCCGCCAGAACGGAAACAAGAAGCCGCCGAGGCGAAAAGCATTTGGTGGAACGATGAAAAAAATATGGCGGTTTTTTGTGAGCGCCGTCCATGGAGTTAACGGCGGTGGAGTCTTCGGTGGCTAGAAGAATATCGGAAACGAGTAAAGGACGGTTATGGGAATCGGGGGATTTAAAGAAAAGGCGCTTCATGGATCGTACGGATATATTGAAAGATTGAAGGAACAGAGAGTATTAAATTCTATATTGAATTATGATTATGAAGATGATAGTGATCGATTCGGTTCAATTTCAAAAGGTTTAGCAGAGGCACTTTTTGTTTTTGGAGGGAACTTTATGCTTTTTTCCTCTTTCTTGGATACAACTTTTTTCTCTTTATTTTTTTTTGATTGTTTGCAATTTTTGTTTGTTTGACTAAATTTAAAGGATTAATGCTTAAGAGCATACACTAAGTGTTTACCGTGGTTATTGGTAAACAACCGCTGATCCTCCAAATGGTTACTTATTTGGTTACTCGCAGGATCGATCAGATTGATCCTAAGACATAGGTTGATTTTGGGTTTTGATTAAGTTGGATAATGGTTAAATGACAATAAAATAAAGAGGCTTTAAGTAAATTGCATGAAGAAGGACTTTGATAAAATAAATGAAGGCTTGAAATAAAGGGCTTCGACAGGAAAAGTAAAGAAGAAAGCAAGTAAAGTTTCTGGAAAAGTAAATGACTTTGATTAATAAAAGTGGTGTTTCACACATACATTCTCAACAATTCTTTCTCACACGTTGGGTACTCGAATCTATATGAGTGACTTTGTATATAATTGTGAACACACGCGAGAAACTGCGTGAACTACTACTATTTATACTAAAACATCCCAAGTAACCGTCGGGCAGTTACACTGCTTCGAGATGACTCCACTTGGCGCGTTCTCAGCGTTCGACGCTCCAGATCTTTGCACGTTGCACTTGGTAACCGCTGGAAACCGTTTTCCCTCCAAACGCTTGAATTTCAAACCGCTCCACTCTGAACCATCGAACATCTTCGTCGAGAAGCATCTTCGACGAGAAACACCTTCGACGTCGAAGGCAACCAACTTCTCCCTTGGAAGAAATCTTCTAAGTACATTGCAATCTTTCGATGGGCATTTCGACGGACCCAGCTGGTCGAAAACATCCTTCAGCTTTAATGGCTGACATTAATAAAACAAGGGTGTCGAATTTAGGAGCCAACAAATTGCCCCCCAAGAATGCCTTATTTCGACTCTGAAAGAAAAAGGCATTCTTTGAAATGTCATTCGACACCTGTCTTTTCATTCTTAGTCACAAATTAAACTGTGCACTTTTTGTTGTCTTCTACCAACCACTGACAATCCCAAGGAAAAGCCATCATTCATCCGTACCTAAGACGTCACTTCAGTACGGCGTGCAGTGTGCCAAACGTCTTTTCACAAATTGTCATCATGACAATTCCCAAAAACGAGGGCGCACGCTGCACCCTTCCATTTCTGCAGAACGGCTACAACAACAGGGAAACGCCACGTGTCTCACTACCTTCTGCAACATTAAATGGCATTTAATGTCCTCGAATTTGGGGATTTCCCCAACTACTATAAATAGCGGTAAGTACCCATTGTGGGACTTTTTACGCTACCTTGCTTTCAGAATTCCTCATTTGCATACAAACTCTTGTCAACTTTGCAAACCCCCTGTTCTTCACTTCGTCTTCAACCTAAGTACCAACAATGGCATCTGGTTCATCCAACGCTCCTAGCGCCAACACTCCCTCTGGAAATGTCAAACCTAGGGTTTTCTCCACTGCTCCCGTAGTGACTCCCACGGGCCAACGAAGGGTCCCTGAGCCTTTGGACATCGCTGTACATGATGCTTATTCACGCCACCTCATGATTCCGGTTGGATATTCCAACCAAATCTTTGCTATGTCTGGCTCATTATACCCAAGCATTGCTGAGGCCATGAAGATCAAAAGTTACTTTCCGGTACTTGAGAGACTCAAACCGGTTGGATGCTCCAAGAAAGATGCAGAGGATAATGAAGATCCTGCTAAGGAGAAAATCGACCTCCGTTTCTTCAACAAAGGTGTTAGGGCTTTCAGGTATGGCCCTAGCCTCACTCCTGATTATAGTGCTTGGCTGGAAAAAATGGAGAAACGCCAGGCTTCGATCTGGAAAGCCATGGGGATATTCGACCCGGTTATGCTGTCGAAGACAGGTCTTAACTATTCCCCAGAGATGTTGATAGCTTCTTTACTCTTTTGGGATTACACCCATTTCACCTTCCATCTTCCCTGTGGAATGCTGACTCCCACGCTCTTCGACGTGGCCGCCATCACTGGCCTTCGACCCACTGGGGACTACTTCGACCCGGAGGAAATTTCGGAGGATCAGATTGGATTCTCTGCCACAAAACCAACCTACACCACCTTCATCAATCACTACCACGATAGGTCGACAGATGCTGTGTCGGATGTCGAACATATTGCGTTTCTAGCCTTATGGCTGACACGCTTTGCGTTTTGCTCCAAGTCTTTACAGGTGACCAAGAAGATGGTCACCCTCGCCACTCAACTCCACCATGGCCAAAATATCTGTTTGGCAGAATTGATTTTGGCGAGTCTGTACGAGTCGATTAGCAACGGAGCGACTCTTCTGAAGATCATCGAGAACAGAGCCAGTCTGCTGCTTGCTGGACCTTTTTGGCTGCTTCAGCTGTGGCTCAATGCCACCTTCGAGTCTTTCTTGCCTAAGAAGATTCAAATAAATGAGCAGGCTCCAGAAATAGCAAACAGACGCGTCGAAGGCACCAGATTGGCTCTATTGACTCCAACGGAAGATGGGCTGGAGCTTCAACAAACTTTCACAAACTTCGTTTTGATGTTTGCTAAAAGGAAAGAGTTTGTTTCGACCATGGCTCCGTTTGCTCGATGGAAGGTTGGCCCAGAGTGGTTCACAAGGCCACATCCTAGGACGTCGAGTGGTCCTCAGGTCGACGAACATACAACAATGTGGGAGGCATTTCTCACACCAAGAATAATGCCCCTTCGATTCAAGAGCTCTAAGACTCACTTGAGTCTGATCGCGTATCAACCAAACCTGGTGTCTCGCCAGTTTGGTATTATCCAAACACTACCTTCTCCAATTTTTCCCAGGGAGAAGTCTATGTTATACTTCTGCAACGACTACACTGAAGAAGCTGCCACTAAGCACATCGACAGATATGCTGGTCGAACAGTTCTTTCGTTGTTTGACTATCAGCTTAACTTTCTCTGCTCACCATCCTTCGAGGAGTGGTGGAAAAGTTACTACGCTGAGGAGTTTTTCGACGAGAAGGACTTCGTGGATGAGCTTCAGAAATCTTTTGTCCTTGTCTTGGACAAAATAAAGAAATGTAAGTTCATCCTTCCAAATTACTTTGTCTTTCTCTTTCGACTGCTAGCCTGTTAATTATTTCGTCTACTTTCAGTTGTTCGAAAGCCTGCAGCCAAGAAGGCTGCAGAAGGCCAACAGGGAGGAGGCCCCTTAACAAAACCTCCACCACCGGCGAAGACTGTAGCGCCGGCGAAGACCACAACAAACCAACAGGGGGAAGGCCCTTCGAAAAAGCCTTCTGTATCGGTAACCAGACTTTCATTATTTTCTTCTGGCTTTAACTTTTTGACTTTTGATGCAACTTCTAAATCGAACTCCAATTGGTTTTTTTTTTAGGCACCTTCGCCCAAGAAACGGCCAGCACTGGCGGTCGAATCCGGGAGTGACGAAGAAGATGACTCTCCCCCTGCTCCCCTAAAAAGGCGAAAGCTGAAGAAGGACGTTCCTCTTCCTGAGGCTCGAACAATCAGAATAAAGGTTGCTGGGAGAAAGCCCAGGCCACCTCCAGTAATCATTGAGGAGCCAACGGAGGAGGAATTAAACGTTCTTCTCAATAAACCTGTCGAAAGCGACAATTCCAGCCCTGGGGCTGAAGCTACTTTACAGGTAATGTCTTTGATCCCTTTGTAACTCAGGTGTCGATACCTATGTTCGATTATATCTCTTTCGAATTTAGAAGATTCTTCTTCTTCTCTTTCCAGGACACCACTGAAAGCTCTGCGCCAAGGACTTCTGAAACATTGGATTCTGCTGAACTCAGCAGGCCACAAGAAAAAGACTTGGCGAATGATGAAGCCAATACTGAAATAAATGAAGCTAATACTGAGACAGCAGAAAAACCAACAGAAGATCCACAAACAGAAGAGCAACAACCACAAGAGATTCAGGTGGTGGATCTGTCGGAAGAAAATCGTGACGAAGGGGACCGCGGTGACGCTGGCGAAAAGGATCAAGGTGACGCTGGCGAAAAGGATCAAGGTGACGCTGGCAAAGGGAACCATGATGACGCTGGTACTGCCGCAGTCCGAGTCGAAGAGAGTCAAGTCGAGGCAAATGCTACTCAACAGCCTCAAACCCAAGACAATGCTGTTGCAAAGGTTGTTACCTCAACAAAGCATAGGTCGAAAGAGGACTTAGAACTCTTGAAGCAAACTGATCTTGTTAGCTATCTGAACGCCATCATTGAGAGCAAAAGTTCGTCTGATGCTAGTCAGGAGGTTCCTACTCTGTCGGGGAAGTCCACTGAAACTTCTCCTCTCGATGAGGCTTTGACGAAGGTTAAGGCTCAGTTTTTTAAGAAGGACCTGATGAAAGCTTTGGAGGGGGACCCTACTGCTCCATCATACTTGAGGGATGTTTTGAATGCCGTAGACTTGTTAGCTGTGCCTCCGGAAGTTTCAGGCTTTATCATGGAGTTACACTCCATTATTGATCAAGTCTCAGCAGATTATCGGCGACAAAGGGGCTTTAATAGCCAGCTTGAAGTGTTATATGGAAAAAGCTCTTCTGCATGGACTGCTGTAGCAGAAACAACTTCTCGAATTACGGAGTTGTCGAAGCAAAAAGCATCTAAACAAGAAGAAGTTAATGCCATCGATCGAGAGAATGCTTCCCTCAAGGCGCAAATCGAAGAAATAGAGGCTAAGATAAATGCCAATACTAAGCGCAAGGAGAAACTTCTCTCGACTGTTCCAGACACCGAAAGTCAAGCTGAAATCACACAAGGCCTAGAATTTGTTGAGAAAGCTCAAGCCTTCGACGATCAAATTTCCAAGCTTGCGCAGGCGAATGCCTTGTGCAACAAAAGATTGGAGCTGCAGCAAACCAAATACCTTCGACTCAAGGACTCCATTCCCTTCTGATTGATTCAGCCTTTTAACCATACTTTGTAATATGTATTCGACAACATTGCCATTTTGGCTAATTTATAAAAACTTTCCATTTTGGCTTCTGTGATCGGTGGATCTGGAACTGACTGTTTAACGCTGGTTCGCGAAATGTCGCGGAAGCAAGAGTCGCCACCGTATTTTATTTTCTCCAAATGGAAAGGACAAAAGCACAGAAAAATTCCTTATAGAGATTGCTCTCGGTTCGGGAGGTAGGTTATAGAAAGGGAAGGTGTTAGCACCCTTTCTATCCATGGTTATCCATGGGCTCTTAGATACTTGCTCATTGTGTTTTCAAAAGATTTGTTTGCTTTTCAATTGTGGGTTTTAAAAAAGTTTCTTTGAAAATTTCAGTTCGACTCTTGTATCGGTCCTCAAGAGTGTTTGAAAAATTGCTTTCGAAAGCTTTTTGAAAAGGTGTCGGTGTGAAAAGTATTTTTGAATTTGTTTTTGAAATTAGAGCAAGTATCTAGAGTTGTCTACCTACCCTAAGGAATTCGTCTGTGTAAATGTCCTTTAAAGTAGTGCCATCCCACCATTGAGAGGTAGGTAGCACCACCATTGGAGGTGTTCGGGTCAATTCGAGGTTCGGGACATGGTGATCACCAGAGCAATGGGAAGACACCTTAGAAGCTACCCTCATGCCAGGTTCCCGGATCATGAGGACTTACTAAGACATCCTCTACTCGACGATCACCTTTCGAGGCAAGACAACAGTGAGGCGTACCCTAGGGGTGGTGTGTGATTTGTGTGTCAGGTTCGTTTATTTTTGTCTTGTCATGGTATAGGTGATCTATGCGTTTGTTTTTATTTGTCATTCATTCTTGCATGCATTTATTTAACAGTTAAAAAAGTGCGGAAAATTAAAAGTTCTAAACTATTACAAAGGCGCGGGTCCACATCGCCAAAATTAAACCGGACCCGATTTGACGGAAAGTAAAGAAGCAAATAAAGTAAAGTGCGAAAAGTAATTAAACGTTACAAGGCTTCGGGAGAAGTACATAATTATTCAAGCGACATAAAATAAATACGCGAAATTAAACAATTAAGAACATGGGCGTTGGACCCTTTTGCAAAATTAAATTAATAAGGAATTAAAATTAAAATTAAAAGAAAATGTTTTTGGTATTTTTATGTTTTTTAAGATTTAATGAAAAAGAATTAATTAAAACCAAAATAAAATGCAAACCCTAATTCTAATGGCTTTTAAGTTTGTTAAGAAAATGTTGAAAATTTTAACCTAAGTGAAACCCTAATTAATTTACAAGTTTAATTATGAAAATAAATAAGGTAAATAATATTATGGTGAAAAAAGAAAATTAAAAAGAGATAAAACGCTTATTAAACCTAATTTTTACATACAATTTAATTATAAGCATAAATAAATAATTTTAATTTTTTTATGAAAAGAAAATAATAGAAAGGATGAAAAAATTGAATAAACCCTAATTCTACATTTTTTAGATTTTATTGTGAAAAGAATTAAAATTGCAACCTATTTTAAACTAATTAAATTCCAAGCATTTATTTACAAGAAAATATTAAACTAGAATATTTATTGCATTTTTGTCTTTTCTGAGTTTTTATGTATTTTTTATTTGGTAAAAAATAATTAATTGAATTAAAACAATAAAGTAAATAAAATAACAATTGAAAACAAAATAAATAAAAAAGGAAAATTGCAAACCAGGGGGGGTTCAGGCCCCAATTGGAGGTATTTTTGTAGTGATTCAGGCCCATGGAGGATGTGGCCTTATTGACTTTCCAAGCAACGTGTCCCAGCATTGACTAGCACCCACTGTATTCCATGAATCCTGGCCCTTGAATTGGTTCAACTGGACGCGTGGATGATCAGATTTTGAGGCGTATGATGCATCCTCAATATTGACACTGCATAGGAATTTGGATTGAAAAATGATATTGGAAATTATACAGACCTGGGATTCGAACCCAGGTCTTGGACGTTATTGCAATCACCACTTGCCAGCTGAGCCATGAAACGCATGTTATATATATTAGACAAACAAATAATAAAAAAGAAAGTGAATTAATGGCCTGGAAATGCGCGCGAGATTTTGAATGAGCCAGTCAGCGTGTGACATGTAATCATCTTCTCCACCTTCCCTGAAATATAAAACATTGAGCAACGGTTTTTATAGCGTGGTTTTAGGCCATTTTACAGAAAATAGCGATTAGGTTTTAGGCACTCATAAATTAAGCGCGATGTGTGTCTCTTCTTCGTCTCAACTCACTGAATCCATCCATGACATTGTATTGGTCGAATTTTACGTTATTAGGAAACCCCTAATTGGGAACCCAAGAAACCCTAAACTGCATCAATGGCTAAATCGCGTATATGGCACAAAAACGCAATCAATCTGTATGGTTAGTTTCAAAAACTCATAACAAACATGATTCCATGAATATAATGCTGTAAAAATGCTTAAAATATGATATACGATTATGGAATTTTTGCTGTACAGTTGAGGTTCCTGGTACCGATTCTTGGCGTTTGAGTGGAAGTTTATGATTGGAATCTGATCAGGGACCTTCAAGGAAGCTATTGAAACCAATATTATGCTTTGAATCGACTTCTAAAGTGGTTTTCAGTTTTGTGTTTTTGACAATTTTTCAAGTTCCTCAATGGCCTTTGAGCGCAGCTTCCAGTCTCCTATGATTAGGTTTTGATTTCTGATTATGTAGTGAAGGCATTAGGTCAACAAAATTAGAACAAATCCATGGCATTGATAGTTTTCAATATTTGATTTTTCACCATTATGTTTCATATCTTTTTCACATGGTTTTTGTTCAATCATGCTCAAATCAAACCAAATCTTGCCATATTGGGATGTGCACGAGATATTGAGGGTAAAACATGCATGAAAAGATTTTTTAGGTCAAGTTAGGTATTTTTCATATATTTATATAATTTAAATGAATTAATATGAATAATAATTCAAATAAATAAATAAAAAATGAGAAAATACTTCCCTTTGGGCCAAATGGTCGTGCACATGCTTAGAATGATGAATCATGGAAGAAAAATGGGCCCATTAGCAAATTTAGGTCATTTGAACCATTGTTGACTTTTCAAAATATCCAAAAATTTCCCAACTTCCACAAGGCATAACTTGCTCAATTTTTAATCTTTGCTCATGTTCTTGGACATTTTGGAAAGGTCTTTGAGTCCTTTAACCAATGCCTTTGGTCCCATGTCATTTTGATTTACCAATCTCAAGTTATGGTCTTTGACTTAAAGTCCCTTTTTGTTGACTTTTGAAAATGACCTATAATGTTGAAATTGATAACTTTTTGTGAGAGCATTTCTTGGACTTGAAGTATGAAGATGAGTTGTAGGAAATGTCTTTCTCTTCAAAATGAGCTTTGGATGGAATTTTTCTGATAATCCATGTGAAAGTTATGCCCTGGTCAATTTCAGTTGACTTTTTTAGTTGTCCAAATATAGTAACTTTTGCATCTTTGATGATTTCTGAGCCAAATTTTGAGAATCATGATCAAGCATTGATCAAATGATGTTTGTGGCTTCAAAATGATATGTTGACCAAAAATTTGAACTTTTGACTGTCAAATGACCATTTTGCCCCTACAGTTGACTGTAGTGCAATTTAGGGTTTTGACTGTGCAATTTTGAGCTGAATGCTTTGAAACTTGATATGAGGATACTTGACCCTCTTTGTAAGCATATGAGACTTGATTGGGCCTTTGAAAACTTCCTTTTCTTGATCAGAACCCAAACCCTAGTTTTGACTGTATAGGAGGCTCTTTGACTATAACCCTTGGGGAATTTTGTGACTTGACTTGGCAATTTCTTGAAGAATATGGGAGGGCAAATTTTGGGGTACAACAGCTTCTTTATGGTTAATTTAGTCGTTACTTGTTATTTATTTTTATCTCTTGGAGTGTAGGTTTGTACTTTTTCAAATATTTACCATTTACCCTCAAGAGCCTTTTATCTTCACCTATCTCTTCGACTTCATAGGCTCCACCAGAGAAAGTCTGGATAACTCTGAATGGTCCTTCCCATTTGGGTGACCATTTTCCCATGCTTCGATCCCTTCGATCCATGGGAAGAATCACCTTCCAGACTAGTTCTCCAGGCGAAAATGCCTTAGGTTTCACCTTTTTATTATAAGAGTCTTCTACTCTTTTCTTCTGAAGCCTGAGTAGGTCAAGAGCGCGCAACCTTTCTTCGTCTAAATCCACTAGTTCGTCTAACATCATATCCCAATAAATTTCAGAGGGAATATCATAATGTCTCTGAACCCTTGCAGATTGAAGACAAATTTCTGCTGGCAACACTGCGTCATGGCCAAAAGTTAGCCTATATGGTGTTGTACCTATGGCTTCTTTTGGGGACGTGCGACAAGCCCACAAAATCTGGTCTAACGTCTTATGCCAATTTTTTGGCTTCTTCCCAACATGCTTTTTTATCAAGCCAATCACTACTTTGTTCGCTGCTTCGACTTGACCATTTGCCTGTGCATAATAAGGCGTTGATGTTAGGAGTTTGAAACCTGTTTCCTGAGCAAATTCCTGCATCTTTCGACCGGTGAAAACTGATCCTTGATCAGTAGTTATAGTCTCAGGGATTCCATACCTAAAGATAATGTTCTTTTGAATAAATTCAATGACATTTTCTTGGTCTACATTGACTAAAGGGATAGCTTCGATCCACTTAGTAAAATAATCAATGCCTACCAATATATACTTCTGACTCTTTGATGATGCTGGTCGAATCTCTCCAATGAGGTCCAACGCCCATCCTCTAAAGGGCCAAGGTTTCACTATCGAGTGAAGTTCGCTTGCTGGTACATGTTGGATGCCCGTATGGACTTGACATTCTTGGCAACCTTTAGCGAACTCGACACAATCTTTCAGCATAGTGGGCCAGTATAGTCCTTGTCGAAACAACAACCATTTCATCTTATGGCCTACTTGGTGAGCCCCACATGCTCCAGCGTGCATAGTCGAAAGGGCTATGTATGCCTCAGTTTCACTTAAACATTTTAGCAATACCCCTTCAGGCGTCTTCTTGAATAACTCATTACCCATGAGTACATAACTCAACGCCCTGTACTTTGTTTTCCGTTCTGTCAAAGCTCCTGGATTTTGAAGATAATCCACAATGGGCTTCCTCCAATCCTGCTCTGACAAATTATCTATGAACGAAATTTCGAAGTTACTTTGATCAGCATACCCTAGTTTTGTCGATTCCAAGTCTGTTGGTGATAGACAAGTTGCTTTTATCTTTTCTCGAACTTCGATTGCTCTTTGTAATCTCGTTTTTGAAATCTTGTACCCAGATGCAATTTGTGCCAAGTCGTTGGCTATTTGATTTTCCAATCTGGGTATGTGTCGAATATTGACCATTTCAAATTTTTTCAATAAACGATTTGCTATCACAAAGTACATAATGAGATTCTCTCTTATGCATTTATATTCTTTTGTGACTTGCTTAATGACTAACTCTGAGTCTCCCATTATTTCGACTCGAGTTGCCCCCAATTCCAACAATATTTCAAGGCCAGTAATTAGAGCTTCATACTCAGCCTCATTGTTCGAACAAGAACCTGATATCTTGTACTTGAATGTTGTTGGAATTTTTTCTGGAGAAATGATCAAGACTCCTACTCCTGTTCCATCTTTATGGCTGGAACCATCGAAGTAGAATTTCCAAGGTTCTATCTCCACATAATTAATATCCTCAACTTGAATTGAGTGGTCGACTATAAAGTCTGCAACCACTTGTCCTTTCACTGCCTTAAGAGGCATAAAGGTCAAGGAGTATTCAGTTAATGCTAGTGCCCACTTGCCAATTCGACTGTGCAAGATAGGTTTCGACAACATGTACTTGAAAACATCAAAATGAGACGAAACATACACATCAACTGGTTTTATATATTGCTTGAGTTTTGTACAAGAGAAATACAGACATAGACACAATTTTTCAACTTCACTATATCTAGTTTCTGCATCGTTCAAAACTCTACTAAGATAGTAAATGGGTCTTTCGACTCCATTCTCATCTTCTTGGGCTAACATGCTTCCCAAAGTTTTGTCGGATGCAGCTATGTACAATCTCATACTCCTATTGCTACAAGGAGGCACCAAAATAGGTGGCTTAGTAAGGTACCCTTTGATTTTGTCGAAGGCTTCTTGTTGCTCTTGCCCCCATTCGAACCCCTCTTTATTCAGTCGAAGTAAGGGTGAAAAGGCTTGAGCTTTCCCACTTAGGTTAGATATAAATCTCCTTAATAAGTTTATCTTGCCTAACAGAGATTGCAGTTCCTTCTTATTCGATGGCGCTTTCGCTTCCAAAATAGCCTTCGTCTTGTTCTGGTTGATTTCGATTCCTTTCTTGTGGACAACGAAGCCCAAGAAATCTCCAGCTTTCACACAGAATGCACACTTCAAAGGGTTCATCTTCAGACCATGTTCTCTCATTCTTTCGAATGATTGTCGAAGGTGGTCAATATGATTCTTCCTGGACACAGATTTTATAACAATGTCGTCAATATATACTTGCATAAAAGTGTTAATAAAATCATGGAAGATAGAATTCATTGCTCGCTGGTATGTTGCCCCAGCGTTCTTTAGGCCAAAAGGCATCACTACCCATTCGTAAGTGCCTAGGGCCCCAGGGCATCGAAAAGCTGTTTTCGACACATCCTCTTCAGCAATGAATATTTGATTATATCCTGAATAACCATTGAGCATACTCAGGTATTCATAGCCAGCGGCAGAATCGACTAGCATTTCCGCCACAGGCATAGGATATTCATCTTTGGGTGTAGCAGCATTCAAATCTCTGAAATCTATGCACACCCTCAATGTACCATTTTTCTTAATTACTGGCACAATGTTTGCAATCCATTCGACATACCTGGTAACGCGTATGAATTTGCACTTCAACAGTCTTTCGACTTCCGTTTTGATCTTCGACAGTATTTCTGGAGCGAAGCGTCTTGGACTTTGCTTGATTGGATTCTTCCCAGGTTTGATTGGCAACTGAAGTTCTACCAATCCTCTGTCGAGACCAGGCATTTCGTCGTAATCCCATGCAAAACAGTCCTTGAACTCTTTCAACAATTGGATTACTTCCAACCTAAGTTCTGGGTCAATTTTGGCGCTGATGTAAGTTGGCTTTTTCTCTGACCCTTCGCCTAAGTTGATTTCTTCTAAAGGATATTGCGCTAACATTTTAATGTTGTTCGCCAAGGGGTCCTTTTCGAATCCCAAAGGCTCATCGTCATAGATGGCGTCGAGCCTCTGTTCCTGCATTCCTTCTGGCATGATATCAGGAGGTTCTGGATCGAAATCCTTTCCTGGACCTGCAGCAGATAACTGTTGATCATTGGCCTGTATGGCCATATACTTTACTTCGGCTTCGAGAGCCGTTATCATCTTTGTTTCGGCTACATAAGCCGAAATTCGCTTCAATGATTGTGACTCAGTCATTATCACTGAATTCACTTCCCCAACCAGTTGGTTGGATATCAGTTAACCCACTGAAGTCTATGTGGGACAAGTCTTCTCTGTCCCATTGAAAACCATGCTCTGGGTGCAGGTATAGGGAACAAAAAGTATTTGGCGCTGGCGCCAAGTCGAAGTCAGGTGTTGGACATGGCCCTATGTGAGCCAAGTTCTTGTCGAAATCTGCCAGCCCTAGGTGATTCACTTCGCCCAGGTAATAGCTTTGATCTGCCTCTATGTTTTCGACCATCCCATCTGGATGCCATAGCAGCAGCCTCTGGTGCATTGATGATGACACAGCTCCAACACCATGAATCCATTCACGGCCCAACAAAAGATTGTAGTTAGGTTTGGCCGATATGACCATAAACATTGTTGGTCGAAGGATAGATCCTACCTTGATATCTAGTTGGATCACTCCCATAGTGGTCCCTATGCCGCCCTCATAGTTCGACAGGACCATGTTGTGAGGCTTGATGTCCTCATCCCTTTTGCCAACTTTCCTTAGCATAAAGTGAGGAATAATGTTGATGGTTGCCCCACAATCCACCAAGATTTTATTCACTGTAGTTTCTTCGAGTTTAGCCCTTATAAATAAAGGCTTGAGGTGATTTTTCATCGCCTCTGTAGGTGGTTCGAAGAACCCATTTTGTTCCTCAGTAGTGCCATTGTCCATGACGAAATAGCACACTGGCCTATGTTTGGCCATTTCTTGCTCCACTTCCCAGTCACTTGTTTCGACCTCCACCTGTCGGTTGAATTCTCTGGACAGCACTGAGACTATATTCACCATTATGTCCAAAGTATCATCAGACTCAGAACCATCTTCGTCCTCGATTTCACCTTGGTTAGGCCAAACTAGCCTGTTGGTTACTGGCTCTCTTTCCAGAGGTTTCCTTTGCTTCCTTAGAGGAACATTTGAACTGGTTTCTGCCTTTGGTTCATTGGCAGCCTCCCTCTCAGCTTTTCGTCTCCTTTGGTATCTCCTCCATTGAGATCGAGACATGGGATTTTTCCCTTTGTAGTTGCTTGACACCTGTGCAACTTTAGGGGCAGCAACTTGAGGCTCTTTCTTTTGTGTTAAAGATGAACCCCTTGGCACGTCGAAAGAGTGCCATCTCTCCTCGCTTGGCCTCTTTCGACCAGATGTTTTGTACCAGGTATCTACTGGCACATTAGTTGGAGGCCTGAAAGTCAATGGCCTCTTTTCTTGGTTTGAACCTCTTTGGGAGGCTCTTCTGGGGTCATGTCGAAGATCAACATTTTCCCTTCTCTTATTTGCTGCTCTTACGCCTTGAATATACTCAGCAGCTTTTTTGTCAAAGATCAAACTGCATCTTGGACACAGCATCACCTCTGACTTCTTTTTCTGGCATCTTTGCAGGAAATCTGCCAGATTTTCATTTTCCCGAGGGAAAGCAGTCTTGTTATCTTGTTCTTGCCTCATGGCCTCCTCTGATGCTTTTGGGTCAGAGACTTCGACCATGTTGACATTCATTGTATCTTTGTTGGTAAGAGTCAACTGGTTCATTTGAATCTCCAAATTCTCCGTCTGGCCTTGAACTGTGGCCAAGTGAGAATTGGGTTTTGGTCCAGTTTTTTGGGCTTGAACAGTCTCCAGCTTTGGGCTTTCGACTGCTTTCTGAACCGCTTCAATTGTCTTTCTGGATAAATTCCCAGAAAAACTTCCAAAGATTGGCATGTTGATATGGTCCTTTGAGACTTCGACCATTGTGATTCCTGGCCTCTTCGACTGGCTCCTGGATGCCTCGATCACGTTCACCTTTGAAGGCTCAGCATAGTGGGCTTCAGCCTGCAACGGATTAGAGTCGACAGCCATGGGGGTCTTGTCAGCAAACTTCAACCTCCCTTCTTCGATAGCGTCTTGCACAAGATTCCTGAAAAGAAAACATTGAGAAGTTTTATGGCCCAAAAAATTATGATATTTGCAAAAGCCTCTCTTCTTTCTTTGATCAAGAGGAGGCACTTTTACCCCTGGGGGTACTATCATTTGGCCATCTTTTACAAGCAAGTCAAAGATCTCATCACATTTTGTAATGTCAAAACTATAAGTCTTTTTGGGGAACCTATCGTTGGTCCTTTCTGGACCAATGGGATTTTTCCCACTTGAGGGGACTAACAATTTGCAAGAGTATGGTGGCCCTTGTTTTAGTTCCGCTAAATCGACTTCTCCTTCTTCGACAGTTATAGTATCGTCGAAGGATTCTGGATCTTCGTCATCCATCTCAACATACGCTATCCTCTCTCTCTTATGAGTTTTCGTTGCCTTTGCCTTTTCATCTTTGAGGCGTTCTACCTGTCGAACTCTATCGGCCAGTTGGGCCATGTCTCTCAGGTATTGAGTGTCTAACTTCTTCCTAATGGAATAATCTAAACCGCCTGCGGCTATTTCGACTAACTCATGTTCCGGCACTTGTGTAAAACATCTCGCTTTGAGCAACCTAAACCTATTTAGATATTCGTCTATAGGTTCAGTGAAACGTCTCTTTACACTGGCCAATTCTTTCAGGCTTATCTTGGTTTGCCCCATGTAGAATTGCTCGTGGAACAATCTTTCCAACTGGGTCCAATGATGGATCGAATTGGGGGGGAGAGTTGTAAACCAAGTGAAAGCGTTCTTTGTTAAAGAACTTGGGAAGTACTTAATCCTCAGGTTTTCGTTATTCGAAATATCTCCTGCTTCGATCAAGTATCTCGCCACATGTTCGACAGTAGATTCTGTCGTGTCCCCAGAGAACTTAGTGAATTTGGGGACTTTACATCTAGGAGGTAAGTCTGTTTGTAACACGTATTCTGACAACGGGGATGTGAAGTTGGGCCTTCGAAAGCCCATGTTCATCCCATTTTGAGTCATGATCCTTTCGATCATGGTTGCCAGATTATTTTCCAAACCCATGTTTTGGTATTGGATATGCTGAACTACTTCGTCAACATTTTGGTTTCTGTTAACTAACCTTACCTCTGGGGTTATTACCCTAGGTTCCTCGACAGGTTGCTCCAATCGTGCCCTAAGGTTTTCTTCGACAGGCTGTTGGACTTGGTTGATGGTGGTTTCTTCCTCTAAGAATACACCCTGGTTTCCCCTTATTTGCGCCCTTTGGGGCTGTCGAATAGGTTGGGGCACTCCAAAGAAATCAGCCAAACGCGTCATTTGCGCTGTCATCTGCTGATTCGATTGAGTAGTGTTTTGTATTAGAGGGTTCAGCACTGTACTTAAAGTTTGTGCCAACATTTGAACCATATCATGGTTGCTTTCGTCCATTTGTTGCCTCAAGACTGCTGTCGAGGCATTTGTAAGGCCATGTGCTATTTGGGACGTTCCTCCTAAGAGTTGGGTCCTATTTCTATTCGCCATACCTACTCCAAAACCTTGGAGTGGCGAAGAGGCACTCACTAACGGGTCTGAAAAAGTGGACGCAACATTCGTCAGGCTAGCCAAGTCAGAAGTTGGCATGCCATAGAGTGGTTCTCGATTATGACCGCCTGTCATAAATCCTGGGGGAACAAAAGGCCTTGTGCCTAAATTTCCCCTTGGTGGGGGAGTTCCCAAAGGCACTCTGGGGCCTGTGAACGGAGGTAATGGCCCCGTTGCTGTGACCGTTACTGCTGGTGTCGAACCAGCGGTTATCGCTTCACTTACGGTCGGGATAACCGTTGCTCCCACATTCGTTTGTGGGATTTCGTTATTGTTTGGCGGATTCGCCATCTCTTCTCTTCCTCTGGCAGTATTGGTATCGTTAGTGTATATTCTACCACTTCTCAATAACATACAACACTCCTCGAAAAAGATGAGATTATGTTTAAAAGGTTAAACTTCAAAAATCAACACACAGTCCCACCAGGTGTGCCAATTTGTTTACCGTGGTTATTGGTAAACAACCGCTGATCCTCCAAATGGTTACTTATTTGGTTACTCGCAGGATCGATCAGATTGATCCTAAGGCATATGTTGATTTTGGGGTTTTGATTAAGTTGGATAATGGTTAAATGACAATAAAATAAAGAGGCTTTAAGTAAATTGCATGAAGAAGGACTTTGATAAAATAAATGAAGGCTTGAAATAAAGGGCTTCGACAGGAAAAGTAAAGAAGAAAGCAAGTAAAGTTTCTGGAAAAGTAAATGACTTTGATTAATAAAAGTGGTGTTTCACACATACATTCTCAACAATTCTTTCTCACACGCTGGGTACTCGAATCTATATGAGTGACTTTGTATATAATTGTGAACACACGCGAGAAACTGCGTGAACTACTACTATTTATACTAAAACATCCCAAGTAACCGTCGGGCAGTTACACTGCTTCGAGATGACTCCACTTGGCGCGTTCTCAGCGTTCGACGCTCCAGATCTTTGCACGTTGCACTTGGTAACCGCTGGAAACCGTTTTCCCTCCAAACGCTTGAATTTCAAACCGCTCCACTCTGAACCATCGAACATCTTCGTCGAGAAGCATCTTCGACGAGAAACACCTTCGACGTCGAAGGCAACCAACTTCTCCCTTGGAAGAAATCTTCTAAGTACATTGCCATCTTTCGATGGGCATTTCGACGGACCCAGCTGGTCGAAAACATCCTTCAGCTTTAATGGCTGACATTAATAAAACAAGGGTGTCGAATTTAGGAGCCAACACTAAGCAAGTAAGCATGATTTAAGGATTAATGCTTAAGAGTCTATACTGGATGCTTCTGTAATCATCCCCCAAACGATGACAATTGTCTCATAATTTCTCCTCTCAATGATTTCATAATCTAATGTCTTCTACTCAAGAATGTGTGTCTGCTGACAGATCGACAAGAGATCAATGACATGATCATCCTCGACCTGCTGGTTCTCCAAGAACTCCTCATGAGCTGATCTAGGTGGACGTCATGGACCATCCGGTGTTATGATAGGTGTCATACCCCAAATTTGCATAAGTCTCCATGCAACAATGTGTTTCCTCCTCTACGATGTAGTTCATTGCATCAGGCTCCATGGAGCAATGTGTGAAATCTGCAACTTAACTCATTGCATCAGTCTCCATGCAACAATGTGTTTATCAAGCTTTTTCTGCGACATAAACCTTTGCGCCAGTCTCCATGCAGCAATGTTGTTATCGAGCTCTTTTCAAATATCTATCCCCTTGGTTGCGATAAATATGCAGACAAATCTGTATAATCCTTTGCATCAGTCTCTATGCAGCAATGTGTTATCAGACTTTGTTTTATTCATCCTCTAGGTTGCGATGAATGGACAAAATCAAATCAAACCAAAAATTTACTATATTAGTCCCCAAGCATTAGTAAGTCAAATTTGTATCATTTGCCTCCTAGATTATGGTAAATATACAAGAATTTACAATCTCTTTTAGATACTGACGAATTATCCACGTCGTCATATCTAAGTTAAAACAAACTTTGGTGCAAACGTTGGTTAGATGATACATCATCATCTACGCCTACCTTTCATATCCACGAGAACTCTGCACAGCGTATTCTTATAATCTTTCGGACAAATTTTGGGGTCTTCTAATATTTAATAAACTTTCGATCGAACGTGCGAGACCTGCGTATTCCCGCACTATTCAATCGAAAGATAATTAAATAGGGGCAGCTGTCATACCCAAAATTTTCCCTACTCCTATATTATATTTAGGGTTCTTTTAAATAAATCGTATTATATGATTTTTTATTTCTATGGGGAGTAAAACATGGAAGAGGGGTGTGTTGATCCAAAATGGACCATCAATATGTGATGTCCCATTAGATTTTTAAAGGTCCATTTCAAGTTAAAATGGGAGGTGTATTGTTTTAATCAAGGAGGTGTGAATAATTTGTTTTTGTTAAGGCCCAACTACAATGAGGCCCGCTCAGTTCATGTTTTGTTTTGAGAATTATTTTGTTTTATTATTATTATTATCATCAACAACATAATTATTTTTATTATTATTAATTATACTAATATCTTTGTAATTAAATCATCATTTTTTTGCAAACTTAATTAAAAAAAAACTTTTTTGTTTTATTAAATAAAATATGGACTAATAAAATCAGATTTGAAAAGGCTTTTTTTTAATTTCGCGCGGCCCATTTACGCATAGAAAAAAGAAAAGATGTATGTTT
This sequence comes from Vicia faba, assembly GCA_948472305.1. Taxonomy (NCBI): domain Eukaryota; kingdom Viridiplantae; phylum Streptophyta; class Magnoliopsida; order Fabales; family Fabaceae; genus Vicia; species Vicia faba. Next base: position 1,131,278,905 of record OX451737.1, read on the forward strand.
TGTTAAGGCCCGATGGTGGAAAGAGACGGTCCGTACAACTTTTTGGTTTGTCTTTCAAAAAATGGTTTTGTTTTAATTATTATTATTATTATTATTATTATTATTATTATTTTATTATAATACTGATCCTTATTATTATTATAATTAAATATTACACTTTAAATTTAATGATTTTATTGATTAAAAGAAAAGTAATAATGAAGAGGCTTTTTTTTCCTTTCTACACGATCCAATCTTTTCCATCAAGAACAAGCCCTAAACAAGAGATATTGCGTAGCCCAAACTTCACAACGCGAAGCCCATCCTTTACAGTCCAAATACCAAAAGCATGTTCCAAAAATCAAACAGCTATTGTACGAATTGGGGAAAGAATAATGTGTGTTTTAATGAGCAAATAATTACTGTACGAATTCATGAAGAAAAACGCATGCTTCAATAAGCAATTACTGTCTGAATATTTTCATTCATCAAACTAACATATCTTACATTCATAACTTTTCAGAACAGATACAAACTAAATACAGAAACACATTAAAGGTTTATACAAATTACAGACAAATTAAAAAACTTTCTAAATTACAATCAAAACAATAATTTTATTTCCTAATAAACTAATTTAAAATTGTTATAAAAACCCAAACGAAGAACAATACATGGGGGAGAAAAAAGTTATAGAGGAAGGAAAAAGAAAGAATAAATTGTAAAACAAAGGGAGTTTTGTTTCTATCGTCACCATCAAACCCTTGTCTCCATCGCCGCCGCAGACCCGTACCCATCACTTTGGTTTAGGGTTTCAAGATCTGAAATCCTAAATCCACGTTGTCGTCATCATCACCAAAACAATGTCGTCGTACCTGCGAAGACAAGGCGAAAAAAAGAAAGATCAGAAAGAGTCATGAAGGGAACATAAAGAGAAAGAAACAAATCACGGAGGATGGTAACTACTTAGCTTGAATTATTTTTTTATTATATTTATTTTTATATTTCCTATTTTAAATAAATTTAATATATTTAATGCTACTATATTATCATTAACATATGAATATGTTACTTTCCAAACTCATCAAAAACATTATGTTATTTATTGCATTAAATTTTATTTTTAATCATGCATTTAAATAAAGTATTTTCAATAATTAATATAAAAAAAAATATTTAACCAACCACAATTTATTTTCTTAAATCAAATTAATTCAATAAACAATTTTCAAAAAAGATTGCGAATACGTTCGAATCAACTGCACGCTTAGTCTAACAATCTCCGCTATTCACGACATCTAAACTAAACATGCAAAAAATGAAAATATCTTCGTAATCCATAAAAGACACAAGCCAACTGCGAACTACGAAATAAGACTCTGATTCCTCCTAAGAGGATATGTAGGCATGCGATGAAAATCGTGGCGAGTCCCACTAATTAAAATTAAAACCCTTTTTCTCACTAATTAAAATTAAAACCTTTTTTCCCCTAATAAATAATTAAAATCCTATTTCCTAAAAAATTGCACTTCTAAACCTAGTATCCTTGTGAACAAGGTAGATGAGGGGTGTCTAACACCTTCCCTTCGTCTAGAACCGAGTCAGGCCTAGAATCTTTGAACTTCTTTAGGGTTATTCCTTTATATTCTCTTCCTTAGGATAAAAATTAATGGTGACGACTTTGTATTTAAAACCAGTTGTAACAATAGGGTGTGACACGTTAAAGAACTATGTCACATATTCCTCTACACAATGTCAACTCTAGGATGCCGACATCATCTGATACTTCTGTGGCACCAAATGATTCTCCCAATCTTGGAAGATGCCATTGAGTTCCCAACGTACAATGGTGTCAGGAGCAGATTGAAACAGAGATCTCGGTATCATCTGCACAAAGCCAAACTGTCGGATACACCGCTCCGGAAGATACCTGACCATAATATTCAACCCACATGCTAGCCACCCAGAGTATAACGAGATGAGATCGAAGGGGACAACATACATGTGATCCTCGAATAACGTCCATTTGATGCCATCATGATTAGTAGGATCAAGATACACCCGGTAAGGCGATACTTTACGATTCTCTCTATGGAGGACATACTTTGAAGCCCTCGACATGTCGTCAGTATAAGTCGGATCACGCTCAAAACCATAAATGCGATAGAAGTGAGATATTATCCAGCTCTAAAACACAAATCAGAGAATATGTAAGTACTAATTATATAAGAAAAATTAAATTTTATAGTTGGAACGAAAGGTACTGTGAGGAGTGTGCAAGAGCTAGTGAGCTGCATCGTCCTCCAATTTGAAGCTTCATCTAGCTTCTGGTAGAGGTATACCAAAATGGCGGCCCCCTAGCTCCACTTATGAACTATACTCAAATCTATAAAATATCGGAGGTATGTCACATCTACATAGGTTTCACTTTTTTTCACAAAGAGGGACGTGCCAACCAAGAACATGAAGTAACACCGCAAAGTAAAATCTCGGTGGTACTGAACAAAAACCTCGTCACCCTCATCCTAGGCCCCTGCTGCTGCAACCAGGTACTCTTCATATAAGTCTTTCAAGGTGGAGAATTTTTCATGCGACCCATTAGTTATTGTGCACTCTTCAGCTTCCTGAAATGGATTAGCTCCCAGATACTCGACCTTCTATTCAATCGCCTCAGATCGTAGTACCTTGTGATTATTAAGTAACCTATTTCTAATAGGTAGGTGGAGTAAGAAAGCGATGTAATCAAGTGGTATCGTCATCTCCCCAACATGAAAGTGGAAAGAAGATGTCTCCTTGTGCCACCTCTCGGCAAATGCCCCCAACATGTCGTGGCTTATAGTAACATAACCAGTACCACATAGTCCAACAATTCCGGATCCAACAACAGACTCATGGAACCAATCCGCCATAGGTATAAATAATTCAAAGATTTTCTGTGAGTGGTTCACAGATTTAATGGGAAACTGTTCCTGTAACCAAAAAATAATAATTGTTAAAATAACATTTGTGAGTAAACCTTTAAAATGGAAAAGTGGAAAAAAATACCTCTCCATCTCAAACATGTCGAGCGGCATGATCATTATAGTAGATCAAGAGGGAGGTGTTAGAAGGCCTTCCTAGATAACCAAGGTTCACCTCTTCGGGTACCTCAACCTGCTCGGATACCTCAATCTGCTTGGGTACCTCCTCGTTGGGTATCTGCTCATGTGCACGAGAGCATGACGCCTGAGACAGGTGACTCTTCGGTGCAAAAGTAGAACCTTCAAACACTTCCTTCCACCGTACTCGACTTTGTCCTCGAGGTCTGTTAACTTGTTGCTCAACTCTGTCACGTCGAGCAGAGGCAGTCTGGTTTGGCCTACCTTGTCTCAATCGATTATTCGGATCCTGGTTATTAGCCATTTTCTTAAAAAATGATAACTGTTAATATGTTGGTTTAAAAAAATCAACTCAGGCAAGAATTCGCATGTGCATATCCAAAGCTGGTCAAAGGGGGGTTTTAGATGTACACATCTGAAACCACTTGCGAACAACCATTTTCGGATAGCTTCTTCTTCTTGCCATAAATCATTCAAAAATCTTATTTTATCACCCAAACACCAATATTTAACTACTCAACATCAACCTATACAATGTAACTGATTCTAGCTAACCTAATAAACTATTATAGCATTGCAAAGTAAATCAAATGGAAATGGAGAAAACTTACACAAATTTGGAACTTTGGAGATGAGTTGGAATGAGTTGAAATGAGTAGAAATTCCAAGTTTGAGTAGAAATTATGTGTGAGTGGTTTTGGGTTTGAAATGGGTTTTGAGTAGAAATGGGTTCTGATGTTCTGTTCGTACTGGTGAAAACAGTTAAATGACTTCAGATATAAACATCGAAAGTATTAAATTATGAGACTGGTTCAGATATGCACATGCGAAATCACATTTTCTTAAAAAAAATAAAATGATTTCTGATATGCACATGTGAACCTACTTATTCTTAACAAATAGAGTGCGTTCAAATATGCACATCTCAAGTCTGAAGGTATTTTGGACTATTCGTCAAAGATCTGTAAGAAAACAGTCAGAGGGAATGGAGATGAACCAAATTACCATCCCTATTTGACATTAAAAGAGTAATAAGGTTATTTGATCATATCAATAAAATATTTATGGGTTAATACCTATTTTCACCCCTGACATATGGGGTGTATTTGAAAAACCCCCCTGCCAAAAAAAAGTTCCAATTGTTACCTTGACAAATTTTAAAAGTTTCAGTTTTTACCTTAAGGATGCCACATCACCTAAAAGGCTGATGTGACTTATATTTTTGTTACATTTGTAAGTTTTTGTTATGCCATGTCACACAATACCAAATAAAATGTCCAGAATGCCCTTTCTACATTTTTCTTAAAATCCCAAATTATTTGGCAAATGCTATGCTTCAATTCAGACCCTCCAAATTAGGGCGCAACCATCTTCATCTCAGCAACCCAACTTTTGCTTTCCTCTTCATCTTTAAGTTTTCTTTGATTTCATAAACATGAGTCAACCAAATTGTTCTACTTCAAGCTTATCTTCAAATGGTAGAGTAACTCCCAAATGCGGCCACAATGTCTCCATGAAGTTATTTGTTTCAAAATCGGTTGCAAATCCCGGGAGAAAATACTGGAAGTGTAAGTTCTGGGGTAAAGGAGATGACTGCAACGCATTTGTTTGGGATGATGAATTTTCTGATGATTTCGGTGATAACGGCCATTCGGATGTAGTTTCAGTAGAACTGATGAGCAAACTGGAGAGAGATATCACACTGAAGATGGAAGCCATAGAGAAAAAAATGGATGAGTTAAAAAAGAAGCTGAATTATGTTTTAGTTGGGTTTATTTGTCTTTTGGTTCATTTCTTACTTAGTTCATGTAAAAATTCATGAAGCTGTGGCTTATGTTCTAGGAAGTTGTAACCTATGTAAAATTTAGTTCATGAATTATATTTCTTTGTTATGGAATATGGAATATATTACTCTCACGAGTTTTGGTTAGTTGAGTTATGGAATATGGAATATATTTTTTTCTTATGGTTTCTTATGGAATATATTTGCTTAAGTCTGTTCTGATATATTGTTAAGTAAAACTGTTTTGGAATATTTTGGAAATCTGTTCTGATATTTTGGAAATCTGTTCTTAAGCAATTCTGTTGAGTAATTCTGTTGTACAAAATCTGTTGTTAAGCAAATCTGTTGTTAAGTAATTATGTTCTTAAGCAAATCTGTTGTACAAAATGACAATAACATAGTTAAGCCAATCTGTTGTGATACATAGTCAAGCAAATCTGTTGTACAAAATGACTTTAACATTATTAAGCAAATCTGTTGTGATACATAGTCAAGCAAATCTGTTGTACAAAATGACTTTAACATTGTTAAGCAAATCTGTTGTGATACATAGTCAAGCAAATCTGTTGTACAAAATGACTTTAACATTGTTAAGCAAATCTGTTGTGATACATAGTCAAGTACATCTGTGATACAAAATGACTTTAACATTGTCAAGCAAATCTGTTGTGATACATAGTCAAGTACATCTGTGATACAAAATGACAATAACATGATACATAACTTAAGCCAAGCCTGTTCTGATAATAAGTCAAAGTAACAAAATGACACATGAAACTTTCAAATTGAATTTTACAAAATAGCACACTATGTGCACAACTACTGATCAATGCCCTTCCTCTTCTTCCTTGATATCTTCTTTGAGGTACTACCACCAGTTTCTTCACCTATGGTCAAAGGTGCATCAGGTGTTGATCCAGGCCCACCATGTCTTTTGGCATTCCTCACTTCCTTCAATCTTTCACTGACTCTCTTTCTTGATCGCTTCCAAGGCACGGCCACGGCCTTTTTCCTAGCTGAAGGTTTTTTGACATTAGTAGCAGCAGGGTCAGGTTGCATTGCAGCAGGTTGTGAATCATGTGTTGGGGGAGGTTGCATTGCAGTAGGTTGTGATTCATGTGTTAGGGGAGGTTGCATAGCAGTAGGTTGTGTGGGATTGTCAACTTGTGATTGTTGTTCTTCATAAAGATCCATCATATTATTCAGCAATGCATCCATCTCTGGGCCTTCATCCACAGTTCCACCTCCAGTTTCAGTTGTATCAACATTTGCATCCATCTCTGGGCCTTCATCCACAGTTCCACCTCCAATTGCAGTTGTATCAACATTTGCATCCATCTACGGGTCTTCATCCACAGTTCCACCTCCAGTTGCAGTTGTATCAACATTTGCATCCATCTCTGGGTCTTCATCCACAGTTCCACCTCCAGTTGCAGTTGTATCAACATTTGCATCCATCTCTGGGCCTTCATCAACAGTCCCATCAGATTTTTTTGACACTTTGGTCCTGGGTGTCTTTCTCTGCATTATTCAGAAACAGATATAAATAAAGACATTTCAATATGCTGAACACAATATTATTCAGTAACAGATTCATGAACACAATACCTTTCTCTTTAGTGCATTAGGATCTTGCTCCTTAGCTTGACACTTCCTAGAATTATGGCCAAATTTATCACAATGCGTGCATCTATATGTACACCTACCCTCCTCATCCTTGAACCATTCTCATCCAACTCTCTAAACCTCAGTTTCTTAGGCCTTCCAGGTCCCTGCTTGTATTGTGGTGGCAACAATTCTTCAGCATCCACAGTTGGCCACATGTCCATGCCATTTATTGGACTAACATTGTTTTCATAACATGCCATGTAAGCTTCTCTCATGTAACAAGGGTCAACATATTTCTCAGGATCTAAGTTTTGATACTGTAATGCAGAAACAACATGCCTACAAGGTATGCCCACAAGATCCCAAAAACAACAAGTACAAGTTTTTTCCCCAATATCAACAACAAACTGCAATCCATTATATGGGTGATGGACTTGCCACAAATCACCACCGCTCCATGTAGGAAGCCATTCTCCACTAAGATATGTTTCCTTATCAAGCCTTTTCCTAGGATTAGGCATGACATTGTGCTTCCACTTATCAAGCTTAACAACACTATTAGCAATCTTATTCATCACGTAGTTCCTAATCCATTCTACCATAGTGAGTATTGGCTTATCCCTAGCTTGTAATATTGTACTATTGAAAGATTCACTCAAGTTATTCATCAAAACATCACACTTAGGGTAAAATGAAAATGAATGCTTACACCATAGTTTTGTTGGCACTCCCATCAGCCATTCCCATGCCTTCTTATCAATTTGTTTAAGCTGATTCATCTTTTTCTCCCAAGCCTGGAAGTAAGTAGCCTTTGCAGCCCCCAATAACAGGTCTCTAATGGCAGCTCCCCCTCCAAATTTCTTCTTGAAATTTGCATACAGGTGTCTGAGGCAGACCCTGTGTTCAACTTGCTGATGCATTTCCTCAAAGACACTAACAAGTCCCTAAAAACAGCAAGACAACAGAAAAAAGCATGTACATTAGCAACTTATATATTCCTCATAAATGTTGAACATTAGCAACAGAACAAGGCATGTAACATTAGCAGCAGGTTCTGATAAATGTTGAACATTAGCACCAGAATTAATGCTACAGTTCTATGGTACAGAATTAATACTTCAGTTCTATGGTACAAAATTAATGCATACTTCAGTACCAGAATTAGTGCATACTTCAGTACCAGAATTAATGCATACAGGATTAGTGCATACAGAATTAGTGCATACAAAATTAGTGCACTTTGTGTAAACCAGAATTAATGCATACAGAATTAATGCATACAGAATTAGTGCATACATAATTAGTGTACTTTATATAAACCAGAATTAATGCATACAGAATTAATGCATACAGAATTAGTGCATACAAAATTAGTGCACTTTGTATAAACCAGAACTATGGCACAAAGGTAAGATATTTCATGAAGAACTTCAGTACCAGAATTAAGTAGTGCATATAGGGAAATAAACCAGAAATATGCAACTAAACCAGAACTATGCAAATAAACCAGAATTAGTGCACTTTGTATAAACCAGAACTATGTCACAAAGGTAATAGTGCATATTAGTGCAAAATTAGACATACTTCAGTACCCGAATTAAGACATACTACAGTAGCAGAATTAGTGCATATTAGTGCAGAATTAGTGCATGTTTCATAAATGTGAATAACAAAGGTAATTAGTGCATATTTGTACCTTTTGTTGGTCTGAAATAAAAACATATTTTCTCTCTTCTCCAATGTCTTCCATTAGCAATTGCATAAACCATCTCCAGCTTTCTTTTGTCTCAGTCTCCACCACACCAAATGCCAAAGGATAATATTGGTCATTCGGGTCCCTTGCTACAGCAATTAACAACTGACCTCCATATTGTGTCTTAAGATGACACCCATCTACCCCTATAAATGGTCTACAACCCTTGGTAAACCCTTTCTTGCATCCATCAAAACAGAAGTAAAATCTACCAAATCTTAGTGGTAGTGTTGGATGTGGTCTCTCAGTATTTAGTTTGACAGTGTTCCCAGCACAATGTTTTCTCAACTCAGCTGCATATCTCCATAACATGTTATACTGTTCCTTTGCATCACCTTCAATTATTTCTTCACCCATAGCTTTGGGTCTCCAAGCTTTCCCTTTGGTAATGCCCACTGAATATTTCTGTCTAAGCTCAGACATAATTTCAGACAGTTTAACTTTCCCTTGTGACTTCCTCTTTTCAACCACTAACTTAGAGACCCACTTGGAATTGGCAGACTTGTTATTTAATACCCTTGCACATGTGTGGGTCCCCACCCAAGTCTTTATCTGGTAAGTGAGGCTACCTCCCACTTTGCTACACAATGCCAAAAACCCACATTTACTCTTACACTCAACCCTAACCCTACAGCTCTCATTCTTAACAAACCTTATTTCTCTACCATTTAATACTGACCAATCCCTGATAGCATCTTTAAATTCAGAAAGAGAAATGAACTCCATACCTAATTTGAATTGAAAGTCTTTGTTAAGCAGCTCTGATCTAAACTTCTCATACTTTGGCTTGGAAGGTTTGTCATCCATGTCACTTTCATCAGCATCTGAACTTTCAAGTTCCTCACTAGCATAATCCACATCTTCACATTTCCTTGTAGCCCTCTTTGAACAAGATCCTAAGACACTTTTGGGCACCAAAACACTGACCTTGTCCCTTTTGCTCTTTTCTTTCATCTTTTTGGGATCCTTGGATGCACAACGCTTGAATCTCAATGATTTCCCTTCGATCTCCACTTTATTCCCACTAACTGGAACAACTACCTCCACTTGTTCAAATTGCTCTTCTTCTACGTCAATTACTCTTTCCTCTTCACTGTCATTGAAACATTGGCTTGCATCAACATAGTCACCAGTACTATCATCTCCACTAGAGGTGCTGAAGTCATCAACATTAGGTACTAGAACCTTGGTCATCATGTCTTCTACACCGTGCTCTACTCAAAGATCACCGTGAACCCTACAAGACATACAATGCTTAGCAACTTCTACAGCTCCTGCATCATCAACAACATTTGTAAACCCTTCATCCGTTTGCGGAATCTTTCTCCATAGCCTAAAACCTTCATAACCCCAATCTTTAACCAGACTAACAGCTTCAAAAAAGCTCCATTTATCTTCGTCTTGACCTTCAACAATAGTCTCACTACCTCCTCTATAATACGTATGGCCGTCTTGCACGAAACTTCCCCCATGATGAAACACTAAATTAAACACACCCATTTGCAAGGATGAAGAACCCTAATCGCAGGGTCTGAATTGAAACTGGCTTTTTTTGTAAAATAATTTTGCAAACAAATGAAGATGGATGGCTGCGCCCTAATTTGGAGGGTCTGAATTGAAACATAACATTTGCCAAATAATTTGGGATTTTAAGAAAAGGGCATTCTGGACATTTTATTTGGTATTGTGTGACATGGCATAACAAAAACTTACAAATGTAACAAAAATATAAGCCACATCAGCCTTTTAGGTGATGTGGCATTCTCAAGGTAAAAACTGAAACTTTTAAAATTTGTCAAGGTAACAATTGGAACTTTTTTTTTGGCAGGGGGATTTTTCAAATACATCCCATATGTCAGGGGTGAAAATAGGTATTAATCCAATATTTATTTTATTTTACTCCATTTTTAAATATGATTAAATTGTTGGTTTATTTGGGAATTGAGTTTTTGTATTTTGAGCATGCAAGTTTGGACAGATGAATTATTAATACAGGAAAATTCCAAGGCGTAGGCTGTTTTGAGTTCATTGGTTTTGTTTTGATTTTAGTGTTTTTTTTAAAGACTTTAACTATTGGATTCCTAGTGCAGATTAGTTATAGTATGTATAAATGAAGCCTAAACAAATATTCTCTCCATATAAAAATATGAGGGGAAAATTCAATTTTATAAATAAAAAAAAAGACAATCATAATTATTTGAAATTATAACTCTTATTATTATTTTCAAACAAATATTATGAAAATGTAAAAAAGATTTAAATGGGTGGTTGAATTCGAAAAAATTATGAGAGAAACAACAACTTAAGTACATTTTACATTGAAAAAAGACATTTTCAAAATAAAAGAAATAAATTAAATCAAACTTATAATCACAAAATAATAATTTTTACTTATATTTTGTTATGGATGGAATAATACAAAAATAAAGCAACATTTCCTTAATAAAAGAAAATTCTCTTAAAGGTTTCAAAAAGAGAATAAGACAGAAGAAAGATATTAGTGATAGTCTAAAATATCGATGTATTATTTAATTTTACATATTTCATTAATTAATCTCTACATTATTATCTTTCCTTAAAGAGATGAAAGAATAAGATACATATTCATAATATTGCAATGGTTGGAGAAACCTAATAAACAATACCTAAAGGAGTGGCATAAGAATCATACCAGGATGGGGAACGAAATTGCTTGTATTGAAGTTAATGAATTCCATTGTGGTTCTAGTAAATGAAGTCCCGCTAAAGAATTTCAAGTTGGATTGAATTAAGACAAGGTGATCTACTATCGCCATTGTTATTCCTTTTAGCAGCAGAAGGGTTCAATCTGATGGTGACAAAAGGAACACAACTTAAGCTCTTTGATGGTTTTCAATTTTGCAATGATGGAGTTAGTGTGTCTCAGTTGCATTATGCAGATGACACTTTGATAGTGGGAAAGAAAAGCTGGAAATTTTTTGGGCGATTAAGGCAATTTTCACCTGTTTGAACTGATATCAAAATTGAAAATTAACTTTCATAAAAGTATGTTGGTGGGTGTAAATATCAATCATTATTGGATGGTGGAAGCAGCTGTAGTGCTAAATTGCTTAATTGGAAGTTTGTCGTTTAAGTATTTAGGTCTCCCAATAAGAGAAGCCCGCAGAGAGAATCCTTATGAAAAATGGTATTAGACTTAGTGAGAAACATAACAAGAATAGATGAGAATGCATGCATGACTGGCTAGTCAAGTCACCTTAGGGCTTTAGCTAGTAGTGATGTTAATTGCTGACCAAGTCATCCGGTTTTTCTATGCATGAGTTAGGTTTCAGTTATAGTTAGTTTTACAATCAATGAAAGTAGATGCATTTCATTCATTTCATCATTTCAATTCAGTTTACTAATATGGTATCATAGAGCCTGATTCTACCAGCTCTTTCTTCTTCTTCTTCTTCTTCTTCTTCTCCTTCCCCGAATCACTTTCACGGCGAAGAATAACAACAACAACAATAACAATAATAACAACGGTGGAAATCAAGATGATGCGTTTGATCCATACTACATACATCCATAAAAAAACCCAACCACAGCGTGTCACACCGCAATTGGAAGGGGACTCTAAATATCATGGATGGGTGTAAAGAATGCAAAGAGTTCTTGCAACCAAGAACAAGTTCAAATTTGTGAATGGCTCTATTCCGGTTCCGAAGGAAAAGTCTAATGAAAGTAGGAGAGTAACTCCAAAGATACTAAATCAACTTTGATACACACGCTTAAAATACATTTGTTTAATCAATTAGATGATGTGTAGATTCTATAATCGATTATGATAATCTCACAATGATTGGTGATGACCCTATATTAAAATATTCCATTTTGGGCCACAATAATCAATTATTTGAAATTCCTAATTGATTAGGGCATTAATTTGGCCCATGAACTGTTTACTGGTAAAAAAGTATCGGTGTGCATATTCCTTCTGCAAGGGCAATGGGACTTAGAGGCCTTTGTAGGTATATTACGTTGTATGGTGGTTAGGGCTTGCCCACAGCGGAGAAAAGCCCTATAAAATGGTATTTTACGGTGGTTTTAAGAGTCATGCTCACATGAGGTGAGAGGCTCTGTAAATGAAAGATGTGCTTAGGTATAAGCGTATGGGGGTGTGAATAGTATGTGTTATGATATGGCCATTCCTCCCATGGGATAAGGAGTATTTATAGAGGATTTTTCGGTCTAGGGTTTGGGTAACCCTAAGTGGAAATAATTGCTCCCTCTTGATCATGAGAAGTTATTGACCACCAACCTTTAAGGGTTAGTGGTAAACTTCCTCTCGATTGATTAACAACTTTACACACGTCATAAATTCCAAGGGCGAGTCCTAAGGCCCTCGTCTAGGCGGTAACCCTCTCCCTAGTTTATAACGCTCACAAATATAACACTATATAATCCCTTAATCACGAGGGTTTTGCTAAGGGAGAAGTGTATTTAAGACCTTTCCGTTTAAGGTACGCCTTTCACCCTTCTAGTGAATACCTTGGTTGATGATGTCCATTTAATTTGGGGCGAGTCCCTCAACTTGAGAATGGTTCTTTAGTTGAAGGAGACTACTTTTCAGAGGACGACTCCATCAGCTGAAGGCGACCACTTGTCAGAGGGCGAGTCCTTCAGCTAAAGGCAATTACTTACGTGAGCCATTAGGGGATGAGTCAGTTGAGAATGATAAACAATCATTCAGCTTGTCACCCTTACTTCCATTTAATTTAAGAAATGATGGTCTATTTTTTTATACCCTAAATGTTAGTGGCATATGTCAAAAACATTCTGAGTTTTTTCAAAACTATGGGGAAGTCCAAAGGATCCTTTATGGTTCCTAATCCACTATAAGAGATTTTATCTTTCATTTCATTTGTTCCATTTCGCTCTTTGCTCTTTCAAGCTTGTCTGGACTACCCAACTTTTCATCTATTCGTTAACAATCTCCTTACATGTATGGATTTTCTTTTTCTTGATTTTTATAGCAATTAAATTTTACGAATTTATATTCGAGATGGGTTTTAGGATAAGCGTATGGTTCTGGGTTAGTTTCCCCCCTTTTTATGATTATGATAGTGGTGGTCATTTCTTTTTGTTCTACTGCTTTCTCGAGAATAAAAGAGATAATGTCTACCACCTTTGTCATGTCCAAGAATGCCAGAGAATTCAGATCTGATTATACTTCTGGTGAATAGATCATGAAGGTTCATAGAAACACAATAAGGGGGGGGGGGTGAAATGGGTTTCTAGAATTTAAAGCTTTTTGAATACCCAAACTTCAAATAACACAATAACAACAAAGATAAAGAACACACTGCACGATTTTATCCTGGTTCACTGTTAACTAGGTTACCTTCAGTCCACCCTACCCAGGTGATTTTGCCTTATCAAAAGGACTTAATTCACTAATCAAATTCTCTTTAATTACAACCAAAAAGACTACTCATCTAAGTCTTATCAAGGATTCTGACTAAACCTTTAGTCTCTCAAGGATATTAACTAACCTGGTTAAGTTACAAAGTTTTGTGTTTACAAAGTGTTTCTTAAAAAGATGATACACACAATTTTAATACAACAAGATTTACAAATAATGAAAATTATGAAGCTTTAAAAATGATAACATATTTAAGCTTTGTGTTGATTCTAGACTAGTGTTTTTCTCTTGTTTCGACTTATTTCTTTTTTAATATGATTTCATTGTTGTTCGTTCGGTGTCTCTCTTGTTTTCCATAACTTCAAACACTCCTTTAAATAAATGAGAATATATCCATTGGAGGGTAGAGTTGGAGTTTCATGATCCACAGCTTGCATGAAGAAGTTGAGTAGTGCAATAGTAGAGTGGTTGCAGTAGCATAGTGGAAGGCGAGGATGAGACATATTGAAAAAGTTGGTACTGACATAGAGTCTTTTTGTCTAATCTCGCAGGGTAGTGGAATGCTATTGATTTGTACTATTTTAATATTTTCACACTATCTCCCTTCATAGTAATCTCCTTGAGTCATAGGATTCTAATAGAATATGGTGAAGCTTGATCAGAGTCCAGAGTTACTATCTTTCTTCACATATAACTACTTTATTCTGAGGCTTCTGCTAGAATTAGATGAAGCTTGATCAGAGTAAGTCTTTAGTACTTTAAGAAACGTCGAGTCTTCAGATTCTTGAGATATCATAGTCAATCTGGATAAAGTTATCTCAATTGTTGACTTGATACTAGTAGAAGCAGATAGTTCGTTGTAAACACTTATTTGAATTCTTCAACAATTCATAGTGCATTTGATTGCCCATAATCTAGAGTTGCTTATTCAGAGTCCAGAACTACACTTGGCCTGAGTGCATAACTTGCAAGCTCAGAGTCCATAGTAATTAATAAAATTCTTTAGTTTATATGACCCTATAGTGAAGGAATTTATTCTTAGTGTATTTTTGGATTTTTGGCTTGAGGCAGCCATGGTGATACTTATAGCAAGAAAATAGTTTACACTAGAGAAGATGAAAGAAGGTATGAGATGCAAGAGACAATGAAGGGAATATACCTATTTATAGAGTGTCATATGAGGATTTGATCGTGTATTATTGGAAAGCGTTCAATGTAGATTGTTCTAATAGAAAATCAAATCAAAATCTTTCCTATTTGAGTCTCCTAACTGATTGGCTAAAGGATCTAATCGGTTAGGTTTTCAAAATTTTCAAGATTTTGTGAAACCTTCATTAATGTTGGAATTTAATTTGCTTTAGACAAAAGTTAAGCTTGTATTTGATTTGAAAATATTCATGTCAAAATCGATTGTCATTACATTCTAACAAATTAGGCTTACGTAGCTCAGCCTCCTTGGTGAAGGTTGGGCCTTATGTTGGATTTTTTACTTTTCAGCACCCCTATTTGTCATTTTTTGCACCCGTTACTATAAAGTACTAAAATACTCATCTTATGGGTTAGAGAATGATTTATTTAGATGCGAAAAAAAATCAAACAATGAAAGCAATTAAATGTGATCTAGTTCTAAGGTAACCCCACTTTTAAGTATGTACCCAATAGAGTCGCCAGTTCTGTAATACGGTGGGAGAACTGACTTGGGTATTTTGTGTTTTATCGCAATTGTTGCGGATAGCAAGAGTCGCCATCGACTTTTATTTTATCCAATAAAGGAAAGGGTGAAAAGAACAGGAAAGACCTTTTGAGAATTTTCTTGAGTTCGGGGGGTAGGTTATGAAAAGGGAATGTGTTAGCTCCCTTTTCATCCGTAGTTATCTACAGGCTCATAGTTGCTTGATCACATTGAAATGCTTTGTTTGAAATGTGTTTGTGATTGTTTTTGAAAGTATTTTTGAAAAGTTCCTTCGTTTAGGAGAATTTTGTAATGATTCTCGTCTCTATAAGAATGCATACAAAGTGCTGACTTTTAAAAATATTTCATGGAAAAGTGTTGGTGTATTTGAAAGATGTTTTGAAATGTTGTGATCAAGCAACCTATAAGTGTTATACCTACTCAAAAAGTCTTTATTCATTTCCTTCTCCTTTAGATATTTTTATCTTACCATTGATTAATAAGAAGCCTTATCATTGAATGTGAAGGGACGGGCGTTGGTCGTTGTATAGTCATAGAAGGCAACATTGTAGAATACGTTAGCAATTTGTCGTAAGGGTCTAAGATCGTTTATCGAGGGCAACATTGAAGGGTCATCGAGGGACTATGATCTTGTATTCGAGGGTCATTGCTAAAGTATCCCACGTTCGAGGGACATGACTATTTTTCTCAAGGCAACAAGTATGGATTACACTAGAGGTGCGCATGTGCGAGTGTATTGATTTCATGCTTTTTTGTCTTGAATTAGGGTTGTCTACTTGTTAATTTTAAATCTTGCCATACACACCCTAATTACTAGCATTTTATATAAAAAGCGGTAAATTACGAAAAATAAATGTCCTATGCTATTACATTATTTGGGGATGGGGTATACAAATTTACAAATGGAGGTGAAAAGTAATAAAGGTCCTAATTATTACAACCATATTGAATAGCAATGAAGGAAAATATATAGAAAATATAAAAATAGTGTAAAAATAAAGTAAAAAATATTTCTATCCATTATGTGTCGACACATGCATCTTTGCATCGACATATAATCTTTATCATTCCTATAAAACCAAAATCAATTCAGTATGAGTCGATACATAAGGGTATGTGTCAACTCGTTTCTTGTTTGTGTCGATACATTCCTGTTTTGTGTCGACTCATACACCTTTGGTCTTTCTGTTTGTGGGTCTGGATAGCAGTATGTATTGACTCATAACGTCTTGTTCTGACTTATGCCTGGTTCTGTAACTAAAATATGTCAACTCATGTGAGTATGTGTCGACTCATGCAGCATTTTTTTTGCGTTGAACATTGTTCTATTGTGTGTATAGGTTAGTTATCAATACAGTATTGATAAGAATGAAAAGCAAGGAAATGGTTAGCTTCAAAAGACAATAGTTACTACATCTATCTTCAACAATAGATTACTAATGATGTTTGAAATGAAAATTTCAAAGTCAAGAAAACTTACCTTGAAGCTGAAATTTATATTTTGAGTTTGAACTGTTGTATTGGTTGTTTTTGAGCTTAGGAAATGGTAAAAGTGATGTTACAAAAGTTGTTCTTGTGTTTGAACAACTCCTATATGATGTATGTTGAGTGTTTGGATGGTTTATTTGGACAAAACTTGCAAGGTGTGAGAGGTTCAAAGTTTTTGACTTCAAAGCTCAAGAGCGGGGGTTTTATGGACAATTATGGCTTTTTGAGAATAGGAGATTTTAAGGGCTTGTCTACACAACTTAACTTATGACCTTCATCTTTCAAAATGGCCTCTCTATTTATATAGAAGGTTTAAGACTTGAAACAACTCATATTTTTGAAATCACATGTTAAGGCTATCTTGCTTGTTTTTGAAGCAAGCATGAAGAACATGTTTCTAATGTTTGTATCAAGTTATCTAAAGTGATTGATCACTTTAAACATGTTTGTTCTGACTTGTAGGAGTGGAGTGTGATCAGAACAACAAGTTAGAGGCTCAAGAAATTGACTTTGTGATTAAAATGAATTTTTCAAGAATGGATATGTTACTTTCTTTCAAAAATGGAATGATCAATTGGACAAAGTCTCAAACACTTGGATTATAGTTTAATCAGTTGTGTAAGCATTTAATTAAGGAGTGATATACAAGTTTGAGGCATGCAAAGTGAATATTATGCAGCATGGCTATGGATTTAGTTCTTGTTCATCATAAAATCTGCCTTGTAATTCAAGAATGACACCCTAACTTCATGACTTTGATTCTCTTAGCTCAAGTGTGATCTCAATGAGTTCTTTGATATTTTGGAAAGCTTGTAACATCCTCTACAACCTCCATTTTCTCTATTTTTAAAGAATCCAATTAGAACTTGATGAAAATTGGTCAAGAAGTTGGGATAAAAACCTGACCAAACCTGCTGAAAATTTCTAAGTGTTTATACAAAAATACCATGACTTCATGAATTTATAACTCAAAATCCTAGCACTTCTAAGTCTTGATCAGCAAAGAAAAGTTGTAGATATCATCAAGATCTACAACTTTCATGTTTAAAGTTTTCTTTGAATCATCTTGCATCTTGGTGAAAGAATGACATAAAGTAATGAAATTATCATGTATAAAAACACTTAGAAAATTTTCTAAGTCTTGAAAAGTTTGACTTTTTGCATTGATTTTTGATTTTCTCGACTGATATTCTTGAATGTCTTGATGAATTTTGATCTTTGAAACTCAAATTTGGTTGAAAAGTCAAAGTTTGACTTTTCAGTGTACAGTAGACTTTTTCATCAGTTGACCAAATTTCATATGTCAATCCAATGATCTTGAGAAATGAATTGATATATGCAATTAGGTCAAATGATGCATTTGAATCTTTGAGACCATGTTTCAAACCAATAGATTGTATATTAGGTCAAAGGTCAGTGATCAGTCGTTCTCAGTCAAGACCCTAATTTGTGGTCTCAGTGTTTCGAAGGTGATTTTGTTTGGTCAGTTTCTTGAGAATCCTTGAGCATTGAAGATCTTTTGTGAAATGTCTTGAGAAAAGAGAAGGCAAATTTTGGAGTACAATACTGACCAAGAAAAATTTGATTTGTCAATTAATTTTATCCTAATTTTTTAACCTAATTATCACTATAAATAAGTCATTCTTTCACACTACTGAGACATCTAGAATCATTCACACACCCACAAATTCCACGATTTTACACACAAACAATCTCTCACAACTTACAATTTCACAAACACTTACATCTTTTCAACCTTGTTTTCAAAACCTCTTTTCAAAAATTATTTAGCCGATAATTTTTATATGAGGCTCGTCGCATTTATTTTCAATTTCATCTTTTTTTAAATTTTAGTTTTTTTACTATCTAAACCGAATTTATTATTTTTTTTTAAATTATATTTTAAACGAATCAACAATCTTTATAAATGGTTTATAACTTCCAAATTCAAATTCAACCTCGTGTAGAAAACCCCTTTTTTTTACATACGCTAACTATCATCTTTTCTACACAAGAATCTGATCGTGTACATGTCACAAATCAATGATTAGCAACAACACCAATTTACAACCATCACTTCTCACAAAATCAAGAGAATATACCTGTCAATATTAATATTAAACCACACTTTCTCCAAAGCCACTCCATGAACATAAGAATACAATTCATGTTCTTCTTCCACCATTCTTTGCATCACAATCTTCCAAAACTAACAACAATTTCAAAACCTGTAGAAAAGGAAAAAGCACAGGTTCAAGAAGAGTGAAGAATTGGAACCCAATATAAACGACAACAACACCACTGATGCCGTCATCCCCGCAACCACCATCGCATTCAAAGTACAGCTGCAAACGAAGTTTCTCAGGCAAGCCAAACGTGTTTATCACATTCTTAGGTTAATTTAAAGAAAAAACTATATCAGGAAGTGCAAAAGTGGGATGGCCATAGGGATGTCAATGGGGCGGGGCGGGGCCGGGGGGACACTTCCCCATCTTTTTCCCCGCCATCAAATTCATTCCCCGTCCCCGTCCCCGATCTCCGTCACGGGGGAATTTCTATCCCCATCCCCGTTCCCCGCGGATCCCCGTTCCCCGCGGGGATCCCCATAGATCCTACATTTATTCATTAATATTTTATTTTTTTTAAATGTTTATATTTTCTATAAAAATAAAAAGCACAAAGAATTCACATATTTATTATGTTATTAAAAAATACTAGTATTTGACATTTATTATTTTTTATTAAAAATACTAATGGAACACAAAATAATAATATTTTTTTTATAAATTTCTATAAAATGCTATAAAATTCAACAAAATGAACTATAATACTTTTTAAAGTAACAATATTCCTAAACAACTAAAAAAATCCAACAACATAATTATGCTTAAAAAACTATACTTCATCAAAACTAATAAGGGATAATTATAAAATTTAGCATCATGAGTATGCTTGAAAAGCTAAAAAATACTTCATAATAAGTCAACTAAAAGCAAAAGTCAACATATCTCTATTTGCTCAATTGATAACACACGTAAAGTAGAAATATCAAAATACTTAAAACAAAGTTACATATAAATAAACTAAAATATTAAGCAAAATATCCAAACAAGTAATGATCAATCATGTCTCTCTTTCCAACTTCTCCTTGCAAGGTCTTCTTCCTCATTCCACAATTAGATATGACTTTCTTTTTCCTACGAAAAGTAAACAATCAATAATTATATTTACTTAAAAAAATACTTTAAAAACTAAAAGGTAATCAACACTAATATGTAAATTACCTTATTATCATCATCATCATCATCATCCATATCTTCATCCACACATTCGAATTGAGTCAACGTTTTTGAATAACCTAAGAAACAAATAGCTAAATTAAAATTTAAAAATCCTTTTCAATTAATCTTGTAAAAGATAAAAATATATTACCTTTTATATCTTTTCGGATCCAATCTTGAGTGCACATCAAAGCCTCTAAAGTGTCTTCCTTCAACCTACTACGTTGTTGACTTAAAACACGACCACTAGTACTAAAGGCGGACTCTGAAGCAACGGTAGAGATAGGAATTGCTAAAAAGTCCCTTGCAATCTTTTGCAAAGTTGGAAATTTCAAACCATTTTGTTTCCACCATCCTAAGATGTCAAAATTTTCCTTTTTTTGTTTATCAAGCAAGACACCATCTTCTAAGTAGGAAGTAAATTCTGACTTGACATTTGTAGTTGAAGTATTTTCCATCACATATTCCGAATAAGCCTTCTCCCAATCTTGACTTGTGACATCAATGTCATCTACCAATGTTGATGCACCAACTTCACTACTTGTAGGAACCATATCATTATTTGGTTGATATTCTTCAACTAAATCTTCACACATTTGTATTACCTTTTCCAATTCTTTGGGAGCATTATTCCCATACATAAGTGGGAAGAAGTAATTCAACAAAGTTATTTTATATCTAGGATCCAAAACAGCCCCTATTGCCATCACCCCATTAATCAAACTCCAATATTTGTCAAACTTCACTATCATACTTCTTGCCATACTTTGTAGAGTATCACTAGAAGAATCTTCCCACTTTCTTAAAGCTAATCTTATTTGAAAAACTTTGGGAAAATAAATGTTTGATGTTAGATACTTAGTACCCGAGAACAACTCAGTGACACTAAAAAATAATTTCAACTTGTCACAAATTTCTCTTGCCATTTTCCAATCTTCTTCACTTGGTGCACACTTATATTGGGAATCACGGCGTTATTTTAAACGTTTAAAAACTTGTTCGTAAGGCAATGCAGAAGCAAGCATTAAATAAGTAGAGTTCCATCTTGTTCTACAATCTTGTGCAAGCTTCTTTTCATAAGTCATGTTAAATTGATTACAAGTTTCTTTAAATTTCTCCTCCCTCTTTGGTGTTGCTACCCAAAAACCGACACTTTCCCTAATCTTTTCAATTGAACTAGAAATTGTTTGCATGCCATCTTTCACTATCAAGTTTAATATGTGGGCGCAACAACGCATATGAAACAATTTCCCTTTTAAAATAAAAGAAGAAGGTGACATCTTATCAATCAAATGGTCAATCAGAGCATCATTGGTGCTACAATTATCAACGGTTAATGTTGACAATTTTCTATCAATATTCCAATCCATCAAACAATCTACCAAAAAATCACAAATGACCTCAGCACTATGTGGCGTAGGGACATAAATGAACCTAAAAATAAATTATAATAAATATCACATAAAATAACTATATTATAATAATAACGTAAATGGAAGGGAGAAGTTACCTGATGATCCGATTCTGCAAAATCCAATTTTCATCAATGTAATGAGCTGTAACAGACATATATCCTTTGTTCTGGTTGCTAGCAGTCCACATATCAGTAGTTATTGCAATGCGGCTTTTATTCTTTGCAAGTATTTTCATTTGCTTTGACTTCTCACTTTCATACAACTTCATTATATCATTCTTCATGGTGTTGCGAGAAACTATCTTGAACAAAGGTTGAAGAGAATGGCTATAATTTCTAAAACCAATATGGTTAACCATCATGATGGGATATTCATGCAATATAATCATCTTCGCGAGTTCATTCCTAGAAACATCTTGATTAAATGTATAATTTCCAACCACAAATGATTCATGTCTGTTTCCGGATTTTTTTCCTGTCACTTTAAGCATGGCTTGTTTTGGACCTCTCTCTGTGCGTTTTGGACATATGCTAATATGATCAAATAAATGTTTAGTACCATTTTTTGTATCACCACCAATTTTCTTATCACAAGATTTGCATATAGCCTTCCAAATGCCTCCTATTTTTTGCCTTTTAAAATAGGGCCAAGCATCTGATTTTAATCCCCTTTTGTTAGGACTTGTAGTGGGTTCAACGGGAGCTTCAGGATCTTGATTTTCTATATTTATTTCATTTGGAGTAGATTGAACTTCCTGTGTGAGTGAAACTCCACTACTTTCTATAGGAACTTCATTCCCTTCCAAAGCAACATTAGGACTATTAGATGATTGAACTTCACCAACCATTCTTTTACCAAAAACCTGGCACACACAAACACAAATTTTAAAAGGCTACATGGAAGTAGAACAAAAATAATAAATATATGAAAAAATAATAAATAAATGAAATAGTAAATACATGAAATTCACACAAAAAATAATTAATAAGAAAAATCTTATATTTCTAAATATATGATGCATTACACATATTTCTAAATATGCCTTATTTACTTTAACTTTTCAATTAGAAATAATAACATATATTAATTAATTATATACATTGAGAATACATTTATTTACCTATATACATGATATATTTACTCGTGTAAAAAGTTATATGTTATTATTTCACTTAATGGCTTTGGTTTTATAATTAGAAATATAAGATATATTTTTTTTTATGGGTGATAGCATGATATATTATTGTTTATATGTTATTATTTCATTAATAATTAGAAATATAAGATATTTGGTTTTTTTTATGGGTGATACCGTGATAGCATGATATATTGATTCATTTAAAAAGTAATATTTTTTTGTTTAATATAGAAAATTAAATTATAGTGTGATATATTAATAAAAAATAGGAAAAGTATATTTTAATATTTTTTAAGGAAAAACTGACGACATTATTTTAATTACAAATGCATAGTATAGATAAAAAATGAACACAAAAATATTTAAAAGGAGATAAAAATGAGTAATTTTTTGATTATTTTATATTTTTTTAATATGCAAATGATTTGATAACTCTAAAATTTCTAAACAATTTAATTTAAATTTAATCAAAATAATCAACTTTTCCTATAAGCAATTACATGAACAGGTTTATGAGAATCAAGGAGAAACAATCTACTTTTTTCTATAAACAATAATATAAACAGATTTATGAGAATCAAAGAGAAATAATCTATTTTTTCCTATAAATAATTACATGAACAAATTTATGAAAATCAAACCTTATTGATGAAATTGTAAGAGCTGTGAATAATGGAAGCACACCAAATAGAGAAGATGGAATTGGAAGAGGAAGATGAATGGAGATTTGACTGGAGAAGAAAAAAAGGAGTCTAACGTGTGAGACTCTAAATGTCTGGCAGAAGAAAATGAAACGCTTCAACTTTTTTAGAGTCTAATATTTACATTTCTCTCTCTTAATAAATACATGAATATTTATTTATTTATTTTTATAAATAAACATAAAGGAAATGACTAAAAAACCTAATCTAAAATATATATATTAAATTAACTATATTAAAATAATAGGCGGGGCGGGGTCCCCGCGGGGCGGGGGGTGTATTCCCCGTCCCCGTCCCCGAAATGCTCTCGGGGGAATTTTTCTCCCCATCCCCGCCTCCACGGGGGAAAATTCCCCATCTTTGGAGCCCCGAACGGGGCGTTCCCCGCGGGGATCCCCATTAACAGGTCCAAACTGACATCCCTAGATGGCCATCTGTACTTTTTTTATTATTCTTTTTTGTTTAATTATAATTTGGAAAAAGGATTTTTAGGGGTTTAGAGATTTGCAATGGGTCTTGGGTTGTGTTCTCTTCTATTCTCTCCTTTTACTTATTCTAAACCTCTACTAATTTCTTTCTACAACTGTAATTTTATTTAATCTTTTTTCTATCTAATTAACTTGGTTTTTTAATTATTTTTTTGTTATTATTAGGGATAGATTAATTTCAAATAGGTTATTTCACACCCTCGAATGATTAATTGGTCGATTTGACGTCGCACTAATTAATTATCTAAATTAAAACAATTAAAATTCACGCAAATCTTGATTTTGCTCATCGCAATAATTAAATGCTATTACTAATTGCGATAAATAAATCAAGTCAATTTCTTTGCCTCGAGTGAACTAATTTTTGATAAAGATCAACTCTTTATCAATCAAAACTTAAAACAACTAACCAACAACAAAAATATTTTTTTTAACATAAAAAACTTCAAAATATTTTCAAAAAAGGATTAAATAGCATTGTCTTCAAAATTAACTCTGAACTGCGTCTACGACCACTCTTTTACAAAACACATACGAGGTTCAAGGATAATTCGAAAGTAATTTGATGCAATCCTATAAAAAGCACCAACCAAACATACGAACTACGAAATTAGACTCTAAATCTTCGTAAGGAGATACGTAGGCACACGGTTAAAACCAAAGCGAGAGTGTTGCTATTAAAAAACTAAATCATTTTCTTAAACATATGGAAACAATAACCTTTGAGTAGAAATTTCCGATTTACTTCAGCTGGCGACTCTGCAGGGGATACACAACCCTAGGGTTATATTCTACCCCTCTTTTTAGGTCTAGGGTTTCTTTCTATTTTTAGTATATTTTTGTTTCTATATTTGGTTTATTTATTGGTTTATTTATTTATTTATTTATTTATTTATTTATATCATCTTTATTTTATTTTTTCGTTGGTGGGATTTAAATTCAAAATAATAATATCAAACCTTAGAAGAAGGATTGTCTATTGGTCAAGGGGGGTAAACACCCTTACGAGCTTTTGTGACGACTTCGCCTAGAGTCGGTTGAGTTCCAAGAAATATCTTTTAGATGGCTAGACTCTCTAAGAGGTAGGACTTCAGGATTTGGCCAATGACTCTTTGTATAACCCTAAAACAAAATCTAATGGTGAGACCTTATACGGTCTTAAAGACAAAAGTCTCGGTCTTTAAAGAGCCTCCACTTAAGAGAGGCCCTTGTGCCTTTACTCTTACGTGTTATCCATGATACCCTTAAGGAAACAACCTTTGAGAAGGGTAGAAAAATCCATAGAACAAACTTATGAACCTACGTACTAAGGAAACTGTTATCATCCCATCCTGCATAAGAAGCCTTCCCACGAGGGACATTCTTTTATAACCCTAAACCTAAGTAGGGTTATCTCTTATCATTATTATACCCTAAACTCGTAAGGGTATTCTTTTGTTTAGCCCATAGGGTTTTCTTTTGAGTCACAAATCCTAGCCTTTAGAGATTTCCTTTGTTTGTTATAACCCCTAACCGGTAGGGATTCTTTTGCCCGCCACTGTCCTTAGATCCTTTATAGGATCTTACTCTCCATACGGAACCTTTCCACGAAGGACATCCTCGCTGATGCACGTCACGTGACCTCTAGAAGGCCATGGGATCTGGTGACCGTTGAACGATCACCATGTACTCTCTTCCATGATATTCCCTTAGTCAAACCTTCATCTCAATTGTCCATTGGTATATCATGATTCTTAGCATGTAGGACTTCCATTTGTCTATTACAATTCCTAGCCTGTAGGAATTATCGTCCCTCTTTTACAATCCCTAGCTTGTAGGGATTCCTCTTTGTCTTTCATTATCCATAATCCTTAAGGAGTTCCTTGTATCCGTTACAATCTCTAAATTAGTATAGGGTGTCCTCCTTTCTATTTAGGTTTCCTTAGGTCTGTCTTAATCCCCGAAACTAAGGTTCATCCTTCAACCCGTGTAGGGTATCCTTATGTTTACCTCGATCCTACACTCGCGTCGCATTGCATATCCATGAATTCTTTAGCATACCCTTAAAAACCAAAAATATTTTTGCATACCCATGCATTTCCGTATGTTCATACATTTGCATATGCATTTCCAGTTTCTCCCTTATCCAATTGCAATCCATCTAATAGATTTCCCGATGCTCAAGAAAAAATTCCAAGCATGCTTCAAGAAAGCTGTGAAGGATTTTAAGAAAATAATAAATCGTTGAAGGAGAAAGTCAACCATTGAGCTTGGTCCTACAAACCTTACAAAGGATAGAAGGTAGCCCTTCCTCATACAAGCCAAAGGCCTACAACGCCCCAAAATGCAACAACCATTGGTGATTCGAAAGCAACGGTATCAACAAAAGCCAATGCCCTCACGAAATAGGTATGCCTGAGAAAAGTCAAAAGATCACCTCATACTTCTACAAGTCTGTTGTACCCCAAAATTTGTCCTCCCATATTTCTCAAAACATTGCAAGAAAAGTCTCCAAGTGGTTCAAGATTGCTCAAGAGTTGGATAGTCAAGCTATCTCCTAAGGCAGTCAATTCAAAATTAGGGTTTTGTGTTGCATCAAGGTCCTTACATCCAAATGACCTCAAGTGCTCCCCAATGTACTAATATGTTCTCAAGTTCATACATGTCAAATTTCAAGCTTTGCAGAGGAAGTTTGGTCAGTCAATTGCTCAAGAGGTCCAAAAATCGACTATGCTAGGGCAAAAGTCAACTGTGACCTATATACAGTCAAACTTCAAGATTTTTTGTCAACATTCTCATTTTGAAGGATATTTCATAATTTTATAAAGAGTTGATCATGATTCATCAAGGATTGCTCAAGATTCATCAAGATTCAAAAGTTGCTAAATTAGGGTTTTGTAGGAAAAGTCAACTCAACTTTGACTAAGCATAACTTTCTCATACTTTATGAGAAATGACCCATCCAAATCTCATTTTGAATAGGATGAAATTTCCTACAATCCATCTTCATACCCCAAGATCAAGAAATGCACTCACAAAAAGTTACAAATTTGGACATTATAGGTCATTTTTGAAGTCAACAAAAACACCTTTTTTGCCAAAGCTTATAACTTGAGAATGGAATATCAAAATAAGATGATACCAAAAGGGTTGGTTATAGAACATCTCAAGGTTTCTAAAAAGTCTAAGAACCCCTACAAAAGTTCAAAATTAAAGAAGTTATGCATTGTTGAAGTTGGGCATTTTTCTAAAATTGCCAAAAGTCAACTATCCCCAAAACTTCAAATTTTGCCAAAAGGGCCCACTTTTTCCACTTGATTTGATCTTGTCACACTACACACGTGTCCTATCTTCAGTCTTGTGTCCATTTATTGATTTTTCTATTTTATTGATTTTTATTAAATTAATTCATTAAATCAATTTAAATCCAAATAAAATCCAAATATTGATCACTTGGAATCTTTTTAACTGATATAGGTCTTAAATATCATCAAGAACATGACCAAATCCGTATCAAGCCATATCATGCACAAAATATTGGATTTTTGATCAAATTGGAAAGATTTTAATGGAGGATCAAGCCATATCTTCAAGCATTGATTTACAAAGATTCAAAGTCCAAAACTTGACCTAATTGATTCCATGATACTTATCAATCCAAAGGAACGAGTTTCAGAACCGAGAGGCTGCATAAACATCAAAACCAAACTTGAAAAAAAACTTGAATCTGAAATCTGTCTTAGAGGTGCTTTCAACACAAAATCTCAACGTTAT
This sequence comes from Vicia faba, assembly GCA_948472305.1. Lineage (NCBI taxonomy): Eukaryota > Viridiplantae > Streptophyta > Magnoliopsida > Fabales > Fabaceae > Vicia > Vicia faba. The sequence continues at coordinate 1,131,306,469 of OX451737.1, forward strand.
TCTCTTGCTGGACATCCACTGAGGCTGTATCAATCAAAAGCAAGGCCATTCACCTCCTAAATCGCGCTGTAAGTCTCTTGAAAAACGCCCTTGTACTCGAAAACGCATCCTCTTATTCTTGCACTTTTTTACCAAAATCTTTGCATATTCATGTTTGTCGTTCCATTGAGAAGCTTTTTGCATCATTTAATTGCATTTTCATGGCCTGTAACCCCCTAGCCGATTCTAGGGTTCTTGGTATTCGTTTTTGGGCGTTTTCTCTCAGGTAAAATCAGCACCATTAATGGGCATGGACGTGTTCAGGAGGTAGAGACGATCATGGCTATGGTCTTGGAATCAATTTCCATGGTCTAGAACTCGTTTTAGGATGAACCCATGGATTTAGCTGCGGATAAAAATCCGCAGGTAAATAACTAGGGCTGGGCGAAGAAGACGACTACGTGCCCCCTCCCCATTGGACCATTCATAATTTCGCACTTATTTTTTATAATTTTTGGCATTTGTTTTGTTTGCTAATATATTAATTGTTGCCTAATCCATTAACAAATAAAGTACATTGGCTCAGCGGCGAAGACATTAGTGTGAGATCCAACAGGACCTGGGTTTGAATCCCAGGTCCCCCAATGCATTTGTAATATTTTTCTTCAGGTCATCCCATGCAACATCCAAGGCGCAGCACATCATACACCATCACGTGATCATCTGCCAGATGGCCTCCAGGCCAAATCTGATGGCCCAAAGGTGATGACTATCATAAGACCAGGTCAACGTGCCACAGGGAATCAAGGAAGGTCAATGCAGGCTTGCACGTTTGGGCCTCTGAATTGCTGAACAAACCTCCTCTTGGGCCCCAAACCCCCCCCCCCCCCCCTTTTGGTTATTTCTTTTTTCTATTTCTTTCTTTATTTATTTTATTGTTATTATTTTTATTAATTAATCACTAACCAATTAAAATCTTTTTCTCATAAAATCAAAAACACAAAAAAATATTTTATTTATTAAATTCAGCATTTTATTTTTGTAAATAAATTAATTTAATTGATTTAGTTTTAATTAGGTATAACTTTTAATATTTTTGCAATAATTAAAATTAATTTAGATAATTAGGTTTTTACTAACATTAATCAAATTTATTTTATTTCTTAAAATATCCAAAAATCCAAAAATATCTTTTTTAATTAATTAATTAATTTATTTATTTAGTTAACTTATTTAATTTCTTTCTAATTCAAAAATAACAAAAAAAATAACAAAAAATTCTTTCTTTAATAAACAAAAGGGTCAAAACCCTAAAACTCGCCCGATTTAATTTCTCGCCCGCGTTCCATTTTTATTCAATATTGTAATTGCTTCTGGAATGTAATAGCTTTAAATAGGACTTTGATTATTTTATCGCTTTCTTTTATTTTCCGCATTTTAATTTCAAGGGTTGTTTTTGGCGATGTAAATACCCGACGCATTGTAATAGTTTAGATTTAATTTCCGCAATTTAATTCCCGCAACTTATTAACTGTTAGATGTTTGATAATAGGGAATGCATGACAAGATCGAAACTTTAACCTAAAATCAACATAGATAACCATTGACATGTACAAAAATAAATAACTGAAAATAACACACTCGCACATACGCACTCTTAGGGTACACCTCACTTGGTTGCCTTCGAACGTGGTCATTGAGTATAGGAAGTTTTAGAGGTCGCCCTCCTTGTCCAAAGATCATAGTTGCCTCGAAACGGTTGCCTCGGAAAAATGATCTAAGACATTAGGGTTACCGCTAAGGCATCCTAACATTGCTTTAGTGACCACACGTCCCTTAATTGAATTGACCCGAAAACTCCAACGATGATGCTACCTACTCATTCATAGTGGGATAGCATTGTCTAAAGGACATTAGTATAGATTGATTCCCTTTTCGAGTAGGTAGATGGTTCTTAAGTACTTGCTCTTTCAAAACAAAATAAAACTTTTCGCACTTACACCTTTCAAACAAAAACTCTTTTCAAACCCGCAAACACAAAGAAAAGAAAATTTTGAAAACACTTTGAGCGAGTACCTAAGAGCCCGTGGATAACCACAAATAGAAAGGGTGCTAATACCTTCCCTTTCTATAATCTACCCCCCGAACCCGAGAAATATCTCGAAAAAGGAATTTTTCTATGCTTTTTTCCTTTCCTTGTTGGATAAAATAAAAGTCGGTGGCGACTCTTGCTTACCGCGACATTTTGCAAAAAACAAACGCAAAACGCAAACCAGCATTCCTAAAAAACAGTCAGTTCTCTCCCACCGTATCACAGAACTGGAGACTCTGCCGGGGAGTATCTATATAAGTGAGGTGTACCTTAGGATTAGATCATTGCGTTTTCAATTGTTTGCTTTGAATGGTTTATCTTTATGGGCTTGTATCGGAGTTACTATAGATCCTAACCCGGATCTAGGGGACACCCTTTAGGTAAGTAGCAATAAACTGTGAGGGAACTGTACGGCGTAGACCGATACGGTTGAAGCAATAGCTACGTTGGTGTGGCACTTTAGTCTGTACCGATATCCCTTGTGTTGGAACGAGGAGAATATGGGTCTTCTAAGGGGTCATTAAGCACCAACTGACCTTAGAACCTTTAAATTGACCAACTTGGCCATAGAACAGTAACAGTATGCTACACTCATTGAGACTAAACTCTCGCGATGATTCCGGCCTCAAGAAAAGTTTGCTAAACTGGAATTATGACAGATTGAGGGTAGTCAGTGATATTGAGATCCTCTAGAACCCGATTACTATTTTTAGGACAAGTTTAAACCAATTGAACTGAAAGAGGGTAGTACCTAAGCTCCTTGCCAGCCTGAAATCTAAGGGCTCTTTTGTGTGACTTGTGTGCCTTCACCATGTTTGCTATTTGTGGATACTTGTGGTGTGCTTACTATCATGACATCATAACATCATAACATTGCATACATCTTGCATTTGACTAACCTATTTCAAAGACAGGAGGGATTCATCTTTGTTCTATTTTGTAGGTCATCATGATGCCCATGCGTAAGAATACCATCCAGATAAACTTTGTTCAGGTTCCCACCTTGCTTAAAGATTTGGTTGCAAAGATTCCTGACATTACTTCCTTCATCAGGAGGCATGGTTACCTTCTCAGTTTGGTCACCTCCAAATTGGACGAGCAGATGATGAGTGTCCTTGTCCAATTCTATGACCCGTTGTACCATTGCTTTACTTTTCAGGACTATCAACTGGTTCCCACCTTAGAAGAGTTCTCTGAGTTGCTTGGTATCCCTATCCGGGAGCAGACCCCATTTACTGGTTGGGAAAAGATCCTTAGGCCGGAAGAGATTGCTGCAGCCCTTCATATGACAAAGGAAGAGCTAATGGCTAATTGGGAAACTAGGAACGGAGCAAAGGGCTTTCTGACTAAGTTCTTGGTTGGTAAGGCTAACTATTTCTGGGATAGTCTAGACTTCAAGGCATTCGAGGATATTCTGGCTCTTCTGATATATGGCTTGGTATTGTTTCCGAATCCTGACACTTTTGTTGATGTGAATGCGGTGAAAATCTTTATCTCTCGTAATCCTGTACCCACTCTCTTGGGTGACATCCTTCATCAGCTCTATGCTCGTACTTCCCGAAAGCGGGGAACCTTGATGTGTTGTGCTCCATTATTGGCAAGGTGGTTTATTTCGCACCTTCCCAAGTCAGTGCTGAAGAACAAAGAAGGCATGGGCTGGGCCTATAGGGTTATGTCTCTCTCACATAATGACATTATCTGGACTCTCAAGGGTATGGACGAGGTAGCCATTATTGATCACCGTGGGGAGTACCCCAATGTTCCACTGATAGGAACCTATGGGGGAATTTCTTACAATCCATGCTTGGCCTTACGTCAGTTTGGGCGAGCCAGAAGAGAAGGACCTCATGAGCTGTTAATGCCTAGCATCATCTTTGATTTTCAAGGGGATAGCGAAGAGCAACGTCGCAAATTCATAAGGGCTTGGGATAGAGTTCACAGATCTGATCCACATGAGATGGGTCCAAAGACTTCACTCTCGATGGAGCCATATCTCAGATGGGTCCGTATCCGTGCCCAAAAGCTGGGTATGCCATATGAAGTCGTCCGGCCTATCATTGCTGAAGTTGCTAATGAAGAAGGGGTTCCTCCAACCATTATCCATCCTCATATGCCCACTGGCATTGGGGCACTAAAAAGGTCTTGGATGCAGCTGAGAGAGGAACGAGATTCTTACCGAGAAAAGTTCAACGAGCAAGAGCAAAAGATCCAGAAGTTGACTAGGCAGCTGGAGAACGAGCGGATTCTCAATGACTATGTCCGCACCGACAAGAAGAGACCATGGGAGCATTGATGGGCCTTTGATGATTTCCTTTCCAGTTTTTATTTACTTTTCAGTATTTCCCTTCTTGTAACGCCTTAATGGCATCAGTTGAACAATTTGAATTTCAAAAGTTTATCTAATAAAGTGTGTTTCCTTTCTGGTTTACAAATTTGAATCTCTCGACTTAGAAATCATGTCATACGCATTTCATCCCATGCACTCCATAACAGGTACCCATTACAGGTATCTTATTTTCTTCGCTGTTTATTTCAATGCTCATCATGTCTGCTGAACTTTCAACTGAGCTAGCAATCAAGGCCCTCCAGGCCCAGAATGCCCAATTCCAAGAGTTGTTCACGAATCTAGCTAAGGGTCAGCAAGATCTGAAGACCCTGATTCTGAAAGAGAAGAAGAAGAAGAAGAAGAGGACAATCCTATTCAACATAGGGCACAGGTTTGGAAACAGGCTACAGAATGAAGTTGATTTGACCACCTCATCCGGAGGGAAAGATAGTCAGGAAGAAAGGAGGTCACCTAGCCCTGTGGTCTCCGACAACGAGACGGACTTCGACGAAGAGCGGTATCCTCCGATCGAGGACAAATACAAATAACTGGAGGACCGTTTGAGTGCGATGGAAGTTTAGAAGGTGCCTGGTCTGGACTTTGGTGATCTAGGTCTATCATCTGGGGTGGTGATTCCCCACAAGTTTAAAGCACCAGCCTTTGCTAAGTATGACGGAGTTTCTTGTCCGAAGCTGCACCTCCGGTCATATGTAAGGAAGATTCAGCCGTACACCGCTGATAAGAACTTATGGATACACTTCTTTCAAGACAGTCTCTCGGGGACTCAACTTGAGTGGTTTTATCAGTTAGACGGGGCCAGTATCCGCAGTTGGGAAGATTTGGCTACTGCTTTCTACAGGCAGTACCAATACAATTCTGACCTTGCTCCTACGCGTACCCAACTCCAGGGTATGTCAATGGGAACGGGCGAAGGTTTCAAAGATTATGCCCAGAAGTGGAGGGACCTCACCGGAAGAGTACAACCACCCTTGGCTAATCAGGAGCTTGTGGATATGTTTATGGGGACCTTGTCTGGTCCATTTTTCAACCATCTAATTAGGAGCTCTTCGTCTGGGTTTACATAGCTAATTTTGACCGGTGAGAGGATTGAGGCTGGTATTAAGGCTGGTAAAATACAAAAGGGTGCTTCAGCGAGCACCAAGAAGAAGCCTTTTAAGAAAGAGTCCAGTGCTGTCTACAGTTTGAAAAGACAGAATAGACCTGAACACCGCCAAGCTGTTAATGCGGTTGTTATTTCAAAGCCTGCTGGTGCTGCTCAGCACAACAATCAACAAAAGGATGAGAGACCTCGAAGGCAGTTCACCCGTCTCAACATGACCTTATCTCAGATTCTGCCACAATTGCTAAAAACTAATCTGGTGATTCCAAGGGAAGCCCCGAAGAATCCAAATACAATATCACTGAAGTATAACCCTAATTGCCGCTGTGCTTATCACTCTGATAGCCCAGGGCATGATACAGATGATTGTTGGGTTTTGAAGAACAAGGTACAGGATTTGATTGATGCAAAGGAGATCGAGTTCGGAGCACCAGAAAAGCTTAAACAAGACGCAAGGGTGAATGCTATCAGGGATGACAATGATGAAGAGTTTGACATTGACAGCTGGATCTACTCGACTGTCAACGGTGGATTAAGCAACTGGACCGCGAAGGATTCTATGCCTGTTTCTGTTATCATCCAGTAATGAAACTTTTTGTTTTGAATTTGTAACAGACAATGTTTTAAACTTTATGGCCCGGTGTCTTACCCGGGGCACCGTGGCTTCATTTGTGAGGGCTTTTGTGTGTCATTTTCATATATCATTAATAAAAGCATTAGACGTTCTCACATTTCAAATTTTGTGCTTCTTGTTTTTCTTTATTATATATTGCAAAACAACTATTTTACACACACTCACATACACAGGTCTACATCCACTTTGGATCTCACTGGTAACGACTCTGCTACTGCCAGTTATGACTTCAAAAATCCGACCAACTTAGCCGGAGACGAAGGTGAAGATGATTGCGAAGTGCCTGGTGAACTTGCAAGACTGCTACTCCAAGAAGAGAGGGCTATTCAGCCGCATGAAGAGCCGGTGGAATCAGTGAATCTGGGTACAGAGACAGACAAGAAAGAGGTCAATATCGGTGCCAACCTGGAGCTTAGTATGAAGCAACAGTTGATTCAGATGCTGCGTGACTACGTTGAGATCTTTGCCTGGTCTTACGAAGATATGCCCGAGTTGGATACCGATATTGTGGTTCACCGCCTGCCTACCAAGGAAGACTGTCCTCCAGTGAAATAGAAGGTTCGCCGAATGCGCCCAAACATGTCTGAGAAAATCAAGGTTGAGGTTATGAAACAGTTTGACGCCAGTTTTCTAGCAGTTACTTCTTACCCTCAGTGGGTAGCCAATTTGGTTCCCGTGCCGAAGAAGGATGGTAAGGTTCGAATGTGTGTTGACTACAGGGATTTGAACAGGGCAAGCCCCAAGGATGATTTCCCTCTACCTCATATTGATGTTCTGGTTGACAACACCGCTCAGCATAAGGTATTCTCATTTATGGATGGTTTCTCCGGTTATAATCAGATTAAAATGGCTCCCGAAGACATGGAGAAGACGACCTTTGTTACTCAGTGGGGTACCTTTTGCTACAAGGTCATGCCTTTTGGACTGAAGAATGTCGGGGCAACGTATCAGTGTGCCATGGTTGCTTTGTTTCATGACATGATCCATCATGAGATTGAGGTATACGTCGACGACAAGATTGCAAGGTCCCAAACTGAGGAAGAACACCTTGACCACCTTCAGAAGCTGTTTGACAGGTTGAAGTTGTATAAGCTGAGGTTAAACCCGAACAAGTGCACCTTCGGGGTGAGATCTGGTAAGCTGTTGGGTTTTGTCGTAAGCGACAAAGGTATTCAAGTGGATCTGGAAAAAGTGAAAGCTATACAGGAGATGCCAGCTCCCAGAACAGAGAAAGAAGTCAGAGGTTTTCTGGGACGTCTGAACTACATTGCCCGATTCATCTCGCACCTAACTGCTACTTGTGAGCCAATCTTCAAGCTACTGAAGAAAGATCGGGTAGTACATTGGAACGATGAATGCCAGGCCGCTTTCGAAAGGATCAAAGAGTATCTCCAAGAGCCACCTATTCTGATGCCACCAGTTGAAGGGAGACCTTTGATCTTATACTTGACAGTACTCGACAACTCAATGGGGTGTGTGCTGGGGCAGCATGACGAGTCTGGCCGAAAAGAGCATGCTATTTATTACCTTAGCAAAAATTTTACCGACTGTGAGACCCGATACTCGTTGCTCGAGAAATTTTGCTGCGCTTTGGCATGGGCTGCTCGCCGGCTGAGACAGTATATGTTGACTCACACTACTCTGTTGATATCGAAGATGGATCCAATCAAGTATATCTTCGAGAAGCCTGCCTTGTCCGGAAGAATAGCGAGATGGCAGATAATCTTGACTGAGTATGACATCCAGTACACGACTCAAAAGGCAATCAAGGGAAGTGTATTGGCGGACCATTTGGAACATCAGGAAGTGGATGATTACCGGTCTATGAACTTTGAATTTCCGGACTAGAATATCATGTTGGTAACTGATTGTGAGACACCTGGACCGGATGAAGGACCTGAGGAAGGATCCCGATGGTCTATGTACTTTGATGGAGCTTCGAACGCTTTGGGCAATGGCATTGGCGCCGTGATCATATCTCCTAAAGGCTCTCATACTCCGTTTACCGTCCAACTATGTTTCAACTGCACCAACAATATGGCGGAGTATGAAGCATGCATCATGGGTCTTCGAGCAGCAATTGACCTAAGGATTAAGTTTCTACGTGTCTTCGGAGATTCCTCTCTCGTGATCAGTCAGATCAAAGGCAAGTGGGATACGAAACACCCAAATCTTATTCCTTACAAGGAGTACGTATTGACGTTGCTTTCACATTTCGAGGAGATAACCTTTGAACACTTCCCGAGAGAGGAGAATCAGTTGGCGGACGCGCTGGCTACAATGTCTTCTATGTTCAAAGTCAATTGGGACAACGAAGCTCCCCAGATTATCATTGAAAGACTGGACGAACCTGCACATTGCTATGAAATTGAGACTGAAGAGGTAACAGAAAAGCCCTGGTTTCACAAAGTAAAGAGGTATCTTGAGACTCAGGAATACCCCGAGGGTGCATCTGTTAATGACAAGAAGTTTCTGAGGAGGTTCGCGGCGAAGTTCTTCATCAGCAATGGTATTCTTTACAAGCGTAACCATGACTCAACCTTACTGCGATGTATGGATAAGAACGAAGCAGAAAGGATCATGACAGAATTACATGAAGGTACTTTCGGAACCCATTCCAGTGGACACACCATGGCAAAGAAAATCCTACGGGCAGGATACTATTGGTCCATAGTGGAAGCCGACTGTTATCAGCATTCACGGACATGTCACAAATGCCAAGTCTATGCTGATAAGGTGCACATACCTCCAGTTCCTCTGAACATCTTAACGGCTCCGTGGACTTTTGCAATGTGGGGCATTGATATGATCGGCGAGAACAGACCTACAACGTCCAACGGGCATCGTTTCATCTTAGTAGCAATTGATTACTTTACGAAGTGGGTTGAAGCAGCTTCCTTTGCTACTGTAACCAAGAACGTCGTGGCACGGTTTATTCAACACAACCTGATCTGTCGATACGGTGTACCCGAGAGGATCATTACGGACAATGGTACCAATCTCAACAACAAGATGATCACTGAGATCTGCAAGCAGTTCAAGATATAACATCACAACTCTTCTCCCTACCGGCCGAAGATGAATGGGGCTGTAGAAGCGACTAATAAGAACATTAAGAAGATTGTGCAGAAGATGACGGTGACATACAAAGACTGGCACAAGATGTTACCATTTTCTCTTCACGGGTACCGTACCTCATCACGGACGTCAATAGGGGCAACACCCTACTCCTTGGTATATGGTATGGAGGCAGTCTTGCCCATCGAAGTTCAGATACCCTCTCTCCGAATCATGAAGGATGCAGGTTTGAGTGAAGATGACTGGATTCAGACCCAACTTGATCAGTTGAACTTAATCGACGAAAATAGACTTACTGCCATTTGTCATGGTCAGACGTACCAAAAGCGGATGATCAAGGCATTTAACAAGAAAGTTAGACGACAAGAGTATCAAGTTGGGGATCTGGTCATCAAGCGCATTATCCTACCTCAAGGTGATCCCAGGGGCAAATGGACCCCTACTTACGAAGGACCATTTGTGGTTAAGAACATTTTCTCAGGAGGAGCGATGATTCTAACCACCATGGATGGTGACGACCTTCCTCACCCCGTCAATGCAGACATAGTGAAAAGATACTACGCATAATCAAAGACCCGCTAGGTTGACTGGCCTAGGAAAAAATAAGGGCTTCCCGGCGAACCAAAAGGGTTCGGGCAAAAATAAGGGATGAAAATGAAAAATCTGTACACCCGGCAAGTCGAAAACCTGAAAAGGCGGCTTGGGCAATAAAGGGTATCCCGGTGGACTGAAAACCCGAAAGGGCAGTCCAGACAAAAAATAGGGATCAAAGCGTAACACTATGTCTCATTGGATCACCTTGCATCCAGACTTCGGTATCAACTATCAGGCTCGAACGACACTAATCAATCTAATTCATCTTCAACCAGTAGCAAAGTGATGAGATGCTTGAAGACATAAAGGCAATAGCAGAGTTGGAACCCAGTGGGATTATTCACATAGCTGTTTTGTTTTCTTTTTACAAAATGTATAAACTCTCTTGTTCGGCGGCGTTCTCTTATTAGGACGTCAGCCTCTTGTACAAAAGCGCCTATTTACAGGCCAAATTTCAAAATTAATACAAATTCATTTCCAGACAAATGTCAAACTGTTTTTCCTTTTTCTGTTTTGTTTTGCCAAGAATGTCCAATGTTCATTTTTGATATATGCATTTGACATTAATTGCTGCTCATAAATATTTACATGCGAAACAAAAGACGAATTACTAGTAATAACAGAAACAGGGGCAATAAGAAATGCCCAAGCTGTGTAGTTGTTTTGTCCCCCCCCCCCAGGTACAACGGTAAATTCAGCTGAAGAATATGACCAAGATACCTTCACTCCCCGCAGAGTAAGACAATAATGACAGCTCTCCCCAGCCGAGACTTGCAACCGTGAACGAATCAACAATACTCTCCCCAAGCAGAGTTAATCTACCATCAGCCCTAAAAAGACTTGATATCCCCGACAGTCTTAATATTCCCCAACGGAAGTATAAGAATGTTCCCCGGCAGAATACAAGATACCCCTCAGTGGAGTCATTTTTTCCCCAGCACGGTCTGAAAAAGGCTTTCCCAACGGAGTTGAAGCATCATCCCCAGTAGACTCTGGAAGTTTATCCCCAGCGGAGTACAAAAATAAATCTCCCCAGTAAAGTTCAAAAGATCATTCCCAGCAGAATTCAGAGGGTTATCCCCACAAAAGTCTAACAGGGTTATCTCCAGTAAGTCGCAACTGAATGATCATCCTCAACGAAGTTCTTTCCTTTCACAAACAGGAATTCAATCCTCAACAGATCCAATATCACCAACAATGGTAATCCATCCCCAGTGGAGTTTATCAGTGGAATCCTTAGAAGAGCATCTCTTCCCCACAGAGTAATCTCCTCATCAGTATATTCCTCAACGGAGTTATCTTCTCCTGCAGGTTTATTCTCACAATCACCTTCGTTCGTCATCCCCAGCGGGAACGAAGAATTCAACTCTATTCTCCAGCAGCTATCCGGATTTTATTTTCCCCAGCTAAAGCATTACACTTCCTGTGATACGGTGGGAGAACTGACTTGGGATTTTGCGTTTGTGTTCGCACTTGTGCGGTTTAGCAAGAGTTGCCACCGATTTTTTATTTTATCCAAAGGAAAGGTCAAAAAGCACAGGAAAGACCTTTGAGATGTTTTCTTGGGTTCGGGGGGTAGATTATGAAAAGGGAAGGTGCTAGCACCCTTTTCATCCATGGTTTTCCATGGGCTCTTATTTACTTGTTTTAGATCACTTGCCTTTGCTTTTCAATTGTTTGAAATGGTGTTTTGTGTGTGTGGTTTTGAAAATGTTTTGAAAAAGATGCCTTGTCTAGGCAACCTTTGTAATAATTCTTGTTTGAATATATACAAAGGTGTGTGTCTTTTTGAAAAGATATTTCAATATTTTGAAAGTTGTTTTGAAATTGTTTTGAAATTGTTTTGAAGTTGTGTTGTGAAGTGTGTTTGAAAATGGCAAGGATGTTTTGCAAGATTTTTGATCTAGTAACTAAGAGTTGTCTACCCTATTTTACTCAAAGATCTTTCTTATGTTTTTAACCCTTTTTAACAGTGTTGTTTCACCATTGTATTTGATGAACAACCTTGCGTTAGGATGTTAAACGGGACAGGCACGAGTCATCGTATACAATCATTGAAGGTAACTTATGAGACGCTCTAGCAATTTTGTAAGGGACGAGATCGTTTTATCGGAGGCAACATCGAGGGTCATCGAGGGACTACGATCTTTGTTTATCGAAGGGGAATTTGCTAGAGTGTCTTGTATTCGAGGGACATGATTGCATTTTCCGAGGCAACGAGCGAGGTTACCCTAGAGGTGCAAGTGTGAGTTGTGTATTAATTTTCATGCATTTATCTTGTATTAGGTCATCTAGCGATTGATTTTGAATCTTCGCATACAAACCCTAATTACTATACATTATATTGAAAGCAATAAATTGCGGGAATTTAAAGTCTAAATTATTACAAAACAGTATCCGAGGATGGGGGTACAAATATTTACAAATGGGGATGAGTCTTATCAGAATAATAATGTTCAAGTATATGTTATAACCAAATTGAACTGTCGCAATTTTAATGTAAAATTATAACAAATTGTAACAAAACATAAAAAATAAAGAGAATCAAAAGTATCGTGAGATGCATGTATTTATCTACAAATGAACAAACAAAATTTAACCTAGTGAAGATTAAGTGTGATTATTATTTTTTGTGTTTTTTATTGATTATGTAGAGGAAAAATTCTAAAGAAAGAAAATTATTAATGTTTCTATTATTTTATATTTTTATTAAAGGCAATAATTATTAAAAAAAAGAAAACTAAATTAAGAAAATTAAAACAAAATTTTAATATGTTTTTGGTTTTATTATTGACAAAGAAAAGAAAATAAGTTATTTAAAAATGAAAATAAAAAAGTAATAGGTTAATTATAAAAGATGATGGGCCTTGGGATTTTATGGCCCAAATGAAAAATGATGAAGAATAAGAATTAGGAAGAAGAAAAGGGGGGTTCATTGGCAGAAGCGCTGGAAAATGGAGTGGGCCTAAGGCAAATGGGAACGGGCAAGGCCCAGAATGCTATTGTACAAGGTTTGGTTAGGGTTGATGCGTGACGTGCTCAGAATTAGGGTTTGCCAGTTTTTGCTTCAACGGCGCTGCTCCTGCTTCTCTCGTTCTCTTCGTATTTCTCAAGCCAAAACGATGACTTCTCCTTCCATGGATCCTAGCCACCGGAGCGTTGCTCTCATCCACTCCTTTCTTTCTCACAGTGGCCCATGTTTTTGTGCTTGAACGGTATGAGTTGTTTCATTTGCGCTTTAAGGGTTTTTTTACAGTTTTGTTCATTTGTTTCGCTTGATTGTTACATGCATGTTCTAATCCATGGTTTTTGATGTTTGATGTGTAGTAAAAGGATTGAGAACAAGCTTACCTTGAACGTTTGCTTCTGAAAAGTAAGAGAGGGAGAGTGAGCTGGCCGGTGGCGCTCCCAGGAGGCTAGGCGGAGGGAGGAGAAATAATGATTGCTTTGGGCTTCTGGTATTTCTGTTTCTTTATGTTGTTTGGTGATGATGAATCTGAAATTTGCTTCTTCCCTATTAATGATGAGTATAAAAAATCTGAAACTTGTAGTTGATTTGATTTTGTTGATTCTCTTCCTTCCTCTGAGTGTTTGAATATTGATTGTTTGATGATGATATTATCTTGAGAACTGTTGGCTTTGTTGATATTGTTGATGATGAATGTACTCTGAAACTTGTTTCTTTTACTTCTAAAACTCTTCCTTTCTTTTGGCCATTGATGTTCTGATGATGATGAACTTTATTGAAGTTCCTGAAAACCTTTTCTTTTCTCCTTGTTTTGAGGTTGATGATGAATGTAATCTGAAAGTTCTTTGTTGTTTTGCCTCTAAAATCTTCCTCTCTCTTCGTTGACTGAATAATGATGATGAATTTGTTCTGAAAAGACTAGATTTTGAACTGAGCTTGATGATTTTTGTTGATTCTCTTCCTTCCTCTGAGTGTTTGAATATTGATGAAAGATCTGAAACTTATTGTTTGAAATTACTACAGCTTGTTAGTAGGTTTGAGCAAGCTGGTTTGATTTGTTATGCTTGTAGACTGTTTGTGTTTGGCCTGGACTGTGCTGTTAGTTTTACAGGTTTGTCGAGCTTTGAATAAGTTTGGAAACAGACTGGTTTTGGGCTTACAAGTTTGCCATTAGTTTTGAGCTTTGGATAAGTTTGGAAACAAGCTTGTTTTGGGCTTACAGGTTTGCCATTGGTTTTGAGCTTTGGATAAGTTTGGAAACAGGCTTGTTTTGGGTTTACAGGTTTGCCATTGGTTTTGAGCTTTATGTGCAGGTTTTGTAGTTTGTGCCTTGATAACAGGTTGGTGGTGTTGAGATGCAGTTTTTGCTGTTGGTTTTGTGCTTGCAAGTTTTTGACTTGCAGGTTGTTGAGTTTTGTGTTTTTTGAAGCAGGCTTCAGGTTTGTAATTTTGTAAGGCAGGCCTGAAGGTTATGCAGGTTACGTTGGTTTACAGTTTTACAGACTTGTAATGCAGGTTTGGAGGTCTGGGTTTTTGGAAACAGGCTTGTGCTTATTGTTAGTTTTTTTCTGTCCTCTCCCTGGACTGTTATACAGTCTACTCTTTATATCTTTTGTTTTCTTTTTTTATCTTGAAAACTAGCCTGCCCTCTAGCCAAAACTGCAAACCTCTTTTCACTAGGTCTTCTCTTTCTCTCTCTCCCTTCATAAGAATTTTTAATTGCTTATTTTAATATAATTCTGAAAAGTTTGCTGGCCAGAAAATGATGATGGCTTGGACAAGCCTTCTTGCTTGTAACTTGGTTTATCTTGCTGCATTGTTGTACTTTCTTTCCATATTTTCTGCATTGTGTACTTTCTTTGACGGCTTTGCAACTTTCTGCTTTGTATACTTCTGCATTGTACTTGCTGTGACAGTTTGGCAACTCAGTTTGACATTTGGTTAATGCATTTTGAAACTCAGTTTGCAGTTCAGTTTACTTGGTTAATGAAGCTTTATACCTTTGTATTTGAACCATGTTTTTTGCATTTAGTTTGACATGCTTGCATTTTATATATTTTATTTTTCTCTATGTGAACCGAGAAGAGAAATCTTCTTGTGATTTGCAGAGAGGAAAATGAAACATGATGAACATAGCATTTTTGATTCCGGCCAGCAGACTTTAATGATGCTTTTTCTTTTTATCTGCTTCTGCTTGAAAATTCTTATACTAATTTCTTTTTCTCTGTCTTTTGCAGGTAAGTACCAATTGGATGATAGAGGAAGCAGTAGAAGTCAAAGACCTTAGGAGATTAGGCTTAGATTTACCCTTTCCATTTATTGTAAACAAATATTATTGTAAATACTATAAGTTGTAATCTTACAATATTCGAATGAAATTTGTAACAACATTTGAAATAAATAAAAAGTCTTTGTCAAAAAAAGAATTTTCTACTGTCAAATATTCCAATCTTTTCTTGTATTGTCTATTTAATTATTTAAGACTCTTAAATTAAAATAACTGGAAATGTATCCCAATAACTTTAATCCAGATGAAATAAATAATCAACAAACTTTGCCGTCTCGCAACCTTGCATTAATCACAATACGCATGGTATTCCAATTAACATATGCGTTGTACAGTTAAACAAACAAACATTCCATAAACCTTTCACCCCACTGATCAAACAAATGCCTTAAAGTTCCAAACAAAAATCTCAGCTCTTATCCCAGATAATTAGGTTTTGAGAAATAACCAGTAATCTTGAACAAGCGTAAAAATAATGTAACAGTTAACTGAATTTCCGAGGATTCAGTTTCTTCTGAAAAATGCGAGCGCGAACCCTAATCCTGGATTACTGCCAAAGCAAGATCTGTCTGATCAATTCCTGAGCCAATCTCAACAAAATCAGTGGAAACCCTAATTCTGGATTAACTAATAAGGAAGAGTCTGTTTGACCGATTCTCGAGCCGATCTTAAAAATCAGAGAAAAACCCTGGGGTTATGATTTCTTGTGAAAAAGGGAGGGAAAATTTTGGGGTACAACACTTCCATTCATCATAATACATGCATATACGCATCATACAATACAATCTCATTTATTTTGAGAACATCATTGCTTGATCCATATCATGCATTGCATATGACTGACCTTTACCTTTCAGGAAAGATGCAGTTAAGTTCTCAAATATGTTAAAGACCTTGTCTGGTCCAGTTAAATCGATTCCTAAATATTTTTCTAATTCCGATCCAGCCAAAGGCACCAAGACCTCCTCTGGTCCAGTTAAATCGATTCCTAAAGATTTTCCTGATGCCGATCCAGTTGAAGTTATTCCAAGACCTTGTCTGGTCCAGTTAAATTGATTCCTAAAGATTTTTCTGATGTCGATCTAGCCAAAGGCTCCAAGACCTCCTCTGGTCCAGTTAAATCGATTCCTAAATATTTTTCTGATGCCGATCCAGTTGAAGTTATCCCAAGACCTTGTCTGGTCCAGTTAAATCGATTCCTAAAGATTTTTCTGACGCTGATCCAGTCAAAGGCCTTCTCTGGTCCAGTCAAATCGATTCCTAAAGATTTTTCTGATGCCGATCCAGTTGAAGTTATCCAAAGACCTTGTCTGGTCCAGTTAAATCGATTCCTAAAGATTTTTCTGATGCCGATCCAGCCAAAGGCGCCAAGACCTCATCTGGTCCAGTTAAATCGATTCCTAAAGATTTTTTCTGATGCCGATCCAGTTGAAGTTATTCCAAGACCTTGTCTGGTCTAGTTAAATCGGTTCCTAAAGATTTTTCTGATGCCGATCCAGTCGAAGTTCAGACCACCTGTCAACAATCTCCAAATGGCATCTGTAAGCCCATTCCCGACATCACAATGCTGATACCAGTTCATATGAGTGCAAATTTCTGGGCACTCTAGTGTTCAATCATCTTCCACCTTCGGATCACGAAAGGCCCGAAAGCCAATCTATATCCTCAAAAGATTTAACAGGGGCAGCTGTTGTACCCCAAAATTTTCCCTCCCATATTTCTCAAAACATTGCAAGAAAAGTCTCCAAGTGGTTCAAGATTGCTCAAGAGTTGGACAGTCAAGCTATCTCCTAAGGCAGTCAATTCAAAATTAGGGTTTTGTGTTGCATCAAGGTCCTTACATCCAAATGACCTCAAGTTCTTCCCAATGTCCTAATATGTTCTCAAGTTCATCCATGTCAAATTTCAAGCCTTGCAGAGGAAGTTTGGTCAGTCAATTGCTCAAGAGGTCCAAAAATCGACTATGCTAAGGCAAAAGTCAACTGTGACCTATATACAGTCAAACTTCAAGATTTTTTGTCAACATTCTCACTTTGAAGGATATCTCATCATTTGATCAAGGGTTGATCATGATTCATCAAGGA
This sequence comes from Vicia faba, assembly GCA_948472305.1. Lineage (NCBI taxonomy): Eukaryota > Viridiplantae > Streptophyta > Magnoliopsida > Fabales > Fabaceae > Vicia > Vicia faba. The sequence goes on from OX451737.1 coordinate 1,131,323,631, forward strand.
TTGCTCAAGATTCATCAAGATTCAAAAGTTGCTAAATTAGGGTTTTGTAGGAAAAGTCAACTCAAATTTGACCAAGAATAACTTTCTCATACTTTATGAGAAATGACCCATCCAAATCTCATTTTTAAGAGGATGCAATTTCATACAATCCATCTTCATACCCCAAGATCAAGAAATGCACTCACAAAAAGTTACAAATTTGGACATTATAGGTCATTTTTGAAAGTCAACAAAAACACCTTTTTTTCCAAAGCTTATAACTTGAGCATGGAATATCAAAATAAGATGCGACCAAAAGGGTTGGTTATAGGACATCTCAAGGTTTCTAAAAAGTCCAAGAACCCCTCCAAAAGTTCAAAATTGAAGAAGTTATGCATTGTTGAAGTTGGGCATTTTTCCAAAATTGCCAAAAGTCAACTATCCCCAAAACTTCAAATTTTGCCAAAAGGGCCCACTTTTTTCCACTTGATTTGATCTTGTCACACTACACACATGTCCTATCTTCAGTCTTGTGTCCATTTATTGGTTTTTCTATTTTATTTGATTTTTATTGAATTAATTCATTTTAAATCAATTTAAATCCAAATAAAATCCAAATAGTGATCACTTGGAATCTTTTTAACTGATATAGGTCTTAAATATCATCATGGACATGACCAAATCCGTATCAAGCGATATCATGCACAAAATATTGGATTTTTGATCAAATTGGAAAGATTTTAATGGAGGATCAAGCCATATCTTCAAGCATTGATTTACAAAGATTCAAAGTCCAAAACTTGACCTAATTGATTCCATGATACTTATACAATCCAAAGGCACGAGTTTCAGAACCGAGAGGCTGCATAAACATCAAAACCAAACTTGAAAAAAAACTTGAAAAAGCTTGAATCTGAAATCTGTCTTAGAGGTGCTTTCAACACAAAATCTCAACGCTATTCTCTTGCAGGACATCCACTGAGCCTGTATCAATCAAAAGCAAGGCCATTCACCTCCTAAATCGCGTTGTAAGTCTCCTGAAAAACGCCCCTGTACTCGAAAATGCATCCTCTTATTCTTTCACTTTTTGCCAAAATCTTTGCATATTCATGTTTGTCGTTCCATTGAGAAGCTTTTTGCATCATTTAATTGCATTTTCATGGCCTGTAACCCCCTAGCCGATTTTAGGGTTCTTGGTATTCGTTTTTGGGCATTTTCTCTACAGGTAAAATCAGCACCATTAATGGACATGGACGTGTTCAGGAGGTAGAGACGATCATGGCTATGGTCCTGGAATCAATTTCCATGGTCTAGAACTCGTTTTAGGATGAACCCATGGATTTAGCTGCAGATAAAAATCCGCAGGTAAATAACCAGGGCTGGGCGAAGAAGACGACTACGTGCTCCCTCCCCATTGGACCATTCATAATTTCGCGCTTATTTTTTATAATTTCAGGCATTTGTTTTGTTTGCTAATATATTAATTGTTACCTAATCCATTAACAAATAAAGTACATTGGCTCAGTGGCGAAGGCATTAGTGTGAGATCCAACAGGACCTGGGTTCGAATCCCAGGTCCCCCAATGCATTTGTAATATTTTTCTTCAGGTCATCCCATGCAACATCCAAGGCGCAACACATCATACACCATCACCTGATCATCTGCCAGATGGCCTCCAGGCCAAATCTGATGGCCCAAAGGTGATGACTATCATAAGACCAGGTCAACGTGCCACAGGGAATCAAGGAAGGTCAATGCAGGCTTGCACGTTTGGGCCTCTGAATTGTTGAACAAACCTCCTCTTGGGCCCAAAACCCCCCCTTTTGGTTATTTCTTTTTTCTATTTCTTTCTTTATTTATTTTATTGTTATTATTTTTATTAATTAATCACTAACCAATTAAAATCTTTTTCTCATAAAATCAAAAACACAAAAAAATATTTTATTTATTAAATTCAGCATTTTATTTTTGTAAATAAATTAATTTAATTGATTTAGTTTTAATTAGGTATAACTTTTAATATTTTTGCAATAATTAAAATTAATTTAGATAATTAGGTTTTTACTAACATTAATCAAATTTATTTTATTTCTTAAAATATCCAAAAATCCAAAAATATCTTTTTTAATTAATTAATTAATTAATTTATTTAGTTAACTTATTTAATTTCTTTCTAATTCAAAAATAACAAAAAATTCTTTCTTTAATAAACAAAAGGGTCAAAACCCTAAAACTCGCCCGATTTAATTTCTCGTCCGTGTTCCATTTTTATTCAATATTGTAATTGCTTCCGAAATGTAATAGCTTTAAATAGGACTTTGATTATTTTATCGCTTTCTTTTTATTTTCCGCATTTTAATTTCAAGGGTTGTTTTTGGCGATGTAAATACCCGACGCCTTGTAATAGTTTAGATTTAATTTCCGTAATTTAATTCCCGTAACTTATTAACTGTTAGATGTTTGATAATAGGGAATGCATGACAAGATCGAAACTTTAACCTAAAATCAACATAGATAACCATTGACATGTACAAAAATAAATAACTGAAAATAACACACTCGCACATGCGCACTCTTATGGTACACCTCACTTGGTTGCCTTTGAACGTGGTCATTGAGTATAGGAAGTTTTAGAGGTCGCCCTCTTGTCCAAAGATTTGCCTCGAAACGGTTGCCTCGGAAAAATGATCTAAGACATTAGGGTTACCGCTAAGGCGTCCTAACATTGCTTTAGTGACCACACGTCCCTTAATCGAATTGACCCGAAAACTCCAACGACGACGCTACCTACTCATTCATAGTGGGATAGCATTTTATAAAGGACATTAGCACAGATTAATTCCCTTTTCGAGTAGGTAGATGGTTCTTAAGTACTTGCTCTTTCAAAACAAAATAAAACTTTTCGCACTTACACCTTTCAAACAAAAACTCTTTTCAAACCCACAAACACAAAGAAAAGCAAATTTTGAAAACACTTTGAGCGAATACCTAAGAGCCCGTGGATAACCACGAATAGAAAGGGTGCTAATACCTCCCCTTTCTATAATCTACCCCCTGAACCCGAGAAATATCTCGAAAAAGGAATTTTTCTGGGCTTTTTTCCTTTTCTTGTTGGATAAAATAAAAGTCGGTGGCGACTCTTGCTTACCGCGACATTTTGCGAAAACAAACGCAAAACGCAAACCAACATTCCTAAAAGCAGTCAGTTCTCTCCCACCGTATCACAAAGTCCAAAAACTAAGAAGTATATCTCCTAAAGTCAAGTGGATCAACAAAGAAGCTCTTCCATAGGATCATTAGACTTTATCAATTTCAAATTGTAATTTCCAAGTTGCTAAGTTGTATATGGTGTAAATTCATATCTTTTGACCAGTGATTCAAATAAAATGAGCATGTATGTTTTTGAAATTAATTCATTAATTTCACATCTTTCATTTATCTTCACTTTCCATAAATATCAACTGTTCGCTTCCATCTTCCATTTCGCAACTTTAACAAACTTTGAGAGAGAATGATGTAATGTAAACAACTGAATTTTGCTAACATATTCGTAGTCTACCCCCTCGAGCCAGGAGTTGGAGTTTTTTCTGTTTTAAAAAAAAAACCTTGATTTAAACCATGGGAAGGGTAGTTTTTCGATTAATTTAATGGTGCATTCAGATCTCAGGAGAATCAAATCAATCTAAGCAAAGGTTCAAGCACATCCTTTTCCTCGCATCCATTATCCAAGATTGAAGAATCAATGAAGATAAAGTCCACAAAGTCTTCTTCCTCAAAACATCATTCAAGGTCGAGGAAACAATGAAGACGAAGCTTACAACGATCAACATGATAGTCACAAATGTTCAAAATTAAAAATAAAAAATTCAAAAAGAAGAAAGCCCTCTAAGTCAAGTAAAAATATAAAAAACTTGACTTACGCAAAAGTTAGGGCATCCCGATGGACCGCAAATTCAAAAGAATCGGCCCATGCAAAAATAAGGGATTGAAAACAAAAAAAATTTGAAGAACAATCTTGTGACTGCCACCTCAAGAATCTTCAAAGCTTCTCATCAATTCTTGAATCTTATCAATGCTTATCACCATCACTATGACTATGAAAATTCTCTTGCAGACTGAACGCATCTGTTGGATTAATTGAACTTAGGATTAGAGAATATCAAGGAGAATGGGATTGGCTAAATAAATTTTTAGCCTTATATACTTTGTTTCTTAAACCATGAACCATGGCCTTGTTACAACCTTCAAAAGTCCCATTTGAAGCAAGGTTAACTATGAAAGCATACTCAGCAGAATTTGTGTTAAACTGACTCTTATGTTTGTTAAAATTATTGCTAACCACTTCACTTCTTCGAATTTCCATCTCTAATCATCCATTTCTATTCCATAAAAAACTTCAAATTCAAAACTTGCATGTGCTTCAAACATTATTAATTTTCAAAATGTACAATTTTATCTACGAACAGACACTTAGCATCAAGGAGATCACAAAAATTGGTTTGATAAAAAATGACCCTTTCCAGGAGGCTCCTAACTAGGGGAAAGACATCTAAAGAAGAACCCTATAATCATAGGAAAGACTAATGGTCATAGGGGTATATCATATGAAGATCCTATTGACTAAGAGCAAAACATATAAGAGGAGCTCTGTGATCAGAGGAAAGACTAGTGATCGTAGGGGCATCCTATTAACAAGGGGTGATCATTCCCAGATTCAATCAACTTGGATCATATTTCAAAGCACCGTTCAATCAGGGGCATACCTTTTGAAGGGGTATTATTTAATCAAGTTCATATCACAACATGGTAGGACTCGGGTTCCTCTTTCTGCAACTTCTCAAGGCCTTGATGATCAGGGGCAACCTCCCAAGATTCAAATGTTGGGGGAAGTTTATACCAAGTTCATCTTACGACACATAAGATCCAAGTTCCCTGTTAAGTGAATTCAAGGATGAACCTTTCAAGATTCAAATACTTGTGGCGATCTATATCAAGTTCATATCTCACCATGGAGAGATCCACGTTCTTTCTAAGGGTACTTGTTCCGGATCCTAGAGATTGGGGGCGTACCTTACAAAATTCGAATATTGGGGCAAATTTCCACGAGGCTCGATCAAAAGAGTTAATTCAAAAAAACAGTTCATCAGGGGCAAGTCATCCCAAGAGTCAATTACTCAGGGGCATAATATTTTAAAAATACTGGGATCATTCATACTATGATTAGACTATTTCAAAACTCATATCAAGGAAAATCTCTTCAAACTTGTGTTATTTACCCCATAGGTTGTGGTAAATATTCAATAAACTACGATATAACTCATTGCATCAGTCTCAAAGCGACAATAAGTTATTTATTTTCAAAAACTATGCATAATTCATCCCCCAGGCTGTGATAAATATGCAAAATCTGCAATACAACTTACTATTAGTCCCGAAGCGTTAGTAAGATAGTTTCAATTCGTATTATCTACTCCCTAGGTTGTGGTAGATGGGCAAATAATACGATGTAACTTGTTACGTTAGTCTCGAAGCAGCAATAAGTTATCTATTTTCAAACTCACGTTATTTATCTCATAGGTTGTGGTAAATACACGAAATCTGTGATTACTTTTTCTAGATGTTGACGAGTTATTCGCGTCGTCATATCTAGGTCATTTATGTTCAGGCTCTGGGCATTGGTGAGTTATCTACGTCATCATTGTCCCTTTTACTTTTTTTGTTTTCAGTTAAATCTTGTGGCCTTCCATTATTTAATAACCCTCTGATCCGAACGTGGGAAAACTTCATATACTCGCACGCTTCAATCGAAGAGTAATTAAATAGGGGCAACTGTCATACTCCAAATTTGTATGCCCTATTTCTAACAGTCGAATCATTTTCAAACTTGAGTTTTTATAAAAGTTTTGGTTCAATGTTACCAACATTATAATAGTAATTTATTTTGTCCATTTAAAAATATATAATAGTTTATTTAGAATTATTTATATTTCTTAAATAGCAAAAACTTGCTTACTCTTTATACATTATCAATTGGTCTTTTATTTTGAATAAATAACATAGCATAATTGGTAAGAAAGCAGAGCTTGCAAGCATAAAGTCATGGGTTTGAATCTCACTCGGTGCACTTTGGGTATTTTTTTTCTTCTGTTTATTTGTTACTAAATATTTCCATTTTTAATTATTTTCAAAATCACAAAAAAAATCATTTTTTTATTATTTAAATATTATTTTCGTATTTTTAATTAATGCATTTTTAAAAATATTTATTTATTTGATTTTATGCACTTTTTATTAAAATTGAGTGCAAAAATTATAATAAATAACAAAAATATTTCATTTTCTGATTAATTATTTCTTACTGGTCAGTCTGTGTCATACTCAACTTCTGATTCGTTAGCTTACCGACCAAGAAAAAATTGATTTGTCAATTAATTTTATTTCTTAAATGGTTGACCTAATTATCACTATAAATAGGTCATTATTTCACACAATTGAGACATCCACAATCATTCACACACCCACAAATTCCACGATTTTACACACACACACAATCTCTCACAACTTGCAATTTCACAAACACTTATAATTTTTCAACCTTGTTTTCAAAATCTCTTTTCAAAAATTATTTGGCCGATGATTTTTATATGAGGTCCGTCCTGTTTATTTTCAATTTCACTTTTTTTTTATTTTTTTTTTAATTTTAGTTTGTTTACTATCTAAACTGAATGATGACTACCAGGTGGTTTATTGTTTTTAAAAAAATTATATTTTAAACGAATCAACCATCTTTACAATTCTCACACGTTGAATAATAACCAATCTAGTCTGCACAGAATATCTCTTATGGTTTCTAACTTCCAAATTCAACCTCGTGTAGAAAACCCTTTTTTTACATACGCTAACTATCATCTTTTCTACACAAGAATCTGATTGTGTGCATGTCACAAATCAATGACTAGCAACAACACCAATTTACAACCACCACTTCTCACAAAATCAAGAGAATAAACTTGTCAAAATTAATATTAAACCACAATATAAAGCCACTCCATAAACACAGGAATACAATTCATGTTCTTCTTCCACCATTCTTTGCATCACAATCTTCCAAAACTAACAACAATTTCAAAACCTGTAGAAAAGGAAAAAAATGATTTTCAATAGCGACAATGTTTTGTTTTGTTTCTCTTTTTCCCATTGCAAGTTAACAACTAGTAAATAGGAAATTCAAAACAAGGAATAATCACATATTCAAGAAGAGTGGAGAATTGGAACCCAATCTAAACGACAACAACACCACTGATGCCGTCATCCCCACAACCATCATTGTATTCAAAACACAGTCACAAACGAAGTTTCTCAGGCGAGTAGGTCCAATCCAAATCCACTCAACCCGCAGCCAGCCTCGACAATCGCCGCGAACTTACACAAGCAGCCTCCAGACCTCTCTCTGGAAAATTCGTGCCCTCCGCCTCACCGTCAAAATCGCGAGATAATCCCAGCCGCACGATATCATCCGTCCGGACTCATCTCACTCTACCGTGATTCCTCTGAATCGAAGGCACTTGCCATTCCGCAAACCGAAACCGCGACCAAATTAATTCACTTGCCATAATCACTTTTTTCACAATCAAATTAATACAACATTTTACAAATAATAGGATTTCACATCCTTGAATAATTAATTGGTCCACTTGACGTCACACTAATTAATTATCCAAATAAAAACAATTAGAATTCACACGAATCTTGGTTTTGCTCAACGCAATAATCAAACGCTGTCGCTCAACGCGACAAATAAATCAAGTTAATTTCTTCGCCTCGAGTGAACTAATTTTTGATAAAGATCAACTCTTTATCAATCAAAACTTAAAATAGCTAACCAACAACAAAAACATTTTTTAACATAAAAAACTTCAAGTGTTTGCAAAAAAGGATTAAATAGCACTGCCTTCAAAATTAACTGCGAACTGCGTCTACGATCACTCATTTATAAAACCCAGACCGAGTTCAAGGATAATTCGAAAGCAATTCTATGCAATCTTATAAAAAATATCAACCAAACATACGAACTGCGAAATTGGACTTTGATTCTTCACAAGGAGATACATAGGCACACAGTTAAGACCAAGGCGAATCTCGCTATTAAAAAACTAAATCATTTTCTTAAACATATGAAAACAATAACATTTTATTAGAAATTCCCGATTTACCCCTAAACCTAAAATAGGATGCCCCTTGAGAACAAGGGAGATGAAGGGTGCCTAAAACCTTTCCTTCGTCTAACCAACTTGCGAACTTAGAATCTCTAAACGATTAGGGTTATCTGTTATTTTTTTGTCCCTAGGACGAAAATTAATGGTGGCGACTCGTATTTTTTGCATGTTACGACATTACTCATTTGAGAATTTAATGTAATGTTGTGATGATTACTATATGCAGAGTGCCAAGGATTAGGCTCTAGTGTGACTTTCTGTGGGGAATGGAATAGACTCATCGGGGCCCATTGCTCATTGTCATGGGATACCAATACAAATTGGTGCTTGAAAGCTTGTAGTACCAAAGATCATTGGCACCTTACTAAGGATTGAATGATAGATTTTTTGGGGAGGAAGTGACTCGATTTGACTTTCCTTACATCCTGGATTGTCTAGGGATGGTAGAATTAGACACATATATTTTGGGGAAATGTATGTCGAACATCCCTTGGATCTCTTTGAATGCCTCGAGTCTGCTGGATGCTGGAAAAATACATCTTGAACTTCTTGATGATTAGGAGATGGACATGGACCTCTTCGAGTGCCCCAAGTTTTCTTCAGTGTGGGGTATTTCATTGAAATTGAACAAATTGGATTCATCTCATACAAAGTCAACTGCAAAGTCAAAATTTGACTTTTTAGTCAAATGTGGATCTCTCAAGTCAAATTCCATGAAAATGTGATTAAGAGGTGAATTTGATCAATTAAAAACACAAAATTAGAGGTAACTTGTAAAAAGGGCAAAGTGAAAGATTTTGAAAATTTCACTAAGTGTCAAAATTTGATGTTCAAAGTACATGACTTCCAAGGCTTGTAACTTCTTCCTCAAGCCACCATTTTTATCCCAAAAGATTAACTTGAAGATAATATTTCATAGTACAAATTTTTCACAAGGGATGCTCTCCAAAAAATACATGGATTTAAAGAGATGAAGTGACCAAGTTGGCATCTCAAATTTGATTAAAGTGTTCAAAGACTTAGAAATTTTTCTAAGTGTTTTCAGCTTAAAGCAACAATTTTGTAAGGCATTTTTCACCAAGATACCATTTTATTCGAGGAAAGTGATTAAGATGTAAGTTGTAGAGATGTTTCAAGCTTTCCAAAATGTCCAAGAACATGAAAATATGACGCTTGAGCTAGGAGAATCGAAGAAATGAAGTTAGGCATTCAAAGTTGCATTAAAGGTCCATTTTATGACAAGTTCATGATCAAATCTCCAAGCCACACCATGCAATTTTGCTTTTCAAGCCATATTACCTCTAAATCTCAACTTGATCAGATATTTACACGAAACTTTGGTGCATTACACAATGATTAAAAGCTTTGTCCATTGGATGATACCATTTATGGATGAATTTGCAAAAAGTCATATTGCTACTTTGATAAAGCAAGCTTTATGCCAACAACTCCTTAATTGGGCTCTCACTTTGCTTCTAATAAGATAATAAAATATCTAAACACTCAGAAGCAACCTCCTAAGTGTAGAAAGCATGGCTAAAGGTCCCTAAATCACTCCACATTTTCATTATGATCCAAATTGGTATTTTATGCATTTTGAAACCAATTGATCAAACTACCATTCAAATTGAACCAATTTGAGTTCATGCAAGTTACTTAAACTATTTATAACCTCTATAAATAGAGAATCCAACCTCAAAGCTTTGGACACCAAAGTTTGCACACAAAACCTCCATTGTTGCATCTTTCACACCATAAACTCTAAACTCACAACCCACTCGTGCATTGTTCAATGTAACCATATAAACATCATATATACATCATATTTAAGTTTCTGTATGCATGAATTCTTGTTTAGAACACTCCCACTGATCCACCAACCCATGGTCATTCACTCTCATAGCTTGACTTGTTTAAGAAGTTTGGGATTGTTTCAGAGAAAACCAAAAGTTGCATTGTGTTCCTAGGATATCATACAAGCTTAAGAGTTTGTTTGCCATCTCTAAAAGTCACTACAACATGCATTTGACCTTGATCCAATAAGTAATTTTCGTGGCACTCTAAACTTCATCATACAAGCATCATTTTAAATTTTTCTTGATAATGTTTTATGTGTTTTAATGTCATGAATGAAAGCCCTATGACAATAGGCATTGGTCGATCATCTATAGCATTTAATTTAACTTTTAAAAATGTTATGGTTTCTGGTTTTGTGAGAAATTAGTGAGCTACAGTCCATGTCAATTCATGGTGTTTATATTTTTGGAATCCTTGTGAAAATCTGAGCAACTTTGATGTTTACATCTTTTAATTTAATTGAGAAATGAGAAAGTTATAAAAATCACCATTATTGATGTTGTTGTTGCGTCATGAGGAAGAAGAAGATGGTGGGGGCGCACAAATCCATTTCTTTATGTTTGGTTCATTTTATATTTATTGCATAACGGATAAGGGCGTAGCACCGCTGGTCAGGAGTTTGTGTGCGAAGCATAAGGCTTGGAGTTCGAATCCCCCTCGTCCCAAACCTTTTGTGTTATTTTTTTTGAAATTTATTCATCAACTTGTTTCATATTTTATTGACTTGATGCATGTTTTTAACACCAAAAGCGTGTGGCCTAGTGGCTAAGTTTTAGAACTATAGACAAGAGGGCTTGAGTTCAAGCCTTGGCAGCCACCAACCATTCTTTTTATCACTTGTTTTAATTCTTTTTTTTCTCATCTTCTTTTAATTATTTCCCTATGCAATTTTCATCTTTTGAGCTTATTTTTTGCACACTAATTATTTATCTTCCCTATTTTGCTAATCCAAGAAAAAATCCCAAAAATAATATTTATTTTACCTATTTTTATTTAATTCAAAAACAAGTACTTTTAAATGTTTTCTTTGACTCTTTTTTGAGATGTTTCTATGAATATTTCTTTGACCTAATTGTTGTTGTGTGGTTGTATGGATATGGTGTTCTTTGATAGTGTCTTGTTTGAGGATGATGACATGTTTAATTTGGTTTCACTTTGTCGTAACCAGTAAAAACTACGAGAGTCTCCACCACTAATTTTTGTCTTACGGATGGGAAAGGAACAAAAAACCCTATTTTTTCCAGAGATTTCTAGGTTCGTGAGTTGATTAGATAAAGGGAAAGTATTAGACACCCTTTATCTGAAGGATAGATGTTGTACCCATAAAACTTCCCCTCTCATTTCTCAATAATTTTCTCACAAGATCTTCCATGACATCCAGTTTGCAGCACTGGTACATTAATTTAGGTTTGAAATTGGCACAAGGGCAAAATGGTCAATTGCATACTGAAAAGTCAAACTTTGACTTTTGGATCAAAAATAAAGTTTCAAGAATCATATTTCATATGGATATGTTGGAATATGAAGTTTGTTTCATCAAGAAAATCAAAAGTCAAGACTATGTTGAAAGAGTCAAAATTCTAAATATTTAGAAATTTTTCTAAGTGTTTAAGAAATATGATAAGTTCAGAACTTCTGGCCAGATTTTCACCATGATGCAAGTTGATTCTGGAAGAACTTCTAACACAAGAGTTGTAGATCTCAATGAGATCTAAAACATTGCAGAATAGAACATCTCCTAGAAATGCTAGAATTTCAAGTTATAAATCTTTGAAGACACGTCCATGAAATTGAAGCACTCAGCAAATTCTGGACATTTCCAAGACAAAATTTGGTTACAACTTCTGGGCCAGTTTTCACGTAGGTTCAGCCAGAGTTTGCAAGAGTAATTTAAAGAAAGTCTACAAAGCGTGTTACAAACTTTCTGAAAAGTCTGAAAACTTCTTCAGAACATGCTGTAGCAAGGAGATTCAAAGATCAAAATTTGAATATTTGTTCTAAGTTACGCTAATGCTGAACTTCTGATCCAGATTAAGTTATGATACATAATCTCATGTTTCAGGTTTCTGTTTTGACAAATCTCATCATCATTTAATGCTCACACCCACTTTTGAGTCTTTATCCAATGTATTTCCCCACGTGTGGCATAGAAGTACCATTGTTGTCCTTGAAAATCAAACTTTTGCACAAGTTTATGCTGGGCCCATGCTTTGCATTTTCTTCTGGGGGTACTTTTCCTTAATTCTTGCTTATAAATTCAGATTAAGCGCGGCTAAAGCTACTAACTACCATACTTGTTTAAACTTGTTTCAAGAATAAGTCAGCGCCCTAGCATGTGATGGATGTACTCTTGACTTCTCCAAGCTACAAAATCCTTGCCTATAAATTGAACTTCATTTGCAACTTCAAAGAGGTCGAGAATTTGAGAAAAAAAGTCTTGAAAATTTGCTGAAATTTCAAAGAACTTGAAATTGTAAACACAAAATACAAAACCTGCTAATTTCTAGTTTTTGCATCCAAGCTCTAATTTTCCTTGTGAATTTCCTAACCAAATCACCCACACAACTTCTGATATACATTTAGAAGTTGTCTCAACTTCTATTTTCAGACTGTAACACAACCTTCATCAATCTCCATCTCAAAAAACCAGAACATTGCTTCTTTGATGCTCCATAATTTTCCAGCTATCCATAGTTCAGGGTTGTTCTAGCTTTCTGAGAATTAAAGGAAGCTGACCAGAACATCAGTCAGAACCAAGTTCTAGTTCACATAAATATTTCCAGCTGCAAGGTAAGTTTCTTCTTACTTTTATCTCATTACTTAGGCATTGATAGGCTTGCATGTTCAAAAATACAATGTAGACATCCTGGCTCTAATTCTGTATATACTTAAAGATTTCATGTATTTTTTCCTAAGTAGAGAAAATTTCAGTTTAAAACTTCTTGAGGAAATTAGAATTCCGAATTAGGATTAGCATAATTCATGCTTATTTATGATTTACAGTTCTGATACTTTATGTTTTTAAAACCATTATAAAACCTGCCATAACTGCTATGTTTGCATTTTCTGTTTTGTTGAGAAATGACTAAGTTGTAGATACTCTGGTTGACATGGAGAAGGAGATGAAATTCATCATCAGAGCTTACTTTATAATATACATTTATGTTTTTGCTTCTAATACCGAATGTATAGCCACCCCAGTGGTAGAGAGCGTGTGCATAAGACATTAGTGTTAAGGGTCCTGAGTTCTAACCCCAGAAACACCTTTTTATGTTTAATTCATGATATTTTTACCCCATTAGTTGGACCATAACTTCTAGATCAACCCCCTTTAATTGCTTGTCAAAATAGTGATCCTGGACCAGAACTTCTAGATATTCCCATCCAGAAGCGTTGACACTTCATTTACCCATTATCAAAACTTCTAGCTTGCCAGTGACACTAAAACTTATAGGTTTCCAGCTACATTAGAACTGCCACATTCTCTTAATAACCAGAACTTCTGACCTTCCAATAACATTAGAACTTCTAGGCTACCAGTTGCATCAGAACTTCTAGGATTTCCCTAATTCCCAGCAACCCCAGAACTTTGGTGTACCCAGACTCAGAACTTCTGACCTTTTCTGCTAATATTTTCTTTCTGACTTGCAGTGTACCGGAGTCAGAACTTTTGTTCTCTCTCATTTCAGCAATGCGCTGATTCTGCCCCCTTTTTCTCTTATTATTTTTTATCATCATTTTATTTTCATTAATCAAAAACACCAGAAAATATTTTTTCACATACTTTATTTTATTTCTTTTAAAATCAAAAGACTAAAATATTTTCTGAAACATATTTATTTCTTTTCTAAACAAAAACTAAACAAATCTATTTTACATTTCTTGTATATTATTTCAATATGCTTAAATAGATAATTAGGACTTTAATTTCTTGCAAATCCCCATTTGTAAATTTGTACACCCCACCCCCTAATGATTGTAATAGCGTAGAATATTTACTTTCTGCAGTTTATCGCTTTCATATAAATGCTAGCAATTAGGATTTGTATGGGAAGATAAAATCAATACTTAGAAAAAAACTAATTAAAGACTAAATTCATGCAAATCAAGCACACTATTCACACATGCACCCCTAAGGTTAATTCCACTTGTTGCCTAAAAAATGGTCGTGTTATGCATGTGAAACGTCTTAGCAAAAACAATCAAAATACAAGATCATAGTCCCTCGATGACGCTTCGAATGTTTCCTTACAAATGATCTTAGTCCCTTCAAGGGAAATGCTAAGATATCTCACAATATTCCTATCACGACTATACGATGACCCATGCCCGTCCCTTTACATCCAAAGATAAGGCTTCTTACCAATCAATGGTAAGATAGAAATATCAAAGGAAAGGAGGAAATGAATGAAAGAATTTTTAGTAGGTAGAGACGTTCCTAGTTGCTTGCTCACTTTCAGAATAAACATCCTTTCAAACACACACCCAAACACTTTCAAAACATGAAATATTTTCGAAAGACCAACACTTTGTATACATTCTTATAAGACGAGAACCATTACAAAATTTGCCTAAACGAAGGCGCTTTTCAAAAATACTTTCAAAAACTACCAAAAAGCATATTTTCAAACAAAGCAAGTGATCTAGCAAGCAACTAAGAGCCCATAGATAACTATGGATGAAAAGGGTGCTAACACCTTCCCTTTTCATAATCTACCCTCCTAACTCAAGAAATAATCTCAAAGGTCTTTCCTGTTCTTTTCACCCTTTCCTTATTTGGATAAAAGAAAAGTCGGTGGCGACTCTTGCTAACCGCAACAATTGCAATCAAACACAAAACATCCCAAGTCATTTCTCCCACCGTATTACAGAAATGGCGACTCTGTTGGGGAGAATTTAAAAAGTGGGGTTACCTTAGGGCTAGATCACCTTTATTTGTTTTCATTGTTTGACTTGGTTGCTTTACTTTTTGGTTCCTTGTTTGGGCTTGTTTTGATCCTCTACCAGGATCTAGGATACATTATAGGTAAGTAACAATACATTGTGGAAACTCTGCGGGGTATACCAATATGGTCTAAGCAATAGCTATGTTAGTGTGACACATTTGTTGGTACCGGTAGCCCTTGAGTAATCAAGGAGAATATGGGGCTGCTGTGTGGTGTCATTAAGCAGTAAGTGACTTTAGAACTTTTACTTGACCAACTTGGACATTAGGAAGTAGTGAGGTAGCCGGCTTTGGTGCAGTCTGAAGTTGGTTGATACTCAATACTACACTCATTGAGATTGGACTTCCAGAATATTTCGGTCCCGTTAAAAAGGCTTACGCTGAAACAATGCCCGATGCAGAAAGATCAGTGATATTGAGATCCCTTAGAACCCGGTTACTATTACTAGGACAGTTTGAGCCAACCAAACTTCAAGAGGGTACTTACTTATAAGACTCCATGCAAGCCTAAATCTAAGGAATTGTTTTCTTTGTGGGTACATAACAACTTGCTTACTTGTACATAACATCATAAACATCATAACATCATAAGCATTCTAACTAACCATTTCAAGGATTTTGGGATTTATCTTTGTTCTGTTTTGTAGGACATGGCTTCCATCCGCAGGAATACTATCCAAGTCAATCTCGTAAGAATTCCTTCTCAACTCAAAGAGTTAGCATTGAGGGTCCCTGAGAGTTCTTCATTCACCGAAAAACATGGTCGCCTCCTAAACTTGGTTACCTTAAGCACTGATGAAGATATGATGAAGGTACTATTCCAGTTCTTCGACCCTTTGCACCATTGCTTCACCTTTCCTAATTACCATCTTGTACCTGCTATGGAAGAATTCTCTCAACTCTTGAGGATTCCTATTCTCAATCAACTACCTTTCAACGGTACGGAAAGAGATCCAAGTCCTGAAGATATTGCCCGAGCGCTACACTTGCAACAATCCGACATCACGACTAATTGGGAAACAAGGAGTGGTGTCAGAGGATTATTAGCCAAGTTCTTGTTGGAGAAAGCTCAAGATTGTTGGAACTATTTGGATTTACAAGCTTTTGAAGAAATGTTGGCCCTTCTCATCTATGGGATGGTTTTATTTCCAAACCCTGACCAACTTATAGATGTCAATACTGTCAAAATCTTCATCCCTCGCAATCCGGTGCCTACTTTGTTGGGGGATATCCTACATTCTCTCCACTCTCGCACTATGAGGAAGAGAGGGACCCTCATGTGTTGCACTCCTCTATTGGCTAGATGGTTTGTCTCATATCTCCCCCGATCCGTGTTGAAGAACGAGCAAGGTTTGAGATGGTCCCATAGGTTGATGTCACTCAGACATTCGGATAATCACTGGTGTTCTCGATCCTTAGAGAACATTACTATCATCGACCGTTGTGGGGGAATTCCATAATGTCCCTTTGCTTGTCATTAAGGGAGGTATAACTTACAACCCTTGCTTAGCCTTACGACAGTTTGGGTACGCCTGAAGAGATGGTCCGCATGATATACTCATCCAAGGAGTGGTATTCGACTACGAGAGCGACGATCAAGGATATCGTCATAGGTTTGTACGAGCTTAGAGGATGGTAAACAAAGTGGATAGTAAGACACTGGGACGCAAGAATTCTATTCCCCTTGAGCCTTACCTTAGGTGGGTACGAGCTCGTGCTCAGAAGCTGGTAATGCCTTACCCCTCCATCCTACCAGTTATCATGGAGCCTGTGACTGAAGGAGAAGTCCCGTATACTGTCCTCTATCCCAACATGCCTACCTCTCTTGAGGACTTGCAAAAAGGTTAGATTCAGCTAAAGGGAGAATGAGACACCTTCAAGGCTCAATTCTACGCTAGCGAGAAAAGGGTTTTGGAAATTACAAAGCAACTACATGAAGAACAGAGCTTGAACGCCTACCTTGCACCGAAGAGGATCTGTTCTACCTTTTTATCTTAGAGATTTACTTTGTAAGCCTAAGGGGCACGTTGTAACCATTTTGAACTAATTAATGCAATTTAACGTTTGTTCATTCTTTGTCTAGACAAATTTAAATTTCATAAATCCTTGAAAACATTGCATCCACATGACATGCATCATATCATGACAGGTTTCTCCCACACAGGTCTCTCATCTGCTTACTATTTATTTCAGTAGAGATGGCCCTAGAACAGACTATCAAGGACGTCCAGACTCAAAATGCTCAACTTCAAGAGATATTCTTGAACTTATCCAAGGGACAAGAAGAGGTAAAGGTTCTCCTCACTAGGGGCATGATCATGGGGAATCCTGAGGACAATAAGGATGACAAGTTGGAACGGATACAAACCTAAATGGCAACAATGAAAGTCCAGATGATGGGACAACTGGTGGGCCAGATGGCTCTCATCCAAAATTTAGCTCAGGGACAAGAAGAGCTAAGGATCCTCGTCAACAAACTTCATCAAGATGGTTGCAGCTGTATGAAGAAAACAATCAAGATTGGGGATCAAGTCACTACCCAGACCCCGTGAGGCTGGAGGCCAGTTTGGTGGAGGGTAGACCTTTCCAATGTGCTGCCACATCACGAGCCCAACAATCACCCTGTCAACAAGGATAGGGTAGTCGGAATAGACGGGTCCCATCTGTTAGACAGTTTACCAAACTTGACATACCAATATCGCAAGTCTTGCAACACTTGCTAAAGCTGAGTTTGGTCACATTAAGGTATCCTCCACAGAATCCCAGTACCTCCGCTCTTAGATATCATCCCAATACAATTTGTGCATACCATTCGAATAACCCTGGGCATGATACGAATAGCTGTTGGGATTTGAAAAATAAGATCCAAGACTTGATCGACGAAGGAATTCTGGAGTTCACACAAGATGGTCAGACTGAATTCTTTTGCCGTCCCTCAAAGGCTCACCACCTAAAGTGATAAGTTCAGACAAAGAGGCTTTTGTTCATTTGGATCTTCAAGTTGTAATTTTCTTTTCATTGTTCAAACACTTATCTATTAATATCAAACTCTATTTCATTAAGGTTTTGCATATGTTTGTCTTGAATTGATCCATTCGTTTTCATTACATTTCAACTATGTTGTTTTCTCCCTTTATGATATTCAACTCTTGTTTCAAAAGCTACAAGCCTTTAGAGGGAAGATGACAAAAACAATGCCATGATCTTATACAGTATGCTTTTGAACAGACCTTGTTGACAATGTACAAGCGTTCTTTCAAATCCTAAACACTGGAGTTATAAGGAAGATAATCCCTATTCAACCCTTTTGAGACAAAGAAGTAGGAGTTTCCTTTTTACACAAATTGAAACCTTTAATCAAAACCTGGGGTAGGTTAGTCTCCCAGTTAATTCAAATGCGCGTTCAGTCGCAAACTTTTACTTCGTAATACAACGAATGACATCAAACGCGTTCCTCTGGAATCAAAAGACGGTGATGATTCTCTATCACATAGGCAGTCGTTATTTCTCAAAAAAAGAAGGAGAGAAAGGTCCACTAAGTCAAAACCTACAAAGGGGACTTAAGCAAAACTGGGGCATCCCGCTGAATGTAATCTCAAAAACAAGAACAGTCAGGCAAAATCAGGGATAATAAATCAAAAAGAGGTCACTACAAATCCTCGACCAACATGAAAAATGTTGCAAAAAATGACTGCCTTCCCAACCATCACCAAAACGTCATTGGAGTTCAAACGTACAATTAACTGAGTTTAATACTGAAGAACATCACAAAGAACGGGTGGGTACAAATAAAATTTGAGCCTTTATCCTTTGTTTCTTAAAACGTGAACCAAGCCACGCTACAACCTTTCAAAAGTCCTAATTGAAGCATGGGTTAATCCGAAAGCATACTGTTACAAAAGGTATCCTGACTCCTGTAAGGCTTACTCTAAATCCTGAGTTGAATTTTCCTACAAAAATTCTTTTATTTGCTAAAACACAATTTCAAAACTTCAAAGAAAAGCATAAACTTTGCATTATTTGAATATCGCTGTTTGCATATGGCTATTTGTTTGACAACATAGAAATTCGCACGACGAAGATCCAATGAATGAAAACCCTCTCAATGAACAAAATCATCTCAAGTGGGAAGACACTTCCAATAACAGATCTCCTATAAGCAAGGGGGATGACGTGTCATTATCCAACACATCTGGGGAAGCCCATTAAAATTCCAAGAAATCTCTCGAGGGGTGCCTGATATACTAGCGGAAGATCTCCATCTAAATCACTTAGGGCACTGGACATGAGTTCTAGCAACGAATCATGTACGATCAAACAAACATCTTCTGGCAGTGTGGTAACACCTGCTACCAGGGGAAGTGACAAATCTCCCCAAAGTCCTTTTCATAGCGTAGTCCCCAGCCAGAGTCTCAATCTCTTGACAACCCTCTCCCCAGCTAAGTTGATCCTAAAAGAAGAAGCCTTGTGGATTTCTTCCTAAAAGAACTCACCTTGTCAGTAGTTTGTCAAATATTCCTCAACATGGTTTATTTCCACAACAAACAACAAAAAGCAAAATTCCCCAGCTTAGTCTATTCTCTCCAGTTTGAGTTCACCTCTCAGACTATTACAAATCAGAGGACCACAACCCCTGATCCCAGTGAAGTCGTCAACAAAGTTACTATGAAGCCTGGACCCGACTAGATAATAGTATAACTTTCATACACTATGAAGCCTGGACCCAACCAGATAATAGTGAAACTTTTCAAATACTATGAAGCCTGGACCCGACCAGATAATAGTTTAACCAAGTACTATGAAGCCTGGACCCGACCAGATAATAGTACAACTTTCATATACTATGAAGCCTGGACCCGACCAGATAATAATGAAACTTTTCAAATACTATGAAGCCTGGACCCGACCAAATAATAGTACAACTTTCGTACACTATGAAGCCTGGACCCGACCAGATAATAGTACAACTTTCATACACTATGAAGCCTGAACCCGACCAGATAATAGTGAAACTTTTCAAATACTATGAAGCTTGGACCCGACTAGATAATAGTACAATTTTCAGTAACTATGAAGCCTGGACCCGACCAGATAATAGTGAAACTTTTAAAATACTATGAAGCCTGGATCCGACCAGATAATAGTATAACTTTCAGTCACTATGAAGCTTGGACCCAACCAGATAATAGTGAAACTTTTCAAATACTATGAAGCCTGGACCCGACCAGATAATAGTACAACTTTCAGTAACTATGAAGACTGGACCCGACCAAATAATAGTTAACTTCTCAAGACACTATGAAGCCTGAACCCGACCAGATAATAGTTTAGCTCTTCGAGATATTGGAAAAAACCTGGACTCAACCAGACAAGGGTTTAACTTATTTTCCACAGTAGAGTTTGCCTATACCCCAACAAGTTACTGTGAAGCCTGGACCCGACCAGATATCAGTTCAACTTTATCTTTTCAGACGAGTTATTGTGAAGCCTGGAAGCCGACCAGATAGAAATTAACTTTTTTCCCTCAGAAATTTATTGTGAAGCCTGGAATCCGACCAGATAATAACTATTTTTAAGCAAGTTACTGTGAAGCCTGGATCCGACCAAATATCATTTCAACTTCATATTTTCAAGCAAGTTATTATGAAGCTTGGACCCGACCAGATAACAATTAACTTCATCCACCTCAGAAATCTGCGAAGCCTGGAATCCGAACAAATAGCAGTTTGATGTCAGTAACTTACTGTGAAGCCTGGAATCCGACCAGATAACAGTTCAACTTCAAGAAATTTTTTGCAAAGCCTGGAATCCGACCAAATAACAATTAATTTATTCTTCCCCAGTAAGTTGTGAAGCCTGGATCCAACCAGATAATAGTTCAACTTCAAGCAATTGCTTCCAAGCATGGATTTCGACCAGATAACAGCCAGTTTTCGATGCTCTCTGGTCAGAAGTAATTCCCCAAGCAGAGCAATGGAAAATCAAAACTCCTAAACTCTTTTCCCAAGCAGAAATCAACACTCTCCACATAGTCTTCTCAAACAAGCCAGTATACCCCAATGGAGTTTCTCCTCAAACAACGAAACAGGGATTCCCAGCGGAAACATACTACAACAAGACGAGCTTACTCTTCATCCCAACAACAGTCTGAGAGCTCATTTCCCAAGGCTCATAGGCATGTTGTCAAGGATTTATTTTCCTAGACTAAGACACATTGCAAGGAACACATCACATTCATAAATCATAATGCATATATGACAAATGCATACAACATAATCTCATTTATTTTTAGAACATCATTACACCAAGCATACACTTGCATGCAACTAATCTTTTTCCGTGCAGAAAAATCTAAAGACGAAGACATCTACCACTCCAGTTTAAATCAACCAAAAGATTTATCCTGATACTTTCCCCAGTCACTCTGAATGGCATCCCTAAGCCCATTCCCTACACATTCAACTAACACATCATCAAGTGCAAATTTCTGGGCACTCTAGTGTTCAATCATCTTCCACCTTCAAGTCACGAATGGCGGACTCGCTAATCTAACTCTTCAGGTTTAAGAAGATTGAACAGTGGCAGCTGTTGTACCCCAAAATTTTCTCTCTCATTTCTCAAGAATTTTCTCACAAGATCTTCCATGACATCCAGTTTGCAGCACTAATACATTAATTTAGGTTTGAAATTGGCACAAGGGAAAAATGGTCAATTGCACACTAAAAAGTCAAACTTTGACTTTTTGATCAAAAATCAAGTTTCAAGAATCATATTTCATCAAGACATGTTGGAATATGAAGTTTGTTTCATCAAGAAAATCAAAAGTCAAGACTATGTTGAAAGAGTCAAAATTCTAAATATTTAGAAAATTTTCTAAGTGTTTAGGAAATATGATAAGTTTAGAACTTCTGGCCAGATTTTCACCATGATGCAAGTTGATTATGGAAGAAATTCTAACACAAGAGTTGTATATCTCAATGAGATCTAAAACATGCAAAAACAGAACTTCTCCTAGAAATGCTAGAATTTCAAGTTATAAATCTTTGAAGACACGTCATTGAAACTGAAGCACTCAGCAAATTCTAGACATTTCCAAGACAGAATTTGGTTACAACTTCTGGGCCAGTTTTCACATAGGTTCAACCAGAGTTTACAAGAGTAATTCAAAGAAAGTCTATAAAGCGTGTTACAAGCTTTCTGAAAAGTCTGAGAACTCCTTCAGAACATGCTGGAGCAGGGAGATTCAAAGATCAAAAGTTGAATATTTATTCTAAGTTACGCTGATGCTGAACTTTTAATCCAGATTAAGCTATGATACATAATCTCATGTTGCAGGTTTCTGTCTTGACAAATCTCATCATAATTTAATGCTCACACCCACTTTTGAGTCTGTATCCAAAGGATTTCCCCACGCGTGGCATATAAGTACCATTGTTGTCCTTGAAAAGCAAACTTTTGCACAAGTTTATGCTGGGCCCATGCTTTGCTTTTGCTTCTGAGGGTACTTTCCCTTAACTCATGCTTACAAATTCAGATTAAGCGCGACTAAAGCTGCTAACCACCATACTTGTTTAAACTTGCTTCAAGAAAAGGTCAGCGTCCTAGCATGTGATGGTTGTACTCTTGACTTCTCCAAGCTACAAAATCCTTGACTATAAATTGAACTTCATTTGCAACTGTAAAGAGGTCGAGAATTTGAGAAAAAAAGTCTTGAAACTTTGCTGAAATTTCAAAGAACTTGAAACTGTAAACACAAAATACAAAACCTGCTAATTTATAGTTTTTGCATCTAAGCTCTAATCTTCCTTATGCATTTCCTAACCAAATCACCCACACAACTTCTGATATATATTTAGAAGTCGTCCCAACTTCTGTTTTCAGACTGTAACACAACCTTCAATAATCTCCATCTCAAAAAACCAAAACATTGCTTCTTGGATGCTCCAGAATTTTCCAGCTATCCATAGTTCAGGGTTGTTCTACTTTTCTGAGAATTAAAGGAAGCTGACCAGAACATCAGTCAGAACTAGGTTCTAATTCACAAAACAATTTCCAGCTGTAAGGTAAGTTTCCTCTGACTTTTGTCTCATTACTTAGGCATTGATATGCTTGCATGTTCAAAAATACAATGTAGACATCCTGGCTCTGATTCTGTATATACTTATAGATTTCATGTATTTTTGTCTAAGTAGAGAAAATTTCAGTTCGAAACTTCTTAAGGAAATTAGGATTCAGAATTAGGATTAGCATAATTCATGCTTATTTCTGATTTATAGTTATGATACTTTATGTTTCTAAAACCATGATAAAACCTTCCATAACCGCTATGTTTTCATTTTCTGTTTTGTTGAGAAATGACAAAGTTGTAGATGCTCTAGTTGGCGTTGAGAAGGAGATGAAATTCATCATCAGAGCTTACTTCATAATATGCATTTATGTTTTTGCTTCTAAAACCAGATGTATAGCCACCCCAGTGGTAGAGAGCATGTGAATAAGACATTAGTGTTAAGGGTCCTGAGTTCTAACCCCAGAAACACCTTTTTATGTTTAATTCTTGACATTTTTACCCCATTGGTTGGATCAGAACTTCTAGATCAACCCCCTTTAATTGCTTGTCAAAATTGTGATCCTAGACCAGAACTTCTAGATATTCCCATCCAACAGCATTGACACTTCATTTACCCATTATCAGAAATTCTAACTTGCCAGTGACACTAGAACTTCTAGGTTTCCAGCTACATCAGAACTGCCACATTCTCTTAATAACCATAACTTCCGACCTTCCAGTAATATTAGAACTTCTATGCTGCTAGTTGCATCAGAACTTCTAGGATTTCCCTAATTCCCAGTAACCCCAGAACTTTGGTGTACCCAGACTCAGAACTTTTGACCTTTTCTGCTAACATTTTCTTTCTGACTTGCAGTGTACCGGAGTCAGAACTTCTGTTCTCTCTCATTTCAGCAATGCGCTGATTCTTCCCCCTTTTTCTCTTATTATTTTTTATCATCATTTTATTTTCATTAATCAAAAACACCAGAAAATATTTTTTCACATACTTTATTTTATTTCTTTTAAAATCAAAAGACTAAAATATTTTCTTAAACAAATTTATTTCTTCTCTTAACAAAAACCAAACAAATCTATTTTACATTTCTTGTATATTATTTCAATATGGTTGTAATAGATAACTAGGACTTTAATTTCTTGCAAATCCCCATTTGTAAATTTGTACACCCCATCCCCCTAATGATTGTAATATCGTAGAATATTTACTTTCTGCAGTTTATCGCTTTCATATAAATGCTAGCAATTAGGATTTGTATGAGAAGATAAAATCAATACTTAGAAAAACACTAATCAAAGACTAAATGCATGCAAATCAAGCACACTATTCACACATGCACCCCTAAGGTTAATTCCACTTGTTGCCTAAAAAATGGCCGTGTTATACATGTGAAACGTCTTAGCAAAAACAATCAAAATACAAGATAATAGTCCATCGATGACGCTTCGAATGTTGCCTTACAAATGATATTAGTCCCTCCAAGAGAAATGCTAAGATATCTCACAACATTGCTATCATGACTATACGATGACCCACACCCGTTCCTTTATATCCAAAGATAAAGCTTCTTACCAATCAATGGTAAGATAGCAATATCAAAGGAAATGAGGAAATGAATGAAAGACTTTTGAGTAGGTAGAGAAGTTCCTTGTTGCTTGGTCACTTTCAAAACAAACATCCTTTCAAGCACACACCCAAACACGTTCAAAACATGAAATATTTTCGAAAGACCAACACTTTGTATAAGTTCTTATAAGACGAGAACCATTACAAAGTTTTCCTAAACGAAGGCGCTTTTCAAAAATACTTTCAAAAACCACCACAAAGCATATTTTCAAACAAAGCAAGTGATCTAGCTAGCAACTAAGAGCCCATAGATAACTATGGATGAAAAGTGTGCTAACACTTTCCCTTTTCATAATCTACCCCCCGAACTCAAGAAATAATCTCAAAGGTCTTTCCTGTTCTTTTCACCCTTTCCTTATTTGGATAAAAGAAAAATCGATGGTGACTCTTGCTAACCGCAACAATTACAATCAAACGTAAAACATCATAAGTCAGTTCTCTCACCGTATTATAATAGAAAAACACAAGAAAAGGGGTTTGAATTGGGGTTTTCAAAAAATAAGGCTATAAAACACGTTGGTTATCCTGGTTCGTTTTGAACTCAAAACTACTCCAGTCCATCTGCCAAGGTGATTTTGCCTCTCTCAATCGAGGTCTTAATCCACTAATCACAAAAGATTATAATTCACGAAGACAATTGTCAACATCTTCTTGAGATCAAACCACAACTTGGTTTCTCAAAGAAATACAACTAAAAATAATTATGTAATGTGTTTGAGTTTGCTTCTAACAAAGATTTATCACAATTGTGATGTTTACACAAATTTTAGCATAAAGACTATTTTTAACAAATAGAAAGATGTGAGAATTTTGAGCAACTATTTGTATGCATGTATGTGTGTTGTCTAATTCTTCTACATAGTTTTCTTTATATAGGAATTTGATCTAAGAGATCCGTTGGAGACATGTGCGATATTTTTGGAAGGTTGATGATTTAATGTTAATATCCTTTCCAAAAATAAAGATCTTGTTTATAGCCATAATGTTTCAGCCATTACAATCTTGATCTTGTAATGATTATCATTTAATGTGATGTTGGATTTATAATTCATCAGAGTATCTTGAACTTAAGTGACGAGTCTTATAATTCACCAGAGCTGTTTATATCAAAATATATTCACTTTCTCCCCTTTTTGTCATAAATAAAAAAGAAATAAAAACATGTAATCAGACCAAAAAGTTATACGTTTAAAAGAAGAGGAAAATACAATGAGAAATAAGAACAAACAAAATTTAAGCAAAAAGAAAACAAAACAAAAACAAAAGAAACAAAAGACTAGAACTAAGGATGTGTAGGAGGAAAACGTGTGAACAATGCTTCCAGAAGATATTTTATCTCTTTGTTGGATTCTTATTGCTTGCCCAACATTCATTTGATTTCTTTGTTTGTTTTATCTTATTTATATAACTTGTCCCTAACATCTGCATTCTCTTTCTTCAACTCATCCAGAGTTCTTAGCACAAGAGAGGATGAAGCCATTTCTTCAGCAGGAACCATTTCTTCAGTAGTTACTCTCACAGAAGATTCTTCAATAAACTTTCCTTTGTCTTTGAATATGACCAGAGGTTCAGGAGATGGTTCTCAAGTTTATGGTTTGTGTGATAATTCCCAAGGAGTGTTGTCAATTTGTCGAAAAGGTTTCCTTTCCAAGAGGCTCAAAACATGACCCTTGAAGACTTTTAGGTGATCACAGAAGTTCTGTTGAGCATGCTTATAACTGAGTTCCTTTAGCTTGATGGGTCTAGAAGTGAGCCATTTTCTAAACAGAGTCCAGAGAAAGTCAGATGAAGCTGGGTTGACATTTTTGATGCAAGCGTGCTTCAAAGAGTTAACCCATTCTAGCATTTCTGTCTCAAAAACCAACAACAAATTACCAACATCGAGTTTGGTTGGTTTTGGTTTTGGTTTTGGTTTTGGAATGACTATTTTCGTAGAGAAATTGATAAGCTTGTTCCAGGCTTGTTGATCAATTATAGTTCGTAAATGATCTTCTGTTAGATATATGGAAATTGGAGAGTCAGAAATGATGATAGGAGAGTTTGGTGGTGCTGATTCATATGGAGAGGGAATATCTGGAATGGAAAAGTTCTGTGATGGAGTGGTAATGATATGTGGTGGTTGGGTAGAGTTTTGAAGGCATGTTATGGCTGGTATTTGAACGGTTTCAGGCAATTGTTCAGAAGAAGTATTTGGATTTTTTGGTTGGGGAGTATAAAAGAGTGGATCATATTGATCAATATCAAATAGAAATTGTGTAAGTTCTAGCTGAGTTTAAACAATATGGGTAGAAGAGGGATCACACAATGATTGATTAGTTTGTATGGTGGTGTCAATTTCTAGGTCAAAGTCGTCAAGAGTTTGTGGAGAGGGATGTTCAACAGGTTTTGTAGAAGAAGAGGGTCCAGATGTTGATAAAAATATTGATTCGATAATAGAAACGAAAGAAGAGTTACCTTTCTTTTTAGCAGCTTTAGGAGCTTTGTGAGAAGATCCTTCTGAAGGAAAATTGCGATCCAAAACACAGCAGAAAATTAAAATATTCCTTTAGTGATCCTTACGAATGGGCATGGTCAGTGATATAAATCATTACCTCTTGTGATGATTCAGACCTTTGATATTGTGATAATGAATGTTGATGAATAACAACGTCTCTACTCAGTCCACACGAACATATCACTTCCGGACACAATGTTAGCTGCTTACGAACATAAACTTTGAGTGAGAGAGTGGGACAAAATATATGGCTAGGGTTTCAAGACCGAATTTTCATCAAGTAAAATGCTTCAGCATAAGGGTTCTATTTATAGAACCACTTATGTGGGCTGCAAGCTAAAAGCCCAATTAAGGCTGCAAGCTAAAAGCCCAATTAAGCATATAGGTATCATACCTTATGATATACCGCATATCACTTAAGTGTGTGGTACTTTACCACATTCCATATTTCACTTAAGTGCACCGTACCTTACGGTCTTCTTTATTTACTCTATCTCTCATCAACTTGTCCTTATGTGTGTGACCCTATAGGTTATTGTGACGTTGGCAATTATATTAAATCACACATTTAACATAATAAACAGTGAACGGTATCTAGCAACACATCACTTCTACCCAAGTCAAGAAAATGTCATGTGATCTGACAAAACCTTTCCGTGATAATATTTGTGTGTACAATTACCCTTTTGCCCTTATGTCTATATTGAACACAAGGCATAAATCGTGTCACCCTTGTCCAGTTCAATATTGGGCCCTTAGACATTTATCCTATTATGCTAGATGGACAAATTCCATCTAGGTCACTCATGTCCCTCAACATACTTTATGAAGTACCCATCACTGTCTTTATGGTCATCCAGTTATGGATAACGTTTAATCATCAATAAAGTACTTAACTTTACATCTAGGATCCATAGTGGTTTTAGGTAGAAGAGTGGTATACACCATTATCACCATGAGAATAACTTATGACACCTTGCATAACATTCTATGTAGTATTCTCATAGCGGGTCAATCCAATATAAATATTACTCCTAATATTCATACCTATGTCAAGACTTGATAACTCCTTATCTAAGATCCATGAGGTGTGATCATTAGTCTATCTTCATAATAATCTTAATGCTTTAATGTTATCCCACTTCGCAATAAAGCTCGACTACAGATACTTTAAGAATAGTGTTCTTATGTTTAATGAGATCTCATGATTAAGTCACACTTAATATTTCATTAAATAGACGAACTATTCTAGGGAATTTATTATTATGGAAAAACAAACATAATAAAGAAATTCCTTTTATTATTAATAAATAATTCGATACAAGTACCCAAAGTATTGGCCTCTAGGGCTTACACCAACAATCTCCCACTAGCACTAGAGCCAATCAGACATACCCCTAATACTCGTAGATCTAGTATGGCCATCATGCTTCTGCTGCATAAGAGGCTTTATTAGTGGTCAACAAAATTGTCAAGTGTAGGTACTCTAGATATCTTCACATATCCCCGATCAATTATCTCTCGAATAAGGTGATAACGCCTAAGTATGTGTTTGGATCATTGTTGAGATCTATGCTCCTTAGCTTATGGGATAGCATCATTGTTATCACAATAGAGATCAATGGGATCCATAATGCTCGGGACTATGTCAAGTTCACTAATGAACTTCTTGATCCAAACAACTTCCTTTGCTGTATTTGAAGCAACAATATACTCGACCTCAGTTGTAGAATCAACAACTGTATCTTGCTTTGAACTTTTCCAACTCACAACACCACCATTTAAGCAGAACACATAACCATATTGTGATATAAAGTCAACCTTATCTGTCTAGAAGCTAGCATCGTTGATCCAATTACAACAAGTTCTTTCTGACCTCCATATATCAAGAATGAATCCTTAGTCCTTCTCAAGTACTTAAGGATATTCTTGACAGCTACCCGATGAGCATCATCAGGATCAAATTACTACCTACTTGTTGCACTTAAAGCATACGAGACATCTGGTCGAGTACATAACATGGCATACATGATAGATCATATTGCAGATGCAAATGGAATCTTAGTCATGTGATCCCTTTCTTTCTTAGTTGAAGGGGATTGTGTTTTTGATAAACACATGTCATGTTGCATAGGTATGAGTCCTTTCTTGGAATCATGCATATTAAAGTGTCTCAACACTTTGTCTATGTATGTACTCTGACTTAGTCCAAGCAGTTTTTGTGATCTATCTCTATAGATCATGGTTCCTAATATATAGGCTGCTTCACCTAGGTCCTTCATAGAAAAGCATTTCCCTAACCAAGTCTTTACTTGTTGCAAGGTAGGGACATCATTTCCAATGAGTAATATGTCATCTACATATAATATCAGGAAAATAATCATGCTCCCACTAATCTTCTTGTAGAAACAAGGCTCATCTTTATTCTTGATGAATCCATATTGTTTTACTGTTTCATCAAAACGAAGATTCTAGCTTCTGGAAGTTTGCTTCAATTCATAGATTGATCGCTGTAACTTGCATATCTTTTGGGCTTCATGTGGTATGTCAAATCCTTCAGGTTGTGTCATGTACACATCTTCGAGAAGATTCCCATTAAGGAAAGTAGTCTTTACATCCATCTTCCATATTTCATAATCATGATATGCAGCGATAGCAAGTAAAATCCGAACAGATTTAAGCATTGAAACTGGTGAAAAGGTTTCATCATAGTCAACCCCATGAATTTGTTTATAGCCTTTTGTAACCAGTCTTGCTGTATAGGTATGTACCTTACCATCCATGCCAGTCTTCTTTTTAAAGACCCACTTGCATCCTATAGGGTAAAATCCTATAGGAGGTTCTACCAAGGTCCAAACCTAGTTTGTGTACATGGAATCCATTTTAGATTTTATGGCTTCTAGCCACTTCTCAGACTCAAGACCAATTATATCCTCTTGGTAGGTCATAGGCTCATCTTGATCTATGAGAAATACATCACCTTGATCATTTATGAGATATCCATATCTATCAGGTTGGTGACATATCTTGTTTGACCTACCCTGGTCTTGTTCTACTTGAGCCGGTTGCTTTTCCACAACTACTTGTGTTTCCTGCTCTAATTCCTCCATAGGTGTATCAATGCTTTGCGATTCTTGAATTTCTTTAATCTCTACCTTCCTCCTACTGATTCCTTTAGAAATAAAGTCTTTTTCCAAGAAAACGCCAGTTCGAGCGATAAACACTTTGCCCTCAGAAGGATTGTAGAAGTAATATCCTCTTGTTTCTTTAGGATACCCCACAAATAAGCATTTTTCAGATTTGGGCTCAAGCTTAGTTGAGATTTGTCATTTCACATAAACTTCGCAACCCCAAATCTTCATGTAAGACATATGTGGTTTCTTAACACTCCATATCTCATGTGGTGTCTTCTCAAACTTTTTGGATGGAACACAGTTAAGTGTGTAAGCTGCTGTCAATAGTGCACGTCCCTAAAAGGAGTTTAGAAGATCAGCGTGACTAATCATAGATCAGACCATGTCTAACAAGGTTTGATTTCTTCTCTCAAATACACCATTTCATTGTGGTGTTCCTATAGGAGTGAGTTGGGATAGAATCCCACATTCCTTTGGATGGTCATCAAACTCTAGGCTTAAATATTCACCGCCTCAATCTGATCGAAGAACTTTAATATTCTTACCTAGTTGGCTTTGTACTTCATTCTTAAATTCCTTGAACTTTTCAAAGGTTTCAGATTTGTGTTTCATTAAATACACATAACCATATCTACTGAAATCATCACTAAATGTGATGAAGTATTGAAAACCTCCTCTGACTGGTATGTTCAGTGGTCTACATACATCAGTATGTATGAGGGCCAAAAGATCGTTATCCCTTTTGCCTTTCCTATGAATGGGAACTTTGTCATCTTTCCAATTAAACAAGACCTGCATGTCTCATATGATTCATAATTAAAAGAGTCCAAGAGTCCATCTTTATGGATTTTGGAAATGCGTTTCTCATTTATACGGCCTAAGCGACAATGCCAAAGGTAACTTAGATTTATCTCATTAGGTTTAATCCTTTTAGTATTAATGTTATAAATTGGAATTTCAAGATCAAGGACATACAATCCATTATTCATTTGTGCAGAAGCATAAAATATATCATTCTAGTAAATGGAGCAACAATTGTTCTTTATTATGAATTAAAAACCAAACTTGTCCAAACAAGAAATATAAATAATATTCCTGCTAATTGCAGGTACATGATAACAGTTCTCTAACTTAATTGTTAAACCACTAGGTAAAGTCAAAACATAAGTTCCTACATCTAAAGCGACAACCTTTGCTTCATTACCAACTCGTAGGTCAACTTCACCTTTTGCCAAATCTCTACTCCTTTTTAGCCCCTGCACATTGGTACAAATGTGAGAACCACATTCAATATCTAATACCCATGATGCAGAACTAGATAAATTAATTTCTATAACAAAAATACCTGAATTTGAAGTCTCTACTCCATTCTTCTTATCTTCCAGGTACTTTGGGCAGTTTCTCTTCCAGCGTTCGGTCTTACTGCAACGGAAGCAAGTACCCTGTTTTGCTATGCCTACACTAGGCTTCAAAGCAGGAACAATAGGTTTAGGTTTAACAACTTCCTTTCCTTTCCATTTACCAACTTGCTTGGTGGGTCTTTTGTTTAGCTTCTTTCCATTACTGTCTATCAGAATGGAGTTCCCTTTTGACTTCAAATTTTCTCAGCAGTTCTTAACACGCTTAGCAACTCTGGAAGATTTTTTCCATGTCATTCATGTTGAAATTCAAGACAAATTGACTGAAGCTCTCTGGAAATGATCGTAAGATTAAACCAGTTGCAAGCTCCTTTCAAGGGGAAACCCTAACCTTTCAAAGTTCTCCATATACCCAATCATCTCGAGTACATGGAGACCTATAGGGGTTCCCTCAGCTAAGTTGCTATTAAAAAGGGCCTTTGAAACTTGTAACCTCTCATTTCTTGCTTGCTCTTGATAGAGCATCTTTAGATGTTTGATCATATTAAACGCTGACATGTTCTCATGCTGCTTTTGCAACTCTGAGTTCATGGTAGCTAGCATAAGGCAAGCGGTTTAATTGGCATCATTGACATACTTCTTATAAGCATGTCTTTCTGCCATAGGTGCAGAACTAGGAGGTTCCATTTCAGGAACAGGTGTCTCCAAGACATACAACTTCTTATCATGCTTGAGGAAAATCCTCAGATTTCGGTGCCAATCCAGAAAATTTGTCCCAGACAACTTTTCCTTATGAAGGATTGATCGCAAAATTTTGTTAGAGGTGTTTGTTGTCATGGAAATCTACAAGAAAATATGAAAATATAAGTATCATTAAAACAACATATTCAATTAGGCCTTTAATCAAATATGCTCCCACTATTTTACTCAAAACAAATGACCCTCATCATTTGATTCAGAAAACCCCGTAGGAAGATTTTCTAGTGGGTCGAGATCCACATTTCACTTTGTTTTAAGTTAGCGTTAGGATGATTGCACAAAACTAGATTATTTAGGTAGGAACTCCTTCCAATTGTATCTCATACAATTCTCGAATATTTTCAGTTGGATGAATAAATCCTTATTCTAATCCATCATATGAATCATTCCCAACTCTTGCTTCTAAACATGTATAATCTTATTATAATTTGTTTAGTTAAGTTTGATCCAATGTTTTAGCAATTGGATATTACATTTATCCCATCGCACCTTACTAAGATAGAACATGCACATCGCGTTAGGCGAAACCTACATTATTCGATACTAGTCTTTATGAGTGCTAAAACTCGGAAAGCATAAACTTAATATTCCTTTTGATAGAATTTGATATTAGTTTGATCTCACCAACTTAACATGCAAATCTTCTCTCATATGCATCAACATACAAACACATACATCAACATACATATAAAAAGATACAATTATGGCCCCTAGCGCAATTGTTCTCCCAAGCCAATGAGAGAACCTAAGCTAACCTAATAATGATATAAACTTCTCCAAGATAGACCTCCATGGTTGTCTTCCTTCAATCTTGTCTTCTTCCTTTTCTTAATTACATTATATTACATAAAAGAATACTCGTTTTACATACGAGGGAATGAGATGAGAAAAGAAGTTACATAGAGAGATTAAGAGAGAGACACGACACACATGTCGTATTTTAAAATCCAAAAAAAAAAAATAAAGGAATCTAAGGCCATAACTTATCACCACAAGACAACAATAATAAACACTTTATTATTATTATTGATTTAAATTCTGTTAATTAAACAAGTCAAATTAAATTTCGGCGATTAATCGCACAACTCTTGCGCTGTTACAACCCTAATTCGCATAACTCTCTGACAGCACAACCCTTGTGCCATCATGAACCCTAATTCAAATAATTAATACCGTAAAACACAAATCAATTGATAATTCAATATGATCGATCAATATGCCATTGCTTCACCATACTAACGTCGAATTTCGAAGCGAATGACCAATGATCTATCAAAAGAATAACAATCATTCTGTGATTGAATGGAAGAAATCGAAACAGTATATCCAATATACCATATTTGCACCAGAATTGTTTATATCATATATAAATTGATCGATCATATTAGTGTAACTTATGGATGACCGATGTATCGCTACTTCACCATACTAGTGTCGGATTCCGAAGCATAGTCAACATCGATTCACCTAAATCGTACACACCATGATGCCAAAATTTAATTTACTCGATTATTATTCAATTCATTCATTGTTTTAATCGATTAATACATAACATACAGAAAGTAGATAACTATCAGATCCATGGTTTCGTAAGTGGCTCTAATACCACTGAAGGAAAATTACGATCCAAAACGCAGCAGAAAATTAAAATTTTCCTTTAGTGATCCTTACGAATGGGAATCGTCAGGGATAGAAATCATCACCTCTTGTGATGATTCATACCTTTGATGTTGTGATCGCGAACTTTGATGAATAGCAATGTCTCTACTTAGTCCACACGAATAGATCACTTCCGGACACAGTGCTAGCTGCTTACGAATGAAAACTTTGAGTGAGAGAGTGAGATAAAATATACAACAAGGGTTTCAAGACCAAATTTTCATCAAGTAAAATGCTTCAGGACAATGGTTATATTTATAGAACCACTTATATGGGTTGCAAGCTAAAAGTCGAATTAAGGATGCAAGCTAAAAGCCCAATTAAGCATACGAGTATCATACCTTATGATATACCGCATATCACTTAAGCGCGTGGTAGCTTAGCATATTCCGTATTTCACTTAAGTGCACCGTACCTTACGGTGTTTCTTATTTACTCTATCTCTCATCAACCTTTCCTTATGTGTGTGACCCTATAGGTTTTCGTGACGTTGGAAATTACATTAAATTACACATTTAACATAATAAATAGTGAGCGGTATCTAGCAACACATCACTGCTACCCAATTCACAAAAATTTCATGTGATATGACAAAACCTTTCCGTGATAATATTTATGTGTACAATTACCCTTTTGCCCTTATGTCTATATTGCACACAAGGCATAAACTGTGTCACCCTTGTCCATTTCAATATTGGGCCCTTAGACATTTATCCTGTTATGAAGGATGGACAAATTCCATCTAGGTCACTCATGTCCCTCAACATGCTTTGTCAAGTATCCATCAACTATCTTTATGGTCATCCAGTTACGAATAACATTTTATCAACAATAAAATACTTAACTCTCCGTCTAGGATCCATAGTGGTTTCAGGTCGAAGGGTGGTTTTGTACCCCAAAATTTTCCCTCCCATTTTCTTCAAAGCATTCTTCTAAGGGTCTCAAGTATTTAAGGATACTCAAGGGTTGACCAGTCAAGCCTCCTCCTAAGCAAGGGGTCCACAATTAGAGTGTTGAGTTTTTCAAGGAAATTTGGGTTGCAAAGGTCTCAAGTGGTTTACATGGTTCTCCATAGGTCTTTAACAATGTTCGTGTCAAGTTTCAAGTCTTTCATCTCAAGTTTGCTCAGTCAATGGCTCAGATGATTGAAACTCAATTGTATTGGGTAAAAAGTCAACTATGGTCAACACACAGTTAAACTTCAAGATTTTTGGTCAACATAAAATTTTTGAAGTAATATTCATCATTTGATCAAGGGTTGATCATTATTCCTCAAGGAAAATCCTCAAATCATCAAACGTCAAAAGTTGCCAAATTAGGGTTTCCTTAGGAGAAGTCAACTGAACTTTGACCAAGCATAACTTTCACATGCTTCATTAACTTTTCCCAAACCAAAGCCCACTTTGGAGGAAATCCAATTCTCTACAACTTTATATATGCTCAAGTCCAAAAAGTGCTCCATTTGAGAGATATGAGCCAATACATTACAAGTCATTTCAAAAGTCACCAAAAAGACACTTTTTGTCAAGGCACCTTACATCAAGATAAAGTCTACAAATGAAAAAATGATCAAAAGAAGAATTGAAGAAGACATCTTGAGCTTTCCAAAAAGTAAAATTTAACCTTCAAAAGATGAAAATGGGGAGAGTTATGACCAGTGCAAGTTGGAAAATTTTGAGGAAATGCATGAAATGCAAAGTGAGCAAACTTGAAATTTTGAACTAGTGGACATAACTTTTGATGTTCAAACATGTTCACAATGTATCAGAAGATCTCTAAATCCATGCACATATTTTTCTTGATTTTTATTTCCTTTATTTGAATTTTTATTCATTTAAATGAAATTAAAATCAATAAAATATGAGATAATGCATATGGGCTTACTGTCTTGGATAAATTCAGGCCCAAGATAACTCATGACAACCCATTAACCTTGCCAAAACCGTGTGAAGATCAAAAGGGAAAAATATTCTCAAAAACAGAAACTTTTAAAGTTTTTTAATTCTTGTCTCATAAGCTATGAATGCATTTTTTCCTTCCATACTTATTCACCCTCACTTCCTCCCTCTATTTAAGCACAACAAGTCAGGAGCAAAGCACACGATATACTGCCTGAAAAAACCTCTAGAATTCACAAAGTTCTCAAAGAATAGTGTGAACTTATAGTGCATGATCCAACCACATTCAGGCAGAACCAAGCACTCTTATCATTTCCTGAGTATCTATAGAGTAAGAACAATCCATTTCTAATGGTTTCCCATGCCTGAAATGACCGTGTTCATCATCTCTGATCGCATGATTTTATGAAATTCAGATTTGCATCATTTTAAATATTGTTATTATCACTAATGGGTTTCTGAGTTTCCTCTGAACAAGTTTGGATCACTGTTATGATCCCATGCAGTCAAATTTTCATTACACCATGCTTGCTCCGATTTGTATGATTTGTGTAATAATGGCCAAATCATGAACTTTTAGTCTTCAAAAACATTGTCATAGGATTCACATCCCTCAATTTAGGAGGGCAAGATATAATTTGCTACCTAAACCATGTTTATTTTGCAGGATGAAAAAGGGGATAGCCGAAGAAGACGACCGGAGCTAGGGCTCCAGCGCTTCTCTAGCCAATAGCATCACACTTCATTTTTATTTTTATTGTTTGATTTACATAAGCGAATGTAATGGCCTCCCCAGTGGTATGTGTGTGTATGCAAAGGCGTTCATATACCAGTGCATGAGTTCAATCCCGACCCCTGGTATTTTATTTTTACATATTTTTCTGTTTCAGATCTAATGCAAGCGAAGTCCATTCACTCACCACGCGTTCTCCCATCAACACAATCAGATCTCAACAGATCCAGATCCAACGTTCCAGATCTGAGCACTCACGATATGCCTCATTGGAGAGATGCACAGGATCCTGAAGACTTTCCTCCAGCGCATGGGCTTATGTTATTGTGCTTAGAAGATTTTAGATTCTTACACCCCCAGTTTACTGTTTCAGACCCATCTTTCATTTTTATTTATTTATTTTGTTTTAATTTTATTTTTATATAATTAACTCATTTTTAATTAATTAAAATTAAAATTTAGATTTAGGTTAAATCAATTTGACTTTTTTATTTATTTAATTAAATAAAATTAACTTTTTGTAAGTAAATTAATTAAAATTAATTAACTTAATTATTGGACTTTTCTTCAAATAACTTAGGTTTTATTAGTTTTTAATTCCCTTTTCTAAAAAAATAAACAAAAAAACCAATTAATCATCAATTATTTCCCCCAAATAAACTCCCCGTCTCTCTTTGCAATCTTTGCGCTTTTCTCGTTTTCACATTAATTTTTCATAATATTGTAACTGCTAAAGACTGTAATAGATTAACTAGGGTTTTTATCTGCTTTTCTTTTCCCCCATTTTTATGGTTTGTATCCCCTCCCCGAAGCTTTGTAATAGCGTAGGAAATTTATTTTATGTCTTTATCGCTTTCCTTATAACTCTACTAGATGTATGCTAATATGCTTGTGTAGAAAGACTAAAAGCAATGATAGCTAACCCTAATCAAAGATAAACATTAATTGAAATCAAAAACACTTTTCACACATGCACCTCTAGGGTGACTCCACTTGTTGCCTTAGGAAAATACAGTCATGTCCCTCGAACATAGAGATACCATTAGCAAAGACCATCGGTTAAGAATCATCATAAAGATCATAGTCCCTCGATGACCCTTCGATGCTGCCTCCGGTAAATGATCTTGTCCTTGATGTTGCCTATGAATACATGATGATAGTCCTTTCGAATTGCTAAAGGTATCCCTATACGTTTCCTTTATGACTATAAGATGACCCGCGCCTGTCTATCAAACATCCAACAATAGGGCTTCCTACTAACTAATGGTAGGATATCACTATCTAAAGTATGAGGAAAAGAACAAAAGACTTTTTTGAGTAGGTAGATAGTTCTTAATCGGGTATCCCATTGGACTGAAAATCTGAAAAGACAGTCCAGGCAAAAGTTAGGGTTTAAAGCGTATGACTATGTCTCGTTATCTCATCACTTGTCTACCAGTAGAAGACTTATCACCATGATCAACATTTACCAAGGGCTCTAGAAGTTGAGATAATGTTCAAATCATCCATAAATCCCCACAAAGCTACCTTCAGAAGCCCATCTTCAACAAAGATACATCCTAACATGTCTAATGTGCCTTCAAACAAGAAGTGGGGCATCTTCGAGCTATTAACATAATCATACTCATCGGCAGACCCCTCTAACAGAAAAAGGAGTATGATCTTTTCCCCGACAATGTCGCCAACCCACAGAGTCCCAATCCTCATCAGAGATCATATCATCAACACAATTCATAGGAATTATCTTCCCCAGCTGAGTTTATTTCTCCAAAACTATAAAATTCACTACAAAACTCTCTTCTCCAGTAGAGCTCGTCTCCTCGGTAGAGTATTTCTCCAGCAGAGTATTTCTCCAACAGGGTTTATTTCCCCAATGGAATTTAGCCTCCCAAATTTGAGTCTATTCCTTTAGCTTATGCAAATAACCGGCAAAACCCCTCTCTCTAGCAAAGGACAGTCCAGGCTACTATCCCCAGAGATTTTCTATAGAATATGAAACTGGACTAGATATCATTAAACCTTATTCTCCCAGACGAGTCAACATCCATATCAAAAACTCAGTTAGACAACACCTAGAAAGGTTATCCATCTCTTTTATCCCCAGTCAGGGTATATAAGAATTAAATTTCCCAGTAGAGAGACGAACGACCAATGTTCCTGAGCTCTTCTCCCCAAGCAGAAATCAATGTTCCCCAACGGATTTTCCTCAAGCAGAGAGAAGGAGTTCCCAGCGGAAACATTCCAAACGAGATTGAAGATTACACATATTCTTCAGCCCTAACACCATTTAGGGATTTATTTTCCTCAACGAGATGTTATTTGGAGCTACACTTTAATGACATTTCACATTCATTAATTTTTTGCAAACATCATAACATATGCATACGAAACACATATGGCACAATCTTATTTACTTTGAGAACATCACTATGTAATGCATTCCATACATCATGATATTGCATACAACTAACTCTTTATCCTTTCAAATAAAGTCTACCAACAGACGAACATCATCAAAAAATTTCAAACAGATCGAAGATTAACTCCCGAAACAGGACAGGGAAACTATCTTTCTTTCTTTATGGTCAGATGAAAATCAATTCCCAAAACAGGACGAAGCGACTATCTTTATCACCAATGGTATGAACTCCTGAGACAAGACAGGTTTACTAACAAACTGATTGTAG
This sequence comes from Vicia faba, assembly GCA_948472305.1. Taxonomy (NCBI): domain Eukaryota; kingdom Viridiplantae; phylum Streptophyta; class Magnoliopsida; order Fabales; family Fabaceae; genus Vicia; species Vicia faba. The sequence goes on from OX451737.1 coordinate 1,131,363,043, forward strand.
ATCAATTCCCAAAACAGGACGGGGTGATTATCTACATAAACAGATCGAAGATTAACTCCCAAAATAGGACAGGGAAACTTTCTTTCTTTCTTTATGGTTAGATAAAGATTAATTCCCGAAACAGAATGGGGCGACTATCTTTATCACCAATGGTATGAACTCCCGAAACATGACAGGTTTACCAACAAACTGATCGTAGATCAATTCCCGAAACAGGACGGGGTGACTATCTACATGAACAGATAGAAGATTAATTCCCAAAACAGGATGGGAAAACTATCTTTCTTTATTTATGGTCAGATAAAGATCAATTCCCGAAACAGGACGAGGCGAATATCTTTATCACTAGCAGTATGAATTCCCGAAACAGGACGAGTTTACCAACAAACAAACTGTAGATCAATTCCCGAAACAGGATGGGGTGACTATCCACATGACGAACACTCCCCTTCAGGATATTCATTCTGAAAATCACTTTTCTTCAGAAATTCATTCTGAGAAGTAGCTCCTTCCGACAGGACCAAAGAGGTTCATCCTGAAAAGCATTCCTCAAATGTAGTCAAGTGTAGACTCCTTATGATACTTCTATCCACATTCACTTTGGATGGCATCTAAAAGACCATCTCTGACGACTCTCCGTAACCTCTCTAAATGTTATCTTTAGTCACATTCCCGGTACAATCAACTAACAACGTTACTTCTTACACAGGCGAGTGCAAATTTCTGGGCACTTAAGTTTTCAATCATATTCTACCTTCAACACGAATGGCGGACATGCCAATCTAACTCTTCAGGTTTAAGAAGATTGAACAGGGGCAGCTATTGTACCCCAAAATTTTCCCTCCAATTTTCTTCAAAGCATTCTTCTAAAGGTCTCAAGTATTCAAGGATACTCAAGGGTTGGCCAGTAAAAGTTATAACCAGTGCAAGTTGGGAAATTTTGAGGAAATGCATGAAATGCAAAGTAAGCAAACTTGAAATTTTGAACTAGTGGACCTAACTTTTGATGTTCAAACATGTTCACAATGAATTAGAAGACCTCTAAATCCATGCACATATTTTTAATGATTTTTATTTCCTTTATTTGAATTTTTATTCATTTAAATGAAATTAAAATAAATAAAATATGAGGAAATGCACGTGGGCTTACTTTCTTGGATAAATCCAGGCGCAAGACAACTCATGATAACCCATTAACCTTGCCAAAACCGTGTGAAGCTCAAAAGGGAAAGAAATTCTCAAAAATGGAAACTTTTAAAGTTGTTTGATTCTTGTCCCATAAGCCATGAATGCATTGTTTCCTTCCATACTTATTCATCCTCACTTCCTCCCTCTATTTAAACACAATAAGTCAGAAGCAAAGCACATGATATATTGCCTGAAAAAACGTTTAGAATTCACAAAATTCTCAAAGAATAGTGTGAAATTATAGTGCATGATACAGCCACATTCAGGAAGAACCAAGCACTCTTATCATTTCCTGAGTATCTACAGAGTAAGAACTATCCATTTCTAATGGTTTCCCATGCCTGAAATGACCGTGTTCATCATCTTTGATCACATGATTTTATGAAATCCATATCTTAAGATTTGCATCATTTTAAATCTTGTTATTATCACTAATGGGTTTCTGAGTTTCCTCTGAACATGTTTGGATCACTATTATGATCCCATGCAGTCAAATTTACATTACACCATGCTTACTCCGATTTGTATGATTTGCGCAATAACGGCCAAATCATGAACTTTTAGCCTTCAAAAACATTGTCATAGGATTCACAACTCTCAATTTAGGGGGCATGATATAATTTGCTGCCTAAATCGTGTTTATTTTGCAGGATGAAAAAGGGGATAGCCGAAGAAGACGATCAAAGATAGGGCTCCGACGCTTCTCTGGCCAATAGCATCACACTTCATTTTTGTTTTTATTGTTTGATTTACATAACCAAATATAATGGCCGCCCCAGTGGTAAGCGTGTATTTGGGAAGGCATTCATATACTAGGGTATGGGTTCGATCCCTTCCCCTGGTATTTTATTTTTACATATTTTTTTGTTTCAGATCTAATGCAAGCCAGGTCCACGTGCTTACCATGCGTTCTCCCATCAACACCATCAGATCTCAACAGATCCAGATCTGAGCACTCACGATAGGCCTCATTGGAGATATGCACATGATCTTGAAGACTTTACTCCAGTGCCTGGGCTTATGTTATTGGGCTTAGAAGATTTTAGATTCTTACACCCCCAGTTTACTGTTTCAGACCAATCTTTCATTTTTATTTATTTATTTTGTTTTAATTTTCTTTTTATATAATTAACTTTTTTTAATTAATTAAAATTAATTTAGATTTAGGTTAAATCAATTTAACTTTTTTATTTAATTAAATCAAATTAACTTTTTGTAAGTAAATTAATTAAAATTAATTAACTTAATTAACTTAATTATTGGACTTTTCTTAAAATAACTTAGGTTTTATTAGGTTTTAATTCACTTTTCTCATAAAATAAACAAAAAAAATCAATTAATCATCAATGATTTCCCCCAAATAAACTCCCCATCTCTCTTTGCAATCTTCACGCTTTTCTCATTTTCACATTAATTTTTCATAATATTGTAACTGCTAAAGATTGTAATAGATTAACTAGGGTTTTATCTGCTTTTATTTTCCCCCATTTTTATGGTTTGTATCCCCTTCCCGAAGCTTTGTAATAGCGTAGGAAATTTATTTTCTGTCTTTACCTCTTTCCATATAACTCTGCTAGATGTATGCTAATAGGCTTGTATGGAAAGACTAAAAGCAACGATATCTAACCCTAATAAAAAATAAACATTAACTGAAATCAAAAACACTTTTCACACACGCGCCTCTAGGATGACTCCACTTGTTGCCTTTGAAAAATACAGTCATGTCCCTCGAATGTAGGGATACCATTATCAAAGACTCTCAGTTAAAAATAATAATAAAGATCATAGTCCCTCGATGACCCTCAATGTTGCCTTTGGTATATGATCTTGTCCCTCGATGTTGCCTATGAATGCATGATGATAGTCCCTTCGAATTGCTAAAGGTATCCCTATATGTTGCCTTTTATGACTGTACGATGGCCCGCGCCTGTCCCTCAAACATCCAACGATAGGGCTTCCTACTAACTAATGGTACGATAGCACTATCTAAAGGAAGAGGAAAAGAACAAAAGACTTTTTGAGTAGGTAGATAGTTCTTAATCGCTTGCTCACGAACATTTCAAAACATTTTTCACACAATACACTCCTCTTCTGAAATATTTTCAAAACAAACACTTTGTATACGTTCTCAACGATACGAGAATCATTACAAAGTTTGCCGAACTTGGGCATTTTCAAAATATTTTCAAACTTACACATTCATAAAGCATTTTCAAAAGTGAGCTAGCGATTAAGATCCCGTAGATAACTATGGATGAAAAGGATGCTTATACCTTCCCTTTTCATAACCTACCCCCCTTCATCAGAAAATTCTCAAAAAGTCTTTCCTGTTCTTTTCACCCTTTCCTTTATTGGATAAAAGAAAAGTCGGTGGCGACTCTTGCTATTCATAACATTTACGATAAAACGTAAAACCAAAAGTCATTTCTCCCACCATATTACAGGTGGTATACACCATTATCAACATGAGAATAACTTATGACACCTTGCATAATATTCTATGTAGTATTCTCATAGTGGGTCAATCCAGTATATATATTACTCCTAATATTCATACCTATGTCAAGACTTGATAACTCCTTATCCATGATCATTGAGGTGTGATCATCAGTCTATCTTCATAATAATCTCAATGCTTTAATGTTATCCCACATCCTAATAAAGCTCGACTACAGATACTTTAAGAATAATGTTATTATGTTTAATGGGATCTCATGATTGAGTCACACTTAATATTTCATTAAACAGACAAACTTTTCTAGGGAATTTATTATTTTGGAAAAGCAAACATAATAAAGAAATGCCTTTTATTATTAATAAATAATTCGATACAAGTACCCCCAAGTATTGGCCTCTAGGGCTTACACTAACACCTTCACCAGCGGATTTTCTTTTCTTTAACTTTCTGGGAGAAACTTATAAAGGTTGTTTATAAAGATATTGAATATTTACCTGTGGAGTTGTTCCATCACTTTTGCATGCCTCCAGATATCTAAGAACTATCTCAGGAGATGAATCGATCTGGGAAAGAGAGGAAAGTCATCCAGAGGAATTCTTCTTGTGGAGACGACTTCCTTCACTAAGCTTGTTGGGTCCTTCTTGATTGTATCAATGATCTTCATATTTTTAAGGTTTTTAGCGTTGAGGGTTTTTCCAATGCATGTTTCCATCTCATTAACTTGATGAGCTTCACTCAGATGTTCCATCAGCTTGTTTTCTGTCAGAATATATGAGATCAACCTTCCCAGAGGAATCCAATCTCTTTTGGATTTTTATTTTTCTCTTGTTTCTTTGACAATGATCTTCAGATGATTAAACAAAAGGCGAGGGAGGTTTATTTTTACCTTGGTTGAAATGAAATACAGTAGATATTATTGATCAATGTTGATGTAATCTAGAGAACTTGTTGGTTTCCCATGGTTGATATATCTCAGAATGATTCTAGCCCAGATTCGGAGATAGTCTTGTAGATCTTTGATTTTGTTGGAGGGCTATCCAGAAGTAAAAATCTCCTGAAAAACTTTGTTCAAATTAGGTCCTTTTTCTGCAATGTCAATGCACTTTACTCCAGTTCCATCATTCCCAATGAGTGTTGCGATGAGATTCTCATTGATGGCTACTTTCTTCCCCATTACAAACGAGCTAACTAGCATATTTTATACTTTTGCATGAATCCAGACTTCTTTGTCATGTTTTGGAAAGACTGGACCAATTAACCTATCAAAGAATCTAGTCCATCCTTGAAAATCAACATCAGGAACAAGATCATACTGATTTTCTTGCATACTCTTGAAATCAACCATAAGTTCACAGAGAACTTCAAGATTATCGACATGAGTGAGGATAGTCCTTTTTGGTTAAGTGTAGTTTTATTTGACATGAACAAAGGATGAAACATGAATGGTGGTTTGAGGAGCAGGATCTTGAGAAGATTGTTGTTGTTGAGAGGAGGAAGCCATTGTTCACATGTTTTAGGGTTTTGAGAAAAGGGGTAAGAAAATGCAGATAATCAATATATAAGTGAAAGTGATTATGAAAAGAAATGAAAGCGTGAAGAGTTTAAATAGGCAATGGATATAAACAAAGAATCAAATGTAATAAAAAATAAAAACGATGATTAAAAGCTTTAAATGACTTATGTCAAGGTATATTGCATGAAGATATTTGAAACAATTACCAATGTGACTCACGCCTCAATGCATTAACTCAACTTTGATCAATCAGAGTGTGAACACGTGTTCCTTCTCTAATGATGACTTAACGTTTAATATTGATAGATGTTGATATGGTGAAATTCATGATGCTATCTTGAAATGAAATGTTTTAGTTATACATTCAGATCTTCTAGATAGTTTATGAGTCAATTTTCCTTCTCACTTCTGAAGAACTATTGCTCAGATGTTCACAAAAATATCATAACATTCTGAGGGTTAAATATACAGAAATTACATTTTCACTATGGATATAATTCCATACTGAGATGTTTCAAAATAAAATTAAATCTATCTTTAGCAAGGGGTTTTGTAAAAATGTTAGCCTATTGATGGCCTATGTCTATAAATTTTAAGAAAATAGTCCCCTTCTGAGTATAGTCCCTAATGAAATGGTTTTTAATTTCTATATGTTTAGCCCTAGAGTGTAAAATGGGATTTTTAGAAAGACAAATAGAAGAATTATTATCACAGAGGATAGGAATGTTACTCTCGTATATATGATAATCTTCAAGCTGACTTTTCATCCAGAGCATCTGAGTACTACATCCAGCTACAACTATATATTCAGCTTTAGCAGTTGATAGTGCAATGGTGGATTGTATTTTGCTGGACCAGGATATTAAGTTGTCTCCCAGAAACTGACAACTTCCATAAGTACTTTTTCTTTCTATTCTATCTCCAGCAAAGTCTGCATCATAGTATCCTACTAATTTATATTCTCTGGAGTTTCTATAACAGACCAAGATTAGTAGTACCTTTCAGATACCTGGAATTTTGGTTAACTGCTGTTAAGTGAGATTCTCTAAGATCTGATTGGAATCTAGAACGTAGGTAAACACTATATAGAATATCAGGTCCTTAAGCAGTTAAATAAAGGAGATAACCAATCATACCTCTGTAGAGCTTCTGTTCTACTTTCTTACTCACCTCATCCTTTTCTAGAATACATGTAGGATGCATTAAAGTATTGGATGGCTTACTTTCTGACATGTTAAATTTCTTCAGAAGTTATTTAACATATTTTATTTGATGTATAAAGGTTCCTTCTAGAATTTGATTAATTTGAATTCCCAGAAAGAACTTGAGTTCTCCCATCAGACTCATTTAAAATTATGCCTGCATAGACTTAGCAAACTCTTTGCCCAACAAGGATTTAGTAAATCCAAATATAATATCATCAACATAAATTTGAAAAATCAGAATGTCAGTTTTAAATGTTTTACAGACCATATAACAATTTCTTAAGTTTATAAACATACTTTGGATGTTTTGTGTTTCCAAAGCCAAGGGGTTAGTGCACATATACTTCTTCATTAATGTAACTATTTAAAAAGGAACTTTTGACATCCATCTGATAGAGAGTGATGCCATTATTTACAGTAAATAAAATTAAAAGTCTGACAGATTCTAACCGGGCGACTGGAGAAAAGGTCTCTGTATAGTCTATCCCTTCTTGTTGACTATAACCTTGTGCAACCAGTCGTGTCTTGTTTCTGACGACTTCTCCTTGTTCACTTAGCTTGTTTCTAAAGACCCATTTAGTTACAATGATATTGAAGCCTTTTGGTTTTGGAACTAGATCCCATACATCATTTCTAGTAAATTGATTTAGTTCTCCATGCATTGTGTCATACCCCAAATTTGGACCATCAAAATCAAATTATGTTACTTTTCTGTCGAACTAATTATTTATATTTTTGAGGAAGAGGTTTAAAGTCAAAAAGGGGTGTATTTATTCAAAATGGACCATCAATATCTTAGCCCATTAGGTTTCTAAAAAGACCCATTTCAATTTCTTAGCCCATGTGATTTTTAAAAGCCCATTCAGGGGGGGGGGGGGGGGGTGTATTTGTAAAAAAATTATAGCCCATTTAGAAAGAAGGTTGTGTTATTTAAAGTTTTGGACCATTTCTAAAAATCAGAAAAAATCCCATATACAAGTTATTTTGTTGAGGCCCAATTGAAACAACATAGCTTGATTAGCTTTTATGTTCATTTTGAAAAAAGTTTTGTTTCAATCATTATTAACATTTTATTTAATTACTATTATTAATTATATTAATATTGGTTATAATTAAAACATATATATTAAACTTAATTTGTCTTGTTTTATTAGTTAATTAAAATGAAAAAAAACATTGAAAACTTTGCTGCACGGTCCAAAGTCAAAGCCCCAAAATTGCAAGCACAAATCAAAGAAACAAACCCAGTTCCAATCACAACAGAAGAAACATTCACTGTACAAATCATTAAAGAGAATAACTGATGTTTTAAAATGGAAGTAGTCACTATTCAGATTGAGATCTTTTGCATTGAATCAAAACAAGCTATTACATGAACATAATCAAATAATGAATCAAAACTTTACACAATCAAAACTAAAACAGAAATAAATCATCAACTAATCAAATCATATTAAATTCGTATACAGATCTGTAGCAAATACAAACAAATCGAGCTAAATCCCTAACTTCCTAAATCAACCTAAAGGAGTAAAAAAAACTAAAATTATTTCCTCAATCTATAAACCCTAAAAACTATAAGTACCTAAGAATCAAAACAGTAAGGGTAAGATTGACAGAGCAAAATTCTTAATAGAGGAAAAATTATTACAAAGGGAAAAATTGAGAAGTAAGAAGAGGCAAGTTGGAGAGAGGATTGTTGAAGCAAGCATTTGTTTCTTCTTCGTTAGATCTAGGGTTTCAACATTTGAAACCCTGGACTCCTTAAATCACCACCGCTAAGTCTAATCGAATGCCGCCATCCTCAAAACTCCTGTTACCTGCAAAGATGGGGAGGGTTAGGAATCGAAATCGAGAGGACGAACGTGAAATCACGAAGAGGTAATCACTTAAACTCTTAGCTTAGGATTTATTTGGGCTTTGTGATTGTTTTTTTTTGTGGTTAGGGTCAGGCTTGGGGTTTTTGCTGCTGCTGGGAGCCGCCAGTTAAGGTTACGCCGCGGGCTGGGGAGGTTAGGGTTGGCTGTTAGGGTTAGAGGGACTAAGAGAAAACATACGCAGAGAGAGATAGAAGAAGATAACAAAGAAATGAGAAGTGTTTTGTAAAAATAAAAATATAATATGCCTAATGATCTAATACCTGCCATGCCATGATAGTTACCTTGCACGCTTTAAGCATCACCGTATGATCATCATCACATGCTACCAATGCGCATGTCCATCATAATACCATACGCTCCCCAACACGGAGTCCAAACGAACTCTCAACTCTCTTTAGGCCTGGCCCATACTAAAGCCACCCCCTCGTTTTTTTATTTCTACTAATTAGTACAAAAACGTACCCCTCAGGCCAAATGGGTCAAGTCTAAAATATGGACTTGGGCCCTTCTCCTAACACACCTCCATTTTTACTATGTAGACCAAAAACACACCCCCTATCTTTTGGACCTGAATTCAATATCTGAATTCAGGCCCATGCTGTTAACACCCCCTATTTTACTAACTCAACCTAATTTACACCTCCCTTCATTTTATTTAATTTTCTTTATTATTATTTTTATTTTATAATTTTTATATTATATATTTCCTATTTTATAATTTTAATATTATTTTAATTATTACTATTATTATTATTATAAATCATAATATTTTTTCTAAAAGTGCATTCAAATATATTTTATTTATTTGCATTTAAGTATTTTAATCATGCATTAATTAGATTTTTTTTGCAATTAATACTTAAAAATATTCAACAAACACCAAAACATTTTTCATAAATAAATTAATTCAACAATTAATTTTCGAAAAGGAGTACGAAGCATATTTTAATTAACTGCGCGCTTGGTCTAAAATCTTCACTATTCACACACTCGGACTAAATGCAAGGGGAAATCAAATATCTTCATAATCCATAAAAAACACAAACCCCTACGAACTACGAATTGAGAGTATGATTCCTCATAAGAGGATACGTAGGCATACGATTAAAATCGTGGCGAGTTCCCCTAATAAAATATTAAAACCCTAATTCTAAAGATTATGCTTCTAAACCCAAGTATTCTTACGAACAAGGTAGATGAGGGGTGCCTAACACCTTCCCTTCGTCTAGAACTGAGTCCAAAAAACCTAGAATCTCTAACTTTTAGGGTTATTCCTTTATATTCCATTCCTTAGGAAAAAAATTAAGGGTGATGACTCTATATTTTTTGCTGGTTATTACAACTGGAGACTCTGTTGGGGACTCAACCTTAGGTTTAGAAGCCTGGTCTTTTGGTTTTAGGTTTTTTTTTGGGTTTTTATATTTGTTTATTTAAATTTTTATTCATTTTATTCATTTATTATGCTCATTGTATTTTATCATATTATTATATCTGTGGTGGGATTTAAAATTTTTTAAAAAATATTTTCAAAAACCCTTAGAAAGAAGGTTTGTCTATTAGCCAAGGGGTTACATCAGCCCAATGAGTTTATGTGACAACTTCACCTAGAGTCGGTGGAATTCTACAAAAGGAATACCTCTCAAGAGACATCCTCTTGGGAAGTAGGATTTGGAATGACACCTATGACTCTTTGTACGACCTTTAAAACAAAAACTCATGATGAGACCTTTCATGACCTAGAGACGAAAGTTTCGGTCTGTAAAGAGGCTCCGCTTAAGGGAGGCCCTTTTGCCTTTCCCTACAGTGTTATTCATGATACCCTTAAGGAAACCACCTTACGGGGAGGGTAAAATATCCGTAGGCCAAAACTAAGAACCTACCTTCTAATAATACCATTCATAAAATCCCATCACTAGACCCTACACCCATGCATTCATGCATTTTTTGAATTTCATATATTTATCCTCCATTTCTTTTTGTTTCTCTTATTCACAGGGTTAAAAAAAGTAATAACAAAAGGTTTTGGTGACTATCCTAAAAAATGAATACCAAAGGGAAACAACTTGTCCGCATCAATACCATCAAGCCAGATATGTCAAAGATCAAGGCTATAAGAGGAAAACTTTCTGAAAGAGATTTGAAGATGTTCACTCGCTGCTACGGAGATACCCTTGACCTAATTCAGTTCAACGACCCTCCACTGAGATGTTTCACTTTTCAAGACTTCCAGCTAGCTCCGATTCTGGAAGAATTTGATAGAATTCTAAACTTTTCCAAAGAGAAGGCTTATGTGGGTATCGGGCAAACTATTGACGTCAGAGTCTTGGCAGAAGGCTTAGAGATCCCTTATCCCGAATTGTCTCTTAATTACTAGAAAGAAGGAGACATACGAGGAATTAAGAGAGTCTACCTGGAGACTAAGGATTTTGATCTTGCTAATAACAAAGAATGGGAGTCTTGTGTGGATTGTTGAGGACTGTTGGTATTTGGTGTAATCTTATTTCCATGGACTTTGGATTATATTGACCCTGCGACCATTAACATGTTTTGGGGCGTAAAAGCTTTCAATATGGATCCAACTCCCTCTTTGCTTGCTGACATCTATTATACACTTCATACACGGTACAAAAAAAGAGGGGTCCTTTAAGTTGTTACATTCCACTATTGTATTCCTGGTTTATGACCCATATTTACAAGGAAGATTATTTGATTCCGAATCTGACAAGGTACGAGTGGCCTCAAAAATTAAGGTCTCTTACTGCTAATTCTGTATTATGGTATGCAAGAAAGATGGACATTGGTGATATTATCCATAACTGCGGGGAATTTCCCAATGTTCCATTGATTGGATCACGAAGTTGCATTAATTACAACCCTACCTTGGCCCTACAACAACTAGGCTATCCTTTGGAAGATAAACCTTCAGGCGAATAGATCCAACAATTGATCATTCATGAAATGGGAAAAAATTACCAAGAATTGCTCAACAAAGTTATCCGGGATTGGAATAGGGTTAATAAATGGAAGGTTGAAAGGAAGAATGTTGTGGCAAAAGAACCATACACTCGATGGGTCCTAGATAGGGTAAAAATTGTTAAACTACCATTTGACATAGATCCTGAATACAAGCCGGAGGTCTTAGAGGCTCCATCTATGTCCTTGGAAGAAATAGACAATCTGAAGAAAGCCTTGAAACAAGCTCAGAGAGAAAAGGAAGAATTGGATCTTAACCTCCTTAACTTAACCAAATAAAAAAGACAAATGCAGTGCATACTTGAATCAAAAGACCCATAGATACGGAGAGATCAAGGGGAATTTGAAAAGGAGAATCTTAAGAGGAAGCGTACGACTGAATGGTTGTTAAGGGCTAATTTCAACTTGGATTCCCACAACCAGAGGTTGGAAGATGCTACTAGCGAAATTAGGAGGTTAACCATATGGTATGAAAAGGCGATGCAAGACAAGAAGGTGCTGGGAGAAGATCTAAGGGCCCAAATCCAAAGTTTGGCGCAAGCTTCTTTAGATCAGGAAGAGAAAATGTAGTATCTTACCACCAGACTCCAGGATAGCCAAGAATCAGAGATAAGAGAACGCCTTGAAAGGATAAGGGCAGAAAGACTTCTTGCCCAGAAAACTAGAGAATACAAGCAAGTATGCCTTGAGATAGAAGGCCTCCGAAAAGATTTCCTAATTCAAAGGAGACTCTATACAAAGATGAGGGCTGAAAAGATGTATTGGGAATAGCACTATGTGAAGATCGCCCAAGCAGGAAGGGATAACCACAAAATAATTCCTAATCTTCACCGAGAATACTGATACTACAAGGACAAGCACGAAAGACTCGCCTTCTTAGCCAACAATATCATCGAAGACATCCCTAGAAGGTTGAAGACGCATAAAATGTGATGGTTCCTCTTCCATAAGCTGTCAAAGATTTCCTAAAGCTTTACAAAACAATGGTCGATCGCTTCAGAGAAGACATCCGCATGTGCGCTTAGTAGATTTTTTCCCTTTGTTTATTTTCTTTCAACGAGTTTATTGTTTTAAAGTTGTAATATTTTTCAATATCTGAACTATGTTCTCTTTTAAAGACAATTGTTACTTTCAATAAAAGCATTTTGTTCCGTATTTCCTTTATGTATTTATTTTCTAGATACTCACCAATAAAAAAGAAAAATCTAAAAACAAATATATATAAAAATGAAAAATATATGTATCCAAGTGAATAAGGCATTCAAAACGAAATTCTTAGAATGTTCATACGCATTCATACATTCATAAACATTTTCATCTTATAAATTCATGGCACAAAAACTCATTTTTCAAAATCTTCTCTAGTTGAACCATTGGTAGAAGAAAACCACCACGTCTCCAACCTCCATATCAGACAAGAGCCCATCAACAAAAAGCTATGGAACAAATTAAGGATAATCAAGCTTCATTCAAGGAAGATCACGAGCAAGTCAAAGGCAATGTCAACTCAATGAGGGGAGACATGATTCAAGTTCTTCTATCCTTGAAGAACATCATTGACCGACAAGAGCAAATCTCTAGGGTAGCCTTTGAAGAAGAAGCCCAGACCATTGGTGCATCAAGCAGTCACCAACTAAGGAAAGAGCCATAAGCATAACTCCAAAAGTTCGTCATGGCCCAACAAGAGACAAGACAAGCTGAGACTGAAGGGTTTGTCTCACCTCCTTTGAAGGTAGGGACATCCCATACCCTGCTGTAACACGGTGGGAGAACTGACTTGCTTTGTGTTTTATCGCAAATATTATGGATAGCTAGAGTCGCCACCAATTTTTCTTTTATCCAATAAGGAAAGGGTGAAAAGAACAGGAAAGACCTTGATAGATTATGAGTTCGGGTGGTAGGTTATGAAGAGGGAATGTGTTAGCACCCTTTTAATCCGTATTTATCTAAGGGCTCTTAATAGCTAGCTCACTTTTGTTTAAAATGCTTTTGTGAATGTGTTTGATAATATTTTGAACAAAAGTGCCTAAGTATGACAACTTTGTAATGATTCTTATATCGGTTAAGAATGCATACAAAGTATTTGTTTTTGAAAATATTTCAGAGAAAGTGTTTGGTATGAAAAAGATGTTTTTAAATGTTCGGGAGCAAGCGATTAAGAGCTATCTACCTACTCAAAAGTATTTCTTGTTATTTTCCTCCTCCTTTAGATAGTTCTATCCTACCATTAGTTAGTAGGAAGCCCTATCATTGGATGTGAAGGGACATGCGCGGTCATCATACAGTCATAAAGGTAACTCGTAGGGGCGCTTTAGCAATTTATTGTAAGGGAGTAGATCATTAACCGAAGGAGCATCGAAGGGTCACCAAGGGACTACAATATTTTTAATCGAGGGTCTTTTCTAGAGCGTCCCCATGTTCGAGGGACATGACTGTTTTCCGAGGCAACGAGTGAGGTTACCCTAGAGGTGCGTGTGTGCAAATTGATTCATGTTTAATTAGTTTAGTCTTTAATTAGGGTTTTCTGTGATTGTTTTTAATCTTGCCGTATAAACCCTAATTACTAGTAAAATAATATAGAAATAACGAAAAGCATTAAAGTGCGAGCAATAAAATTCTATGCTATTACAAGGCTTCGGGAGTGGGGGTACAAATAGTAAAAATCAGGGGGAAAGAGTAAACCCTAATTAAACTATTACAAACCTTTAGCAGATACATAATTGGAAAAAATAATGAAATACACGATAGTAATAAAGTACGCGAAGCGGTAAAAAAGAAAGAAAAAGAGACAATTGTTTTTTATGAATTTTTGGCAGAAAAAGGTTTGATGTTTAATCTCAAAACCCTAATTAATTTTAATTAAGGAAGAAAGAAAAATTGATTAAAAGTCCCTAAATTGATTTTAGTTAAGAGAAAATAGTTAATTAGCGAAAATCTAAAAAGCTAAGTTAATTAATTAAATGAAAAAAGTTAAATTAATTTAATAAAAAATGATTAATTAAGTCAATTAAAAACCTAAGGTCTAGATTAATTTTAATTAAGAAAAAAAAGATTAATCTAATTATGTTAAAAAAATAGTTAAGATAAAAAGATATTGGGCCTGTTATGGAAGCAAACCCGGGGGGGTGTGAGAATAGAAATTCGCTAGGCCCAAAACAACAAGCCCATTATGGCTATATTGGATCTTGCGTGGCTTCCAGGGAGGGTTCACCATGGAGAGACAACCATAAGCGTTAGATTAGATGATGATGAGATCTGATGGCTTGAGAGTTGAGGGCGCATGGATGAGGCATAAAAGCGCTGTTATGGATCTGCAAGTTAGAAAATATGAAAATTTTGGCAAAACCGGGGATCGAACCCGTGACCTGGGAGACCAATGCCTTAGCGCGCACGTTTCTGTCGCTGGGGCGGATGTGCATCCATTAATTTAAATGAAATAATAAATATATAATATAAATATGAATTTATTTACCAGAGAGGCGCCAGAGCCCAAGCTCCGGTCATCTTCTCTAGTAGACTTCTTCCATCAAACCTGCAAAACACAAAGCATTAGTGATCCAAAAACATCCTATCCCCTTAAATCCAGGGTTGCGAGTTCAATGGGATAGTTTTTGTGGGTTAAAACTCAATGATTTGGCTGCTATAGTGAAGACAACATAGAAACAGTGTAACCATGGTGTTTCATGGTTTCGGCTGCATGGGGGCTCCACGATGATCTAGACTTGTGCAAAGATATCTCAGAAGCATGATAAAGGCATTATCATGGATTAAAACAAAACAAAATTAAAAAAAACATGAATTAGCAAGAATGTGAAATTGGATATGCCATGCGATGGGGTTTCATATGTTTTGGAACATCAAAACTGATCCAACCTTACTCTGTATGATTGTTAAGAGTGAATGATAGGGTTGTTTTGTAGTGAAAGGGTTTGTAACAAGGGTTTGAAAATTTCTAGGGTTCTTGAGAAAGTTTGATCTTTTTGACAAGTTTGAGGCAAGGGTTTTTTGTGTCCTTGTTTGTATGAAAAGAATGAGATTATATAATGGAAATTAGGGTAAAGATATGGGCTTGGTCTTTGTAAGAAAGATCTATGTATTTTATTTTATTTATTTTGCATTATTAATGAATAAATTAAAAAAAATTAAAATAAAAATAGGTCAAGGGGTGTAAGAACAATATTTGATGTGTATGATGAGTATAATACACATTTGGACTCTTAAACCATGGCCCAATAACCTAAAATAACAAGCTTGCTCACTTTGAACTTCATGCATTTGCTCAAAATTTCCCAACTTGCAATGGTGATAACTATCTTAATTTTCATATTTTGAAGGTGATCTTAGACTTTTTGGAAAGCATAAGATGTCCTCTATAATATCTATGTTGATCATTTTTGCTTTTGAAGATTTTATCTTGATGTAAGTTGCCTTGACAAAAAGTGTCTTTTTGTTTACTTTTGAAATGACTTGTAATGTATTGGCTTATATCTCTCAAATGATGCATTTTTTGGACTTTAGCTTAGAAAGACAAAGTTGCAGAGAATTGAATTCCCTTAAAAATGAGCTTTGTTTGTGGAAAAGCTAATGAAGCATGTGAAAGTTATACTTGGTCAAAGTTCAGTTGACTTCTCCTAAGGAAACCCTAATTTAACAACTTTTGACTCTTGATGATTTCAAGGATTTTCTTGAGGAACCATGATAAACCCTTGATAAAATGATGAATGTAGCTTCAAAATCTTAATGTTGACCAAAAATCTTGAGGTTTGACTATATATTGACCACAATTGACTTTTTACCCAATACAATTGATTTTCAGTCATCTAAGCCATTCACTAAGCAAACTTGTGATGCAAGACTTGAAATTTGACATGAGAATTATTAGGGACATATGAAGAACCATGAAAACCACTTGATACCTTAGAAACCAAATCTTCCTTGAGAAATACAAGACCCTAGTTGTGAGTTCATTGCTTAGGAGGAGAATTTGTATGATCAATCCTTGAGCAAATGAGGACCTTAGGAGAATGTCTTGAAGAAAAATGGGAGGGAAAATTTTGGGGTACAACAACTGACCCTGTTCAATCTTCTTAAACTTGATGAGTTATATTGGCATGTCCACCATTCGTGACTTGAAGGTAGAAGATGATTGAACACTTAAGTGCCCAGAAATTTGCACTCGCATGTGAAGGTGATAATGCTGTTGGTTGATAATATTGCTTAAGTGGACTTAAAGATTCAATTCGGAGAGGTGACGGAGATTCGTCAGAGATGGGATTATAGATGCCATCCAAAATAACTGTTGATAGAAGTATCAGAATGAGTCTATGCTTGACTATATTTGAAGAATGTTTTTTCAGAGTGAATTTATCTGATCCTTTATGCGGAAAATGATTTTCATAATGAGTCTCTAAAGGAAATTATTTTTTTAGAATAATGCTTTTCACAATTTAGTCTCTGAAGGGAAGTGTTTGTCATGTAGATAGTCGCCCCGTCCTGTTTTGAGAATTGGTCTACAATCTGTTTTTGTTGGTAAACCCGTCCTGTTTTGGGAATTCATACCACTTGGTGATAAAGGTAGTTGCCCCGTCATGTTTAGGGAATTAGTCTTCTTCTGGCCATAAAGATAGAAATATAGTTTCCCCGTCCTGTTTCAGGAGTTAATCTTTGCTCGGTTGTATAGATAGTTTCCCCATCCTGTTTCGAGAGTTAATCTTCAACCTGTTTTTATAGATAGTCGCCCCGTCCTATTTTAGGAATTGATCTACAATTTGCTTTTACAGATAGTTACTCTATCTTGTTTCAGGAATTAATCTGTGTCTGGTCATACAGATAGTTGCCATGTCTTATTTCGGGAGTTAATCTACGACTTGTTTTGAAAATTGTTGATGATATTCGTCTATTTGTAGACTTTACCTGAAAAGATAAAGAGTTAGCTATATGCAATATCATGATGTATGAAATGAATTGATTAATAACGTTCTCGAAGTAAATGAGAATGCTATATGCATTTCGTATGCATATGCTATGATATCTGTAAATGATGTATGAATGTGAAATGTCGTTAAAACGTATTGGTAGCTTTGTATAGCATCCTTGATTGGGGAAAGTAAATCCCTGAATGTTGCTGGGGATGAAGAATATGTGTGATCTTCAATCTTGTCTAGAATTTCTCCACAGGGAATTCCTGCTTTCTATTTGAGGAAACCCCGTTGGGGAATTTGATTTCTGCTTAGGGAGATGATTTCAAGAACATTGGTCGCTCATCGCTCTACTGGGTAATTTAATTCTTATGTACCCTGACTGGGGATAAA
Source organism: Vicia faba (assembly GCA_948472305.1). Lineage (NCBI taxonomy): Eukaryota > Viridiplantae > Streptophyta > Magnoliopsida > Fabales > Fabaceae > Vicia > Vicia faba. The sequence continues at coordinate 1,131,380,571 of OX451737.1, forward strand.
AGAGATGGATAACCTTATGGGATGATGTCTGACCGAGTTTCTGATATGGGTGCCGACTCGTTTAGGGAGGATAAGGTTAAACGATATTTAGTCTAGTTTCAGATTCAGTAGTAACTCTCTAGGGATAGCAGTATGGACTGCCCTTTGCTGGAGAGGGGAATTTTGCTGGTGATTTGCAGTAGTCAAAGGAATAGACTCAAGCTGGGGAGACTGGATTTGTTAGGGAAATAAACCCTATTGGAGAAATACTCTGCTGAGGAAATTCTCTGCTGAGGAATATCTTGTTGAGGAAATGAGCTCTGCTGGGGAAGAGAATTTTGCAGGGTATTTTACAGTGTTGGAGAAATAAACCCAGTTGGGGAAGAGAATCCCTGTGACCTGTGCTGATGTCATAATCTCTGACGAGGATTGGGACTCTGTAGGTTAGCGACATTGCCGGGGAAAAGATCATACTCCTTTGTCTGCTAGGGGGATCTACTGGGGAGTGTGATTGGGTTAATTGTTGGAAAATTTCTCAATTCTTGTCTTAAGGAATTTCAAACTTGTGGGGCATGTATCTTTGTTGAAGATGAGCTTGTGAAGATGACTCCGCAAGGGATAATCTTATGGGAACTGCTCTATGGGGATTATTCCATAGAGGTTGTTCTTTGGGGATTTGTGGATGACTTAAACGTTATCCCATCTCCTAGAGTCTTGAGTAAATACTTATTCTTGTTTTTATGCATATATTTGTTAACAGTAATCATATTCATATGCATATGTTCATTCAATTTAGTCATTAGACGTTTTTGCAAACAAAACAGAAAAAACAAAGTTTGAATTTTGAAATTGTGTTTATATTGATAGTTTGCCTACAAACAGGCAATTGTTGTACAAAGAGATATAAATCCTAGTAAGAAGAAATCGTGTGAAATGAAAGGAGTACAAAGTAAAACAAAACATATAGCTATGTGTAAATGATCTCGTCAAGTTTCAACTCTGCTATTGCCCTTATGTCTTCGAGCATCTCATCCCCTGTTGTTGGACGAATTTGAATGAATTGATTTGTACCCTTTAAACTTTCCATTTGGTAATAAAGCCAGCTGTAAGCGATCCAACGGGACATAGTCGTATGCTTTAATCCCTAATTTTTTCCTGGACCACCCTTTCGGATTTTTAGTCCACCGGGATATCCTTTTTTGCCCAAGCCGCCTTTTCCGGTTTTCGACTTGTCGGGTGTATAATCTTTTATATATATATATATATATATATATATATATATATATATATATATATATATATATATATATATATATATATATATATATATATATATATATATATATATATATATATATATATATATATATTCCTGATTTTTTCTCGAACCATTTTGGTTCGTCGGGATGCCCATATTTTTGCCTCGGCTAGTCAAACTAGCGAGTCATTTTTATGCGTAGTATCTTTTAACTATGCCCGCGTTTACAGGGTGCGGAAGATCTTCACTGTCCATGGTGGTAAGTATCATAGCACCGCTGGAAAATATCTTCTTGATTACAAATGTCCCTTCGTAGGTGGGTGTCCATTTTCCCCTGGGATCACCTTGCGGTAGAATGATGCTCTTTATTACCAAGTCACCAGCTTGATATACCCGATGCTTGATCTTCTTGTTAAAAGCTTTGATCATACGCTTCTGATACATCTGACCATGACAGACAACCGTAAACCTTTTCTCGTCATTCAAATTCAACTGGTCCAACCTAGTCTATGTAGCGGTAGAAATGTTGAGACAAAACCATTGATTTGACTTGACTCATACAAATCAAATAAAAATTGCCACCGCACTTTATTGTTTCCAAAGGAATGGAAAAATAACGAATAACCCAAAATAAGAGGGGGAGAGAATCTAGATACGGGGGTTGGTTATGTAAAGGGAAGGTATTAACACCCTAAACATCTACGATACTATACAGGAACCTCTTTGAAAATTTGTTTATTTTAGCTATAAGTGATGTATAAAAAAAATAGATGGTGGAGATGGGAAAAGAAGTATCTTTTACAATTTTTGCACCCGTCGCGGTTGCGAACCTTTAGTGCCTATGTACCACCTTCCATGCAATAGGGGATTAGGGCACTCATAGTTCACCTTAAAAAACTAAAACACAAATATGTTGGTTAATTTTAAGAGACGAGACATCATCATCGTATCCGAGTGGAAAACATACTTACTACCCACGATTATGAGAAAGGAAAATTTGCATCATCTCAAAGTGGAGGGTATAGCTTGGATTTTAAAATCAACAAAGCCACGCAAAACACCAAAGTGGAAAATATCTCACTTCACTACATATCTTAGAAGTATAGTAGCTTGCATCACTACAAGGATTGACAAGAGTCTAATCTTTTAAGAAAAGTTTAAAGTAAGAGAGCCAAAGTGGCAAAATGGTTAGAATGAGATTGATTGACTTTTAGTCTTCTCACAAAAATGTCAAAGTATGATTAAGTTGATTAAAGTTTTGTTTAAGAAAAGATTTTGAAAATGCATGGACCTAAGTCCAAGTTTATTGTGAAAGAGGTTCAAGTTTTAGGAAACAAGAATAGTTTTGAAAAGGAGGGAGAAGATTTTTGAAATTAAAGAAGATAGGAGGAGATAAAGGGACTATCTTAAAGCATAAGGTAAAAGCTAGGGAAAAGAACCTCCTAACCAACAAGAAGCCAACACTTGACACCACAAGTCAATGTAGAATTCCCATCATTTGGATTGAAACCAAACAAGCAAAGATAATAAAACTCTTAAGAATACAAAACTTCAAATGCATTAAGTCTTAACAAAAATTGGGCAGAGTAACAGCCGTATACATATACATTCCCAATTGCAGACAAAACATATAATCAGAATAACATGCACACAAAGAAAATCAACCCAATGTCTCGGGGTAAACCCCAAGAACTCCAGACAAAATAACAACAGAAGTCACAAAGGTCTCAAGGGTGGTCAAGGTCTCTACTCCTAAGTCCAAGAAGTCCATAACTCCATAATGCCAAGGATAGTAACCAAATAGTCCAAGTAGCCTTAAAGTTTTTTATTGTTCAAGTTGGTTATTAGGTATCTTCAAAAAGAAAATGAAAGCTCAAGTGAGCAAAATAAAAATGACATAAAGATAAATGCTCAAGTGAGCAAAGATGAAAATAGCATGAAACGTAACTGTTAAAATAAATGGTGCGTAAAAGTAAAGGCGTAAAGTAAAATCATAAAAATAAAATTCAATTGTTAATGGGTTAGAAATTAGTTTTTAGTTGAATGACCATCTTGAATCTTGCATTTAAAAACTCATTAGAAGATTGATAAAATCAAAGCCTCTCAATAATAAGTTTCAGTTGCTTATTGTCAAGTATATCATTCATTTCAAATTCTCAAGGCGACAAAATATGATCAACGATATTTAAATGATTCACTTAGACCAAATTTTACGAAGATTCGTTAGAGGATTGATAAGACCAAAGCCTCCTAACAATGGATCTCAAGGTTATTGGATCAAAGGTTTCAAATTAAACATACTTGGGCTTGCAAACATAGGTTTGGGCCACGAATGATCATTTCTCGAATTGGGACAAAATTTAGTGCTATGTTAAGCAATCGTAAGTGGACTTATGTAAAAGTCACACCTATTTTGAGGTTGGTTAATAACAATCTATGTACCATATGTTTAGAGAAATTATATGTAGATCATTCTCTAATAACATGTGGCACAAGTAAGAAAGGGATAAGATGAAGAGGGAGGGGATGTATTGTATGAAATTAGGGTTTCAAATATCATCAACATCCTTCATCCATTTGGGTGGATTTGGTTTCTCAACCTATCAACACCCAAGATCCGATGAGGTTGAGGAATTTGTCACCAAATGAAATTCAAGTCAGGACCAAACAAAAAAATAATAAAATAATATTTAATAAAACAATATTTAAATGGTTAATAAAAAGGAAAATAATTGGTAAAATACATAAAGTATATTAAAATACCAAATAAAAATCCTTTAAAAAAGTCAGAGATCAAGCAAGATTCAATAAATGTTGAAATTTTTTTTAGAATCTTTTAAAGTCAGAAACTATTTTTAAAATTTGAAGAAAAAAAGCAAAATAAATCAAAATTTGTGAAAAATAGTAAAATTAGAGATAAAAATAAAATAAGGTCACCAATATTTATCAAGAGGTCAATTGATCCTTCCATAATTTTTTCAGAATTTAAAAAGACCATAAAGTATTTTTAAAACAATTAAAATAAGGCAAACAAAACAAAAATCATGAAAAATATCAAACCTAAAAATAAAAATATGAAAAAATATTCAGAAACTCAGAAATAATTCAAATTATTTTTGTATATTTTTTTCATAATTTTTGGATAAAAAAATAAAAGATTTATGAATTTTTAAAGATAAAGGGATTTTAAAAGTAATTTTGTAAAATAAAATAAATCGGAAAAATCCACACGCGTTTGATCTCATTCACTTATACATGATGGCATATCTAATGGATCTCGAGTGAGAGAGTATCATGCACCCAAGTCAATGCGCGCGTATGTAACACAAAAAGGTCCTACCAATCAAAATAAAACAATTGGCTGAGCATCATTGGTTGAAGAAAGACACATAGGTCATCTTCAACCTCCAGCCTCCTGCAAATAGGGCAAAACCATGATTCTTAAATCTGTAAATTTAGACGCTCATAGTGGTATCACCAGACGCGTCTTTTCAAGACAATCACAACCATACCCTCGCGCCAAATTTATATAAAACACAACTTACTGGATTTAAAAAAATTCAGAGATACTTTGAAAAATTTGAAATCGAAAACAGAAGCATCCAATGCATTGATTCACCAAAATTGAGTTAATAGAAAGCATCAGTGAACATCATAGACCATTCCAGCAAATTGAGTTAGAAGATTTGGTGCCTTAAACTACCTGAATGAAGTCATATGAATTTGTTCTGGAATTGGACTTGCTAGCACGAATTAGGGCACCTCAGGGCTTGGTTCTTCTTCTGTTAGCTTCAGTGAAGTCCAAGAATGAAGAATTAACGAAGAAACTGGATTAAAAAGTGGAGAAAAGATGAATTCGAAAACTCAAAAAAGTTATTTATGGAGGGAGTTTGACAGGGTAATTTTGGCTATTCAAGCTTGCGAAAATGAGTGGAATAGAGTCTGTATTTATAGGAGAAGTGATTGGAATTAAGAGGAGGGGTGAATGATGCAATTTTAAATGAATTCGTGCACACATGTGTTCACGAGTAAAGTGTGTTCACATGTGCATCTAAACTCATCTAAATGATACATTTTGTCACTCTAAATAATGCAAATATCTTTGCTGATCATGTTCAAGTGAAAATCACATGATAATTTGGTGATTAGAAGTCACATTATGGAAATTGCAATCTGACTGCAAGTGATATTTCAGTTCCAAGGTACCAACTTTGAATCCATGGTGTTCACAACTCAAGATGTCTTAGGGAATAATTATTGAAGCATTTGAAATATAAGTTCACAATATATACAATGTGCAAAGAGAGATATCATTTGGATGCTTGAGATAGAAGTTGTGTTTGGTCAAAATCATAAAAAATGCGCTGACTTTTTGTACTTAGAAAAATTCTATGTTATTTTTCAAAAAATGTCCTATAATGTTTTTACTCCAAACAAGGTCTTCCTTCAAAATTGAGCTTTCATAATTAATTATAGCTTGAAGTGGACTCCATAAAGAGTATTGTGAAACCTGTTTCACTAAAAAATTTTCAAATATTGAACAAGTTATGATCCTTTGAAATTGGTGAAAATTCATGAGGTGACCTATAATCTTTTGAGTTTTTGAAGCATCTTCTAAACATTTTCAAGCTTTACACATAAAAGAAAAGTTGAAGTTCACATTATTAAGATCAATATGGAAAAAGAATGGGATCAAGGAGATAATAATTGACCAAGTTATGATCCTTTGAAGTCACATAAGGGAATTTGATGGACAATCTAGAGGACTTGTAATATTTCTCCATCATTAGGAATATTCCACACAAAATTTGCTTGAAACTTTTAAAGTGATAGGTTGATAACCCTTTAAAGAGAAGCATATCTTTGGAATCACTCAAAAATATCAAAATATGAACAAGATATAGCCCTTAGAAGTTCAAAACCCTAGGTCCTAGAGCACCAAAATAACTTGGAAACCCCTTTCAATTTTGACAATATTTCTTGCACAATCACTTTTTCCATGTGAATAGAATATGTTAGGGATGATAATAAGAACCTATACAAACAATAACCACTTCCAAATATTAAGAAATGAGAGAGTTATGCACTTGTGATCAAGGAATCAAGAACTTATCCAATTAGGTCAAACCTCTTCAATCAATTCTTGCATATTTTGACTTCCTTTGATAAATTGAGGCATGATGAATCATAGTAGACCTTGTCATGATATTACTTTAAAGTACTCTCAATGATGAATCTTGAATTTCAATGAAACTTTGTTGAAAACGACATGGAAATAAACTAATGAACCTATGAATCAGCCTGATGAAATGTGTTTTGCCCTCACCTATAATATCATTATTTAGAGAAAACATTTATTGTATTTGTTAGTTAAGAGTTAATCCACACAAGAAAAATATGACCATAATATACAAAATCAAAGTGCTTGGTGATCCCTCATGAGAAAACCTAGAGATAGGGAGAAGAACCAAACCCTAGTGTGATCTTGATATGTGTAAGTTGATATGATATGATATAAGAATCTTAGGGTAAAAAATTGGGGTATAACAACTGCCCTTATTTAAGTGTCTTCTATCCAGTGATACGAAGGTTAATATCTTCGTGTCGATGCGATTGAAGATACTTAAATATAAAACAAAGCCTATTTTTGGCCCTAATATATCATACAATGCTTATGATTGTGCATGTAAACAAACAAATCCAAAGGTGACATAGGACACCACTGGGGAAGCAAAAAATAAAATAAAAGGATCAAAAGAGAAATACGATTAGGAAAATAAATCACTGGGGAACAAAAGACTCAACTCTATTGGGGTAAAGCCCAAGGAGGAGATAAAGCATCAGCAATTCAAATTAATGAGGAAAAAGCAATGTATAACAATGGTTGACAGGTAACTGCGAACTACCCACTCACAGAGAAGATAACAAAAAAAGTAACGTCGACCCACCAGGAAAAGAAATGGTAAGATAATACTGGTAAATACCAATATTAAGTTAGGTCACAAATTATTAGCATCAGTACTTATAACTGGAAACATATGAATTCTTTAGAGAAAAGTGAATCTCAACGATGAACTATCTCCCATAATGACGAGACTACCATTCATCGGAGTAAACAAATCTCAACAACGAACTATCTCCCATAATGACGAGAATACCATTCATTGGAGTAACAAATATCAACAAAGAACTATCTCCCATAATGACGAGACTACCATTCATTGGAGTAATAAATCTCAACAACGAACTATCTCCAATAATAATGAGACTACCATCCATTGGGGTAACAAATCTCAATAATGAACTATCTCCCATAATGACGAGACTACCATTCATTGGAGTAACAAATATCAACAACAAAATATTTACCATAATGACGAGACTACCATTCATTGGAGTAACAAATGTCAACAACGAACTATCTCCCATAATTACGAGACTACCACTCATTGGAGTAACAAATCTCAACAATGAACTATCTCACATAATGACGAGACTACCATCCATTGGAGTAACAAATATCAACAACAAAATATCTCCTATAATGACGAGACTACCATCCATTGGAGTAACAAATGAATCTTCTCAGGGAACTAATAGACTTACCGGGGAAGAACAGGTTGCTCAATTAAAGAGACCGCCACTTGCTGCTATGAGAAAAATATATGCAATAATGCTAATGGGAAATAAATTTTGTCTTCTATGGGGATATTCCAACATAGTCCTGCTTAGGAGATAAAGTCTTCTCATGCAAAATAAATACACATTCTCAAACCAGGGCTTAAAGCCTACAGAAAAAATAATAATAATGTTGCCGGGAACCACAGATCCAAGCCAGAAACAAACCGGAGTGAAACAGTCAACCAATATAGCACCTGATGAGAAATAAACTCAAAAGGGAAAGACAAACCTAACCAGACAATGAGCTGAATAGGAAGGTTGAAGCAAAATTCTTCCACGAGGGATAACTCAGTGGGGAAATTGAAAGAATGTACACTTTTTTCTTAAGGTTGACAATCTATTGGAGAAAGGGTAACATAACTCTGCAAAATAGGGATGCCAACAAAATATTAATGAATGCAGACGAGCAATGAATGTTAAATTCAGCTATGCTTGATGTCTGTACGAATGTATGAAAGTTATCATGTATATGCTGACAACACAGACATACGACATTGGGAATAAATAGACAAAACTAGCTTGGGTAAAGTCAACACTCGACTAAATCACATTCGGGATGAAAATTCCATAAGAAAGTAAGCACCAACTGAGGAAACAAAATCCTATTTCACGGCTTAACTCCTCTAGGAAGAAACAAAATCCTAAAATAATCAAGTCAAAATAGTAAATCAAAACAGATACATGGATATATCCTCCTCCTCCAGGCTTCACCATGGAATTACACATACTTCGATGGGGAAAACAATGTTTTAACGTCTAGATTTCCACTGGAGATTATAATACTGACTTCTTTAGGGAAGATGAAAACAACATTGTTGAGATATCAACTGGAGATCTTGTGCTGAATTCATTGGGGAGGACAATACCACAATGTCGAGGGGAGCTCAAAATACATTCTTCAATACCAAGAGTAATGATTATACAAACTTCCCTGGGGAGAAATTATGAAACCACATGGGGATAACAACTTTTAGAGCGAAATATTATCTCAGCTTTACTTGGGGATTTAAGAAGTCAAGCAATACAACAAGAAATCAAAATTATCGGGATTTTAAATCAAACCCAGCACTTGGCGGGAGAAAACCCAAAAAGTTGACAACTGTTTCAACACTTAGAAAAGACACTGCCCTTGTCTAGTTGCCTGCGAAATAAACAACAACAATAATGCCATCACTACAAAGGGCTATGTTTTGCAAATGATTCTACCTTAGATTACAAAAGGAAAAGGGACTTTCGTCATATGAACAAAGACCTTACTGGGGGATCCGTGATAAAAGCTTCAAACCATGCAAACCCGAAACCAAAATAATCAACCTGGAGGAAAATTTAACCCAAGAATTGTTTGGGGAAAATGAGATTACAAACCCAACACCGCACCATACATCAATTGGTAACAACTCCAACTATGTGAGAAACACAAGGAGATCCTACGAAAATCAACAAGAGTGACTTGGGATAACTTTCCCGGGGAATATATATTTCCAAAATTTTAGAGTTCGTTCATCCTCAGAATCACTATTTTTGTTTTTCTTGAATCACAAAATCTGAAGTAAAAAGTAATTTGTAAATTCTTTTCAAAAAACAATTTTATTGTTAAATCTCTTTATTTTGAAAATTACTATCAATAATAAATGGAATCTTTGCAAACAAAATAAAATAAGAATTACAAAGAATTGGATAAAAGCTCAAACTTTATTAATAGAATGGTAGTCAGCGAATGGCGAGACCCAATGGATGGTTACAAAGTTTGGAAAATTGTAATATATTGGAAAAGATACATTGAAATACAATGACCACTATTCCCCCTAACAACTTTGAATTCCTGAGCAGCGACTTCCATTGATGTGTGGTGAGGATCTGAGAAGATTGTTGCTTCAATGACCAAGTCTTGTCTGACGCAATTACTTGCCAAGAAATCCCTAACTTTTTCCTAGGTTGCCCTTGCGGGTTTTCAGACTAGCGAGAAGATTTATTCTATTTGTGTCTCTTATTTTTGCCTAGACCTCCCTTTCGGGTTTTCAGCCTACCGAGACGCTCTTTTTTGCCTAAGACACCTTTTCGGGTATTTGACTTAGTTAGTTGTTCTTTATTTCTTTAGGCAAAGTATTTCTTGACTGCATCAGCATTCATAGGACGTGGGAACTCCTCGCCATCCATAGTTTCAAGAATCAGTGCACCACCAGAGGAGGCTTTCTTGATAACATATGGGCCTTCAAAATTGGAGTCCAGTTGCCCCTAGAATCGGTGTTAAAAGACATGATTTTTCTGAGCACGAGGTCGCCTTCTCTGAATTTACGAGGTTTGACCTTATTATCAAAAAAATTCTTCATTCTCTTCTGGTATAACTGGCTATGACACAAGGTTATCATTCTCTTTTCTTCAACCAAGTTCAATTGGTCAAACCTGTTATGGACCCATTCAGCCTCTGACAATTTGATTTCCATTATCACACATAGAGAGGGAATCTAAACCTCAACAGGGAGCACTTATTCCATACCATACACAAGAGAGAATGGAGTTTACCCTGTCAAAGTGCAGACGTATGTACGGTACCCATGCAAAGAAAAAGGGAGCATCTCATGCCAATCTTTATAAGTAACAACCATCTTCTGGATGATCTTCTTGATATTTTTATTAGCAACTTCAACAACCCCATTCATCTTTGGCCTGTAAGGAGATGAATTGTGATGGACAATGTTGATTTCTTCACAAATTTGTGTCATCATCTTGTTATTCAGATTCGAGCCATTTTCGGTGATAATCCTGCTTAGCATACCATACCGACATATAAGATTGTTCTTGATAAAGCGTACTACCACATGTTTAGTAAAATTAGCATAGAAAGCTGCTTCCACCTATTTGGTGAAGTAGTATTTTGCCACCAAGAAAAAACGATGTCCATTTGACGCCTTAGGTTCAATCACTCCAATCATGTCAATACCCCACTGTAGCGGTAGAAATGTTGAGACTAAACTATTGGGTTGACTTGACTCGCACAGATCAAAATGAAATCGCCACTGTGCTTTTATTGTTTCCCGAGGAATGGGAAATGAGCGAATAACCCAAAAGGGGGAGAGAGGCTAAGTTCAGGGGTTGGTTATGCAAAGGGAAGGTATTAGAACCCTAAACATCTATGGTACTCTGTAGGAACCTCTTTGAAAATTTGTGTATTTTGGCTATAAATGTTGTATACAGAAATAGATTGTGGTGATGAGAAAAGAAGTATTTTTTTTATAATTTTTGCACCCGCCGCGATTGTGAACCTTTAGTGGCTACGTACCACCTTCCATGCAATAGGGGATTAAGGTACTTGTAGTTCACCTTTTAAAAATTTTAAAACACAAGTGTGTTGGTTAATTTTAAGAGATGAGACATCATCGTCTTATCCAAGTGGAAGAACATACTTACTACCCACGATTATGAGAAAGGAGAATTTGCGTCATCTCAAAATGGAGGATATATCTTGGATTTTAAAATCAACAAACCCTCACTCAACACCCAAGTGGAAAATATCAATTCACTACATATCATAAAAGTATAGTAGCTCGCATCACTACAAGGATTAACAAGAGTCTAATCTGTTGAGAAAATATTTAAGGTAAAAAAAACCCAACAATGGCGAAAATGGTTTGAATGAGATTGATTGACTTTTATTCTTCTCAAAAAAATGTCAAAGTATGATTAAGTTGATTAAAGTTTTGTTTAGGAAAAGATTTTTTTAAAATGCATGGACCTAAGTCCAAGTTTATTGTGAAAGTGGTTCAAGTTTAAAAACAAGAAAAGTTTTCAAAGGAGGGAGAAGATATTTGAAATTAGAGAAGGTGGGAGGAGATGAAGGGAATATCCTAAAGCATAAGGTAAAAGTTAGGAAAATGAACCATCTAACCAACAAGAAGCCAAAACTTGACAAAATGAGTCAATATAAAATTCCCATCCTTTGGATTGAAACCAAGCAATCAAAGACAATAAACCTCTTAAGAAAACCAAGCTTCAAATGCATTAAGTCTTCACAAAAATTGGGCAGAGTAATGGCTGTATACAAATGAATTCCCAATCACTGATAAAGCATATAGCCAGAATAACCTGCACACAAAGAAAACAAACAACCTAATGTCTCGGGGTAAACCCCAAGAACTCCAGACAGAATGATAATAGAAGTCACAAGGTCTCAAGGTAGGTCAAAGTCTCTAATCCTAAGTCCAAGAAGTCCATAACTCTAAAATGCCAATGATAGTAACAAAATAGTCCAAGTAACATTAAATTTTTTTTTACTGTTCAAGTTGATTATTAGGTATCTTCCAAAAGAAATGAAAAGCTCAAGTGAGCAAAATAAAAATGACATAAAGATAAATGCTCAAATGAGCAAAGATGAAAATAACATGAAATGAAGATGCTAAAATAAATGTGCTTAAAGTAAAAAGCATAAAGTAATAACATAAAATAAAGTCAATTGTTAGAAATTAGAGGTTAGTTGAAGGACCATCTTGAAACTTACATTTGAAAACTCATTAGAAAATTGATAAAATCAAAGCCTATGAATAACAAGTTTAATTTGCTTTTTGTCAAGTATATCATTCATTTCAAAATCTCAAGGCAACAATAAATGATCAATGATGTTTAAATGATTCACTTAGTTCCAAAATTTATGAAGGTTCATTAGAGGATTGATAAGACCAAAGCCTCCTAACAATGGATCTCAAGGTTATTGGATCAAAGGTTTCAAATTAAACATGCTTGGGCTTGCAAACATATGTTTGGGTCACAAATGATCATTTCTCGAATCAGGACAAAATTTAGCGCTATGTTAAGCAATCGTAAGTGAACTTATATAGAAGTCGCACCTATTTTGAGGCCGGTCAATAGCAATCTATGTACCATATGTTTAGAGAGATGATATGTAAATCATCCTCTAATAACATATAATACAAGTAAGAAAGGGATAAGATGAAAAGGGAATGGATGCAAGATATGAAATTAGGGTTTCAAATATCATAAACATCATTCATCCATTTTGATGGATTTGGTTTCTCAACCTATTGTGATCGGTGGGAATGAGAACTGACTGTTTTGGAATGCTGGTTCGCGTTTGCGTTTGTTTCGCAAAATGTCGCGGTAAGCAAGAGTCGCCACCGTATTTTATTTTATCCAACAAGGAAAGGACAAAAGCACAGAAAAATTCCTTTTCGAGATGTTTCTCGGGTTCGGGAGGTAGATTATAGAAAGGGAAGGTGTTAGCACCCTTTCTATCCGTGGTTATCCACGGGCTCTTAGGTACTTGCTCACTGTGTTTTCAAAAGTTTTGCTTTTCTTGTGTTTGTGGGTTTTGAAAAGAGTTTTGTTTGAAAAATTCGATTTAACTCTTGTTTTTGTCCTCAAGAGTGTATGAAGTGTTGTTGAAAACTTTGTTCGGAAAGTGTAAGTGCGAAAAATTTGTTTTGTTTTGAAAGAGCGAGTACCCAAGAACCTCTACCTACTCAAAAGGAATTAAATTGTGCTAAAGTCCTTTAGACAGTGGTATCCCACTATTGATAAGTAGGTAGTACCGTCGTTGGAGTTTTCGGGTCAATTCGATTAAGGGACATGTGGTCACTAAAGCAATGTTAGGACGCCTTAGCGGTAACCCTAATGTCTTAGATCATTTTATCTGAGGCAACCGTTCCGAGGCAACTATGATCTTTGGATAAGAGGACGACCTCTAAAACTTCCTATACTCAATGACCACGTTCGAGGCAACCAAGTGAGGCGTACCCTAGGAGTGGCATGTGCAAATGTGTCAATTTCAGTTATGTTATCTTTGTACATGTTATGGTGAGCTACGATTGATTTTAAATTAAGATAGATCTTGTCATGCATAACCTATTATTCATACATCTAGCAGTTAATGGTTGCGGAAAAATAAAACTAAGCTATTACAAGGCATCGGGTATTTACATCGCCAAAAACAAACCCTTGAAAAGTAAATTGCGAAAAATAAATAAAAGCGATAAAAAGTCCTAAGTCTAAAACTATTACATCCTCGGAGCAAATACAATTATATGGATCAAAGAGTAATGCGCGCGAGAAAAATTAAATCGGAGAGTTTGGAGGTTTTGACCCTTTTTTAAGAAAGAAGGAGATTTTTTGTTATTTTGAACTAAATGAAATTAAATGAAATTAAGCCTAAGTTAATTAATTAATTAGATAAAAATGTATTTTTTGGAATTTTTAAATGTTTAAGGAAATAAAAATAAGATGATTAAATATATTAAAAAACCTAATTCTACATTGATTTTAATTTATTACAAAAATATTAATGTTATGCCTAATTAAAACTAAAAAAAATTATGTTAATATTTATTTACAAAATAAACTAATGAAATTAAATTTAATAAATAAAAATATTATATATTTTTTGTTTTCTGATTTTTTATTATGAAAGAAAAGAAGTTAATTATTTAATTGGTTAATTAAATAAAAATAATAGAATAAATCAAGTAAAAGAAATATAGAAAAAAAAGCAAACCAAAAAAAGGGGTCTGGGCCCAGAAAGGGGGTTGGCTCAGCAATTTTCCAGGCCCATTATGCTTCAGCCTCGTTGACCTTTTCAATCCAGCGGGCGCCTTTGACTAGGGAACATGATGGTCCCCTCATTCCTGGCCACCAGATCTGGCCTGAAGGCCATCTGGCGTGTTGATATTTGTAAGCGTATGGTGGATCCCCCTTTGAATGTCACATAGAATCACGTGAAGAAAAATTAAATAAATGTTTTGGCGGACCTGGGATTCGAACCCAGGTCCCATTGCTCATTGGACGTTCGCCCCTGCCACTACACCACCATGCCTCTTTTGTAATTGAATCAGATAATAATGAATATATTAGCAAACAAATAAATATGCTGGAATTATAAAAAAACGCGCTAAGATTCAAACACGCGAACCAGATGACAACACGTCATCATCTTCAACCTTGGTTCTGCATAAAATAGAATCAAATAGTGGGGGTTTTTAACCTCCACTATCTCCTGCACGAAAAATAGCGAATAGACACAGAGCAAAAAGAAATATTTCGTGAGGTATGTGTTGGAATCGTCTTGGTCTCACGAATTCAACCATGTATCCCATTGGTTCCAATTTTTCCTGGTTTGGATAGCCCTATTTGAAAGCTTGAAAACCCTAGAAATTCGATCATGGCGTCTCTCGGTTTAGGGCACTATGGTTCAATTAATTCATTCCATTAGCTTTGTATAATCTCTAGCAACGCAAATCAATCACAAAAACATGTCAAATGCATATGAATTAAGAGATACAATTTTGAATTAGAAGTGCAAACCGTGAGATGGTATTTCGTGATTCCTTGAGCTTTGGTGCTTGAATTTGATTGCAAATCACTCCTGGTACCTCCTGCAATGTGTTTGGATGGACAAGGCACCTTGAATTGGCCTAGATTGCAAGAACAAGTTTTGATTTTTCTTGAAGTTTCTTGAAATTGGTATGGCCGTCTCTTGCAGTTTTTTCTCGTGAATTAGGTTATGCCTGGCTTGCTTGCATATAAGGGAATCAGTTTAGGTCAAAATTTGGACCCATATCCATGTGCATTGAAGATTGAATATTTGATTGACAAATCAAAGATTCTTGATTTTTCATGATTGAACAAGTTGCCAAAATTGGATATTTTTGTATCTTTTAGCTTGTGCACGAATTGGCATTGCTTGGTCAGCATATTTGGATCACATTTGGTTCACAAATAGATTTAAGAATCAAATCTTTTATTTTCTTATAATTTAAATTAATTAAATGAATTAATATGTATTAAAAATCCATTTAATCAATAAATTTAAGAAAATAAATCCAATTTAACTTGGTGGGTCGTGCACAGGTCATGGGTGAAGTTTCAAAAAGAGATTTGAGGCCCATTAGCAAAAAGAAGGTGTTTTGAGCAAAGTTGACTTTTGCAAATTCATGAAAATTGCCCAACTTCTCCAATGCATAACTTGCTCAATTTTGATAATATGACCACGTTCTTGGACATTTTGGAAAGCCCTTGAAGTCCTCTAACCAATGCTTTTGGTCCCATGTAATTTGGATCCACCAATCTCAAGTTATGGCCTTTGACTCAAAGTGTACTTTTGTTGACTTTTGAAATTGACCTATAATGTAAAAATTTGTAACTTTTTGTGAGAGCATTTCTTGATCTTGGGGTGTGAATATGGATTGTAGGAAATTGCATCCTCTTCAAAATGAGCTTTGGATGGAATTTTTATGATAAACCATGAAAGAGTTATGCCCTGGTCAAAGTACAATTGACTTTTCTACTGTCCAAAAATAGTAACTTTTGCACCTTGATGAGTTTTGAGCTATTCTTGTGGGATCATGATCAAGACTTGATCAAATGATGATTGTGAACTCAAAAATAAGATGTTGACCAAGAATTATGACTTTTGACTGCAAAATGACCATTTTGCCCTTACAGTTGACTGTAGATCAAATGGAGCTTTTGACTGTGCAAACTGGCACTGTGAGTCTTGAAACTTGGCATGTAGGTGCTTGAGAATGTATATAGGCCTATGGGACTTGATTGAACCATTGAGAACCCCAAATTCCTTGAAAGAACCAAAACCCTAATTTCAGCTGTCTACTGCCTAGGAGATGGTTTGACTGTCTAACTCTTGAGCAATCTTGAACCATTTGGAGATGATTCTTGACATATCTTGAGGAATATGGTTTGACTGTCTAACTCCTGAGGATGTAGATTGGCTTGCGTGCCTTTCGTGATCCGAAGGTGGAAGATGATTGAACACTAAAGTGCCCAGAAATTTGCACTCGCATGGTGTAGTATCAGTAATGGGATGTCGGGAATGGGCTTACAGATGCCATTTGGAGCTTGTTGGTAGAAGGATGGGCTTATAGATGCCATCTGGAGATTGTTTGTTGAATTGTAATTTTGTAAGTTTAAAGAGGGAACCTGTGTAGGGTTGCCTGATGATGAGCCTGGGTAAAACTGCATCTTGGAAGGAAAGAACCTGTGTAGGGTTGACTGATGATGAGTCCGGGTGAAACTGCATCTTGGAAGGAAGGAACCTGTGTAAGGTTGACTGATGATGAGTCCGTGTGAAATTGCATCTTGGAAGGAAGGAACCGGTGTAAGGTTGTTTTTCACTACGTCGGGAAATTGCAAGGAGGAACCTGGGTAAGGTCACTTCGGGATAAGTTTGTGTAA
Source organism: Vicia faba (assembly GCA_948472305.1). Lineage (NCBI taxonomy): Eukaryota > Viridiplantae > Streptophyta > Magnoliopsida > Fabales > Fabaceae > Vicia > Vicia faba. The sequence goes on from OX451737.1 coordinate 1,131,397,684, forward strand.
AACCTCTGGAGGAACCTGAGTAAGGTGATAAGTCCGTGTAAAACTTCTGGAGGAACCTGAGTAAGGTGATAAGTCCGTGTAAAACTTCTGGGGGAACCTGAGTAAGGTGATAAGTCCGTGTAAAAATTCTGGGGGAACCTGAGTAAGGTTACCTTGTGATAAGTCCGTGTAAAACTTCTGGAGGAACCTGGGTAAGGTTACTTTGACGATGAGTTCGTGTGAAACTTCATCTTGGAAAGAGAAGGAACCTATGTAGGGTTGCCTGATGATGAGTCTGTGTAAAACTTCATCTTGGAAATGAGAAGGAACCGGTGTAGGGTTTCCTGAGGATGAGTCCGGGTAAAACTTCATCTGAAAGAGAGAAGGAACCGGTGTAGGGTTGCTTCATGGTGGGTTGTCTTCATTGACGGGTTGTCTTCATTGACGGGTTGTCTTCATTGACGGGTTGTCTTCATTGACGGGTTGTCTCAGAAAAATCTTTAAGAATCAATTTAACTGGATTTTTCTTCTTTGACTGGACTTTGCTTCAGAAAAATCTTTAGGAATCGATTTAACTGATTTCGTCTCTTTTAACTGGCATGGCTTCAGAAAAATCTTTAGGAATCGATTTAACTGGTTTTGTCTCCATTGACATAATTTGAGAAGCTAACTGCATCTTTCCTGAAAGGTAAAGGTCAGTCATGTGCAATGCATGATATGGATCAAGCAATGATGTTCTCAACATAAATGAGATCGTATGATATGATGCGTATATGCATGTATTATGATGTATGAAAATGTGATGTTTTAGCTGAGGAAAATAAATCTCGGATAGCTGCTGGAGAATGATGTTGAATTCTTTGATTCCACTGGGGACGATGAACGAAGGTGATAAACTTGCAGGAGAGGATGACTCCGTTGGGGAATAAACTGGTGAAGAGATTACTCTGCGGGGAATTACCCTGTGGGGGAGAGATGTTCTGCTGAGATTTTAACGATAACTCCCTTGGGGATTCTGTTGATAAGCTCTGTTGGGGATTTTGATGATGAACTCCGCTGGGGATAGAAAGAACTTCGCTGGGGATGATCTTTCAGTTGCAACTTGCTGAGGATAACCCAGTTAGACTCTTGTGGGGATAACCTCTGAATTTGGCTGAGGAGATGCATTTGTATTCTGCAGGGGACAAGCTTCCAGAATCTACTGGGTAAGATGATTCAATTCTCTATTGGGGAAACTTTTTGGACTGCGCTGGGAAATGGCTCCACTGGGGGTAGACTAACTCTGCTTGGGGGAGAGTATTGTTGATTCATCCATGGTTGCAGGTCTCAGTGGGGAGAGCTTCCATTACTGTCTTACTCTGCGGGGAGTGAAGGTATCCTAGCCATATTCTTCAGCTGAATCTACCTTGGTACCCGGTGGACAGAGCAACTTGTACAGTTCGGACAATTCTTATTGCCCCAGTTTCTGCGGGAGAAAGTGCCTTCGGAGGCCTTGATAACTGCCGATTGACAAATTTTCTTCTGGTAGGCAAGTGACGAGATGACGGGACATAGTCGTACACTTTGATCCCTAACTTTTTCCTGGACCGCCCTTTCGGGTTTTCAGTCCATCGGGATACCCCTTTTTTGCCCAAGCCGTCTTTTCAGGTTTTCGACTTGCCTGGTGTACAAATTTTTTCATTTTCATCCCTTATTTTTGCCCGAACCCTTTTGGTTCGCCGAGAAGCCCTTATTTTTGCCTAGGCCAGTCGACCTAGTGGGTCTTTGTTTCACGCGCGGTATTTTTTGACTATGTCCATTCCCTCAGGATGTAGAGAGGTGTCACTGTCGGTAGTGTTGTGTTGCCATACTACCAAAAGATCTTCGTTTGATCATGCAAGATTCGTTGCTGGAATTCATGTCCAATGCCCCAATTGATTCAGATGGAGATCTGCCCCTGGCTATTTGGCATTTTGAGAGATTCCTTGAATCTTGACTTGACTGCCCCAGATGATGGACAATGATCATGCCGTGCCCCTTGATTGGAAGTGTTGTTCCACTTGAGGTGATCTTTTTATTGAAAAGGTTTTTGTTCACAAGATATTCATCGTGCGAATTTCTCTGTTGTTCGAACAAATAGTCATATGCAAACAATGTTATTTTAAGAATGCAAAGCTTATTTCTGTCTTGAAGTTTTTTGAAAATGCAGTTTTCAATAAAACAAGTGAATTTTTGTAAAATGTGATGTCAACTCAGGATTTTACAGCAAGCCCTACAGGAGTCAGGATACCTTTTGTAACAGTATGATTTCGGACTAACCCATGCTTCAGCTAGGACTTTTTAAGGGTTATAATGTGGTCTGGTTCATGGTTTAAGAAATGAAGGGTAAAGGCTCAAAGTATATTTGTACCCACCCTCTCTTCGTGATGTTCTTCAAACCTAAACTCAGCTAATCGTGCATTAGACCTTGTTTGAATCTTTGCTCTGATATTCCGGTGATGGTTCGGATATTGACAATTTATTTTGAACAGGCAGTCAATTTTATAAGAGTTTGCAGGACCTCTTTCTTTTTGATTTTATTATCCATGTCTTTTTGCCTGAACTGTTTCTTTTGTGATTACAGTCAGCGGGATGCCCCAGTTTTGTAAGTCTCCTTCATAGGTTTTGACTTATTGGGCTTTTATTTCGAGAGACAAGGACTGCCTGTCCTTACGATTATACGGAACCATCACCGTCTTTTGTTTCAGAAGGACTTCTTTGATGCCATTCATTGTGCACGTGGATCAACTGAGAAAACTACTCTGCCCCAGGTTATAATTAAGGGTTTTAATTTGTGAAAAGAAACTCCAACTTCTTTGGCTCAAAGGGGTTGACTAGGGATTATCTTCCTTATAACTCCACTGTTTAGGATTTGAAACAATGCCTGTACTTCATCAGCAGGGTCTGTTCAAAAGCATACTGTAAAGATCGTGGTATCGTTTTCGTCATCCTCCCTCAAAAGGCTTAGAATTTTTTAATCGAGAGTTTGAACATCACAAAAAGGAAATATGAAGCAATTTTAAGCATAGTGAAAATAATTAATTCAAAACAGACACGTGTAATGCATTAATGAAATAAACAAGTTTGACATGATAATTGTTTGAATAAGCAAATAAAAATACAATTTCAGAATTCAAATGAACAAAAGTGCTTTCAATACTAGCCATGTTTTGGAAAGGGAGCAGTGATCACATTGGGAGTCTCAGGAGGCTCGAATTCGATCTCCTTAGCGTCAATCATATTCTGAATCTTGTATTTCAGCGCCCAACAATCGTCAGTATCGTGCCCCGGACTACCGGAATGATAAGCACACCTTGCATCTGGGTTGTAGTTAGGAGAAGAAGTCTTAGGGTTCGGAGGAGGGTTTATCACCGTAATCAGATTCATCTTCAACATGTGCTGCAATGCTTGTGACAATGGCATGTTGATGTTGGTGAACTGTCTTTTAGGCTCGTCCGGCCTTTGTTGATTTCCCTTTTGATGTTGTCGGTGTGACGCAGAACCAGAGATCAAGACTGCCCCTACGTGTTGGTCACAACGACTCTTTTGACTGTACACAACATTGGACTCTTTCTTCCCACTGTAAGGCTTTTTCTGAGCATCAGAAGGTGTAGCTTCTTGAATTTTCCCAGCCTTGATACCAACTTCAATCCTCTCACCAGTCAAGATAAGGTCTGTAAACCCGGCTGAAAATTTCCAATAAAATGGTTAAAGAATGGACCAGACAGGGTCCCCAGAAAGATATCGACAAGTTCACGATCAGCCAAAGGTGGTTGCACCCTTCCGGCAAGGTCCCTCCATTTCTGAGCATACTCTTTAAATCTTCACCCGTCCCTATTGACATACCCTGGAGTTGGGTACGCGTAGGAGCGAGGTCAGAATTATATTGATACTGCTTATAGAACGCAGTAGCCAAATCTTCCTTGTTACGGATACTGGCTCCATCCAGCTGATAGAACCACTCAAGCTGAGTCCCTGAAAGACTGTCTTGAAAGAAATGGATCCACAAGTTCTTGTCAGCAGTGTAAGGTTGGATCCTCCTCACATATGACCGGAGGTGCAGCTTTGGACAGGAAGCTCCGTCATACTTGGCAAAGGCAGGTGCCTTAAACTTATGGGGAATCACCACCCCAGATGATAGACCCAGATCTCCGAAGTCCAGACCGGGCACATTCTGTATCTCCATAGCGCTCAAGCGGTCTTCCAGCTGTTTGTACTTATCCTCAGCAGGAGGATACTGTTCTTCATCATAATCCGTCTCGTTGTCGGAGACTATAGGGCTAGGAACCCTCCTTTCTTGTGGGCTGTCTTTCCCTCTAAATGAGGTGGCCAGATCAACTTCGTTTTGCAGCCCGTTTCCAAACCTGCGTCTGGTGTTGAACAGGACGGTCCTCTTTTTCTTCTTCTTCCTCTCTTTCAGAATCAGGGTCTTCAGGTCCTGCTGACCCTTAGCTAGGCTCACGACCAACTCTTGAAACTGGGCATTCTGGGCCTGGAGGGCCTTGATAGCTTGCTCAGTGGAAGGTTCGGTAGACATGATGATTGCTGAAATAAACAGCGAAGAGGATAAGAGACCTGTAATGGTACCTGTAATGTAATGATATATATGATATATGTATGCAATATTTTCAAGGATCTCGTGGGGTAGACAAATAAACTTGTTAGAATTTGAATTTTGCAGCTTGATTGAAGGAACTTCATGTTGCTGAGAGTCCTTCTTCAAGAGTCAGGCTCACCATATCGAGTGGGTCATAGCCCCTGACTCAAGTTATCATGTTTTGATCTCCAAACAACCTTGGCTAGAGGAAAATAAATCCCCTTTGCCCCTTGCTAGACATTTGGTTCATCATGACCTACATCACAAACCTTTGAGATCCTTGAAATGGTTAAGGAAAATGCTATGGTATGATGTTATAATGTTTATGCTATGCGTTTAAGCAAAAGTGTGAGGTGATGTAACTAAGCTCTGTAATAAGTCCAAATTATTGGGTAAGGACTGTAAACAAAACCTGCAAGGAACTCATGTTGTCAGATAACAAGAATGTGCAAGTAGTTCAAGTTTGAAGGCACACAAGTCACACATATAGCCTTAAGTTTAGGCTGGCATGGAGTTTAGGCATTACCCTCTTTCAGTTTAGTTGGTTTAAACCTGTCCTAAAAATAGTAACCGGGTTCTAGAGGATCTCAATATCACTGACTACCCTCAATCGGTCATAATTCCAGTTTAGCAACCTTTTCTTACGGCCGGAACCATCGCGAGAGTTTAGTCTCAATGAGTGTAGCATACTGCTACTTGCTATGGCCAAGTTGGTCAATTTAAGGTTCTAAGGTCAGCTGGTGCTTAATGACTCCTCAGAAGACCCATACTCTCCTCGTTCCAACACAAGGGATATCGGTACAGACCAAGGTGTCACACCAACGTAGCTACTGCTTCATCCGTGTCGGTCTACGCCGGGAAGATCCCTCACAGTTTATTGCTACTTACCTAAAAAAGGGTACCCCCAGATCCGGGTTAGGATCTATAAAACTCCGATACAAGCCCACAAAGTTTAAAGCATACAAAGCGATACAATTGAAAACACAAGTGATCTAATCCTAAGGTACACCTCACTTATAAGTATCCCCAGCAGAGTCGCCAGTTCGGTGATCGGTGGGAATGAGAACTGACTATTTTGGAATGTTGGTTCGCGTTTGCGTTTGTTTCGCAAAATGTCGCGGTAAGCAAGAGTCGCCACCGTCTTTTATTTTATCCAACAAGGAAAAGACAAAAGCACAGAAAAATTCCTATTCGAGATGTTTCTCGGGTTCGGGAGGTAGATTATAGAAAGGGAAGGTGTTAGCACCCTTTCTATCCGTGGTTATCCAAGGGCTCTTAGGTACTTGCTCACTGTGTTTTAAAAAGTTTTGCTTTTCTTGTGTTTGTGGGTTTTGAAAATAGTTTTGTTTGAAAACTTCGATTTAACTCTTGTTTCTGTCCTCAAGAGTGTATGAAGTGTTGTTGAAAACTTTGTTCGGAAAGTGTAAGTGCGAAAAATTTGTTTTGTTTTGAAAGAGCGAGTACCCAAGAACCTCTACCTACTCAAAAGGAATTAAATTGTGCTAAAGTCCTTTAGACAGTGCTATCCCACTATTGGGAAGTAGGTAGCACCGTCGTTGGAGTTTTCGGGTCAATTCGATTAAGGGACATGTGGTCACTAAAGCAATGTTAGGACGCCTTAGCGGTAACCCTAATGTCTTAGATCATTTTATCCGAGGCAACCATTTCGAGGCAACTATGATCTTTGGACAAGAGGACGACCTCTAAAACTTCCTATACTCAATGACCACGTTCGAGGCAACCAAGTGAGGCGTACCCTAGGAGTGGCATGTGCAAATGTGTCAATTTCAGTTATGTTATCTTTGTACATGTTATGGTGAGCTACGATTGATTTTAAATTAAGATAGATCTTGTCATGCATAACCTATTATTCATACATCTAGCAGTTAATGGTTGCGTAAAATAAAACTAAGCTATTACAAGGCATCGGATATTTACATCGCCAAAAACAAACCCTTGAAAAGTAAATTGCGAAAAATAAATAAAAGCGATAAAAAGTCCTATGTCCAAAACTATTAAATCCTCGGAGCAAACACAATTATATGGATCAAAGAGTAATGCGCGCGAGAAAAATTAAATCGGAGGGTTTGGAGGTTTTGACCCTTTTTTAAGAAAGAAGGAGATTTTTTGTTATTTTGAACTAAATGAAATTAAATGAAATTAAGCCTAAGTTAATTAATTAATTAGATAAAAATGTATTTTTTGGGTTTTTAAATGTTTAAGGAAATAAAAATAAGATGATTAAATATATTAAAAAACCTAATTCTACATTGATTTTAATTTATTACAAAAATATTAATGTTATGCCTAATTAAAACTAAACAAATTATGTTAATATTTATTTACAAAATAAACTAATGAAATTAAGTTTAATAAATAAAAATATTATATATTTTTTGTTTTCTGATTTTTTATTATGAAAGAAAAGAAGTTAATTAGTTAATTGGTTAATTAAATAAAAATAATAGAATAAATCAAGTAAAAGAAATATAGAAAAAAAAGAAAACCAAAAAAAGGGGTCTGGGCCCAGAAAGGGGGTTGGCTCAGCAATTTTCCAGGCCCATTATGCTTCAGCCTCGTTGACCTTTTCAATCCAGCGGGCGCCTTTGACTAGGGAACATGATGGTCCCCTCATTCCTGGCCACCAGATCTGGCCTGAAGGCCATCTGGCGTGTTGATATTTGTAAGCGTATGGTGGATCCCCCTTTGAATGTCACATAGAATCACGTGAAGAAAAATTAAATAAATGTTTTGGCGGACCTGGGATTCGAACCCAGGTCCCATTGCTCATTGGACGTTCGCCCCTGCCACTACACCACCATGCCTCTTTTGTAATTGAATCAAATAATAATGAATATATTAGCAAACAAATAAATATGCTGGAATTATAAAAAAACGCGCTAAGATTCAAACACGCGAACCAGATGACAACACGTCATCATCTTCAACCTTGGTTCTGCATAAAATAGAATCAAATAGTGGGGGTTTTTAACCTCCACTATCTCCTGCACGAAAAATAGCGAATAGACACAGAGCAAAAAGAAATATTTCGTGAGGTATGTGTTGGAATCGTCTTGGTCTCACGAATTCAACCATGTATCCCATTGGTTCCAATTTTTCCTGGTTTGGATAGCCCTATTTGAAAGCTTGAAAACCCTAGAAATTCGATCATGGCGTCTCTCGGTTTAGGGCACTATGGTTCAATTAATTCATTCCATTAGCTTTGTATAATCTCTAGCAACGCAAATCAATCACAAAAACATGTCAAATGCATATGAATTAAGAGATACAATTTTGAATTAGAAGTGCAAACCGTGAGATGGTATTTCGTGATTCCTTGAGCTTTGGTGCTTGAATTTGATTGCAAATCACTCCTGGTACCTCCTGCAATGTGTTTGGATGGACAAGGCACCTTGAATTGGCTTAGATTGCAAGAACAAGTTTTGATTTTTCTTGAAGTTTCTTGAAATTGGTATGGCCGTCTCTTGCAGTTTTTTCTCGTGAATTAGGTTATGCCTGGCTTGCTTGCATATAAGGGAATCAGTTTAGGTCAAAATTTGGACCCATATCCATGTGCATTGAAGATTGAATATTTGATTGACAAATCAAAGATTCTTGATTTTTCATGATTGAACAAGTTGCCAAAATTGGATATTTTTGTATCTTTTAGCTTGTGCACGAATTGGCATTGCTTGGTCAGCATATTTGGATCACATTTGGTTCACAAATAGATTTAAGAATCAAATCTTTTATTTTCTTATAATTTAAATTAATTAAATGAATTAATATGTATTAAAAATCCATTTAATCAATAAATTTAAGAAAATAAATCCAATTTAACTTGGTGGGTCGTGCACAGGTCATGGGTGAAGTTTCAAAAAGAGATTTGAGGCCCATTAGCAAAAAGAAGGTGTTTTGAGCAAAGTTGACTTTTGCAAATTCATGAAAATTGCCCAACTTCTCCAATGCATAACTTGCTCAATTTTGATCATATGACCACATTCTTGGACATTTTGGAAAGCCCTTGAAGTCCTCTAACCAATGCTTTTGGTCCCATGTAATTTGGATCCACCAATCTCAAGTTATGGCCTTTGACTCAAAGTGTACTTTTGTTGACTTTTGAAATTGACCTATAATGTAAAAATTTGTAACTTTTTGTGAGAGCATTTCTTGATCTTGGGGTGTGAATATGGATTGTAGGAAATTGCATCCTCTTCAAAATGAGCTTTGGATGGAATTTTTATGATAAACCATGAAAGAGTTATGCCCTGGTCAAAGTACAATTGACTTTTCTACTGTCCAAAAATAGTAACTTTTGCACCTTGATGATTTTTGAGCTATTCTTGTGGGATCATGATCAAGACTTGATCAAATGATGATTGTGAACTCAAAAATAAGATGTTGACCAAGAATTATGACTTTTGACTGCAAAATGACCATTTTGCCCTTACAGTTGACTGTAGATCAAATGGAGCTTTTGACTGTGCAAACTGGCACTGTGAGTCTTGAAACTTGGCATGTAGGTGCTTGAGAATGTATATAGGCCTATGGGACTTGATTGAACCATTGAGAACCCCAAATTCCTTGAAAGAACCAAAACCCTAATTTCAGCTGTCTACTGCCTAGGAGATGGTTTGACTGTCTAACTCTTGAGCAATCTTGAACCATTTGGAGATGATTCTTGACATATCTTGAGGAATATGGTTTGACTGTCTAACTCCTGAGGATGTAGATTGGCTTGCGTGCCTTTCGTGATCCGAAGGTGGAAGATGATTGAACACTAAAGTGCCCAGAAATTTGCACTCGCATGGTGTAGTATCAGTAATGGGATGTCGGGAATGGGCTTACAGATGCCATTTGGAGCTTGTTGGTAGAAGGATGGGCTTATAGATGCCATCTGGAGATTGTTTGTTGAATTGTAATTTTGTAAGTTGAAAGAGGGAACCTGTGTAGGGTTGCCTGATGATGAGCCTGGGTAAAACTGCATCTTGGAAGGAAAGAACCTGTGTAGGGTTGACTGATGATGAGTCCGGGTGAAACTGCATCTTGGAAGGAAGGAACCTGTGTAAGGTTGACTGATGATGAGTCCGTGTGAAATTGCATCTTGGAAGGAAGGAACCGGTGTAAGGTTGTTTTTCACTACGTCGGGAAATTGCAAGGAGGAACCTGGGTAAGGTCACTTCGGGATAAGTTTGTGTAAAACCTCTGGAGGAACCTGAGTAAGGTGATAAGTCCGTGTAAAACTTCTGGAGGAACCTGAGTAAGGTGATAAGTCCGTGTAAAACTTCTGGGGGAACCTGAGTAAGGTGATAAGTCCGTGTAAAAATTCTGGGGGAACCTGAGTAAGGTTACCTTGTGATAAGTCCGTGTAAAACTTCTGGAGGAACCTGGGTAAGGTTACTTTGACGATGAGTTCGTGTGAAACTTCATCTTGGAAAGAGAAGGAACCTATGTAGGGTTGCCTGATGATGAGTCTGTGTAAAACTTCATCTTGGAAATGAGAAGGAACCGGTGTAGGGTTTCCTGAGGATGAGTCCGGGTAAAACTTCATCTGAAAGAGAGAAGGAACCGGTGTAGGGTTGCTTCATGGTGGGTTGTCTTCATTGACGGGTTGTCTTCATTGACGGGTTGTCTTCATTGACGGGTTGTCTTCATTGACGGGTTGTCTTCATTGACGGGTTGTCTCAGAAAAATCTTTAAGAATCAATTTAACTGGATTTGTCTTCTTTGACTGGACTTTGCTTCAGAAAAATCTTTAGGAATCGATTTAACTGATTTCGTCTCTTTTAACTGGCATGGCTTCAGAAAAATCTTTAGGAATCGATTTAACTGGTTTTGTCTCCATTGACATAATTTGAGAAGCTAACTGCATCTTTCCTGAAAGGTAAAGGTCAGTCATGTGCAATGCATGATATGGATCAAGCAATGATGTTCTCAACATAAATGAGATCGTATGATATGATGCGTATATGCATGTATTATGATGTATGAAAATGTGATGTTTTAGCTGAGGAAAATAAATCTCGGATAGCTGCTGGAGAATGATGTTGAATTCTTTGATTCCACTGGGGACGATGAACGAAGGTGATAAACTTGCAGGAGAGGATGACTCCGTTGGGGAATAAACTGGTGAAGAGATTACTCCGCGGGGAATTACCCTGTGGGGGAGAGATGTTCTGCTGAGATTTTAACGATAACTCCCTTGGGGATTCTGTTGATAAGCTCTGTTGGGGATTTTGATGATGAACTCCGCTGGGGATAGAAAGAACTTCGCTGGGGATGATCTTTCAGTTGCAACTTGCTGAGGATAACCCAGTTAGACTCTTGTGGGGATAACCTCTGAATTTGGCTGAGGAGATGCATTTGTATTCTGCAGGGGACAAGCTTCCAGAATCTACTGGGTAAGATGATTCAATTCTCTATTGGGGAAACTTTTTGGACTGCGCTGGGAAATGGCTCCACTGGGGGTAGACTAACTCTGCTTGGGGGAGAGTATTGTTGATTCATCCATGGTTGCAGGTCTCAGTGGGGAGAGCTTCCATTACTGTCTTACTCTGCGGGGAGTGAAGGTATCCTAGCCATATTCTTCAGCTGAATCTACCTTGGTACCCGGTGGACAGAGCAACTTGTACAGTTCGGACAATTCTTATTGCCCCAGTTTCTGCGGGAGAAAGTGCCTTCGGAGGCCTTGATAACTGCCGATTGACAAATTTTCTTCTGGTAGGCAAGTGACGAGATGACGGGACATAGTCGTACACTTTGATCCCTAACTTTTTCCTGGACCGCCCTTTCGGGTTTTCAGTCCATCGGGATACCCCTTTTTTGCCCAAGCCGTCTTTTCAGGTTTTCGACTTGCCTGGTGTACAAATTTTTTCATTTTCATCCCTTATTTTTGCCCGAACCCTTTTGGTTCGCCGAGAAGCCCTTATTTTTGCCTAGGCCAGTCGACCTAGTGGGTCTTTGTTTCACGCGCGGTATTTTTTGACTATGTCCATTCCCTCAGGATGTAGAGAGGTGTCACTGTCGGTAGTGTTGTGTTGCCATACTACCAAAAGATCTTCGTTTGATCATGCAAGATTCGTTGCTGGAATTCATGTCCAATTCCCCAATTGATTCAGATGGAGATCTGCCCCTGGCTATTTGGCATTTTGAGAGATTCCTTGAATCTTGACTTGACTGCCCCAGATGATGGACAATGATCATGCCGTGCCCCTTGATTGGAAGTGTTGTTCCACTTGAGGTGATCTTTTTATTGAAAAGGTTTTTGTTCACAAGATATTCATCGTGCGAATTTCTCTGCTGTTCGAACAAATAGTCATATGCAAACAATGTTATTTTAAGAATGCAAAGCTTATTTCTGTCTTGAAGTTTTTTGAAAATGCAGTTTTCAATAAAACAAGTGAATTTTTGTAAAATGTGATGTCAACTCAGGATTTTACAGCAAGCCCTACAGGAGTCAGGATACCTTTTGTAACAGTATGATTTCGGACTAACCCATGCTTCAGCTAGGACTTTTTAAGGGTTATAATGTGGTCTGGTTCATGGTTTAAGAAATGAAGGGTAAAGGCTCAAAGTATATTTGTACCCACCCTCTCTTCGTGATGTTCTTCAAACCTAAACTCAGCTAATCGTGCATTAGACCTTGTTTGAATCTTTGCTCTGATATTCCGGTGATGGTTCGGATATTGACAATTTATTTTGAACAGGCAGTCAATTTTATAAGAGTTTGCAGGACCTCTTTCTTTTTGATTTTATTATCCATGTCTTTTTGCCTGAACTGTTTCTTTTGTGATTACAGTCAGCGGGATGCCCCAGTTTTGTAAGTCTCCTTCATAGGTTTTGACTTATTGGGCTTTTATTTCGAGAGACAAGGACTGCCTGTCCTTACGATTATACGGAACCATCACCGTCTTTTGTTTCAGAAGGACTTCTTTGATGCCATTCATTGTGCACGTGGATCAACTGAGAAAACTACTCTGCCCCAGGTTATAATTAAGGGTTTTAATTTGTGAAAAGAAACTCCAACTTCTTTGGCTCAAAGGGGTTGACTAGGGATTATCTTCCTTATAACTCCACTGTTTAGGATTTGAAACAATGCCTGTACTTCATCAGCAGGGTCTGTTCAAAAGCATACTGTAAAGATCGTGGTATCGTTTTCGTCATCCTCCCTCAAAAGGCTTAGAATTTTTTAATCGAGAGTTTGAACATCACAAAAAGGAAATATGAAGCAATTTTAAGCATAGTGAAAATAATTAATTCAAAACAGACACGTGTAATGCATTAATGAAATAAACAAGTTTGACATGATAATTGTTTGAATAAGCAAATAAAAATACAATTTCAGAATTCAAATGAACAAAAGTGCTTTCAATACTAGCCATGTTTTGGAAAGGGAGCAGTGATCACATTGGGAGTCTCAGGAGGCTCGAATTCGATCTCCTTAGCGTCAATCATATTCTGAATCTTGTATTTCAGCGCCCAACAATCGTCAGTATCGTGCCCCGGACTACCGGAATGATAAGCACACCTTGCATCTGGGTTGTAGTTAGGAGAAGAAGTCTTAGGGTTCGGAGGAGGGTTTATCACCGTAATCAGATTCATCTTCAACATGTGCTGCAATGCTTGTGACAATGGCATGTTGATGTTGGTGAACTGTCTTTTAGGCTCGTCCGGCCTTTGTTGATTTCCCTTTTGATGTTGTCGGTGTGACGCAGAACCAGAGATCAAGACTGCCCCTACGTGTTGGTCACAACGACTCTTTTGACTGTACACAACATTGGACTCTTTCTTCCCACTGTAAGGCTTTTTCTGAGCATCAGAAGGTGTAGCTTCTTGAATTTTCCCAGCCTTGATACCAACTTCAATCCTCTCACCAGTCAAGATAAGGTCTGTAAACCCGGCTGAAAAGTTTCCAATAAAATGGTTAAAGAATGGACCAGACAGGGTCCCCAGAAAGATATCGACAAGTTCACGATCAGCCAAAGGTGGTTGCACCCTTCCGGCAAGGTCCCTCCATTTCTGAGCATACTCTTTAAATCTTCACCCGTCCCTATTGACATACCCTGGAGTTGGGTACGCGTAGGAGCGAGGTCAGAATTATATTGATACTGCTTATAGAACGCAGTAGCCAAATCTTCCTTGTTACGGATACTGGCTCCATCCAGCTGATAGAACCACTCAAGCTGAGTCCCTGAAAGACTGTCTTGAAAGAAATGGATCCACAAGTTCTTGTCAGCAGTGTAAGGTTGGATCCTCCTCACATATGACCGGAGGTGCAGCTTTGGACAGGAAGCTCCGTCATACTTGGCAAAGGCAGGTGCCTTAAACTTATGGGGAATCACCACCCCAGATGATAGACCCAGATCTCCGAAGTCCAGACCGGGCACATTCTGTATCTCCATAGCGCTCAAGCGGTCTTCCAGCTGTTTGTACTTATCCTCAGCAGGAGGATACTGTTCTTCATCATAATCCGTCTCGTTGTCGGAGACTATAGGGCTAGGAACCCTCCTTTCTTGTGGGCTGTCTTTCCCTCCAAATGAGGTGGCCAGATCAACTTCGTTTTGCAGCCCGTTTCCAAACCTGCGTCTGGTGTTGAACAGGACGATCCTCTTTTTCTTCTTCTTCCTCTCTTTCAGAATCAGGGTCTTCAGGTCCTGCTGACCCTTAGCTAGGCTCACGACCAACTCTTGAAACTGGGCATTCTGGGCCTGGAGGGCCTTGATAGCTTGCTCAGTGGAAGGTTCGGTAGACATGATGATTGCTGAAATAAACAGCGAAGAGGATAAGAGACCTGTAATGGTACCTGTAATGTAATGATATATATGATATATGTATGCAATATTTTCAAGGATCTCGTGGGGTAGACAAATAAACTTGTTAGAATTTGAATTTTGCAGCTTGATTGAAGGAACTTCATGTTGCTGAGAGTCCTTCTTCAAGAGTCAGGCTCACCATATCGAGTGGGTCATAGCCCCTGACTCAAGTTATCATGTTTTGATCTCCAAACAACCTTGGCTAGAGGAAAATAAATCCCCTTTGCCCCTTGCTAGACATTTGGTTCATCATGACCTACATCACAAACCTTTGAGATCCTTGAAATGGTTAAGGAAAATGCTATGGTATGATGTTATAATGTGTATGCTATGCGTTTAAGCAAAAGTGTGAGGTGATGTAACTAAGCTCTGTAATAAGTCCAAATTATTGGGTAAGGACTGTAAACAAAACCTGCAAGGAACTCATGTTGTCAGATAACAAGAATGTGCAAGTAGTTCAAGTTTGAAGGCACACAAGTCACACATATAGCCTTAAGTTTAGGCTGGCATGGAGTTTAGGCATTACCCTCTTTCAGTTTAGTTGGTTTAAACCTGTCCTAAAAATAGTAACCGGGTTCTAGAGGATCTCAATATCACTGACTACCCTCAATCGGTCATAATTCCAGTTTAGCAACCTTTTCTTACGGCCGGAACCATCGCGAGAGTTTAGTCTCAATGAGTGTAGCATACTGCTACTTGCTATGGCCAAGTTGGTCAATTTAAGGTTCTAAGGTCAGCTGGTGCTTAATGACTCCTCAGAAGACCCATATTCTCCTCGTTCCAACACAAGGGATATCGGTACAGACCAAGGTGTCACACCAATGTAGCTACTGCTTCATCCGTGTCGGTCTACGCCGGGCAGATCCCTCACAGTTTATTGCTACTTACCTAAAAAAGGGTACCCCCAGATCCGGGTTAGGATCTATAAAACTCCGATACAAGCCCACAAAGTTTAAAGCATACAAAGCGATACAATTGAAAACACAAGTGATCTAATCCTAAGGTACACCTCACTTATAAGTATCCCCAGCAGAGTCGCCAGTTCGGTGATCGGTGGGAATGAGAACTGACTGTTTTGGAATGTTGGTTCGCATTTGCGTTTGTTTCGCAAAATGTCGCGGTAAGCAAGAGTCGCCACCGTCTTTTATTTTATCCAACAAGGAAAAGACAAAAGCACAGAAAAATTCCTATTCGAGATGTTTCTCGGGTTCGGGAGGTAGATTATAGAAAGGGAAGGTGTTAGCACCCTTTCTATCCGTGGTTATCCAAGGGCTCTTAGGTACTTGCTCACTGTGTTTTCAAAAGTTTTGCTTTTCTTGTGTTTGTGGGTTTTGAAAAGAGTTTTGTTTGAAAACTTCGATTTAACTCTTGTTTCTGTCCTCAAGAGTGTATGAAGTGTTGTTGAAAACTTTGTTCGGAAAGTGTAAGTGCGAAAAATTTGTTTTGTTTTGAAAGAGCGAGTACCCAAGAACCTCTACCTACTCAAAAGGAATTAAATTGTGCTAAAGTCCTTTAGACAGTGCTATCCCACTATTGGGAAGTAGGTAGCACCGTCGTTGGAGTTTTCGGGTCAATTCGATTAAGGGACATGTGGTCACTAAAGCAATGTTAGGACGCCTTAGCGGTAACCCTAATGTCTTAGATCATTTTATCCGAGGCAACCATTTCGAGGCAACTATGATCTTTGGACAAGAGGACGACCTCTAAAACTTCCTATACTCAATGACCACGTTCGAGGCAACCAAGTGAGGCGTACCCTAGGAGTGGCATGTGCAAATGTGTCAATTTCAGTTATGTTATCTTTGTACATGTTATGGTGAGCTACGATTGATTTTAAATTAAGATAGATCTTGTCATGCATAACCTATTATTCATACATCTAGCAGTTAATGGTTGCGTAAAATAAAACTAAGCTATTACAAGGCATCGGATATTTACATCGCCAAAAACAAACCCTTGAAAAGTAAATTGCGAAAAATAAATAAAAGCGATAAAAAGTCCTATGTCCAAAACTATTAAATCCTCGGAGCAAACACAATTATATGGATCAAAGAGTAATGTGCGCGAGAAAAATTAAATCGGAGGGTTTGGAGGTTTTGACCCTTTTTTAAGAAAGAAGGAGATTTTTTGTTATTTTGAACTAAATGAAATTAAATGAAATTAAGCCTAAGTTAATTAATTAATTAGATAAAAATGTATTTTTTGGGTTTTTAAATGTTTAAGGAAATAAAAATAAGATGATTAAATATATTAAAAAACCTAATTCTACATTGATTTTAATTTATTACAAAAATATTAATGTTATGCCTAATTAAAACTAAACAAATTATGTTAATATTTATTTACAAAATAAACTAATGAAATTAAGTTTAATAAATAAAAATATTATATATTTTTTGTTTTCTGATTTTTTATTATGAAAGAAAAGAAGTTAATTAGTTAATTGGTTAATTAAATAAAAATAATAGAATAAATCAAGTAAAAGAAATATAGAAAAAAAAGCAAACCAAAAAAAGGGGTCTGGGCCCAGAAAGGGGGTTGGCTCAGCAATTTTCCAGGCCCATTATGCTTCAGCCTCGTTGACCTTTTCAATCCAGCGGGCGCCTTTGACTAGGGAACATGATGGTCCCCTCATTCCTGGCCACCAGATCTGGCCTGAAGGCCATCTGGCGTGTTGATATTTGCAAGCGTATGGTGGATCCCCCTTTGAATGTCACATAGAATCACGTGAAGAAAAATTAAATAAATGTTTTGGCGGACCTGGGATTCGAACCCAGGTCCCATTGCTCATTGGACGTTCGCCCCTGCCACTACACTACCATGCCTCTTTTGTAATTGAATTAGATAATAATGAATATATTAGCAAACAAATAAATATGCTGGAATTATAAAAAAACGCGCTAAGATTCAAACACGCGAACCAGATGACAACACGTCATCATCTTCAACCTTGGTTCTGCATAAAATAGAATCAAATAGTGGGGGTTTTTAACCTCCACTATCTCCTGCACGAAAAATAGCGAATAGACACAGAGCAAAAAGAAATATTTCGTGAGGTATGTGTTGGAATCATCTTGGTCTCACGAATTCAACCATGTATCCCATTGGTTCCAATTTTTCCTGGTTTGGATAGCCCTATTTGAAAGCTTGAAAACCCTAGAAATTCGATCATGGCGTCTCTCGGTTTAGGGCACTATGGTTCAATTAATTCATTCCATTAGCTTTGTATAATCTCTAGCAACGCAAATCAA
Organism: Vicia faba; assembly: GCA_948472305.1. Classification (NCBI taxonomy): domain Eukaryota; kingdom Viridiplantae; phylum Streptophyta; class Magnoliopsida; order Fabales; family Fabaceae; genus Vicia; species Vicia faba. The sequence continues at coordinate 1,131,415,341 of OX451737.1, forward strand.
TCACAAAAACATGTCAAATGCATATGAATTAAGAGATACAATTTTGAACTAGAAGTGCAAACCGTGAGATGGTATTTCGTGATTCCTTGAGCTTTGGTGCTTGAATTTGATTGCAAATCACTCCTGGTACCTCCTGCAATGTGTTTGGATGGACAAGGCACCTTGAATTGGCCTAGATTGCAAGAACAAGTTTTGATTTTTCTTGAAGTTTCTTGAAATTGGTATGGCCGTCTCTTGTAGTTTTTTCTCGTGAATTAGGTTATGCCTAGCTTGCTTGCATATAAGGGAATCAGTTTAGGTCAAAATTTGGACCCATATCCACGTGCATTGAAGATTGAATATTTGATTGACAAATCAAAGATTATTGATTTTTCATGATTGAACAAGTTGCCAAAATTGGATATTTTTGTATCTTTTAGCTTGTGCACGAATTGGCATTGCTTGGTTAGCATATTTGGATCACATTTGGTTCACAAATAGATTTAAGAATCAAATCTTTTATTTTCTTATAATTTAAATTAATTAAATGAATTAATATATATTAAAAATCCATTTAATCAATAAATTTAAGAAAATAAATCCAATTTAACTTGGTGGGTCGTGCACAGGTCATGGGTGAAGTTTCAAAAAGAGATTTGAGGCCCATTAGCAAAAAGATGGTGTTTTGAGCAAAGTTGACTTTTGCAAATTCATGAAAATTGCCCAACTTCTCCAATGCATAACTTGCTCAATTTTGATCATATGACCATGTTCTTGGACATTTTGGAAAGCCCTTGAAGTCCTCTAACCAATGCTTTTTGTCCCATGTCATTTGGATTTACAAATCTCAAGTTATGGCCTTTGACTCAAAGTGTACTTTTGTTGACTTTTGAAATTGACCTATAATGTAAAAATTTGTAACTTTTTGTGAGAGCATTTATTGATCTTGGGGTGTGAATATGGATTGTAGGAAATTGCATCCTCTTCAAAATGAGCTTTGGATGGAATTTTTCTGATAAACCATGAAAGAGTTATGCCCTGGTCAAAGTACAGTTGACTTTTCTACTGTCCAAAAATAGTAACTTTTGCACCTTGATGATTTTTGAGCTATTCTTGTGGGATCATGATCAAGACTTGGGACTTTTGACTACAAAATGACCATTTTGCCCTTACAGTTGACTGTAGATCAAATGGAGCTTTTGACTGTGCAAACTGGCACTGTGAGTCTTGAAACTTGGCATGTAGGTGCTTGAGAATGTATATAGGCCTATGAGACTTGATTGAGCCATTGAGAACCCCAAATTCCTTGAAAGAACCAAAACCCTAATTTCAGCTGTCTACTGCCTAGGAGATGGTTTGACTGTCTGACTCTTGAGCAATCTTGAACCATTTGGAGATGATTCTTGACATATCTTGAGGAATATGGGAGGGCAAATTTTAGGGTACAACAGTTGCCCCTTTTCAATCTTCTTAAACCTGAGGATGTAGATTGGCTTGCGTGCCTTTCGTGATCCGAAGGTGGAAGATGATTGAACACTAAAGTGCCCAGAAATTTGCACTTGCATGGTGTAGTATCAGTAATGGGATGTCGGGAATGGGCTTACAGATGCCATTTGGTGCTTGTTGGTAGAAGGATGGGCTTATAGATGCCATCTGGAGATTGTTTGTTGAATTGTAATTTTGTAAGTTGAAAGAGGGAACCTGTGTAGGGTTGCCTGATGATGAGCCTGTGTAAAACTGCATCTTGGAAGGAAAGAAACTGTGTAGGGTTGACTGATGATGAGTCCGGGTGAAACTGCATCTTGGAAGGAAGGAACCTGTGTAAGGTTGACTGATGATGAGTCCGTGTGAAACTGCATCTTGGAAGGAAGGAACCTGTGTAAGGTTGTTTTGCACTACGTCGGGAAATTGCAAGGAGGAACCTGGGTAAGGTCACTTCAGGATAAGTTTGTGTAAAACCTCTGGAGGAACTTGAGTAAGGTGATAAGTTCGTGTAAAATTTCTGGAGGAACCTGAGTAAGGTGATAAGTCCGTGTAAAACTTCTGGGGGAACCTGAGTAAGGTGATAAGTCCGTGTAAAACTTCTGGGGGAACCTGAGTAAGGTTACCTTGTGATAAGTCCGTGTATAACTTCTGGAGGAACCTGGGTAAGGTTACTTTGACGATGAGTTCGTGTGAAACTTCATCTTAGAAAGAGAAGGAACCTGTGTAGGGTTGCCTGATGATGAGTCTGTGTAAAACTTCATCTTGGAAATGAGAAGGAACCGGTGTAGGGTTGCCTGAGGATGAGTCAGTGTAAAACTTCATCTGAAAGAGAGAAGGAACCGGTGTAGGGTTGCTTCATGGTGGGTTGTCTTCATTGACGGGTTGTCTTCATTGACGGGTTGTCTTCATTGACGGGTTGTCTTCATTGACGGGTTGTCTTCATTGACGGGTTGTCTCAGAAAAATCTTTAGGAATCGATTTAACTGGATTTGTCTTCTTTGACTGGACTTTGCTTCAGAAAAATCTTTAGGAATCGATTTAACTGATTTCGTCTCTTTTGACTGGCGTGGCTTCAGAAAAATCTTTAGGAATCGATTTAACTGGTTTTGTCTCCATTGACATAATTTGAGAAGCTAACTGCATCTTTCCTGAAAGGTAAAGGTCAGTCATGTGCAATGCATGATATGGATCAAGCAATGATGTTCTCAACATAAATGAGATCGTATGATATGATGCGTATATGCATGCATCATGATGTATGAAAATGTGATGTTTTAGCTGAGGAAAATAAATCCCGGATAGCTGCTGGAGAATGATGTTAAATTCTTTGCTTCCATTGGGGATGATGAACGAAGGTGTTGTACCCCAAAATTTGCCCTCCCATATTCTTCAAGATTTGGCAAGATCAAGCTTCAAATGGATTAAGGACTGCACAGTGCAAGCACTCTCCTAACACAGTCAAAATTAGGGTTTTGGTTCTTACAAGGAAGTTGAGGTTTTCAAGGGTCCAATCAAGTACCATATGCCTATATACATTGTCAAGCATTCATATGTCAAGTTTCAAGGCTCACAGCACCAGGTTGCACAGTCAAAAGCCCTAATTGCTTCACAGTCAACTGCAGGGGTAAAATGGTCATTTGACAGTCAAAAGTCAAAATTTTTGGTCAACATCTTAATTTGAAGCCAAAATCGTCATTTGATCAATTCTTGATCATGATTCCACAAAGCATGGCTCAAAAAGTCTCAAGAATCAAAAGTTACTACTTTTGGACAGCTGAAAAGTCAACTGCAAATTGACCAAGGCATAACTTTTTCTTGGTTCATTAGAAAAATCCCATCCAATGCTCATTTTGAAGGGGATGACATTTCCTACAACTCATATTCACATTCCAAGTCCAAGAAATGCTCTCACAAAAAGTTATCAATTTCAACATTATAGGTCATTTTCAAAAGTCAACAAAAAGGCACTTTAAGTCAAAGATCATAACTTGAGATTGGTAAATCAAAATGACATGGGACCAAATACATTGGTTAGAGGACTTCAAGACCTTTCCAAAATGTCCAAGAACATGTTCATAGCTTCAAAGTTGAGCAAGATATGCATTGGAGAAGTTGGGAAATTTTTGGGAACTTTCAAAAGTCAATTTTGCCTAAAACATTTCATTTTTGCTAATGGGCCTCAAATTCTTTCTTGAATCTTTGCCCAAAGCCTATGCACGACCCATTGAACTTAATTTGATTTATTTTCTTATTTTTAATTAATTAATTGAATTTATATTAATATTAATTCATTTAATTGGTTTTAATTGTAGGAAAATTCAAAAGATATGCTTTTTAAATCTTTTTGTGAAGAAAATAAGGCTAGGGCAAGCTGGCAATTCGTGTGCACCTCAAGGACCTCAAAATATCCATGATTGGCAAGGTTTCATGATAGAAAAGATTGAAAAAGATTGGATTGGCAATCACATATTCAAACATAAATGCAATGGATTGTTGGGCTTAATTTTAACCTAATTCTCTTCACATAAGGATGCTGAAGCCAACCCTATTGAAAAGAACGTGAAATTGCTGCTAGAACTCCATAACCAAATTGCAAAAATTCAAGAAATATTGTGAAACTGAAATCAATATTCCAGGTGAATTCAAAGCCTAAAAGTGGTTCCAACGTGTTGCTGACATTGCCAGGAGTCCATTGCCATCAAGAACAAGCTCTAATACATAAGGAAACAGCCAAACAGAGTCACGGTTTGAACAAACATTTCCATAATTGAAATCCAATTTTTATGCATCATTGACATGTTTTGATTATTGATTTGTATTGCTAACATCTTCCTGAAGCTTTTGGTATGGATTAATTACATTGAAACTCACAGAATCATAATTCACCATGAATGGATTTTAGGGTTTTCGAGCTTTTAAATTAGGGCTTTCTTATTGAGGAAAAATCAGGCCTTGAGACACATACAGTTAAACTCAGAAGCTCCATACGAGTTGAATGAGACCCTCGCGCTCAATTTATGTGATGCCTGCTGCTAATCGCTATTATTGACACTTTTGGTTTGTGGGGGTTTAAAACCCCCGCTATCTTGTTTATATTTACAGGTGAAACGAAGAAGGAGAAGGCGTGGCAACGTGTGACTGGGTGATTCAAACTCAGTGCGCGTTATTTTTGGTTTCATGTCATAATGTTTGTTTTTTTATATAATATTCATCATCCATTATGTTTACAAATGCGCATGATAGTTCAGATGGTTGGAGACGTGGCTGGCAAACACTGGGACCTGGGTTCGATTCCGAGGTCCCCCATATAATTGTTGATATTTTTCTTAAAGCACTCCAATGCAGCGCCTCTCAAATGTTCCACCATGAGCCTCACGCGTCAGTTTGCCAAGTGGCCTTGATCAACAATCTGAAGGCTTGTAGATGATGAACACTCTATGCCCCAGTCAAACAACACGCACGTGATCATGAAAAGTCAAACGTGGCTTGGTCTTCTTGGGCCAGAACTTCTCAATTTTACCTCCACTTTGGGCCATCACACCCCCCTTGGTTTGCATTTTTAATTTTTATTTTCTTTTCTTTTAATTCTTTTAATTGTTTTAATTATTATTATTAATTCACCACAAATTAATTTTTTCCTAATAAAAATCAGAAAATCAAAATTGTAAATATATTTTAATTATTTATTAATTTCACCATTAACTTATTTTTGTAAATAAATGCTAACAATTAACTTAGTTTAATTTAGGTTTAAATTTTAATCTTTTTTTTTCTTAATAAATAAAAATTCTATAGAATTAGGTTTTGACCCTTTTAATCATTTTCTTATTATCGTCATTATTAATTATTGTTATTGTTGTAAATAACATGTAAATTAATTAATTAGTTTAAATTAGTTTAACTTTAACATTTTCATTAATAATTAAAATAAACTTAGAACTAGGGTTTTCTTTTGATTTTAATTTCTTTATTATCATTAAATACAAAAACATAAAAAACATCTTTCTTGTAAATAATTAATTAAATTAGTATTAGGTTTAATTTTAATTTTAATTTCAAGCAAAGGACAAAAAAGCTCATAATTTCTCAAAAGGGTCAAAACCCTAAGACGTCCAATTTAATTCTTTCGCGCGTTATTTTTTATTGGATTATTATGTAACTGTTCCAAGGATGTAATAGTAATTAGGTTTATTGCTTTTCTTTACTTTCCGCATCTTTATCAAAAACGGGTCTTTGTTTTTTGGTGATGTATAGACCCGCGCCTTGTAATAGCGTAGCTTTTACCTTTCCGTATTTTATTTTCCGCACTCCTAACCGCTAAATTGCATGAAAGAATGTATGATAATTAAAAAATAACTCGTAGCTCACAATTACATGGTCAAAGATAAATGTTAACCTGAAAACAACACACAATGCACCTGCCACTTCTAGGGTACGCCTCACTCGTTGCCTCGAAAGTGGTCATCAAGTATAGGGTGTTTTAGCGGTCGCCCTTATGTCTAAGATCCAGTTGCCTCGAAACGGTTGCCTCGGATAAAAAAGGATCTAGGACATTAGGGTTACTTCTAAGGTGTCCTACTATTGCTTCGGTGACCACACTGTCCCTCAATCGAATTGACCCGAACACCTCCAACAGTGGTGCTACCTACCTCTCAATGGTGGGATGGCACTACCTTAAGGACTCTTACAAAGCCTAATTCCTTAGGGTAGGTAGACGAATCATGGGTACTTGCTCTTTTCAAAAACAAACAAAAATACTTTTCACACTGACACTTTCAAAAGTTTTCAAAACAAAATTTTCAAACACTCTTGAGGACAGATACAAGAGTCATTTAGAAATCTTTCAAAACGAAACTTTTTTTTTAAAACCCACACACACCTGAAAAGCAAACAAATTTTGAAAACATAAGAGCAAGTACCTAAGAGCCCATGGATAACCATGGATAGAAAGGGTGCTAACACCTTCCCTTTCTATAAATCTACCTCCCGAACCGAGAAACATTCTCAAAGAAGGAATTTTGCTGTGCTTTTGTCCTTTCCATGTTGGAGAACATAAAAGACGGTGGCGACTCTTGCTTACCGCGACATTTCGCGAACCAGCTTTAAAAACAGTCAGTTATATTTCCACCGATCACAGAACTGGCGACTCTGCTGGGGAAATTATAAAGTGAGGTGTACCTTAGGATAGATCATACTTATGTTTTCAATTGAATGTTTTGTTTGCTTTATTATTGTGGGCATTGTCTTGGAGTTTCATAGATCCTATCCCGGATCTGGGGATACCCTTTTAGGTAGCATAAGCTGTGAGGGACCTGTCCCGCGTAGACCGACACGGGTGAAGCAGTGGCTACATTGGTGTGGCGCCTTGGTCTGTACCGATATCCCTTGTGTTGCAACGAGGAGAATATGGGTCTTCTGAGGAGTCATTAAGCACCAACCGACCTTAGAACCCTAATTTGACCCAACTTGGCCATAGAACAGTAGCAGTATGCTACACCCATTGAGGCTAAACTCTCGCGATGGTTCTGGCCACAAGAAAAGATTGCGACGCTGGAGTTATGACCGATCGAGGGTAGTCAGTGATATTGTGATCCTCTAGAACCCGGTTACTTTTGATAGGACAGGTTTTAACCAACAAACTGAAAGAGGGTAGTACCTGAACTTCATGCTGGCCTAAACTCTAAGGGCTGTCTTGTGTGACTTGTGTGCCTTATCGTGTTTGCTTTTGTGAATACTTGTGGCATGTTTTATCATGACATCATACCATCATAGACATTGCATGCATCCCGCATAAGGACTGACCTATTTCAAAGACAAGAGGGTTTCACCTTTGCTCTGTTTTGTAGGATATCATGATGCCTGTGCGAAAGAACACTATCCGGCTTAATTTTGTTCACCCACCTGAGTTGCTTGAAGAATTGGTTAGAAGAATTCCAAACACCACTTCCTTCATCCAGAGGCATGGTTCTCTTCTCAGTTTAGTCACTGCAAAGTGGGACCAACAACTGATGAGTGTCTTGACCCAGTTTTATGATCCCTTGTATAATTGCTTCACCTTTCAAGACTTCCAGCTGGTCCCTACCCTGGAAGAATTCTCTGATTTGCTTGGTATCCCTATCTTGGATCAGACTCCTTTCACTGGTTGGGAAAAGACTCTTAGGCTTGAGGAGATTGTTGCAGCCCTTCCCTTGACCCACAAGGAGGTAATGGACAATTGGGTGACTAGAAGCAGAGTTAAGGGCTTCTTGGCCAAGTTTCTGGTTAGTAAAGCTAACAGTTTCTGGAATGACTTAGACTTTAGGGCGTACCAAGACATTCTGGCTCTCTTAATCTATGGTCTAGTTTTGTTTCCTAATCCTGATAACTTCATTAACGTCATTGCCATAAGGATCTTCATGTCTCGGAACCCTGTGCCCACTCTCTTGGGTGATATCCTGCAACAACTCTATGCTCGTACTGCCCGAAGATGAGGAACTCTGTGGTGTTATAATCCTTTGTTAGTGAGGTGGTTTATTTCTCACCTCCCTAAGTTCGTGCTGAAGAACAAAGAAGGAAGAGGCTGGGCTCATAGGTTAATGTCTCTCACCGATAAGGACATCATTTGGACTCTCAGAGGTTTGGATGAAGTAGCTGTTATTGATCGTTGCAGAGAATATCCTAATGTCCCTTTGATTGGTACCCAAGGAGGGATCTCTTATAACCCATGTCTAGTTCTCCGTCAGTTTGGAAGAGCCAGAAGAGCAGGGCCTCATGAGATGCTGGTACCTCACATCAGTTTTGAGTTTCAGGTAGATAGTGACGAGCTGCGTCGTAGATTTATCAAGGCTTGGGACAAAATTCACAAAGCTGACCCACATGAGTTGGGACCAAAGACTTCTCTACCTATGGAATCCTATTACAGATGGGTCCGCATCCGTGCTCAGAAGTTAGGTATGCCATACGAAGCTGTCAGACCCATCACTCTTGAATATCCTGATAGAGACGGGGTTCCTCCAACTGTTCTCCCTCCTCAGATACCTACTGATGTTGATACACTAAAGAGGTCTTGGGTGCAACTACAAGAAGAACGGGATTCTTATCGGAAAAAGTTCAACGAGCAGGAATTGAAGATCCAGAGGCTGACAAAGCAGTTGGAGAACGAGCGGACCTTGAATGACTACATCCGTACTGAGAAAAAGAGACCCTGGGATCACTGAGGAGCTTTGGATGTTCTTTTACAGTTTTTATTTCCCTTTTCAGTATTTCCATTTTATGTAACGCCTAAGGGCAATCTGTTGAACAATTTAAATTTCAAAGTTGAATCTAATAAAGTGCGTTTCCTTTTTGTTTACAAAGTTGAATCCCGATTGTCTTTGAAAACATAAATCATACGCATTCCATTCATCATATGCATCACAGGTACTCTTCTTTTCAGGTTGCTTAATTTTCTTCGCTGTTTATTTCAGCAGTCATCATGAATCCTGAATCATCTACTGAGCAATCCATCAAGGCCCTCCAGGCTCAGAATGCCCAGTTCCAAGAGTTGATCATGAGTTTGGCCCAAGGTCAAGAGGAATTGAAGGCTCTGCTGGTAAAGAAGAAGAAGAAGAAGAGAACTGTACTATTCAACACTGGCCGGAGGTTTGGCAATACACTGCAAAATGAGGCTGACCAAGCTGCTTCCTCTGTAGGCAAAGGCAGTCCCCAAGGGGGAAGGGTCCCTAGTCCTGTGGTCTCTGACAACGAGACAGATTTCAATGATGAGCAGTACCCTCCCGCTGAAGACAGGTACAAGCAGTTAGAGGATCGTCTGAATGCCATGGAAATTCAACAAGTGCCTGGGTTGGATTTTGGAGATCTGGGTTTATCTTCTGGGGTGGTAATCCCACACAAGTTCAAGGCACCCTCTTTTGCGAAGTATGACGGGGCTTCCTGCCCTAAGCTACATCTCATATCTTATGTGCGGAAGATCCAACCGTATACTGTGGATAAGAACTTATGGATCCATTTCTTCCAGAATAGCCTTTCAGGGGCTCAACTCGAGTGGTTCTATCAGCTGGATGGAGCCAGTATTCGAAACTGGGAGGACTTGGCTACTGCTTTTTATAAGAAGTATCAGTATAATGCCGACCTCGCTCCTACACGTACCCAACTCCAGGGTATGTCGCTAGGATCGGGAGAAGGTGTTAAAGAGTACGCGCAAAAGTGGAGGGACCTGGCTGGCAGGGTGCAGCCACCGTTGACCGACCGTGAACTCGTGGACATGTTCTTGGGGACCCTGTCTGGGCCGTTCTTCAACCACCTGATCGGGAATTCTTCTGCTGGGTTTACAGACCTCATTCTGACTGGTGAGAGGATAGAAGCTGGTATGAAATCGGGGAAGATACAGAAAGGTGCGTCCTCAAGTTCTGAAAAGAAGCCTTTCAAGAAGGAAGCCAGTGCTGTGTATGGTCCCAGGAGACAAAATAAGCCAGAACGCCGCCAAGCTGTCAACGCGGTAGTGATCTCAAAGCCTGCTGCCACTCCTCGGCAACCTAACCAACCAAGGGGTGAGAGACCCAGAAGAGAATACACTCGACTTAGTATGACCTTGTCACAGATCTTGCCGCAACTGCTATCAACCAACTTGGTAACTGTCAGAGAAGCTCCGAAGGTAGTAAACACAACCTCTCCAAAGTACAATCCCAACGCCCGCTGTGCTTATCACTCTGATAGCCCGGGGCATTCTACTGATGATTGTTGGGCCCTGAGGAATAAGGTCCAGGACCTTATCGATGCCAAGGAAATACAGTTTGAGGCGCCCGAAAGGCCCAACATTGTGACTGCTCCTATGCCCCAGCATGGAGTAAATGCTATTGAGGAAGATCTATATGTAGCATCTGTGGATGAGATTGCTACACCATTGCTGACCGTCAAGAGGAACCTGTTGCTAGCCGGTTTATTTCCGGGTTGTAGCAAAGGTTGCCTTCTATGTGCTGTTTCACCTGCTGGTTGTCCGTTGCTGAAGTCAGGCGTCTAAAACCTGATGGATAGCAAAGAGATCTTGTTCAAGAAGACCGCTGTTCCTATGGTCCCTACTGAAGAAGTGTCCGTTGTCACCATTTTCAACAATCCTACCAAGGCTCCCCCGAGGAAGCCCGTCAAAATCATGTCTGTTGCACCTATCATCATTACTGTTCCGGGGCCCCTCCCCTATCAATCTGACAAGGCTGTTCTGTGGCACTATGGGGCAGATGTTTATGTGCTCGGAGTAAAATAAGAGTTCAATACTAGTACCGGCATCAGTAACATCACCGGTCCCACTAAAGTTACTCGCAGTGGCAGGCTCTTCTCGCCTGATATTGCACCTCCTGCTATTCAGAGACCTCTTGTTATCACGCCTGCCAATGCGCCTGTTTCCCCTCCTGATCAAGTTTCTACCCCTGCTACCGAGTCATCTGACACTCGGGGCAAAGGGATTGCTGATGTGCCTGCCCAGATGGAGGCACCGAAGACTGTTAATGTTGAAGCTTCACAGCAAGAGATGGAAGAAATCCTTAAGATTATCAAGAAGAGTGATTTCAACGTTGTTGAACAGCTGGGGCACACCCCCTCTAAGATCTCTATGCTATCACTGCTGTTATGTTCAAAGGCCCATGCCAAGGCCCTGATTTCCTTCCTGAAGACGGCCCATGTGCCACAAGAGACGTCTGCCGATCAATTTACTGATTGTGTGGCCAACTTAACCGCTGATAATGGTCTGGGTTTCTCTGACGCTGATCTGACCGCCAAGGGAAAGAAACACAATGATGCCTTGCATGTCTCCATTGAATGCAGGGGCACTACTCTCGCCCATGTGTTGGTAGACACCGGTTCTTCACTGAACGTATTGCCCAAGAAGGCCTTAGACAGGTTAGATTGTGAGGGTTTAGAGTTGAAGCCTAGTAACATTATTGTCCGGGCCTTTGACGGGTCGAAGAGGATGGTACATGGTGAAGTGGACATTCCAATCCGGGTTGGTTCTCAAGTCTTTGACTCAACATTCTATGTGATGGACATTCGACCATCCTATTCTTGTTTACTGGGTCGTCCTTGGATCCACAAGGCTGGGGCTGTGACCTCTACTCTCCATCAGAAACTCAAGTACCCGATCAGAGGGAAAATCGTTACAGTGCAGGGGGAGGAAGAATACATGGTTAGCCATCTTAACTCATTCCGGTATATAGAGATGGACGGGGAGTTCATTGAGACCCCCTTTCAACACTTTGAAGAGGTGCCTCCAACATTGGCGTCAGCAGAGACTGTGACCGAAGATAGTTCTCCTTTGAAGATGGCTTCCTTGAAGGATGCCCGGGCTGTGGTTGAGAAGGGTGAGTGTGCAAATTGGGGCAGTCTTCCTGATTTTACTCCGAAGACTAACAAGTTTGGGCTAGGTTTCACTGCAGAGGCTCAGAGGGCTGTACGTAAAGCAAGGATTGGAAGACCTCCCGTATTCATCACCAACCTGGGAGTGAATGCTATTGAAGGCGATGCGGAGGAATTTGAATTTGACAGCTGGATCTACCCAACGGCCGACGGTGGACTGAACAACGGGACTGCAAAATATTTCATACCTGTTACTTTTGTTACTCAGTAATGAACTCCTTTGTTTTTAAATTTGTAACGAACAATAATTTGAAACTTTATGGCCCGGTGTCTTACCCGGGGCACGTGGCTTCATTTGTGAGGGCTTATTACTTGTCATTTCCATATATCATGAATAAAAACATTGGACATTTTTCGCATTTCAAATCTTGTGCTCCCTTTTTTTCTTTATATATTGCAAAACATCTATATTTACACACACTCACCTATACAGGTTTCAATCCACTCTGGATCTCACTGGCAACGACTCTGCTACTGCCAATTATGACTTCGAAAATCCGATCAACTTAGCCGAAGACGAAGGTGAAGATGATTGCGAAGTGCCTGGTGAACTTGCAAGACTGTTACTCCAGGAAGAGAGGGCCATTCAGCCACATGAAGAGCCAGTGGAAACGGTAAATCTGGGTACTGAAACAGACAGAAAGGAAGTCAAGATTGGTGCCAATCTAGAGCTCAGCGTGAAACAACGGTTGATTCAGATGCTGCATGAATATGTGGAAATCTTTGCCTGGTCCTACGAAGACATGCCTGGGTTGGATACCGACATTGTGGTCCATCACCTGCCTACCAAGGAAGACTGCCCTCCGGTTAAACAGAAGGTCTGCCGTATGCGTCCAGAGATGTCCGAGAAGATCAAAGCTGAGGTAATGAAACAATTCGATGCCGGGTTTCTAGCAGTGACTTCTTACCCTCAGTGGGTTGCCAACGTGGTTCCGCTGTCGAAGAAAGATGGTAAGGTCATAATGTATGTTGATTACAGGGATTTGAACAGGGCAAGCCCCAAAGACGACTTCCCTTTGCCTCACATCGACGTTCTGGTTGACAATACTGCTTAGCACAAGGTGTTCTCCTTCATGGACGGCTTTTCAGGTTATAATCAGATCAAGATGGCTCCTGAAGATATGGAAAAGACTACCTTTGTTACTCAGTGGGGCACTTTCTGTTACAAGGTCATGCCTTTTGGGTTGAAAAATGCTGGGGCAACCTACCAACGTGCCATGGTTGCTTTATTTCATGACATGATCCACCATGAGATTGAAGTATACGTCGATGATATGATTGCAAGGTCTCAAACTGAGGAGGAACACCTTGACCATCTGCAGAAACTGTTTGACCGTCTGAAGTTGTACAAGATAAGGTTGAACCCGAACAAGTGCACCTTTGGGGTAAGATCTGGAAAGTTGCTAGGCTTCGTCGTGAGCGAAAAAGGTATTCAAGTGGACCCTACCAAGGTTAAGGCCATACAAGAGATGCCAGTTCCCAAGACAGAGAAAGAAGTCAGAGGCTTTCTGGGACGACTGAATTACATTGCCCGATTCATCTCGCATCTAACTGCTACCTGTGAACCAATCTTCAAGCTACTAAAGAAAGATCAAGTAGTACGTTGGAATGATGAATGTCAGGCCGCTTTCGACAGAATCAAAGAGTATCTCCAAGAACCACCCATTCTTATGCCACCGGTTGAAGGGAGACCTCTAATACTATACTTGACAGTACTTGACAGCTCAATGGGGTGTGTGCTGGGGAAGCATGACGAGTCTGGCCGAAAAGAGCACGCTATTTATTACCTTAGCAAAAAGTTTAGCAACTGTGAGACCCGATACTCACTGCTCGAGAAAAATTGCTGCGCTTTGGTATGGGCTGCTCGCCGGCTGAGACAGTATATGTTGGCTCACACTACTCTACTGATATCAAAGATGGATCCAATAAAGTACATATTCGAAAAGCCCGCCTTGTCCGGAAGAATAGCAAGATGGCAGATGATCTTGACAAAATACGACATCCAGTACACGACTCAGAAAGCCATCAAGGGAAGTGTATTGGCAGACCATTTGGCACATCAGGCAGTGGACGACTACCAATCTATGAACTTTGAATTTCCAGACGAGAATATCATGGTAGTGACTGATTGTGAAGTACCTGGACCAGATGAAGGACCTGAGGAAGGATCCCGATGGTCTATGCACTTTGACGGAGCCTCAAACACTTTGGGTAACGGTATCGGCGCTGTGATCATATCCCCAAAAGGCACTCATACTCCACTTACTGCCCGACTATGTTTCAACTGCACCAACAACATGGCAGAGTATGAGGCGTGTATCATGGGTCTCCAAGCTGCAATTGACCTAAGGATCAAGTTTCTGAGTGTCTTCGGAGATTCCGCTCTCGTGATCAATCAGATCAAAGGCGAGTGGGATACGAAACACCCAAACCTTATTCCTTACAAAGAATGTGTATTGACATTAATCCCCCATTTCACGGAGATAACTTTTGAACACTTCCCAAGAGAGGAGAATCAGTTGGCGGACGCGTTGGCTACGATGTCTTCTATGTTCAAGGTCAAATGGGACAACGAGGCTCCCCGGATCATTATCTGGAAGTTAGACGAACCGGCATATTGTTGTGATCTTGAGGTTGAAGAGGTAACTGAAAAACCCTGGTATCATGAGGTGAAGAAGTATCTGGAAGCTCAAGAATACCCCGAGGGTGCATCTGTCAATGACAAGAAATTTCTGAGAAGGTTCGCTGCAAAGTTCTTCCTCAGCAACGGCATTCTATACAAGCGAAACTATGATTCAACTTTACTGCGTTGTGTGGATAAGACTGAAGCGGAAAGAATCATGGCAAAGCTGCATGAAGGTACCTTCGGAACGCATTCCAGTGGACACAACATGGCGAAGAAAATCCTTCGGGCAGGATATTTCTGGTCCACAATGGAAGCCGACTGTTACCAACATTCTCGGACATGTCATAAGTGCCAGATCTATGCTGATAAAGTGCATGTCCCTCCAGTCCCTCTGAATGTCTTGACGGCACCTTGGCCTTTTGCAATGTGGGGCATTGATATGATCGGCGAGATCAAACCTACGGCATCCAACGGGCATCGCTTCATCCTGGTTGCAATTGATTACTTCACAAAGTGGGTTGAAGCAGCTTCCTATGCTACGGTAACCAAGAACGTCGTGGCACGGTTCATTCGTCATAACCTGATCTGTCGATACGGCGTTCCGGAAAGAATCATTACGGACAATGGTACCAATCTCAACAACAAGATGATCACTGAGCTCTGCGAGCAATTCAAGATACAGCACCATAACTCTTCTCCCTACCGGCCGAAGATGAATGGGGCTGTAGAAGCGGCTAACAAGAATATCAAGAAGATTGTGCAGAAGATGACAGTGACCTATAAAGATTGGCACGAGATGTTACCGTTTTCTCTTCACGGGTACCGTACCTCAGCAAGAACGTCAACCGGGGCAACTCCCTTTTCCTTGGTCTATGGCATGGAGGCAGTCTTGCCGATTGAAGTCTAGATACCCTCTCTCCGGATAATGAAGGATGCAGGCTTGAGCGAAGATGACTGGATCCATACTCGACTTGATCAATTAAATCTAATTGATGAAAAGAGACTCACTGCCATTTGTCATGGTCAAACGTACCAAAAACGGATGATCAGGGCATTTAACAAGAAGGTCAGACCACAAGAGTATCAAGTCGGAGACCTGGTAATCAAGCGCATCATTCTTCCTCAAAGTGATCCCAGGGGCAAATGGACCCCTACGTACGAAGGGCCATTTGTGGTTAAACATATCTTCTCAGGAGGAGCTATGATTCTAACCACCATGGATGGTGACGACCTTCCTCACCCCGCCAATGCAGACATAGTAAAAAGATACTACGCATGAATAAAAGACCCGCTAGGTTGACACACCTAGGCAAAAGTAAGGGCTTCCCGGCGAACCAAAAGGGTTCGGGCAAAAATAAGGGATGAAAAATAAAAAAAAATCTGTACACCCGGCAAGTCGAAAACCTGAAAAGGCGGCTTGGGCAAAAATGGGTATCCCGGTGGACTGAAAACCCGAAAGGGCGGTCCAGGCAAAAGTTAGGGATTAAAGCGTAATACTATGTCTCATTGAATCGCCTTGCATCCAGAATCCAGTATCAAACATCAGGTTCAGACGACATCGATCAGTCAACTTCATCTTCAACTAAGCCGCCAAGTGATGAGACGCTTGAAGACATAAAGGCGATAGCAGAGTTGGAACCCAGTGGGATTATTCCTTTCACATAGCTGTTTTGTTTTCCTTTTCACAAAATTGTATAAACTCTGTTATTCGGCGGCGTTCTCTTACTAGGATGTCAGCCTCTTGTATATAAACGCCTATTTACAGGCAAACTCAAAACAAATTCACTTTTCAGATAAATTGCCAATTATTTTTCCTTTTTCTGTTTTGTTGTGCAAAGAACGTCCAATGTTCATTTTTGATATATGCATTTGACACTAATTGCTAACTCTTAAATATTTGCATACAAAACAAAGGACTAATTACAGGTGACATCAGAAACAGGGGCAATAACGAGTTGTCTAAGAGATCTAGTTGCTCTGTCCACCAAGGTACCAAGGTATGTTCGGCTGAAGAATGTAACCCAGATACCTTCACTCCCCGCCGAGTAAGACAAGATTCAACAATTCTCCCCAAGCAGAGTTGATCTCCCAGCAGCCCCTAAAAGGCACAATACCCCTAGCAAGTCAGCGACACTCCCCCCGAGCAGAGTTAGTCTACTGTCAGCCTCAAGGAAGTTGGATTATCCCCCAGAAGACCTCAATATTCCCCAACGGAGTATACAAACATTCCTAACAAGCATCCCCGACAATCTTGATCTAAGATTGTTCCCCGGCGGTATACCGGACATCCAGCGGAGCCATTCCCCAGTGCAGTCCAAAGTCTTCCCAGGAAAGTTGAATCTATCTCCCCAGTAGGAAGCTTATCCCTAGTAGATTCTGGAAGCTTATCACCTGCAGGGTACGAACGCTCTCCCCGGCTTTATTTAAAGGTTATTTCCCCACCAGGATATAACTGGGTTATCCCCAGCTAATTTACAGCGGAAAGATCGTCCCCGGCGAAGTTCTTCCTATCCCCCAGCGGAGTCCATCAAATTCTTCCAACAGAGCTTATCAGCGGAATCCTCAGCGGAGTTATCATCAAAACATCAGCGAAGTATCTCTCTTCCCACAGAGTAATTCCCCGCAGAGTAATCTCTTCAACAAGTTTATTCCCCAACGGAGTCATCTTCTCCTACCAGTTTATTCTTACAATCATCATCCCCAGCGGAAGCAAAGAACGCTACTCTTCAACAGCAGCCCAGGATTCAACTTCCCGGCATTCGTCAAGGATTTATTTTCCCAGACGAAAATACATTCATGAACATTACATTGTCATACATCATGATACATGCATATACGCATCATATCATACAATCTCATTTATGTCGAGAACATCATTGCTTGATCCATATCATGCATTGCATATGACTGACCTTTACCTTTCAGGAAGGATACAGTTAAATGATCAGCTATGTCAAAGTAGACAAATACAGTCAAAGAAGGCAAATCCAGTCAAA
The DNA here is from genome assembly GCA_948472305.1 of Vicia faba. Lineage (NCBI taxonomy): Eukaryota > Viridiplantae > Streptophyta > Magnoliopsida > Fabales > Fabaceae > Vicia > Vicia faba. Next base: position 1,131,432,810 of record OX451737.1, read on the forward strand.
GAAGACAAGTCCAATTAAATTAATTCCTAAAGTCAAATAAGACAGCCCGTCGTTATAGACACCCGTCATTATAGACACTCGTCGTTATAGACACTCGTCGTCATAGACACTCGTCGTTATAGACACTCGTCGTCATAGACACTCGTCATTATAGACACTCGTCGTTATAGACACTCGTCGTTATAGACACTCGTCGTTATAGACACTCGTCGTTATAGACACTCGTCATTATAGACACTCGTCGTTATAGACACTCGTCATTATAGACACTCGTCGTTATAGACACTCGTCGTCATAGACACTCGTCGTTATAGACACTCGTCGTCATAGACACTCGTCGTTATAGACACTCGTCATTATAGAAACTCGTCGTTATAGACACCCGTCGTTATAGACACTCGTCGTTATAGACACCCGTCGTTATAGACACTCGTCGTTATAGACACCCGTCGTCATAGACACTCGTCGTTATAGACACTCGTCGTTATAGACACCCGTCGTTAAAAACAACCCGTCATTGAAGACAGCCCGTCCATGAAGACAACCCGTCCACAAAGACAACTCGTCAAAAAAGACAAAACCTCCTATGGTTCAGTTAAATCAAATTCCCAAAGATTTTTCTGAGACAACCTGTCAGTAGAGACAACCCATAAACCTTTTGAAGTTCCAGATTCGATTCCTGTATCTAGCCAGGGCACATCTGTGAGTAACTGATGATAGACTCGATACTTGTATCCAGCCAGGGCATATCTACATGAAGAGTTTAGAGATTCGATACCTGTATCTAGCCAGGGCATATCTGTTGACGACTAATTCCGAACTCGATTCCTGTATCCAGCCAGGGCACGTCTGAAGAGTTTGAAGATTCGATTCCTGTATCCAGCCAGGGCATATCTGTTGATGACTAATTCCGGACTCGATTCCTGTATCCAGCCAGGGCACGTCTGAAGAGTTTGAAGATTCGATTCCTGTATCCAGCCAGGGCATATCTGTTGACGACTGATTCCAGATTCGATTCTTGTATCTAGCCAGGGCACATCTGTGAGTAACTGATTGTAGACTCGATACCTGTATCCAGCCAGGGCATATCTATATGAAGAGTTTAGAGATTCGATACCTGTATCCAGCCAGGGCATATCTACATAAAGAGTTTGAAGATCAACTCCTATAACAGGCCAGGTAATTATCTTTCTTTCTCAGGTACGCAAGTTCTCGCTAAGGAATCTCTTACGCGATCGACACCTAGATGGCATCTTTAAGCCCATCCACATACCATCTCTCCAAATGGCATCTATAAGCCCATTCCCGACAAGGCTCCGTCACAGTTCCAGATGGCATCTATAAGCCCATCCTCCTATCCATCATCTCTCCAAATGGCATCTGTAAGCCCATTCCCGCCATCACGCTGCTGACACTCTACTATGCGAGTGCAAATTTTTGGGCACTTTAGTGTTCAATCATCTTCCACCTTCGGATTACGAAAGGCACACAAGCCAATCTACATCCTCAGGTCTAAGAAGATTGAACATGGGAAACTGTTGTAACCCAAAATTTGCCCTCCCATATTCTTCAAGATTTGGAAAGATCAAGCTTCAAATGGATTAAGGACTGCACAGTGCAAGCACCCTCCTAACACAGTCAAAATTAGGGTTTTGGTTCTTACAAGGAAGTTGAGGTTTTCAAGGGTCCAATCAAGTCCCATATGCCTATATACATTGTCAAGCATTCATATGTCAAGTTTCAAGGCTCACAGCACCAGGTTGCACAGTCAAAAGCCCTAATTGCTTCATAGTCAACTGCAGGGGTAAAATGGTCATTTGACAGTCAAAAGTCAAAATTTTTGGTCAACATCTTATTTTGAAGCCACAATCATCATTTGATCAATTCTTGATCATGATTCCACAAAGCATGGCTCAAAAAGTCTCAAGAATCAAAAGTTACTACTTTTGGACAGTTGAAAAGTCAACTGCAAATTGACCAAGGCATAACTTTTTCTTGGTTCATTAGAAAAATCCCATCCAATTCTCATTTTGAAGGGGATGACATTTCCTACAACTCATCTTCACATTCCAAGTCCAAGAAATGCTCTCACAAAGAGTTATCAATTTCAACATTATAGGTCATTTTCAAAAGTCAACAAAAAGGCACTTTAAGTCAAAGACCATAACTTGAGATTGGTAAATCAAAATGACATGGGACCAAATACATTGGTTAGAGGACTTCAAGACCTTTCCAAAATGTCCAAGAACATGTTCATAGCTTCAAAGTTGAGCAAGATATGCATTGGAGAAGTTGGGAAATTTTTGGGAACTTTCAAAAGTCAATTTTGCCTAAAACATTTCATTTTTGCTAATGGGCCTCAAATTCTTTCTTGAATCTTTGCCCAAAGCCTATGCACGACCCATTGAACTTAATTTGATTTATTTTCTTATTTTTAATTAATTAATTGAATTTATATTAATATTAATTCATTTAATTGGTTTTAATTGTAGGAAAATTCAAAAGATATGCTTTTTAAATCTTTTTGTGAAGAAAATAAGGCTAGGGCAAGCTGGCAATTCGTGTGCACCTCAAGGACCTCAAAATATCCATGATTGGCAAGGTTTCATGAAAGAAAAGATTGAAAAAGATTGGATTGGCAATCACATATTCAAACATAAATGCAATGGATTGTTGGGCTTAATTTAAACCTAATTCTCTTCACATAAGGATGCTGAAGCCAACCCTATTGAAAAGAACGTGAAATTGCTGCTAGAACTCCATAACCAAATTGCAAAAATTCAAGAAATATTGTGAAACTGAAATCAATATTCCAGGTGAATTCAAAGCCTAAAAGTGGTTCCAACGTGTTGTTGACATTGCCAGGTGTCCATTGCCATCAAGAAAAAGCTCTAATACACAAGGAAACGGCCAAACAGAGTCACGGTTTGAACAAACATTTCCATAATCGAAATCCAATTTTTATGCATCATTGACATGTTTTGATTATTGATTTGTATTGCTGACATCTTCCTGAAGCTTTTGGTATGGATTAATTACATTGAAACTCACAGAATCACAATTCACCATGAATGGATTTTAGGGTTTTCGAGCTTTTAAATTAGGGCTTTCTTACTGAGGAAAAATCAGGCCTTGAGACACATACAGTTAAACTCAGAAGCTCCATACGAGTTAAATGAGACCCTCGCGCTCAATTTATGTGATGCCTGCTGCTAATCGCTATTATTGACACTTTTGGTTTGTGGGGGTTTAAAACCCCCGCTATCTTGTTTATATTTACAGGTGAAACGAAGAAGGAGAAGGCGTGGCAACATGTGACTGGGTGATTCAAACTCAGCGCGCGTTATTTTTGGTTTCATGTCATAATGTTTGTTTTTTTATATAATATTCATCATCCATTATGTTTACAAATGTGCATCATAGTTCAGATGGTTGGAGACGTGGCTGGCAAACACTGGGACCTGGGTTTGATTCCCAGGTCCCCCATATAATTGTTGATATTTTTCTTAAAGCACTCCAATGCAGCGCCTCTCAAATGTTCCACCATGAGCCTCACGCGTCAGTTTGCCAAGTGGCCTTGATCAACAATCTGAAGGCCTGGAGATGATGAACACTCTATGCCCCAGTCAAACAGCACGCACGTGATCATGAAAAGTCAAACGTGGCTTGGTCTTCTTGGGCCAGAACTTCTCAATTTTACCTCCACTTTGGGCCATCACACCCCCCTTGGTTTGCATTTTTAATTTTTATTTTATTTTCTTTTAATTCTTTTAATTGTTTTAATTATTATTATTAATTCACCACAAATTAAGTTTTTCCTAATAAAAATCAGAAAATCAAAATTGTAAATATATTTTAATTATTTATTAATTTCACCATTAACTTATTTTTGTAAATAAATGCTAACAATTAACTTAGTTTAATTTAGGTTTAAATTTTAATCTTTTTTTTCTTAATAAATAAAAATTCTATAGAATTAGGTTTTGACCCTTTTAATCATTTTCTTATTATCGTCATTATTAATTATTATTATTGTTGTAAATAACATGTAAATTAATTAATTGGTTTAAATTAGTTTAACTTTAACATTTTCATTAATAATTAAAATAAACTTAGAACTAGGGTTTTCTTTTAATTTTAATTTCTTTATTATCATTAAATACAAAAACTTAAAAAACATCTTTCTTGTAAATAATTAATTAAATTAGTATTAGGTTTAATTTTAATTTTAATTTCAAGCAAAGGACAAAAAAGCTCATAATTTCTCAAAAGGGTCAAAACCCTAAGACGTCCAATTTAATTCTTTCGCGCGTTATTTTTTATTGGATTATTATGTAACTGTTCCAAGGATGTAATAGTAATTAGGTTTATTGCTTTTCTTTACTTTCCGCATCTTTATCAAAAACGGGTCTTTGTTTTTTGGCGATGTATAGACCCGCGCCTTGTAATAGCGTAGCTTTTACCTTTCCGTATTTTATTTTCCGCACTCCTAACCGCTAAATTGCATGAAAGAATGTATGATAATTAAAAAACAACTCGTAGCTCACAATTACATGGTCAAAGATAAATGTTAACATGAAAACAACACACAATGCACCTGCCACTTCTAGGGTACGCCTCACTCGTTGCCTCGAAAGTGGTCGTCAAGTATAGGGTGTTTTAGCGGTCGCCCTTATGTCTAAGATCCAGTTGCCTCGGATAAAAAAGGATCTAGGACATTAGGGTTACTTCTAAGGTGTCCTACTATTGCTTCGGTGACCACACTGTCCCTCAATCGAATTGACCCGAACACCTCCAACGGTGGTGCTACCTACCTCTCAATGGTAGGATGGCACTACCTTAAGGACTCTTACACAACCTAATTCCTTAGGGTAGGTAGACGGCTCATGGGTACTTTCTCTTTTCAAAAACAAACAAAAATACTTTTCACACTGACACTTTCAAAAGTTTTCAAAACAAATTTTTCAAACACTCTTGAGGACAGATACAAGAGTCATTTAGAAATCTTTCAAAACGAAACTTTTTTTTTAAAACCCACACACACCTGAAAAGCAAACAAATTTTGAAAACATAAGAGCAAGTACCTAAGAGCCCATGGATAACCATGGATAGAAATGGTGCTAACACCTTCCCTTTCTATAAATCTACCTCCCGAACCGAGAAACATTCTCAAAGAAGGAATTTTGCCGTGCTTTTGTCCTTTCCATGTTGGAGAACATAAAAGACGGTGGCGACTCTTGCTTACCGCGACATTTCGCGAACCAGCTTTAAAAACAGTCAGTTCTATTTCCACCGATCACAGAAGGTGATAAACTTGCAGGAGAGGATGACTCCGTTGGGGAATAAACTGGTGAAGAGATTACTCTGCGGGGAATTACCCTGTGGGGGAGAGATGTTCTGCTGAGATTTTAACGATAACTCCGCTGGGGATTCTGTTGATAAGCTCTGTTGGGGATTTTGATGATGAACTCCGCTGGGGATAGAAAGAACTTCGCTGGGGATGATCTTTCAGTTGCAACATGCTGAGGATAACCCAGTTAGACTCTTGTGGGGATAACCTCTGAATTTGGCTGAGGAGATGCATTTGTATTCTGCAGGGGACAAGCTTCTAGAATCTACTGGGTAAGATGATTCAATTCTCTATTGGGGAAACTTTTTGGACTGCGCTGGGAAATGGCTCCACTGGGGGTATCTTGTATTCCGCCGGGGAACATTCTTATACTCTGTCGAGGAATATTAAGACTGCCGGGGATACTCTTTATGCTTGCTGGAGGATACCTTTATACTCCGCTGGGGAATACTAAGACCTTCTGGGAATACCGAGCCTTTTCAGGACTGACGGTAGACTAACTCTACTTGGGGGAGAGTATTGCTGATTCGTCCATGGTTGCAGGTCTCAGTGGGGAGAGCTTCCATTACTGTCTTACTCTGCGGGGAGTGAAGGTATCTTAGCCATATTCTTCAGCTGAATCTACCTTGGTACCCGGTGGACAGAGCAGCTTGTACAGTTCGAACAATTCTTATTGCCCCAGTTTCTGCGGGAGAAAGTGCCTTCGGAGGCCTTGATAACTGCCGATTGACAAATTTTCTTCTGGTAGGAAAGTGACGAGATGACGGGACATAGTGGTACGCTTTGATCCCTAACTTTTGCCTAGACCACCCTTTCGGGCTTGAAGTCCATCGGGATACCCCTTTTTTTCCCAAGCCGCCTTTTCAGGTTTTCGACTTGCCGGGTGTACAAATTTTTTCATTTTCATCCCTTATTTTTGCCCGAACCCTTTTGGTTCGCCGGGAAGCCCTTATTTTTGCCTAGGCCAGTCGACCTAGCGGGTCTTTGATTCACGCGCGGTATTTTTTCACTATGTCCATTCCCTCAGGATGTATAGAGGTGTCACTGTCGGTAGTGTTGTGTTGCCATACTACCAGAAGATCTTCGTTTGATCATGCAAGATTCGTTACTGGAATTCATGTCCAATGCCCCAATTGATTCAGATGGAGATCTGCCCCTGGCTATTTGGCATTTTGAGAGATTCCTTGAATCTTGACTTGACTGCCCCAGATGATGGACAATGATCATGTCGTGCCCCTTGATTCGAAGTGTTGTTCCACTTGAGGTGATCTTTTTATTGAAAAGGTTTTTGTTCACAAGATATTCATCGTGCGAATTTCTCTGCTGTTCGAACAAATAGTCATATGCAAACAATGTTATTTTAAGAATGCAAAGCTTATGTCTGTCTTGAAGTTTTTTGAAAATGCAGTTTTCAATAAAACAAGTGAATTTTTATAAAATGTGATGTCAACTCAGGATTTTACAGCAAGCCCTACAGGAGTCAGGATACCTTTTGTAACAATATGCTTTCGGACTAACCCATGCTTCAGCTAGGACTTTTTAAGGGTTATAACGTGGTCTGGTTCATGGTTTAAGAAACGAAGGGTAAAGGCTCAAAGTATATTTGTACCCACCCGCTCTTCGTGATGTTCTTCAAACCTAAACTCAACTAATCGTGCATTAGACCTTGTTTGAATCTTTGCTCTGATATTCCGGTGATGGTTCGGATATTGACAATTTATTTTGAACAGGAAGTCCTTTTTATAAGAGTTTGCAGGACCTCTTTCTTTTTGATTTTATTATCCCTGTCTTTTTGCCTGAACTGTTTCTTTTGTGATTACAGTCAGCGGGATGCCCCAGTTTTGTAAGTCTCCTTCATAGGTTTTGACTTATTGGGCTTTTATTTCGAGAGACAAGGACGGCATGTCCTTATGATTATACGGAACCATCACCGTATTTTGTTTCAGAAGGACTTCTTTGATGCCATTCATTGTGCACGTGGATCAACTGAGAAAACTACCCTGCCCCAGGTTATAATTAAGGGTTTTAATTTGTGAAAAGAAACTCCAACTTCTTTGGCTCAAAGGGGTTGACTAGGGATTATCTTCCTTATAACTCCACTGTTTAGGATTTGAAACAATGCCTGTACTTCATCAGCGGGGTCTGTTCAAAAGCATACTGTAAAGATCGTGGTATCATTTTCGTCATCCTCCCTCAAAAGGCTTAGAATTTTTTAATCGAGAGTTTGAACATCACAAAAAGGAAATATGAAGCAATTTTAAGCATAGTGAAAACAATTAATTCAAAACAGACACGTGTAATACATTAATGAAATAAAAGAGTTTGACATGATAATTGTTTGAATAAGCAAAGAAAAATACAATTTCAGAATTCAAATGAACAAAAGTTCTTTCAATCCTAGCCATGTTTTGGCAAGGGAGCAATGATCACATTGGGAGTCTCAGGAGGCTCGAATTCGATCTCCTTAGCGTCAATCATATTCTGAATCTTGTATTTCAGCGCCCAATAATCGTCAGTATCGTGCTCCGGACTACCAGAATGATAAGCACACCTTGCATCTGGGTTGTAGTTAGGAGAAGAAGTCTTAGAGTTCAGAGGAGGGTTTATCACCGTAATCAGATTCATCTTCAACATGTGCTGCAATGCTTGTGACAATGGCATGTTGATGTTGGTGAACTGTCTTTTAGGATCGTCCGGCCTTCGTTGATTTCCCTTTTGCTGTTGTCGGTGTGACGCAGAACCAGAGATCAAGATTGCCCCTACGTGTTGGTCACAACGACTCTTTTGACTGTACACAGCATTGGAATCTTTCTTCCCACTGTAAGGCTTTTTCTGAGCATCAGAAGGTGTAGCTTCTTGAATTTTCCCAGCCTTGATACCAGCTTCAATCCTCTCACCAGTCAAGATAAGGTCTGTAAACCCGGCTGAAGAGTTTCCAATCAAATGGTTAAAGAATGGACCAGACAGGGTCCCCAGAAACATATTGACAAGTTCATGATCAGCCAAAGGTGGTTGCACCCTTCCGGCAAGGTCCCTCCATTTCTGAGCATACTCTTTAAATCCTTCACCCGTACCTATTGACATACCCTGGATTTGGGTACGCGTAGGAGCGAGGTCGGAATTATATTGATACTGCTTATAGAACGCAGTAGCCAAATCTTCCCAGTTACGGATACTGACTCCATCCAGCTGATAGAACCACTCAAGCTGAGTCCCTGAAAGACTATCTTGAAAGAAATGGATCTACAAGTTCTTGTCAGCAGTGTAAGGTTGGATCCTCCTCACATATGACCGGAGGTGCAGCTTTGGACAGGAAGCTCCGTCATACTTGGCAAAGGCAGGTGCCTTAAACTTATGGGGAATCACCACCCCAGATGATAGACCCAGATCTCTGAAGTCCAGACCGGGCACGTTCTGTATCTCCATAGCGCTCAAGCGGTCTTCCAGCTGTTTGTACTTATCCTCAGCAGGAGGATACTGTTCTTCATCATAGTCCGTCTCGTTGTCGGAGACTATAGGGCTAGGAACCCTCCTTTCTTGTGGGTTGTCTTTCCCTCCAGATGAGGTGGCCAGATCAACTTCGTTTTGCAGCCCGTTTCCAAACCTGCGTCTGATGTTGAACAGGACGGTCCTCTTTTTCTTCTTCTTCCTCTCTTTCAGAATCAGGGTCTTCAGGTCCTGCTGACCCTTAGCTAGGCTCACGACCAACTCTTGAAACTGGGCATTCTGGGCCTGGAGGGCCTTGATAGCTTGCTCAGTGGAAGGTTCGGTAGACATGATGATTGCTGAAATAAACAGCGAAGAGGATAAGAGACCTGTAATGGTACCTGTAATGCAATGATATGTATGATATATGTATGCAATGTTTTCAAGGATCTCGTGGGGTAGACAAAGAAACTTGTTAGAATTTGAATTTTGCAGCTTGATTGAAGGAACTTCATGTTGCTGAGAGTCCTTCTTCAAGAGTCAGGCTCACCATATCGAGTGGATCATAGCCCCTGACTCAAGTTATCATGTTTTGATCTCCAAACAACCTTGGCTAGAGGAAAATAAACCCCCTTTGCCCCTTGCTAGACATTTGGTTCATCATGACCTGTATCACAAACCTTTGAGATCCTTGAAATGGTTAAGGAAAATGCTATGGTATGATGTTATGATGTGTATGCTATGCGTTTAAGCAAAAGTGTGAGGTGATGTAACTAAGTTCTGCAATAAGTCCAAATTATTGGGTAAGGACTGTAAACAAAACCTGCAAGGAACTCATGTTGTCAGATAACAAGAATGTGCAAGTAGTTCAAGTTTGAAGGCACACAAGTCACACATATAGCCTTAAGTTTAGGCTGGCATGGAGTTTAGGCATTACCCTCTTTCAGTTTAGTTGGTTTAAACATGTCCTAAAAATAGTAACCGGGTTCTAGAGGATCTCAATATCACTGACTACCCTCAATCGGTCATAATTCCAGTTTAGCAACCTTTTATGAGGTCGGAACCATCGCGAGAGTTTAGTCTCAATGAGTGTAGCATACTGCTACTGTTCTGTGGCCAAGTTGGTCAATTTAAGGTTCTAAGGTCAGCTGGTGCTTAATGACTCCTCAGAAGACCCATATTCTCCTCGTTCCAACACAAGGGATATCGGTATAGACCAAGGTGTCACACCAACGTAGCTACTGCTTCATCCATGTCGGTCTATGCCGGACAGATCCCTCACAGTTTATTGCTACTTACCTAAAAAAGGGTACCCCTAGATCCGGGTTAGGATCTATAAAACTCTGATACAAGCCCACAAAGTTTAAAGCATACAAAGCGATACAATTGAAAACACAAGTGATCTAATCCTAAGGTACACCTCACTTATAAGTATCCCCAGCAGAGTCGCCAGTTCTGTGATCGGTGGGAATGAGAACTGACTGTTTTGGAATGCTGGTTCGCGTTTGTGTTTGTTTCGCAAAATGTCGCGGTAAGCAAGAGTCGCCACCGTCTTTTATTTTATCCAACAAGGAAAGGACAAAAGCACAGAAAAATTTCTTTTCGAGATGTTTCTCGGGTTCGGGAGGTAGATTATAAAAAGGGAAGGTGTTAGCACCCTTTCTATCCGTGGTTATCCACGGGCTCTTAGGTACTTGCTCATTGTGTTTTCAAAAGTTTTGCTTTTCTTGTGTTTGTGGGTTTTGAAAAGAGTTTTGTTTGAAAACTTCGATTTAACTCTTGTTTCTGTCCTCAAGAGTGTATGAAGTGTTGTTGAAAACTTTGTTCGGAAAGTGTAAGTGCAAAAAATTTGTTTTGTTTTGAAAGAGCGAGTACCCAAGAACCTCTACCTACTCAAAAGGAATTAAATTGTGCTAAAGTCCTTTAGACAGTGCTATCCCACTATTGAGAAGTAAGTAGCACCGTCGTTGGAGTTTTCGGGTCAATTCGATTAAGGGACATGTGGTCACTAAAGCAATGTTAGGACGCCTTAGCGGTAACCCTAATGTCTTAGATCATTTTATCCGAGGCAGCAGTTTCGAGGCAACTATGATCTTTGGACAAGAGGACGACCTCTAAAACTTCCTATACTCAATGACCACGTTCGAGGCAACCAAGTGAGGCGTACCCTAGGAGTGGCATGTGCAAATGTGTCAATTTCAGTTATGTTATCTTTGTACATGTTATGGTGAGCTACGAATGATTTTAAATTAAGATAGATCTTGTCATGCATAACCTATTATTCATACATCTAGCAGTTAATGGTTGCGGAAAATAAAACTAAGCTATTACAAGGCGTCGAGTATTTACATCGCCAAAAACAAACCCTTGAAAAGTAAATTGCGAAAAATAAATAAAAGCGATAAAAAGTCCTAAGTCCAAAACTATTACATCCTCGGAGCAAATATAATTATATGGATCAAAGAGTAATGCGCGCGAGAAAAATTAAATCGGAGAGTTTGGAGGTTTTGACCCTTTTTTAAGAAAGAAGGAGATTTTTTGTTATTTTGAACTAAATGAAATTAAATGAAATTAAGCCTAAGTTAATTAATTAATTAGATAAAAATGTATTTTTTGGGTTTTGAAATGTTTAAGGAAATAAAAATAAGATGATTAAATATATTTAAAAACCTAATTGTACATTGATTTTAATTTATTACAAAAATATTAATGTTATGACTAATTAAAACTAAACAAATTATGTTAATATTTATTTATAAAATAAACTAATGAAATTAAATTTAATAAATAAAAATATTATATATTTTTTGTTTTCTGATTTTTTATTATGAAAGAAAAGAAGTTAATTAGTTAATTGGTTAATTAAATAAAAATAATAGAATAAATCAAGTAAAAGAAATATAGAAAAAAAAGCAAACCAAAAAAAGGGGTCTGGGCCCAGAAAGGGGGTTGGCTCAGCAATTTTCCAGGCCCATTATGCTTCAGCCTCGTTGACCTTTTCAATCCAGCGGGCACCTTTGACTAGGGAACATGATGGTCCCTTCATTCCTGGCCACCAGATCTGGCCTGAAGGCCATCTGGCGTGTTGATATTTGCAAGTGTATGGTGGATCCCCCTTTGAATGTCACATAGAATCACCTGAAGAAAAATTGAATAAATGTTTTGGGGGACCTGGGATTCGAACCCAGGTCCCATTGCTCATTAGACGTTCCCCCTGCCACTACACCACCATGCCTCTTTTGTAATTGAATCAGATAATAATAAATATATTAGCAAACAAATAAATATGCTGGAATTATAAAAAAACGCGCTAAGATTCAAACACGCGAACCAGATGACAACACGTCATCATCTTCAACCTTGGTTCTGCACAAAATAGAATCAAATAGCTGGGGTTTTTAACCTCCACTATCTCCTGCATGAAAAATAACAAATAGACACAGAGCAAAAAGAAATATTTCGCGAGGTATGTGTTGGAATCGTCTTGGTCTCACGAATTCAACCATGTATCCCATTGGTTCCAATTTTTCCTGGTTTGGATAGCCCTATTTGAAAGCTTGAAAACCCTAGAAATTCGATCATGGCGTCTCTCGGTTTAGGGCATTATGGTTCAATTAATTCATTCCATTAGCTTTGTATAATCTCTAGCAACGCAAATCAATCACAAAAACATGTCAAATGCATATGAATTAAGAGATACAATTTTGAATTAGAAGTGCAAACTGTGAGATGGAATTTCGTGATTCCTTGAGCTTTGGTGCTTGAATTTGATTGCAAATCACTCCTGGTACCTCCTGCAATGTGTTTGGATGGACAAGGCACCTTGAATTGGCCTAGATTGCAAGAACAAGTTTTGATTTTTCTTGAAGTTTCTTGAAATTGGTATGGCCGTCTCTTGCAGTTTTTTCTCGTGAATTAGGTTATGCCTGGCTTGCTTGCATATAAGGGAATCAGTTTAGGTCAAAATTTGGACCCATATCCATGTGCATTGAAGATTGAATATTTGATTGACAAATCAAAGATTCTTGATTTTTCATGATTGAAAAAGTTGCCAAAATTGGATATTTTTGTATCTTTTAGCTTGTGCACGAATTGGCATTGCTTGGTCAGCATATTTGGATCACATTTGGTTCACAAATAGATTTAAGAATCAAATCTTTTATTTTCTTATAATTTAAATTAATTAAATGAATTAATATGTATTAAAAATCCATTTAATCAATAAATTTTAGAAAATAAATCCAATTTAACTTGGTGGGTCGTGCACAGGTCATGGGTGAAGTTTCAAAAAGAGATTTGAGGCCCATTAGCAAAAAGAAGGTGTTTTGAGCAAAGTTGACTTTTGCAAATTCATGAAAATTGCCCAACATCACCAATGCATAACTTGCTCAATTTTGATCATATGACCATGTTCTTGGACATTTTGTAAAGCCCTTGAAGTCCTCTAACCAATGCTTTTGGCCCATGTCATTTGGATTTACCAATATCAAGTTATGGCCTTTGACTCAAAGTGTACTTTTGTTGACTTTTGAAATTGACCTATAATGTAAAAATTTGTAACTTTTTGTGAGAGCATTTCTTGATCTTTGGGTGTGAAGATGGATTGTAGGAAATTGCATCCTCTTCAAAATGAGCTTTGGATGTAAGTTTTCTGATAAACCATGAAAGAGTTATGCCCTGGTCAAAGTACAGTTGACTTTTCTACTGTCCAAAAATAGTAACTTTTGCACCTTGATGATTTTTGAGCTATTCTTGTGGGATCATGATCAAGACTTGATCAAATGATGATTTTGAACTCAAAAATAATATGTTGACCAAGAATTCTGACTTTTGACTGCAAAATGACCATTTTGCCCTTACAGTTGACTGTAGATCAAATGGAGCTTTTGACTGTGCAAACTGGCACTGTGAGTCTTGAAACTTGGCATGTAGGTGCTTGAGAATGTATATAGGCCTATGAGACTTGATTGAACCATTGAGAACCCCAAATTCCTTGAAAGAACCAAAACCCTAATTTCAGCTGTCTACTGCCTAGGAGATGGTTTGACTGTCTGACTCTTGAGCAATCTTGAACCATTTGGAGACGATTCTTGACATATCTTGAGGAATATGGGAGGGCAAATTTTTAGGGTACAACAGTTTCCCCTATTCAATCTTCTTAAACCTGAGGATGTAGATTGGCTTGCGTGCCTTTCGTGATCCGAAGGTGGAAGATGATTGAACACTAAATTGCCCAGAAATTTGCACTCGCATGGTGTAGTATCAGTAATGGGATGTCGGGAATGGGCTTACAGATGCCATTTGGAGCTTGTTGGTAGAAGGATGGGCTTATAGATGCCATCTGGAGATTGTTTGTTGAATTGTAATTTTGTAAGTTGAAAGAGGGAACTCGTGTAGGGTTGCCTGATGATGAGCCTGTGTAAAACTGCATCATGGAAGGAAAGAACCTGTGTAGGGTTGACTGATGATGAGTCCGGGTGAAACTGCATCTTGGAAGGAAGGAACCTGTGTAAGGTTGACTGATGATGAGTCCGTGTGAAACTGCATCTTGGAAGGAAGGAACCTGTGTAAGGTTGTTTTGCACTACGTCGGGAAATTACAAGGAGGAACCTGGGTAAGGTCACTTCGGGATAAGTTTGTGTAAAACCTCTGGAGGAAACTGAGTAAGGTGATAAGTCAGTGTAAAACTTCTGGAGGAACCTGAGTAAGGTGATAAGTCCGTGTAAAACTTCTGGGGGAATCTGAGTAAGGTGATAAGTCCGTGTAAAACTTCTGGGGGAACCTGAGTAAGGTTACCTTGTGATAAGTCCGTGTAAAACTTCTGGAGGAACCTGGGTAAGGTTACTTTGACGATGAGTTCGTGTGAAACTTCATCTTGGAAAGAGAAGTAACCTGTGTAGGGTTGCCTGATGATGAGTCTGTGTAAAACTTCATCTTGGAAATGAGAAGGAACCGATGTTGGGTTGCCTGAGGATGAGTCAGTGTAAAACTTCATCTGAAAGAGAGAAGGAACCGGTGTAGGGTTGCTTCATGTTGGGTTGTCTTCATTGACGGGTTGTCTTCATTGACGGGTTGTCTTCATTGACGGGTTGTCTCAGAAAAATATTTAGGAATCGATTTAACTGGATTTGCCTTCTTTGACAAGACTTTGCTTCAGAAAAATCTTTAAGAATCGATTTAACTGATTTCGTCTCTTTTGACTGGCGTGGCTTCAGAAAAATCTTTAGGAATCGATTTAACTGGTTTTGTCTCCATTGACATAATTTGAGAAGCTAACTGCATCTTTCCTGAAAGGTAAAGGCCAGTCATGTGCAATGCAAGATATGGATCGAGCAATGATGTTCTCAACATAAATGAGATCGTATGATATGATGCGTATATGCATGTATCATGATGTATGAAAATGTGATGTTTTAGCTGAGGAAAATAAATCCCGGATAGCTGCTGGAGAATGATGTTGAATTCTTTGCTTCCATTGGGGATGATGAACGAAAGTGATAAACTTGCAGGAGAGGATGACTCCGTTGGGGAATAAACTGGTGAAGAGATTACTCTGCGGGGAATTACCCTGTGGGGGAGAGATGTTCTGCTGAGATTTTAACGATAACTCCGCTGGGGATTCCGTTGATAAGCTCTGTTGGGGATTTTGATGATGAACTCCACTGGGGATAGAAAGAACTTCGCTGGGGATGATATTTCAGTTGCAACTTGCTGAGGATAACCTAGTTAGACTCTTGTGGGGATAACCTCTGAATTTGGCTGAGGAGATGCATTTGTATTCTACAGGGGACAAGCTTCCAGAATCTACTGGGTAAGATGATTCAATTCTCTATTGGGGAAACTTTTTGGACTGCGCTGGGAAATGGCTCCACTGGGGGTATCTTGTATTCCACCGGGGAACATTCTTATACTCTGTCGAGGAATATTAAGACTGCCGGGGATAATCTTTATGCTTGCTGGAGGATACCTTTATACTCCGCTGGGGAATACTAAGACCTTCTGGGAATACCGAGCCTTTTCGGGACTGACGGTAGACTAACTCTGCTTGGGGGAGAGTATTGCTGATTCGTCCATGGTTGCAGGTCTCAGTGGGGAGAGCTTCCATTATTGTCTTACTCTGCGGAGAGTGAAGGTATCTTAGCCATATTCTTCAGCTGAATCTACCTTGGTACCCGGTGGACAGAGCAGCTTGTACAGTTCGGACAATTCTTATTGCCCCAGTTTCTGCGGGAGAAAGTGCCTTCGGAGGCCTTGATAACTGCCGATTGACAAATTTTCTTCTGGTAGGAAAGTGACGAGATGACGGGACATAGTCGTACGCTTTGATCCCTAACTTTTTCCTAGACCGCCCTTTCGGGTTTTCAGTCCATCGGGATACCCCTTTTTTGCCCAAGCCGCCTTTTCAGGTTTTCGACTTGCCAGGTGTACAGATTTTTTCATTTTCATCCCTTATTTTTGCCCGAACACTTTTGGTTCACCGAGAAGCCCTTATTTTTTCCTAGGCCAGTCGACCTAGCGGGTCTTTGATTCACGTGCGGTATTTTTTGACTATGTCCATTCCCTCAGGATGTAGCGAGGTGTCACTGTCAGTAGTGTTGTGTTGCCATACTACCAGAAGATCTTCGTTTGATCATGCAAGATTCGTTGCTGGAATTCATGTCCAATGCCCCAATTGATTCAGATGGAGATCTGCCCCTGACTATTTGGCATTTTGAGAGATTCCTTGAATCTTGACTTGACTGCCCCAGATGATGGACAATGATCATGCTGTGCCCCTTGATTGGAAGTGTTGTTCCACTTGAGGTGATCTTTTTATTGAAAAGGTTTTTTTCACAAGATATTCATCGTGCGAATTTCTCTGCTGTTCGAACAAATAGTCATATGCAAACAATGTTATTTTAAGAATGCAAAGCTTATGTCTGTCTTGAAGTTTTTTGAAAATGCATTTTTCAATAAAACAAGTGAATTTTTGTAAAATGTGATGTCAACTCAGGATTTTACAGCAAGCCCTACAGGAGTCAGGATACCTTTTGTAACAGTATGCTTTCAGACTAACACATGCTTCAGCTAGGACTTTTTAAGGGTTATAACGTGGTCTTGTTCATGGTTTAAGAAACGAAGGGTAAAGGCTCAAAGTATATTTGTACCCATCCGCTCTTCGTGATGTTCTTCAAACCTAAACTCAGCTAATCATGCATTAGACCTTGTTTGAATCTTTGCTCTGATATTCCGGTGATGGTTCGGATATTGACAATTTATTTTGAACAGGCAGTCGTTTTTATAAGAGTTTGCAGGACCTCTTTCTTTTTGATTTTATTATCCCTGTCTTTTTGCCTGAACTATTTCTTTTGTGATTACAGTCAGCGGGATGCCCCAGTTTTGTAAGTCTCCTTCATAGGTTTTGACTTATTGGGCTTTTATTTCGAGAGACAAGGACTGCCTGTCCTTACGATTATAAGGAACCATCATCGTCTTTTGTTTCAGAAGGACTTCTTTGATGCCATTCATTGTGCACGTGGATCAACTGAGAAAACTACCCTGCCCCAGGTTATAATTAAGGGTTTTAATTTGTGAAAAGAAACTCCAACTTCTTTGGCTCAAAGGGGTTGACTAGGGATTATCTTCCTTATAACTCCACTGTTTCGGATTTGAAAAAATGCCTGTACTTCATTAGCGGGGTCTGTTCAAAAGCATACTGTAAAGATCATGGTATCGTTTTCGTCATCCTCCCTCAAAAGGCTTAGAATTTTTTAATCGAGAGTTTGAACATCACAAAAAGGAAATATGAAGCAATTTTAAGCATAGTGAAAACAATTAATTCAAAACAGACACGTGTAATGCATTAATGAAATAAAAGAGTTTGACATGATAATTGTTTGAATAAGCAAATAAAAATACAATTTCAGAATTCAAATGAACAAAAGTGCTTTCAATCCTAGCCATGTTTTGGCAAGGGAGCAGTGATCATATTGGGAGTCTCAGGAGGCTCGAATTCGATCTCCTTAGCGTCCATCATATTCTGAATCTTGTATTTCAGCGCCCAATAATCGTCAGTATCGTGCCCCGGACTACCGGAATGATAAGCACACCTTGCATCTGGGTTGTAGTTAGGAGAAGAAGTCTTAGGGTTCGGAGGAGGGTTTATCACCGTAATCAGATTCATCTTCAACATGTGCTGCAATGCTTGTGACAATGGCATGTTGATGTTGGTGAACTGTCTTTTAGGCTCGTCCGACCTTCGTTGATTTCCCTTTTGCTGTTGTCGGTGTGACGCAGAACTAGAGATCAAGACTGCCCCTACGTGTTGGTCACAACGACTCTTTTGACTGTACACAACATTGGACTCTTTCTTCCCACTGTAAGGCTTTTTCTGAGCATCAGAAGATGTAGCTTCTTGAATTTTCCCAGCCTTGATACCAGCTTCAATCCTCTCACCAGTCAAGATAAGGTCTGTAAACCCGGCTGAAGAGTTTCCAATCAAATGGTTAAAGAATGGACCAGGCAGGGTCCCCAGAAACATATCGACAAGTTCACGATCAGCCAAAGGTGGTTGCACCCTTCCGGCAAGGTCCCTCCATTTCTGAGCATACTCTTTAAATCCTTCACCCGTCCCTATTGACATACCCTGGAGTTGGGTACGCGTAGGAGCGAGGTCAGAATTATATTGATACTGCTTATAGAACGCAGTAGCCAAATCTTCCCAGTTACGGATACTGGCTCCATCTAGCTGATAGTACCACTCAAGCTGAGTCCCTGAAAGACTGTCTTGAAAGAAATGGATCTAAAAGTTCTTGTCAGCAGTGTAAGGTTGGATCCTCCTCACATATGACCGGAGGTGCAGCTTTGGACAGGAAGCTCCGTCATACTTGGCAAAGGCAGGTGCCTTAAACTTATGGGGAATCACCACCCCAGATGATAGACCCAGATCTCCGAAGTCCAGACCGGGCATGTTCTGTATCTCCATAGCGCTCAAGCGGTCTTCCAGCTGTTTGTACTTATCCTCAGCAGGAGGATACTGTTCTTCATCATAGTCCGTCTCGTTGTCGGAGACTATAGGGCTAGGAACCCTCCTTTCTTGTGAGCTGTCTTTCCCTCCAGATGAGGTGGCCAGATTAACTTCGTTTTTCAGCCCGTTTCCAAACCTGCGTCTGGTGTTGAACAGGACAATCCTCTTTTTCTTCTTCTTCCTCTCTTTCAGAATCAGGGTCTTCAGGTCCTGCTGACCCTTAGCCAGGCTCACGACCAACTCTTGAAACTGGGCATTCTGGGCCTGGAGGGCCTTGATAGCTTGCTCAGTGGAAGGTTCGGTAGACATGATGATTGCTGAAATAAACAGCGAAGAGGATAAGAGACCTGTAATGCAATGATATGTATGATATATGTATGCAATGTTTTCAAGGATCTCGTGGGGTAGACAAAGAAACTTGTTAGAATTTGAATCTTGTAGCTTGATTGAAGGAACTTCATGTTGCTGAGAGTCCTTCTTCAAGAGTCAGGCTCACCATATCGAGTGGGTCATAGCCCCTGACTCAAGTTATCATGTTTTAATCTCCAAACAACCTTGGCTAGAGGAAAATAAATCCCCTTTGCCCCTTGCTAGACATTTGGTTCATCATGACCTGCATCACAAACCTTTGAGATCCTTGAAATGGTTAAGGAAAATGCTATGGTATGATGTTATGATGTGTATGCTATGCGTTTAAGCAAAAGTGTGAGGTGATGTAACTAAGCTCTGCAATAAGTCCAAATTATTGGGTAAGGACTGTAAACAAAACCTGCAAGGAACTCATGTTGTCAGATAACAAGAATGTGCAAGTAGTTCAAGTTTGAAGGCACACAAGTCACACATATAGCCTTAAGTTTAGGCTGGCATGGAGTTTAGGCATTACCCTCTTTCAGTTTAGTTGGTTTAAACCTGTCCTAAAAATAGTAACCGGGTTCTAGAGGATCTCAATATCACTGACTACCCTCAATCGGTCATAATTCCAGTTTAGCAACCTTTTCTTACGGCCAGAACCATCGCGAGAGTTTAGTTTCAATGAGTGTAGCATACTGCTACTGTTCAATGGCCAAGTTGGTCAATTTAAGGTTCTAAGGTCAGCTGGTGCTTAATGACTCCTCAGAAGACCCATATTCTCCTCGTTCCAACACAAGGGATATCGGTACAAACCAAGGTGTCACACCAATGTAACTACTGCTTCATCCGTGTCGGTCT
The DNA here is from genome assembly GCA_948472305.1 of Vicia faba. Taxonomy (NCBI): domain Eukaryota; kingdom Viridiplantae; phylum Streptophyta; class Magnoliopsida; order Fabales; family Fabaceae; genus Vicia; species Vicia faba. The sequence goes on from OX451737.1 coordinate 1,131,452,801, forward strand.
ACGCCGGACAGATCCCTCACAGTTTATTGCTACTTACCTAAAAAAGGGTACCCCCAGATCCGGGTTAGGATCTATAAAACTCCGATACAAGCCCACAAAGTTTAAAGCATACAAAGCGATACAATTGAAAACACAAGTGATCTAATCCTAAGGTACACCTCACTTATAAGTATCCCCAGCAGAGTCGCCAGTTCTGTGATCGGTGGGAATGAGAACTGACTGTTTTGGAATGCTGGTTCGCGTTTGCGTTTGTTTTGCAAAATGTCGCGGTAAGCAAGAGTCGCCACCGTCTTTTATTTTATCCAACAAGGAAAGGACAAAAGCACAGAAAAATTTCTTTTCGAGATGTTTCTCGGGTTCTGGAGGTAGATTATAGAAAGGGAAGGTGTTAGCACCCTTTCTATCCGTGGTTATCCACGGGCTCTTAGGTACTTGCTCATTGTGTTTTCAAAAGTTTTGCTTTTCTTGTGTTTGTGGGTTTTGAAAAGAGTTTTGTTTGAAAACTTCAATTTAACTCTTGTTTCTGTCCTCAAGAGTGTATGAAGTGTTGTTGAAAACTTTGTTCAGAAAGTGTAAGTGCGAAAAATTTGTTTTGTTTTGAGAGAGCGAGTACCCAAGAACCTCTACCTACTCAAAAGGAATTAAATTGTGCTAAAGTCCTTTAGACAGTGCTATCCCACTATTGAGAAGTAGGTAGCACCGTCTTTGGAGTTTTCGGGTCAATTCGATTAAGGGACATGTGGTCACTAAAGCAATGTTAGGACGCCTTAGCGGTAACCCTAATGTCTTAGATCATTTTATCTGAGGCAACCGTTTCGAGGCAACTATGATCTTTGGACAAGAGGACAACCTCTAAAACTTCCTATACTCAATGACCACGTTCGAGGCAACCAAGTGAGGCGTACCCTATGAGTGGCATGTGCAAATGTGTCAATTTCAGTTATGTTATCTTTGTACATGTTATGGTGAGCTACGATTGATTTTAAATTAAGATAGATCTTGTCATGCATAACCTATTATTCATACATCTAGCAGTTAATGGTTGCGGAAAATAAAACTAAGCTATTACAAGGCGTCAGGTATTTACATCGCCAAAAACAAACCCTTAAAAAGTAAATTGCGAAAAATAAATAAAAGCGATAAAAAGTCCTAAGTCCAAAACTATTACATCCTCGAAGCAAATACAATTATATGGATCAAAGAGTAATGCGCGCGAGAAAAATTAAATCGGAGAGTTTGGAGGTTTTGACCCTTTTTTAAGAAAGAAGGAGATTTTTTGTTATTTTGAACTAATTGAAATTAAATGAAATTAAGCCTAAGTTAATTAATTAATTAGATAAAAATGTATTTTTTGGGTTTTTAAACGTTTAAGGAAATAAAAATAAGATGATTAAATATATTAAAAAACCTAATTCTACATTGATTTTAATTTATTACAAAAATATTAATGTTATGCCTAATTAAAACTAAACAAATTATGTTAATATTTATTTACAAAATAAACTAATGAAATTAAATTTAATATATAAAAATATTATATATTTTTTGTTTTCTGATTTTTTATTATGAAAGAAAAGAAGTTAATTAGTTAATTGGTTAATTAAATAAAAATAATAGAATAAATCAAGTAAAAGAAATATAGAAAAAAAAGCAAACCAAAAAAAGGGGTCTGGGCCCAGAAAGGGGGTTGGCTCAGCAATTTTCCAGGCCCATTATGCTTCAGCCTCGTTGACCTTTTCAATCCAGCGGGCGCCTTTGAGTAGGGAACATGATGGTCCCCTCATTCCTGGCCACCAGATCTGGCCTGAAGGCCATCTGGCGTGTTGATATTTGCAAGCGTATGGTGGATCCCCCTTTGAATGTCACATAGAATCACCTGAACAAAAATTGAATAAATGTTTTGGGGGACCTGGGATTCGAACCCAGGTCCCATTGCTCATTGGACGTTCGCCCCTGCCACTACACCACCATGCCTCTTTTGTAATTGAATCAGATAATAATGAATATATTAGCAAACAAATAAATATGCTGGAATTATAAAAAAACGCGCTAAGATTCAAACACGCGAACCAGATGACAACACGTCATCATCTTCAACCTTGGTTCTGCATAAAATAGAATCAAATAGCGGGGGTTTTTAACTTCCACTATCTCCTGCACGAAAAATAGCGAATAGACACAGAGCAAAAAGAAATATTTCGCGAGGTATGTGTTGGAATCGTCTTGGTCTCACGAATTCAACCATGTATCCCATTGGTTCCAATTTTTCCTGGTTTGGATAGCCCTATTTGAAAGCTTGAAAACCCTAGAAATTCGATCATGGCATCTCTCAGTTTAGGGCACTATGGTTCAATTAATTCATTCCATTAGCTTTGTATAATCTCTAGCAACGCAAATCAATCACAAAAACATGTCAAATGCATATGAATTAAGAGATACAATTTTGAATTAGAAGTGCAAACCGTGAGATGGTATTTCGTGATTCCTTGAGCTTTGGTGCTTGAATTTGATTGCAAATCACTCCTGGTACCTCCTGCAATGTGTTTGGATGGACAAGGCACCTTGAATTGGCCTAGATTGCAAGAACAAGTTTTGATTTTTCTTGAAGTTTCTTGAAATTGGTATGGCCGTCTCTTGCAGTTTTTTCTCGTGAATTAGGTTATGCCTGGCTTGCTTGCATATAAGGGAATCAGTTTAGGTCAAAATTTGGACCCATATCCATGTGCATTGAAGATTGAATATTTGATTGACAAATCAAAGATTCTTGATTTTTCATGATTGAACAAGTTGCCAAAATTGGATATTTTTGTATCTTTTAGCTTGTGCACGAATTGGCATTGCTTGGTCAGCATATTTGGATCACATTTGGTTCACAAATAGATTTAAGAATCAAATCTTTTATTTTCTTATAATTTAAATTAATTAAATGAATTAATATGTATTAAAATCCATTTAATCAATAAATTTAAGAAATCAAATCCAATTTAACTTGGTGGGTCGTGCACAGGTCATGGGTGAAGTTTCAAAAAGAGATTTGAGGCCCATTAGCAAAAAGAAGGTGTTTTGAGCAAAGTTGACTTTTGCAAATTCATGAAAATTGCCCAACTTCTCCAATGCATAACTTGCTCAATTTTGATCATATGACCATGTTCTTGGACATTTTTGAAAGCCCTTGAAGTCCTCTAACCAATGCTTTTGGTCCCATGTCATTTGGATTTACCAATCTCAAGTTATGGCCTTTGACTCAAAGTGTACTTTTGTTGACTTTTGAAATTGACCTATAATGTAAAAATTTGTAACTTTTTGTGAGAGCATTTCTTGATCTTGAGGTGTGAAGATGGATTGTATGAAATTGCATCCTCTTCAAAATGAGCTTTGGATGTAAGTTTTCTGATAATCCATGAAAGAGTTATGCCCTGGTCAAAGTACAGTTGACTTTTCTATTGTCCAAAAATAGTAACTTTTGCACCTTGATGATTTTTGAGCTATTCTTGTGGGATCATGATAAAGACTTGATCAAATGATGATTGTGAACTCAAAAATAAGATGTTGACCAAGAATTCTTACTTTTGACTGCAAAATGACCATTTTGCCCTTACAGTTGACTGTAGATCAAATGGAGCTTTTGACTGTGCAAACTGGCACTGTGAGTCTTGAAACTTGGCATGTAGGTGCTTGAGAATGTATATAGGCCTATGAGACTTGATTGAACCATTGAGAACCCCAAATTCATTGAAAGAACCAAAACCCTAATTTCAGCTGTCTACTGCCTAAGAGATGGTTTGACTGTCTGACTCTTGAGCAATCTTGAACCATTTGGAGATGATTCTTGACATATCTTGAGGAATATGGGAGGGCAACTTTTAGGGTACAACACCTATCAACACCCAAGATCCAAAGAGGTTGAAGAATTTGTCACCAAATAATGCCCAAGTCAGAATCAAATGAAATAATAAAAATAAAATTCAATAAAATAATATTTAAAAGATTAATTAAAAGGAAAATAAATGGTAAAAATACATAAACTATATTAAAACACCAAATAATAATCCCAAAAAAATAGTCAGTGGTTAAACATGATTTAATAAGTGTTGACAAAAATTTTTAGTATTTTTTTAAAGTCAGAAACTAATTTTAAAAATAAAAGAAATAAGTTAAACAAACAAAAAATGGTAAAAAAAAATTGTAAAATCAGAAATAAAGATAAAACAAAGTTATAAAAAATTTCCAAAAGGCCAAAGGACCTTTCCATAATTGTTTCATAATTTTAAAATTAAGAAAAATATTTATAATCAATTAAAACAAGTTAATTAAAGTGAAAAATTATAAAAAAAATCAAATCATGAAATAAAATAGTGAAAAAAATAAAAATTAGAAAAAGAAAAATCCAAAATATTTTAAAGAATTTTTTCAGATTTTTTGAGTCAGAAATAATTTTTTTATGAATTTTTGAATTTTAAATAAATTAAAATACAAAATCAGAAAATAAAAATAAAACCTAAAAGTTGTAGACCATTGGATAAATGTCAAAATACGTTAGTAATAAAATCCAAGGGATCTTGCGCGCTGTGCATGATATGGACATTAGTGAATAAACCACCCGATTATTTATTTAAATCAGATTTTGAAAAAAACAAGTGGCACTTTGTCATTGATTGAGAGATGACACATTGGTCATCTTCAACCTCCAGCCACACGAATTGTAGGTCTATCAAACTGTAAAATAAGAAGCTTAGACCTATGCCATTCACTTCGTCTCATCAAGATGAAGAAAACTGTACCCTCGCGAAAAATTTATATAAGTTGTAGCTCAATCGATTTGAAGAAAACTAGAAGAAAAAAGTTGAATAGGGATTTGAAAATTCATGACCAAAACTCAATTCCAGTTGAAAACAAATGTTGCGACTAGTATCAGAATGATGAAAGCTTCATTGTGGTAACAAATTTTGAGAGAATTAATGAAGGAATCTACCTATTGAAGTTAAAATTTAGAGCTTTGAAACTTGACTTTGCTAGCACGATTTGGGATGCTTTAGGGCTTGGTTTTTCTTCTGTTAGCTTCGGTGAAGTTCAAGGATGAAGAATTGACAAAGAAAATGGATTGAGGAAGACTGTAAAACCAATTTCAAAGTTGCAGAAATATAGGTTAAGGAAAGAGTTGGACAGGGTGATTCCGGCTGTCTAAGCTTGAGAAAATGAGTGAGATACAACCCTCTATTTATAGGTAATAAAATGGTATGCTCAAGCGTGTGGAATGATGAAGTTTGGAGGGAAATCATGTGAAGTTGCAAGCATTAAAAGTGTGACTTTTATTTTGCTCAAAACTCAACCAAAACTTACGTTTCAAGGTGCTAATCACTTCTGGAATATTGTTAAACATGATTAGAAGTAAAAAATGCACAGAAATTTAGTGATTAGAAGTTGAATCATGGATTTCAAATTCTGACTTTGGAGAAAACTTTAGTTTCAAGGTACCAACTTTGAATCAATGGCATTAATAACTCAAGGAGTCTTAGGACATGATTCTTGAAGCATTTTAAAGATAAGGTTACAATAATTACAATGTGCAAAGAATGGAATCAAATGGATGTTTGAGCTAAAAGTTGTGATGAGTCAAATTTGAGAAAAAGATGCTGACTTTTTGTACTTCGAAAAATTCTATGTTTTTCTCAAAAAATGTCCTATAATGTTTTTCATCCAAACATGGCCTTCCACTCCAAATTTTCTTTTGACCAAAAAATATGGAATGAAGTAGATCTCTTAAATGACATTTTGATATTTTAACCATTTAAAAACTCCAAGAATTGATAATGTTATGACTTTGTGAAGTTGGTGAAAATCCATGAAATGACCTATAATCTCTTACATTCTTAGGGCATCCTCCATCTATTTCAAGCTTTGCACATAAAATAAGAGTTAAAGTTCACATCCTTAAGATCATTGTGGAAAAATAATATGCTCAAGGAGATATGACCAAGTTATGATCTTTTGAAGTCACATAAGGGAATTTGATGGCCTATCTAGAGGACATGTAATCTTTCTTCATCATTAGGCATCTTCCACATAAAACATTCTTGAAAATTTTGAAGTGATTAGTTGATAAACCTTTAAAGAGAAGCATGTATTTGAAATTACTCAAAAATATCAAAAGATGAACAAGATATAGCCCTTAGAAGTTCAAAACCCTAGCTCCTAGAGCAACAAAATGGCTTGGGAATCCCTTTCAATTTTGACAAACTTCCTTGAAAAAATACTCTTTCCATGTGAATAGAAGTTGTTGTGGATGATAATAAGAACCCATAACAACAAAAAACCACCTCTAAATATTTAGAATTGAGAGATTTATGCACTTGTGATCAAGAAATCAAGAACTTGTCCAATTAGGTCAAACTTCTTCAATCAACTCTTGCATATTTTGATTTTCTTTTACAAATTGAAGCATGCTGAATCATAGTAGACCTTTTCATGATATCACTTCAAAGTATCTTCAATGATGAGGCTTGAGTCTCAATGAAGCTTTGTTGAAAAAGGCATGGAAATAAACTCATGAACCTATAAATCAACCTGAGGAAATATGTTGTGCCCTCACCTATAGCATCATCATTTAGAGAAAACATTCATAGTATTTGTTAGTTAAAAGTTAATCAATACAAAACAAATATGATCACAAAATACAAATTAAGGTGCTTGGTGATTCCTTATGAGCAAGCCTAAAGATAGGGAGAAGAACCAAACCCTAGTGTGATCTTATTGTGATTAATTTGATATGAGATGATAGAAGAATCTTAGGGGGAAAAATTGGGGTACAACACCCACATAGAGAAAGGCCACGAGGAAGAAATAACATTGAGAAGTGTCAGAGGCACATGAACTTTGTCAGCGTAAATCTGACACTTATGGAACTTCTTTGCAAATTTGTAAAAGTCAGATTCCATTGTCAGTCAATAGTAACCTGCCCTAAGCATCTTCTTTGCCATCGAATGTCCATTGGCATGAGTACCAAAGGAACCTTCATGGATTTCATGCATCAACATGTCTGCTTCATGTCTATCCATGCATCTGAGCAAGACCATGTCATAATTTCCTTTGTATAACACATCTTCATTGAGGAAAAAGCTGCCTGCCAATCTTCTCAATGTCTTTCTATCTTTGTTTGACGCACCAACCGGGTATTCCCGAGTCTGGAGAAAATTCTTGATGTCGTGATACCAAGGTTTTTCGTCTGATGTTACCTCTACTACAAACACATGAGCCGGCCTATCCAGATGTCGAACTGTGATACGAGGCACATCGTTCCAAGTATTTACTTGATACATAGAAGCCAAAGTGGCTAAAGCATCTGCCATGTGATTCTCATCTCTAGGAATATGATGAAGTTCAACTTTATTAAAAAAGGGTAATACTCTTCTAGCATAGTCTTTGTAGGGAATCAATCCAACATGAAGAGTATCCAATTATCCTTTAATCTGGTTTATTACCAAAACTGAATCACCATATACATCTTGAATTTTGATTCTGAGATCTATAGCCTCTTCGAGACCCATGATACAAGTTTCATACTCTTCCATATTATTGGTACAATCAAATGCCAACCTTGCAGTAAAAGGAATATGTGACCCATGAGGAGTGATAATCACGACACCATTTCCTTTCACATAAGAATTTACAGCTCCATTAAATACCATACCCCACCGGGATTCAGGATCAGAACCTTCCCCTGGAAAAGGTTCATCACAATCTTTTACATTCAAATAAATCACATCCTCATCAGGGAAATCATATTTAACATACTGATAATTATCAACTGGTTGGTGAGCAAGATAATCTGCCAACTGTTACCTTGAAAAATCTTAAGGTATTCAAGCACATGTATTAAATGAGGATATTCTCATAAGCTAAGGGTCATCCTCTAAAGTAGTGGTTTTAGGGAAATTGGAGCCAAAGTGTTTGAAAATTTGGTTTTATTAAACTAGATTTAATGTTTAAAGGGAATGGCACGCCAAACATCGAAACTGAGCCAAATCGACCAAAAGGAAATAAAAGAATATATGTTAAGAAATGGTCGAAATTGGTTTAGTCGACCAAAGGGTGAAAGACAAGGAAAATGGTCGAAATTGGTTTTTGTCAACCAAAAGGGTTTATGGACTTGGAGGAATTGTTGTTGATTTTTAAATCTTGCCAAAGGGAAAGTGTCGAAGCGAGTCAGAAGAGGTTTACTTTCAGAAGCTAGGAGCGGGAAGATTTAAATTTCAAAGTCATCAGTAGTTTCCAGCAGTTTATAATTTGTTTAAGCGCCAAATAGGTGGCGACATCCAGTGAAACGGTTGTCTCAAGATTTGAATATTGTCCGTAGATTTCATCTAGGCAGTTACATTGTAAATATTATAAATAAGCAGATTTAGTGTAGTTTTTTGGTGTGTTCACTTGTATGCTCAAATCACTTGTCAAAACTCTGTCATTTCGAGCGTTAGGAAACAAAGAGTGAAGAAGTGCTTGATGTACGTGAATCACCACTTTTATTTCAATGCAAATCCTTTATTTTTTCAATTATCTATTTTGAATACTTTATTTGCTTTCTATGTACTGCCGAACAAAGTCTTTACGTTATTTTCTACTTCTTGTAAACAATTCAATGCTCTCTGTCGGTCACGAGTCACTATTCATTTATTTTATTAAATCTTATTTTCATATGAATACCTTCTGTTGGTCACCAGTCATTCAATCGATTCATAGTGTGGAAATCCATTATACTTGTTTCTATAATTACAGAAAACCATTTTCCTTGATAAGGATTTCGATAGAATAAGTATAATAATAAAACTCTCAGCACATGTCTTAAGATCATCTGGTCGATCTTGCGAGTTACCCTTAGTTTTAGGACTTTGGGAGGACCAGTGGTTGTTTACCATTTTCCACAGTAAACAAATTGGCACACTTGGTGGGACACAATGCTAAGAATTTGTCTTAAGTGTATGCAGCTTAGAAATGGAAAGTTAACCAAAGAGTATAATAAACCATCATCTAGGAAGCATATATCAAGAATGACAATTCCTGATAAACCAAATGTAGACGAAATACCGCCACGACCTTTAACTACTACTTATCCAGTAGTTTCTCAAGTTTCACCTTTTCCTCCAGTCAGGTCAACTGCAGCAGGTTCCGCACAAATTTCTCAGGCTCCACCGGGAAGCCCAAGGCCTGTAATGACTACGACCACCATACCTAATGTTCCTCGTTTTGGTAATGTGGATCCTGTTTATGGAATGCTGTATTCCATGATGCCAGGATACCAGTCAACATCGAATGCAACAGTGGTGTCAGATAATGTTCAAAATTTGAATTCCCCTTTACAAGGATCTGCACCAGGAGGAAATAATAGAGGCAACCAAATTAGAAGAATGCCTTCTAAACCAATAATACCGCCTCTCACTAACACCTCAGTAGCAATGTTAAGGCAAAAAATGGATGATAATAACCATGAGTTGGTTAATATGTTAACTAACCAAATTGGTAATGTATTTAATCCTATAGTACAAGAGTCGGCTGAGACTAATAGGAAGTCCGCTGAAACAAATCAACAGGTGATTGCCCAATTAACACGTTTGTGTAATTTTTTAGGTGCTCCCCTAACACCTATTCGACAGGCGCCACTTATTCAACTAGATGCCCCTGGTCAAATGGACATGGGGGAAATACAAGATGAAATTGTCTATCAGGGACAAATGCTAGTACCTCCAAGGATTTTGATTGTCGATCCACCTAGGTAATTAGTACATCGACATCAAGAGGCTGACCAAATTGTTGAAAAAATTCGACAAGAGGATTTTGCCGTAGAAAATAATCTAATCACCATTGTCGAAAGAATTATGGCTAGGAATGGTATGAATACCACACTTCAGAGGCCAACATATTCTTCCCCTTTGTCTGAATATATCTTACAGACTGAAAACCCTAGAGGATGGAAAATTCCTAAGTATACAAAATTCAGGGGAGAATCTGGAGAGTCGACAGTGGAACATATTGCTAGGTATTTGACTGAATTTGGGGATATGTCGAATAATGAAAGCTTAAGGGTAAAACATTTTCATTCTTCCCTTACTAAGGCAGCTTTCACGTGGTTTACCACCTTGCCTCCAAATTCGATTGACTCATGGACTAAGTTGAATTTTTTTTCCATGAACAGTTTTATGAGGGTCATTCGAAAATTAGTTTGGTTGAATTGTCAAACATTAAAAGAAGGTTTGCTGAAACCATTGATGATTATCTAAATAGATTTAGGTCATTGAAATCAAGATGCTTTACTCAAGTACCAGAACATGAGCTTGTTCAAATGGCTGCTAGAGGGTTAGATTATTCCATTATGAAGAAAATAGATCCGACCTTCGTGAAGAGTATGTCACAGTTAGCTGATAGAGTTAAACATCTAGAGCCTCTACGACTAGAAAAGGTCAGACATACTAAGGCTAGGACTAAGAAAGAAAAAGTATCCTTCATAGGTTATGATGACACGGATCCCATTTGTGAGGCCGACTATACCTCACTAACAGAGACAGAGGTCAACGTGGCTGAAATGATGCCAGGGCCAACATATGAATGTAAATCACTATTTCTTGCTAAAGGAAAAACTACGGTCGAAAACAATCCAAAATTTCCAGCGAAAACTTATATGTTTGATGTCACTAAATGTGAAGAAATTTTTGATTTGTTAGTTAAAGATGGTCAAATTTTAGTACCCCCAGGTGCTAAGTTACTACCATTAGAACAACGATAGAAAATAGGTTTTTGTAAATTTCATAATTATCTTGGTCACACAACCTCTCAATGTTATCTTTTCAGGGATCTCATACAAAAATCACTGCAGGAGGGTAGATTGAAATTTGATGCACGAAAAATGAAGATTGATACTGATCCTCTTAGGCAAGAGGAGGCTTTGTTTCTTGACCCTGTTGACATCAACATGGTAAAAATTACTGAGTTTCCTGATGATGATATGGTCGAAGAGGGTACTGGAGAAAGTCCCGATGTCGACTTAGCTGATGTGTACCCAAGGCCAGAGGAGGACTTGCTAGACTTCCTTTACCACTGTAAGAACAAAGGTTCACAAGCTTACTAGTGTCCTAGGTGTGGCGCCTTGACTGAAAAAATAACTGCTGAAAATTTCCAGAAGCTACAGTTAGAAAAGAACAAGGGCAAGTCGTACAATCAAAGGTTCCCTACACCAAGGGACCCAAGAAGAACTGTGGGAAACTCCCATGCCAAACCAAGAAGTTATATTCCTTCAGCAAAAGCTCCTAACGGTACTTGGATTAATCCTCAAGGGAGAAGGGGGGCACCAATTGATGGTGCTATTGCTAGAGACCCAAACAAAGGAAAGTAGGCTATTAACTACCGACATGAGTTTAAGTTTGAGAGGAAAAGTCATATTTCTGAAAATTACATGGGGAAGAATCCCATGACTAGAACCCAATGGAGACGTTTCCAGCGTCAAAAGCAGGCTGAGAGGCAAGCATCTGCTGGCCAAATTGCTGCAAACAATGCTGGAAATCAGAAGCAGTATAAAGTGAAGGTCGATTCTTCTGCAAAAGAACGAATCAAAGATTTCGTAATTCGATCAGTTGCTAAGTGTTCTGAAGAAGCTACTGACAATTTTGAGTCTGAGTCTGAAGAGAGTTTGAATATCTTAGTTAATGTGGTATCAATTCTTCCAGCAAAATATAATTTCTTAACTGAAGTGGAAGATTCAACAGACTTTTTTGCTGAGGAGATGTCTTTACACAAGCCAACATGTTACTTTGTGAAGAATAATGGTTCGATTGAGAACCAAGATGCGTTCTTTGAAAGACCAGATATGGCCATGAGGAGCCATTTGAAGCCTCTTTTAATAAGGGCTAAGCTTGAAGGGATGGCTATCAACAAGGTGTTGGTAGACTGTGGTGCTACGGTAAACATTATGCCACACCACCGATTGCATAAAATTGGTAAATATGACACCGATGTTAAATATCATAACATGGTCTTATCAAACTACGAAGGAAGGACTAGAAACACTATGGGTGTGATCCAAGTTGATATTACTGTCGGCTCCATTACTAGGCCGACTATATTCATGGTGATTCAAGGAAATCTAAGTTACAACCTCTTAGTAGGGAGGGAATGGATGCACGGTGTGGGGGCTGTACCATCTTCTATGCACCATCATTTGATGATTTTGAGGGAAAATAGTATTGTCGAGAACATTGAAGTTGATCAAGGATATTTCAGGGTAGACGTGAACAATGTCGGCAAGAAGCAATTTGACAGGAAATTAGCTAACATTTCCCCATGTCAACCTGCTGAAGATGTGTATGCCAACCTTGATGAGGCATTTGTTTCGTTGAAGTTACATGTGACCCATGGTTTTATATGGGATGTGGAACATCTTGAGGATCCATACTGTGACAACTGGTTGACAGGCTGGGGAGACATCAATGATGATGTCTGAGCTAGATGCTCTGAAAAGGATTTCAGCGTATATTGCCGATAGTAAAATAAATTCGGCGCTAGAGGCTGAAGAAAATATGGCTGTCGAAGCCAATAAGACACAAATTCTGAATGAAGGAGCTACTTTGGCTATTGAGCCAAAGCCACCAGATAAAAAAGAAGTGGTCAAAGAAAACGTCGATAAGCAGCGTCTGGACTGCATATATGACGAAGAACCTTTAGGCTTCGAAGAGGATCCGATGGCACCAGAATGAATGCAGCCACAAGACCCTTTAGAAGAAATAGATCTTGGAGAAAATGGGGATAAAAGACCAACTTATATCAGCACCAAAATCGACCAAAAGTTAAAGTTTGAGGTAATATCTTTATTAAAAGAATTTAAAGATTGTTTTGCTTGGGACTATAATGAAATGCCAGGTTTAAGCAGGGATTTGATCGAACTAAAGTTACCAATAAAAGCTGGAAAGAAACCAGTGAAGTAGACTCCTAGACGCTTCGCTCCAACAATAATGTCGAAAATCAAAGAGGAGATAAAAAGACTCCTCAAAATCAGATTCATAAGAACTGCAAGGTATGTCGACTGGTTGGCAAGCATAGTGCCAGTAATTAAGAAAAATGGAAAATTAAGAGTGTGCATCGATTTTAGAGATTTAAATGCTGCCACTCCTAAAGATGAATATGCTATGCCTGTGGCAGAAATGTTGGTCGAGTCTGCTGCCGGTTTTGGATATTTAAGTATGCTTGATGGTTATTCTGGTTATAACCAAATTTTGATTGCAAATGAAGATGTGCCGAAGACGGTGTTTCGCTGCCCAGGGGCATTGGGAACCTATGAATGGGTTGTCATGCCATTCGGTTTGAAAAATGCTGGAGCGACATATCAAAGGGTAATGAATTCTATGTTCCATGATTTTATTGAAGATTTCATGCAAGTTTATATTGATGATATTGTAATAAAGTCGAACAGTAAATCGATTCATCTGCAACACCTTAGAGAGTCTTTTGAAAGGATGAGGAAATATGGATTAAAAATGAATCCATTAAAATGTGCTTTTTATGTGCAGGCAGGTGATTTTCTTGGCTTTGTGGTGCATAAAAAAGGCATAAAAGTGAATCAAAGCAAGACCAAAGCCATCATGAACGTCAAACCTCCGTCGACCAAAAAGGAACTTCAGTCTTTGTTGGTCAAGATAAATTTCCTAAGGAGGTCTGTATCCAACTTAAGTGGAAAAACCAAAGTTTTTTCACCACTACTTCGACTGAAGAATGAGGATTTCGTTTGGCAAGAGGAGCATCAAGAGGCTTTCGAAAAAAATCAAAGACTACTTAGTGAAGCCTCCAATATTGGCACCTCCTGTTAGACATAGGCCTATGAAGTTATATATTGCAGCCTCAGATTCGACTATAGGAAGTATGTTAGTCCAACAAGACGAAAAAGGTGTCGAGAGACCTATATATTATCTTAGTCGAATGCTTAATGATCCCGAAACTAGGTATAGTGATATAGAAAAACTATGACTTTGCTTGTATTTCTCTTGTATTAAATTAAAGCAATATATAATGCCTGTTGATATGTATGTATCTTCTCATTTCGATATTATTAAGCACATGTTGTCCAAACCGATTTTACATAGTCGAATTGGTAAATGGGCTTTAGCATTAATAGAGTATTCTTTGACTTATGTGCCCTTAAAAGCAATGAAGGGACAAGTGGTGGCATATTTCTTGGTCGACTATTCAATGGTTGGTATGCCTCAGAATTATGTAGATCTAGCACCATGGAAATTATACTTTGATGGTTCTAGCCATAAAAATGGAGTTGGAATAGGAGGAATTATAATTTCCCCCAGTGGAATTCCAGCAGAGTTCAAGTATAGAATCGACGGTATATGTACAAATAATGAAGCAAAATACGAACATTGAAATTATGGGAGACTCTAAATTAGTAATTAAACAAGTATCAAAGGAATACAAACGTGTTAAAGAAAATTTAATCACGTATTTTGTGATTACTATTAGATTGTTAAAGCAATTTGAACAAGTGAGTATTCGACACATACCTCGACAAGAGAATGAAGAGGCTAATGACCTAGCACAAGAAGCTTCAGGATACAAGAAAGACCAACATGAAGAACTTATTCAGGTAAGAGAGAAAGTTCGAGCAACTTGGTTATCTCCTTCAGATTTTTCAATAATAAATTTAGGGGCTGTAGATGCCGAAAATTTTCAAATTTTAACTGTTGACAATGGGCAAGAGAATGATTGGAGAAAGCCATTGGCTGAATATCTGCGCATCCCTATGGGTTCGACAGATCGTAAGATCAAGTATCGCGCCCTCATTTATGTTTTGATATAGAACGGATTATTTAAGAAAACTGCTGAAAGAATATTGCTTAAATGCCTTGGAGAAAGTGAGGCATATGTAGCAGTGTCAAATGTGAATAGTGGAGCATGTGGCGCACATCAAGATGGACAGTAAATGAAATGGATTTTGGTGCTTCAGGCGTCTATTGGCCTTCAATGATAAAAGATTGCATCGAATTTTCTAAAGGTTTTCAAGAATGCCAAGTGCATGGGGGCATACAACATGTTCCTGCAAGTGAATTACATGCAATTATAAAACCCTGGCCATTCAGAGGATGGACTTTAGATGTGATTGGAGAAATAAAACCAGCGTCATCAAAACAACAAAGGTATATTTTAGTTGGTATTGATTATTTTACAAAATGGGTCGAGGAAGTAGCCTTAACAAATGTGAATCAAGAAGCTGTTATTGATTTTATACAAAATCATATCATATGTCAGTTTGGGATTCCAAAAACAATTAAAACCGATCAAGGATCAGTGTTTAATGGACGAAAAATGCAAGAATTTACGTAAGAAGTTGGAATTAAATAGTTAACTTCTACTCCTTACTATGCTCAGGCAAATGGCCAAGTCCAAGCTGCCAATGAAGTAATAATTAGCCTAATTAATAAGCATGTAGGAAAGAAGTCAAGGAATTAGCATAAAACACTAGATCAAGCCTTATGGGCATGTAGAACTTCCCCTAAGGAAGCAACAAGAACTACTCCATTTCGACTTGCATATGGGCATGATGCAATGCTACCAGTGGTGATACATGTTCAATCAATAAGAATCCAAAGACAACATGAAATACCATTTGAGGATTACTGGAATATGATGACGGACGAGCTTGTTGACTTAGATGAAGAAAATATGTTGGCCCTTGATTCATTAATAAGACAGAAAGAAAGAGTTACTAGAGCTTATAATAAAAAATTAAAAGATAAAGTATTTGTTGTCGACGATTTAGTATGGAAAGTAATATAACCTATGGACAAAAATGATAGAGTCTTAAGGAAATGGTCCCCAAATTGGGAAGGGCCTTTTAAGGAGATGCAAGTTTTTTCAAATAATGCCTATGAACTTAAGGAGTTAGCCCCAGATCGACGGACCTTAAGGGTAAATGGTAAGTACTTAAAAAAGTATAATCCCATTCTTCAAGAAGTCAGAATTTTGACAGAATGAATATTTGTCGAATCAACAAGCTGGTAAAATTGTGTTCGAAACCAGAAAATTCAAAACATGCATAAAATGTATACAATCTTGACTTCTTTTGGATCTTCCTCTAAACTCAAATTGATCATCTCTAACGGCTCTTTATACGACTGAGTGGTAATTTCCTCGTGCTCAAGCAACTGTGAAAACTCTTCTGAGATTTCTTCATATTCTTCTTCTTCGGCCACATACGCAGGATATTCAAAGTTGAGAGAGGGTGCAGAACCATTATACACAACAGTTTTTTTTAATTAATCTGCACATATGATTTATGATTGAAATTAGAAACTGACACATATAGTAAGTGATTATGCAGATTTACTTACATTTATTATTTATTTTGAAACAATTTTTCTGATTACCATTTTCCAAGAAAAAGCAGAGAAAAAAGACACAATTTGGGAATCAAAAACAACTTTTTTTAATGATTTTAAAGATCAAAACAAAATTTATGCCCATACAATATCAATACTTTCACTTTGGATAGAGTGAAATATTTTTTGAAAAGATTAACAAAAACAAATTACTTTGAAATATGAATGCAAGAAGGATCATCAATAGTGATCCAATTTTGGACTCTGACTCCATGCGTCACGTAGTTTGACATCTCTTGCTCTGATTCACCTTCCAGAATAACATTGATCCTAGGAGTAGTTGGATGAAGATAACCTCCACTGTGAAATATGTCTTGGTATTTACCTAAAGCAGACTTTGGCTTCACATTCTCACCTTTATTATTCTTCACGGAGAAACCCAAACCAGCTCTATTCTTATTCACATGTGGATCAACAATCTACCCCCACGCCTTCCTAGGGCCATTATGCACTACATGTTGAGCATCCTTAAATGAAGCTATATAATCCTCATTTTTCCTTACATTATCAACGAATAAAGCTTTAAACTGAGTTCCAACAGCAACTTCATCAACTTCCAATACACTGAAAGGGGACAAATGAGATATTAATGAAGCTTGCTCCCCATTTATGACGACCACCTTTCCTTCACGAATAAACTTTAGCTTTTGGTGCAAATTTTAAGTAACAACTCCTGCCTCGTGGATCCATGGTCGTCCCAATAAACAGCTATAGGCGGGAACAATATCCATAACCTGGAAAGTAATCTGAAATAAATGCGGGCCTATGTGAATAGGAAAATCTACTTCTCCGATGAAAAACTTCCTTGAACCATTAAAAGCTTTCACAATTATGCCACTCTGGCGCATGAGAGTTGCCTGGTACTTAAGCTTCATGAGTGTACTCCTTGGTATGACATTTAAAGCAGACCCATTGTCAATCAGTACATTGGACAAAGAGTCATTCTTACAATTCATGGAGATATGGAGAGCCAGGTTATGGTTCCTTCCTTTGTCAGGAAATTCATCATCATAGAAACTCAGGTTATTACAAGATGTAATATTCCCCGCAACACTGCTGAGTTGGTCCAAATACATATCACTTTCCACAAAAGCTTTATCCAATACTTTCATCAAAGATTCCCTATGGGCAGAAGAGTTCATTAGCAATTCTAGAATGGATATCTTAGATGGAGTTTGCAACAATTGATCTATAATATTATAGTCACTCATCTTGATAATCTTTAATAAGTAGTCCATATATTTTTCCACAACGGTGCCACTAGATTCACCCACTGTTTTCTTAGGTCCAGTACTTTCAGCAACCCTTTTATCAGAATTAACAATCCCTTGAATGACAGGTGCAAAAACAAGGCCACTGCGGGTCACTCGACTGACTTCAACAACATTCTTGACATCAAACAAAGGTTGGATAGGAATTTCCAAACCATTTTCCAGGATTGTTGCATTGTATTTATATGGCACAACTTTGTCTAATTCATATGGGACAGGACCCGGCAGGTAAATAACCAATGGAGCAACAACTGGCTTGCTATGGTACTCAATATATATAGGGGAGGGAACACCAAAACAAGGCACAATAACATTTACCCCTTCTTCAAAATACTTAGACATCACATAATCATTGTTGGAGGACACATCTTCATTCGAAGAAAATAACTCATCTACAGAAACATACTCATCATCTGACACAGTCTCGGCCGAGCAATCTTCAATCACGTTAATTCCATCATAATCATATCTATTTCCTGGGACCTTGATAATACCATCATCTAACAACAATTGAACTCCCCTGTTCACAACGGAACAACCACGAGAATCTATGCAGCGGATCTAGCAATTCCCATAATGGTGTTCTTCTTGGCCATCCATATGATAGAATGTAACGTGCAGTTGCACCAAACCATCATTCATATAATTCACATCAAAAATGCGGAATTCACCAGGACATCCATAGACCATATTCACATTTTCCTCGTACTCTGCTATTAGCCTAATTATATAAATGAGACCTTCATCCATCATTTCTTGAAGATCAAATTTTATCTTATCACATCCCTGGATATTTGTACTGCAAATACTACAACCAGTGTGGTTGTGCATATAATAGCTAAATTAATTGAGGGCAACATGCATCTTCACCAGATCCCCTCTAACCAGGTTGATATCAAAAATATGGAAGTCCCCAGGACAACCAACAACCATATTTATAGCATTTGCACCTCCATGTTTAGGCAAAGGATTATCTTTCACGTTAGGGCCAACATCTTTAAAGGATAGGAGGCCAAATCTCACAATCTTTTGTACTTCAGATTTCAAAGGATAACAGTTCTCGATGTTGTGCCCTGGGGCTCCTTGATGAAAAGCACATGTCTGATCTGCCTTACAATACCAGGGTAAAGGTGAAGGTATAGCATGGGGAGGCCTTGTTTAGACCAACTTCTTCTGAATTAAATCCGGGAATAACTCTGCATAGCTTATTGGAATGGAGTCAAAAGCTTATCTCTTCCGACTTTTCCCTTGATTTCCCTGAGGAGATGTCCTGTGATAGGCAATAGTGGTTAGAGCTACATTGAGAACTATAATCATAGAAGCAACCTGTTGTTGGTACCGATGATGTCTTCTAGGTGGTTTAATCTTCCTTTCCCCAATAACAACATTCGTTTCACTTTCTTTCTTTCTAGAAAACCCGTAAGGTGACTTATTTGTCCCTTCGTCTTTCGTCAAGTGTCCTTCCCTGACAGCTTCTTCTAAATAAACACCCATGCTTACCATTTTGGTGAAATCACTCGACGCACTGGAAACCATCCTTTCATAATGAAATGATCTAAGGGTTTTCAGGAAGACCTTGTTCATTTCTTGTTCTCCCATAGGTGGTACCACTTGGGTAGCTATCTCGCGCCAACGCTATGTATATTTTTTGAACGACTCCTTGTCTCTTTGAGCCATCTCCCTCAATTGGTCACGGTCAGGCGCCATGAACATATTGTACTTATATTGTTTGATGAAGGTGTAATACAGTGGGAGAACTGACTTGGTTGTTGTGCATTTGATCGCAATTATTGCTGATAGCAAGAGTCGCCACCGACTTTTCTTTTATCCAATAAGGAAAGTCTGAAAAGAACAGGAAAGACTTTTCGATATTATTTCTTGAGTTTGGGGGGAGGGAGGGTAGGTTATGAAAAGGATAGGTATTAGCACCCTTTTCATCCATAGTTATCTACGGGCTCTTAGTTGTTTGCTAGATCAGTTGCTTTGTTTGAAAATGTGCTTTGTGAAGTGGGTTTGAAATTATTTTGAAAACGTCTTTGTAATGATTCTCATTTCTATAAGAATGCGTACAAAGTGTTGGTTTTGAAAATAGTTTAAAGAGGTGTTTATGGAATGTGTTTTTGAAAGTGATTTTGAAAAGTGTCTTTGTAATGATTCTCGTCTCCATAAGAATGCGTACAAAGAGCTTTGTTTTTTGAAAGTGTTTCAATTAAAAGTGTTGGTGTGAAAATTTTTTGTTGTTGTGAGTAAGCGAGCAACTATGAGCATCATACCTACTCAAAAGGTCTATGTTCCTTTCCTCCTACTTTAGATGTTGCTATCTCACCATTGATTTGGTAAGAAGCCCCATCATTGGATGTGAAGGGACGGGCGTGGGACGTTTGTATAGTCATAAAAGGCAACCTATAAGATGTTTAGCAATTTTCGTTTAGGGACTAGATCGTTTATTGAAGGCAACATCGAGGGTCATCGAGGGACTACGATCTTTTATCAAGGGTCTTTGCTAAAACACCCATATTCGAGGGACATGACTATTTTTCTGAGGCAATAAGTGAGATTACCCTATGGGTGCATGTGTACGAATAATGTGTTTGATTTGAATGCATTTAGTCTTTAATTAGGGCGATCTACTTGTTGGTTTTATCTTGCCATACATCCTAATTACTAACATTTGTACAAAAGTAATAAAAATGCAGAAAATGAATCCTACACTATTACAACCATATTGAATAGCAAGAAGATGTAAAGACAAAATAAAATAAAGAAAGAAAAATGGTCTTTTTGATTCAGGCAACAAAACTCTTTGATTCTTCCCTTCCTGGCTTCCTTCGATTTAGGCATGAAATCATTAAGGATACGCCTTTCAATCTCATCCTTTTCCTGCTTCTTTTGATTGGGGCCTGGAATCAACGTGAGGTGTACTCTTTGCTTCAAGCTCCTTGTTGCCTTCTTCAATTGCAGGGATGCTAGGCTCTCAGGTTTAGATTCGAAAGGCTTGAATATTCAGCCAATCGAAGGATACATAGAACCTATTTTAAACTTTTTAAAATGAAACATTCAAGTGTACATTTCGAAAGCTACATGCCAGGGGTTAGCACAAGATTATTGGGCATCAAAATCCAAAGTATAACTAGTCAGGGTTGAGACTTTCAACATATAGGCAGTCATGATCGAAAGTTAAAGCATGGTCAAACTCCCTAGATGATATATCTACATTTTATTTTTTATTGGTATGTACACATGATATTTAAATGAAAGAGTTCCAAATTTAGAGAGAACTTACCTCTTGAAGCGCTTAAATTGAAGGAACTGCAAGTGACTTCCTTGGTGGTAAATGGGACGTCACTGGAATCTTCTTGAAGATAGTTCAGTTACTACTTTGTTTGAGCGGTTACTGAATTGAAGGAGGGTATGTAATAGTGGTGAGTGAATCGAAGGTTACTTTACAACAGGTAAGGGAGTGAATCAAAAGACTATTATATTGCAAATGAGGAATGGGTCGAAGGTTGGTTATATGACAGTTTGAGGAGTGAATCGAAGGGTTCACTTAGTGTATAAAGGGGTCTCAGTTTTGTAGAACTGAGGTGTTAGGAATATTTAAGAACATTTGATAGTGTTTGAGAGACTCGAGAAATTGATAACTTTCTCACAACAAGAGTTTTTTGCAACTATCACGGGGGCCCAAGATGCGTGATGGAGGCTCATATTTATAGATGATTTTGGCTGATGTTTAGGAGGGAAAATAAAAGAAATTTAAACAAAAGGGTATGATGTTCTTGTAGTCTTCGAGGTGCAGTCTTGTATGCCACTTTGGTGCAAGAATGGGGCAGCATTACAGGACTGCTTTGTAGCAGTTTTGGAGTGTTATGGCCAGTATAGCAGGCCTGTACTTGGGAGCACAAAGGACTTTGGTCAGCAAGCATCTTTGGATTATTTCAACCTTTCGTTTCGACCACCTTAGTCCAAATCCTTCTTCAAACAATATTATTTGATTTTCATCCAACAAGTGTCTTTCGAATGGGTCATATGCATATCTTTGAAAGGGCCAAATATATTTCCTTCGATTGGACCATATGCATCATTTGTGTGCACATTTGCAATTCTTCGAATGGGCCACCAAGACATGTTTTTCGAATGGGACACCCAGACATGTCTTTCGAATGGGACACCCATACATGTCTTTTGAATGGGACAGCCATTATATTCCATAGTGTAGGAATTATGTGTGATCGAAATAGATTATTTCCAAAGGAAATATTGCCCATTCGAAGGTAGCGTGAAAAATGGCCCATGCTTTGTGGGCACCATTGCCTTTTGGATGCTAGCCATGGGGAAGCCTTTTCCTTATGCATACTGTCCTGAAGGGAATCCTGGCTTTTGTGAATCAAAGGAAGCATGCAAAGGGGAAATGGCTTCTGAATCGAAAGGAAGCTGCAGGAGGCCATTGCCTTGTGCCTTCTGGCCTGAAGAAGGTCCTTGCCTTGTGAATTTTGAGCAACCATAAAGAAGGCATTTGTCTTCTGAATTGAAGGACATCAACAAGAGGCTTTTCCTCTTTGAATTGAAAGAGTCCATAAGGGGTTTCTTTTCCTTGTGTCTGTTGGCTTGGTGAGAGCCTTTTGCTTTGAAGCATGCAAGAAGGAAACTACTGCTCAATCGAAGGCTGTATGCAGCCAACCATTACTTTATGAATCAAAGCAAGCATGGAGAGAATTATTTGTCCAATCAATACAGGCATCAAATATCCAATTGAAGTAGGCATGCAGGCCACCATTGCATTGTGAACCATGTGAGGCCAATGGTGCATTCAAAGCTTGCATGTAGGAGGTAAAGGGCACAATCAAAGGAAACTAGAAAGTAGGCCTTTGACTTGTGAATTGAAGGAAGCCAAACAAGAGGCCTTTGCCTTGTGCCCGCTGGCCTAAAAAATCTAGTATGAAGCTCATTTCCTTCTGAATTGAAGGAATCTAACAAAGAGGTTATTTTCTTCTGAATTAAAGGAGGCTAGCATGAAGGTCTTCTCCTTCTGAATTGAATGAAGCTAACAAAGAGGTCATTTCCTTCTGAATCGAAGGAAGCTTTTTTAGAAGGTCATTTCCTTCTGAATCGAAAGAAGCTAGAAAAGGGAATTCAAGTCCAATCAAAGCTGACTTGAATCAAAGCAAACTTGTTTTTCTCCAATTTTGTCAAAAACTCAAATTTATCTACTTTTCTCTTTCAATGGTTTCCTCTTTGACCTGATGCTTGGAAATCCAATATGATCCATAGAAATTATAAGGGCATTTAAAAAAAATCCAATTGTACTTGTGCAAACTTGAACTTTTTGAAAATCCTTGTGAGGAAATGTTTTGAGAAATGAGAGGGAAAATTTTAGGGAACAACAGAAGGCTTCCCCTAGATCATTGATGGTGCGGATATTGCTAATGTCCAAACTCATATACCACTTCAAAGCGGCACCAGTTAAACTATCCTAGAAGAAATGAATAAGCAAATGCTGATCATCAATATGGGTGGACATTTTTTGATATACATCACCAGGTGGTCATGAGGGCAAGAGTTTCCCTTGTACTTCTCAAATTCCAGAATTTTAAACTTTACTGGAACCTTTACATTGGGAATTAGGAAGAGTTCACTGACATTCTGTCCAAATAATTCTTTTCCTCGATGGGCCTTCATTTCCTTTAGCATCTAATTAAATTGATCCTGAAAATCATTTAATCATTTATAAAAACCCATAATTTCACTCCATGGAGGAACACGACGATAAACTTCATCATTAACAAACGACATAACATTCACTGTAGGAGGTGCAGTATATTGAATCTCATTTCTAGCCACAGGAGTAATATGCACCACGAGAGGCGCATGAGTAGCAGCAACTTGAGCAACTGGAGCAACATGGTAATCAAGATTGTAATCTTATGGCATGAAGTTTTCAGGCATTCCCCATGGGTAACCCTGAGGCATACGGTTATGTGCAGCAGTAACTGGAATAACAAAAATGGGAACTGATGGACCATCGGAAGTAACCGTTGTTTATTGTGGCTGAGCAGAAGGAGGAACAAGTGGTGGCTGATTCTGAGCAGCCACCAATGATTCTATCAAAGCAGTTGTAATACCCCAAAATTTTCCTACCCTTCTATAAGGATCGTCTGACTTATGCTTTTCATAAATTTCATTTGCATACTTTTACGTTAGGTCATCTAACGCATCATGAATCATTGACCAATAAATTTAGCATTGGGATCAAGGAAACATGAAAATTAGGGTTCCCTTATTTCTTTGAATCTCTCATCTTCATCAATAGGGTTTGGCTGTGTAATCATCATGGGTTTCTCTCTCTCTCTCTCTCTCTCTCTCTCTCTCTCAACATATGGGATTTATTCTTCGTAAGAGGAATGGTCCCTTTATTACTTATGGTACAAGACATTAAATTGGACTTTATTCAAGATTCTTGAACTCATATGTGGAATTCTCGTTGAATCAAGGATCAGGATGCATTTTAATTATGCTTGCGGATATCAATGGGTTTCAAAGTTTGTTAAGTTATATGAGGTTTATTTCAATACAATCAGAATTTCATTGGTTTGTATCGATTTAAGTTTAGTTTCATCAAAGTTATTTGGTTTCCAAGTTGTCAATTTGGTTTTTGCAAAGATTGGAGGCATGGCGGGATTGGAGCATCATTTCAAGGTTAAAAGTTTTGACTAAGCTCTTTATTGGAACTTGCTGAGCTTTAATCTTTTCATCATTGGTATTCATATAGATGCAAAAATTGAAGAAAAGCTAGGAAATTCAAAAGAGGCATAACAGAGGGAAAATAGAAAATTTTGAATTTGATTTGGGAAAGGATTACAAAGTCATATTCCAAGTGCATTGCAATATCCAAATACGTCACATTACACTAAGGAAGTTACAAGAAAATGTTGTTGTGATCAAAGTTAAATGGATTCCTAAAAACTAACTTTTTGATCCAATCTTCAAGATTCCACTTCAGCTTCAGTCCGATCCTCAATAGTAAAAAATTCTTCATGTGCAAGAATGTCATGCTTTGCTAAATGTGACCTCATGTCTCATGATCTTCCTCCTTGGCCTACATCCTGACAAATACCATGACAGACTAAGCTTAAAACAAACAATACAAAACAGGTGCATATACAAAGTTATAACATGTCAAAGCATACCTTCACTTACTATACACTAAAATGGGCCCATAAACTATGCCTAGAGCAGCCCTGCTATGAAAAACCAAAAGACAACCAATTGGGCATCACAAACCAAAGGTAACAAACCTGCAACAATGAAAGCATATTCCATATGTAAGTTGCAGCCAAGATAAATCGAACGAATCCAAGCGTAAATCGCATTTGCACCATATTATTACAGCCATAATATGCTAACCTGCAAGAAAGCAACCATGCCCTGCATACTAATCACAGAAAAATCATGAAGTGGAAACAAAACCAGTTGAAATTTCCAGCAAAAAACAAATAACAGAACAGGAACAAAATCTTTACTAACCAAAATCCTAACCGTCAAAAGACCAAAAATGACAGAACAATTAATGAAATTGGTAGTTAACCACCAACTAACTTGACCCGCTGAGTCGCTCAACCTAACTTTTAACTTCCCTAAACTAACATTAACAGATTTTCAAATTTCCTAACTGTTACTAACAAACCATGACATAATTTAACTCTTAACTATCAACACGGAGTCAGCCCTGTCCATAACCCCGCTAACTCTTGCCAACCATCTTCCAACTGTTTCTAACAGAACCCATCTAACTAATTCCAACTAACCATAAAAAGTTTTCTGATTGTTTCTAACTTCCCCTAACTTTTTCCCTAACTCCTTCAAAGACCCTTAACTTTTTCCCTAACAGTTTCCAACCTCTCAACAAACTAACCAAAAACCTAACTGTCCGTAACAGAAAGATCTCCAAAACATAATTCCAACTAACTTATAATCGACAAGCAACAAACTAATTTGCAACAGCTCCTAACAGAGTAACAGAATCCCAGCTGATTTCATAACCAACTAATTGTGACCAAACCATAAATAACCAACAAAATTCAATAGAAGGGTTTAATAGAAAAACTAACAGAAAAACTAACAGAGTCCTAACAAACTTCTCAATAGAATTCAGAATAGAAAAAAGGATATAACAGATGACAGAATAATAGGAGGGGGGTAAGATTCACGACTAAAAAACTCCGATAAAGTTTATTGATTGAATTTAAGAAAAAAAAACTCACCATGATTCTGGATCTTTCTCCTCCCCGACTCCAGAACCTTTTCTTCATCTTTATCAACCTTCACCATTCTAAACCACCTCCAAATTCTCTGAACGCACCACTTCCTCTTCACCATTTTCTCTGCACCTTCCTCGCATCACTCTATCACCGATACTCCCCTTTCTCTGCTTCATCACAGAACAAGCATCATCATCAATAAATCATCTTCATTTGTCTGCTTCATCTTCTTTAATCTTCAACCTGCAATAACAACACCAACACGTTAACATCGATATCATCATCATCTTCGTTTCTACTTCAATACGAATCAGAGAATGAAAATGTAGAAGAAGAGGAGTGGAAAGAAGAAGGAAAGGCGAGAAGAGAACAAGCTTACCTTGGTTCCCTGGATGTCACTGAAGACATTGCCCCGTCGCCACTAGAGAGGTAAGTGGTTCACCACCGCTCCCCCGTTGCTTGTTATCACGTTGTAGCATTCGGCATCACAAATTATTCCCCCATGATTGTAGCTCTTTATTACGTTTTATCGGTGTTTGATTCATATTTTCAGTGTTAGGATTCTGTTGTACCCCAAAATTTTCCCTCTCATTTTACTCAACACATGCCCATTGAGGTCCTCAACTTGCTTAAGGATGCCCAAGAGTTTACCAAACAAACTCTCTCCTAAGGCAATGTACCTCAAACTAGGGTTTCCATTTTCAATAGGGTGTGGGAACTCCAAAGGTCCCAAATGCCTTCCATGGTCCCAATATGTTCTCAAGATAATCCATGTCAAGTTTCATGCCTTGCACAAGAAGTTTGCCCAGTCAATTGCCCAGATGCCTAAAAATCAACTATACTAGATCAAAAGTCAACTAGGGCCCACATACAGTCAAACTTCAAGATTTTTGGTCAACATCCTCATTTTGAAGTATTATTCATCATTTGATCAAGGGTTGATCATGAATCCTTAAGGATTGCTCACAATTCATCAAAACCTAAGAGTTGCTAAATTAGGATTTTATAGGAAAAGTAAACTCAACTTTGACTAAGCATAACATTCTCATATTTTATAATAAATGACCCATCCAAAGCTCATTTTGAAGACGATGCAATTCCTTACAATTCATCTTCATCTCCCAAGTTCAGAATATGCACTCAAAAAACGATATGAATTTTGACATTATAGGTCCTTTTGAAAAGTCAACAAAAACACCTTTTGGGTCAAAGCTTCATACATGGACATGAAAGACTCAATTGAGATGAGACCAAAAGGTTTGTTTAGAGGAAATCCTAAGCTTTTCTAAAAATTCCAAGAACACCTCTCTAGGGTCAAAATTGAGAGAGTTATGCATTGGCCAAGTTGACCATTTTTGTAAAATTGCCAAAAGTCAAATATGCTCAAATTTGCATTTTTTGCTAAATGGGCCAAACTTTTTATGCTTGCACCTCAAATATAATGTGGTCCACGACCCAAATGTTCTCTCACTCATTATGTGCATCATTTTTCAATTTATTGTGATTTTTTATTAATTAAAAATTGAATTAAATCAAATAAATGATGAAAATTATCAAAGATATGATTTGATTTGTTTTTTTTACAGATTGGAAATCAAGATATGCTAAGCTTACATGATCAATTCGAATCAAGGGCAATTGGTACAAAAAGAGCATGATTGGCATGAAAATAGAAAGATATCATATGGCTTAAAGATCAAATATTCCATTCATGAATTCTCAAGATTTGATCCAAGTTTGTTAACCTAATTCATTCTAGGTTATATAATGAAGCTTGGAAGATCAAAAAACAAGGGTTAGAAGTCTTGAGAAGTGCTGAACAAAACTGAAAAATCCAAAGAAAAGTGGGAGACAAATCTTCTTCCACTGCCCAATTCAAGGTGTGTTGAGGTTCCCAATTGCTTGCTAGACATCCCAGGAAGCTATTCCAATCACTCCCAGGTCTTGAAACACCCAGAATCACACCTTACAGGCACCACGAGTTATACCTACAGTAAAAGTCTGTAGGTAAAAGTCTTGTTTGCTCAAATGACGGTTCAAGGAAGGAGACGATGGCGTGGCAGCGTGTGACTCGTCTGTTTGAATTTCACGCGTTTTGAAATCAGATATTTGCTTTTCTCATATTATATTTTATTATTATCATAGTTACAACTAACCATCATAGCTCAGCTGTCAAGCAAGTGTTGGAATTGAGTATAAGGACCTGGGTTCGATCCCCAGGTCCCAGCGTTCATTTATTTTATTTTCAGATAAGTGATCCAGCGCATCTTTCATCATGAGGCTCACCATGCTCCATCCACATCCAACCATCAGATTCATCAGCAAGCCAGATCCAACGTGTCAGCAAGGAAGGACCATGATATGCACTCAAGTCAACACCCCACCAAATCAAGCATGGTCAAACAGGCTGGGATTATTTGGGCAAAGAAAATCAGATTTGCACCCCCTGCATTTGCTAACACACAGGCCCATTCTCATTCTTTTTTATATTTTTTATTTCCTTATTTAATTATTTTGCTTAATTTATTTTTCTCATAAAAATTAATCATTTTTTATTTAATCATAAAAATCAACAAATCCCAAAATACCAAAAAAAGCATTTTTAAATAAATTATTTAATTTAATTAGGAATCTAGGTTAATTTAATTTCTTTTCTTACAATTAAAATCAATTAGAACAAACTAGGTTTAAATTCTTGATTTAATTATTTTTCTTTTTAAACAATAAAAATACAAAAAATAGGTTGTTTAGAATTAATTAATTTATTTTCAAAAATTAATATTAATTAGAACTTAGGATTTTCTTTTTAATTCAATTATTTCATTATTTTCTTAAATAACAAAGATGACAAGTAACTTTTTTTTTCAATCAATCGCAAGTAGGATTAGTCAAAGGGTCAAAACCCTAATCGCTTCGCATTTAATTCGCCACGCGCTTGTTATTTATTTTGTCAATATTTTGTAACTGCTCACTAGTTTGTAATAGTTAATTTAGGGCTTTTACTTATCGCTTTTCCCCGATTTTTTGGCTATGTAATTAATCCCCCTCCCCTAAGCCTTGTAAAAGCGTAGGTTTATTTTCTCACATTTTTAATTCTTGCAAATATTTAGCTGTCTAGATGTATGCTAATAGGATTGTATGGCAAGAATGCATGACAAAATTAAAATGGTTAGAAAACCCTAATGTGCAAAGATAAATAACTGAAACAAATCACTCGCACATATCACTATTAGGGTATACTCTCACTTCGGTTGCCTTCGGTAAACAATCATTAAGCATAGGGTGTCTTAGTGGTTTCCCTCCTATCTAAAAAGATCAAAAGACCCATTCGAATGTTGCCTCAGAAATGTTGCCTCGGAAATGTTACTTCGGAACGTTGCCTCGAATATGATCTTAAGACTCTAGGGTTACTACTAAGGTATCCTAATACTGCTTTAGTGATCGTACGTCCCTTTCAAATCGACTCTTACAAATTCCAACGACGGTGCTACCCATATCCCAATAGTGGGATAGTGCTGTCTAAAGGAAACAAGAACATAAACGATCTTTTTTCGAGTAAGTAGATTCTAGTAGGTACTTGCTCAAATCAAACTTTTCACACTTACACTTTTCAAACAAATTTTCGAAAACAACTTCGTCACACTCTTGAGCAATGATACAAGGGTTATCAGGAAGTAAAACATTTTCAAAACAAAGCACACAAACACAAGCAATTTAAAAATGAGCAAGTACCTAAGAGCCCATGGAAATCCATGGATAGAAAGGGTGCTAACACCTTCCCTTTCTATAATCTACCCCCCGTACTCAAAATCTCGAAAAAGGATTTTTTCTGTACTTTTTTCCTTTCCGGTTGGATGAGATAAAAGTCGATGGCGATTCTTGCTTACCGCGACATTTTGCAAACAAAAAACGCAAACTAGTATTAAACAGTCGGTTCTTCCACCGTATCACAGAACTGGCGACTTTGTTGGGGAATTATAAGTGGGGTATACCTTAGGATCTAGGTCATTTAAATTGCTTCTCTTGTTTTCTTTGTTTGCTTTATTTTTGAGGGTTTTGTTTGGGATTACTATAGATCCTACATCCAGATCTGGGGAATACCTTTTAGGTAAGTAGCAATAGACTGTGAGGGAACTGTACGGCGTAGACCGATGCGATTGAAGTAGTAGCTACAATAGTGTGGCACTTTGGTTGGTACCGGTATCCCTTGTGGTGAAACGAGGAGAATACGGGGTCGCTGCATGGTGCCGTGAAGCATCAACTGACCTTAGAACCTTTAATCGCCCAACCTGGCCATTAGAAAGTAGCGAGATAGCCGGCCTCGATGTAGAGCTGAGAACTGGTTGAATCTCGATGCTACACTCATTGAAACCAGACTTTCGGAATATTTTGGCTACAAGAAAAGATTGCGTGAGCTGAAACCATGACCGATGAAGGATGGTCAGTGATATTGAGATCCTCTAGAACCCGGTTACTTTTCTAGGACAGGTTTAAAACCAACTTAACTTCAAGAGGGTATTACCTTTGACCTCATGCAAGCCTTAAACCTAAGGGCTTTGTGTGATTTGACTGTGTTTGCAATGCCCGTGTTTGCTATACCTGTGGTTTATCATGACATTATGCATCATAACATGGCATCCATGCTTCATTACACTAACCATTTCAAAGACCAAGGGAATTTATCTTTGTTCTGTTTTGCAGATCATGGCTTCCGTGCATAAAAATACCATCCGAATCAGCTTTGTGCAGATACCTGTCCAACTTAAAGAGCTAGCATCAAGAGTTTCTGAAACTTCTACTTTCATTAAGAGACACGGTCAACTTCTTAGCCTGGTTACTTCAAACCTTGATGAACAGATGATGAGCGTACTTTTTCAGTTCTTCAATCCCAAGCATCACTGCTTCACCTTTCCAGATTACCAGTTGGTACCCACCTTGGAAGAATTCTCTCAGCTATTGGGCATATCCATTCTTGAACAGGTACCCTTCACAGGTATGGAAGAAGTTCCTAAGCCAAAAGTCATTGCCTCAACTTTGCATTTGAAACAGGCCGATGTGGTATCCAATTGGGAAACTCAAAGCGGAGTCGAGGGTTTTCTAGCCAAGTTTCTGATAGACAAGGCTCAGCTATTTTGGGATGATTTGGATTTTCAGGCTTTTGAGGATTTCTTGGCTCTTCTTATCTATGGTTTAGTTCTCTTCCCTAATTCGGACTCCTTTGTAGATGTGAATGCTATCAAGATTTTCCTTTCTCGCAACCCTGTGCCTACCTTGCTTAGAGATATCTTGCATGCTCTCCATACTCGTACTATGAAGAGAAGAGGGACTCTTATGTGCTGCATGTCGTTGCTGTCGAGGTGGTTTATTTCTCACCTCCCTAAGTCTGTACTGAAGAACGAAGAAGGTTTGGTTTGGTCGCACAGAATAATGTCACTCGCTCATACGAATATTCTTTGGTGTTCCCGGGCTATGGAAGACATTGCTATTATTGACCGCTGTGGGGAATACCCTAATGTCCCATTAGTTTGTATCAGAGGGGGTATAACTTACAATCCTTGTCTAGCTTTGCGACAATTTGGCCATGCTCGAAGGGATGGTCCCCATGAGTTACTTATTGGAACATTGTATTCAACTATGAGGATGATGTTAAGGAGTATCGCCGGAGGTTCATACGAGCTTAGGGCATGGTAAACAGATCTGACCCCAAAGATTTGGGACCAAAGACTTCCATTCCTATGCAGCCTTACCTCCAATGGGTACGAGCTCATGCCCAACAGCTTATGATGCCTTATGTGGCCGTATTACCAGTGATTGTGGAGCCCACTACTGAAGACGTCATTCCTTACACGGTTCTCTATCCTTACATGCCTACTGATCTTAGGGAGTTATAGAGGTCTTGGATTCAGCTGAAGAATGAGCGAGATACTTACAGGGAACAATTCCATGACCGAGAGAGGAAGGTTTTAAAGCTCACCAGGCAGCTCGAGGAAGAAAGAGTGCTCAATGATTATATCAGCACAAAGAGAAAGCGTCCATGGGACTTTTGATTTTTTTCCTTTTTCTAGTTTTATATTTATTTTATTTACTTATTTGTAACGCCTTAAAGGCATTTTGAACCTTAAAAGTTAAGCTAATAATGTTTTTGTTTATTTTTAAATTTCCCGAAGTCTTTGAAATCATTACATGCGCATCCCATTATCATACGCATCATTACAGGTGCCACTACAGGTTTCTCAACTTCTTTGCTGTTTATTCCACGCAGAAATGTCTTTCGATCAAGCCATCAAAGATCTTCAGGCACAGAATGCCCAGTTCCAACAGATGTTCATAAGTCTGGCTAAGGGGCAAGAGGATCTGAAAGCCCTCATTCTAAAAGAGAAGAAGAAGAAGAAGACTGGTATTCTGAATATGGACAGAAGATTTGGAGAAAGGTTGAAGCATCAAACTGATCTGACCTCTTCATCCAAGGAAGGGGAGAACCAAGAAGGGGAAACGGACCCTAGTCCTGCAGTCTCTAACAACGATACTGATTACAATGATGAGCAATATCCTCCTGCTGAGGATAAGTACAAGCAGCTAGAAGACCGTATGAGTGCTATGGAAGTTTAAAATATATCTGTTTTAGATTTTGGAGAATTGGGACTGGTATCGGGAGTGGTCATCCCTCATAGGTTCAAAGCTCCAGTTTTTGCCAAGTATGATGGAGTGTCCTGTCCAAAACTTCATCCCCGCTTGTATGTCAAGAAGATCCAGGACCACACCGTTGATAGAAATTTGTGGGTGCACTTCTTTCAAGATAGTCTGTCAGGGACTCAAATTGAATGGTTCTACCAGTTGGAGGGGGCTAGTGTCCGAAACTGGGAAGATCTTGCTGTTGCTTTCTACAAGCAGTATCAGTATAACGCCGACCTTGCTCTTACTTGTACTCAACTCCAGAGTATGTCCATGGGTGCAAGTGAAGGTTTTAAAGATTATGCTCAAAAATGGAGAGACTTGGCTGGGAGAGTTCAACCCCTGTTGTCTGATAGGGAGTTGGTTGACATGTTTCTAGGGACGCTATCTGGTCCATTTTTCAATGACTTAATCGGCAGCTCGTCATCTGGTTTCACCGAGCTGATCTTAACTGGACAAAGAGTAGAATCTAGAATTCAGAATGGTAAAATACAGAAGGATACCTCCTCGAGTTCAGCAAAGAAGCCTTTCACTAGTAAGAAGGAAGCCAATGCAGTCTATAGCCCGAGGGGCCAAAGCAAATATGAGCACCGTCAAACAGTAAATGTTATAGTGATACCAAGACCCGCAGTTGCTCCACAATGCAACAATCAACAAAGGGTGGAAAGACCACAACGACAGTTTACCCGCATCAACATGAATTTGGCTGAAGTTCTACCTCATTTATTAAAATCCAACTTGGCAACCTTGAGAGAGGCTCCCAAGAATCCAAACACTACCTCTCCCAGATACAATCCCAACGCGCGGTGCGCCTACCATTCTGAGAGTCCTGGCCATGATATAAATGATTGCTGGGCTCTGAGAAACAAATTACAAGACCTGCTTGAAGCCAAGGAGATAGAGTTTGATGCTCTAGAAAAGTCGAATTTTATAACTGCTCCCATGCCCAAACATGGTCGTGGAGTTAATACTGTTGACACTGATTTGTTTGTGACCTCTATTGAAGAAATTTCTACTCCTCTTATGACTGTTAAGAAGAATTTGCTGTTGGCGGGTTTATTTCTGGGTTATGGTGAAGTTTGCCACATGTGTTCGATTATACCTTATGGTTGCCGTTTGTTGAAGTCAGGTGTTCAGTACCTGATGGATAATAAAGAAATTTTGTTTGAGAAGACTACGATTCCTGTTGTTCCAAATGAAGACGTTGCCATTATAACCATCTCCTCCAATCCTTCCAAGGTTTCCTCGAGAAGACCTGTTAGGATTACACCTGTTCAAAGAATTGCTCTGCTGATAATCACTGTTCCTGGTCCTATCCCGTACACCTCAGATAAGGCTGTCCCATGGCATTATGGTGCTGATGTGTACTATCATGGCATTAAGCAAGATCTGAAGAATGAAGAAGGTGATACTGATGTCAGTAATATTGTCGGGACCCGTAAGGTTACCCGAAGTGGAAGGGTTTTCTCTCCTGAGATTGCTCCAAAGATCATCAAGCCTATTGTTATTCCAACTGCTGCTCTAACCAGCACTCCTGACATTTCTCCTATTCCCACTCCAGTTATTACCCCTGCTGCTGAGCCATCAGGGACTCGGGGAAAAGAAATTATAGGTGAGCCTGCCCGGACGGAGGCACCTAAGAAAATCGTTGTGGAAGCCTCTAAATAAGAAATAGAGGAGATACTGAAAATTATTAAGAAGAGCGACTATAATATGGTCGAGCAGCTGGGGCAGACCCCATCTAAGATATCCATGTTGTCTCTGCTATTGTGTTCTGAAGCCCATGCAAAGCCTTTGATTGCATTTCTCAAGACTGCGCATGTGCCATAGGAAACTTCAGCAGATGAGTTCAAAGATTGTGTGGCCAGCCTGACTACTGACAATGGGCTGGGTTTCTCAGATGCGGATCTGACACTGAAAGGAAGGAATCATAAGGACTCTATGCATGTCTCGATTGAGTGCAGGGGCACCACTATGGTGCATGTGCTGGTAGATACCGGATCTTCATTAAATGTTCTACCGAAGAAAGCGTTGGACCGTTTGGATTGTGAGGGTTTGATTCTGAAGCCTAGTAACATTGTGGTAAGGGATTTTGACGGATCGAAGAGAATGGTGCACGGGGAGGTGGACATCCCTGTCAAGGTGGGTTCTCAGACTTTTGGGTCCACCTTCTACGTAATGGATATCAGGCCGTCATATTCTTGCTTGCTGGGTCGCCCTTGGATCCATGAGGATGGGGCAGTTACTTCCACACTCCATCAAATGCTGAAATATCCGGTGAAGGGAAAGATTGTCATAGTGCGAGGTGAAGAAGAATATATGGTGAGTCACCTCAACTCCTTCTGCTATGTAGAGATGGACGGGGAATTCATAGAAACTCCTTGTCAGAATTTCAAAGAGGTCCCTCAGGTCTTGGCATCAACTGAAGTTACTACCAACAAACCTCCATTGAAGATGGCTTCTCTCAAGGACGCCAGGGCTGTGGTTGAAGAAGATGGGTTTACCAATTAAGGCCAGCTCCCTGATTTCACTCACAAAATTGACAAATTTGGTTTGGGTTTTACTATAGGGGCTCAAAGGGATTTTAGGTGCGCTCGGATTGGAAGACCTCCGCTACACATCAGCAATCGGGGAATTAATGCAATTGAAGATATTGAAGAGGATTCAGACATTGACAGTTGGATCTACCCAACGACCAACGGTGGACCGAATAACTGGACGGCTAGGGACTTCATACCTGTTTCTTTTATTCCGTAGTAATTGACTCATTTGTTTTAAGATTTGTAATAAACAATTTGAAGTTTTACGGCCCGATGCCTTGCCTGAGGCACCTTGGCTTTGCTTGTGAGGGCTATTATTTGTCATTTCATATATCATTAATAAAGCATTGGATGTTTTTTGCATACAAATTTTGCCCTCTTTGTTTCTCTTTTCTGTCTCTCACTTTATCAAAACAGCTATTCTCTTACACACACTCACGTATCATACTGCAGATCCATATCTACTCTAGATCCCATTGATAACAACTCTGCTACTGCCAATTATGACTTCAAAAATCCAATCAACCAAGCCGAGGACTAAGGTGAGGATGATTGTGAGGTGCCTGGAGAACTTGCTAGACTATTACAACAGGAAGAAAGGGCCATACAACCTCATGAAGAGTCAGTTGAGTCAGTGAATTTGGGTACAAAGGAAGACAGGAAAGAGGTTAAAATAGGTGCGAACCTGGAGCCTAGTGTCAAACAACGGTTAATACAAATGCTACACGACTATGTTGAGATCTTCGCCTGGTCTTACGAAGACATGCCTGGTTTGGACACTAATATTGTGGTACATCGCCTGCCGACCAAAGAAGACTGTCCTTCGGTAAAGCAGAAGGTCCGCCGTATGCACCCTGAAATGTCAGAGAAAATCAAGGCATAGGTCATGAAACAGTTCGACGCAGGATTCTTAGCTGTCACTTCTTATCCGCAGTGGGTTGCCAACGTCGTTCCAGTACCTAAGAAGGATGGTAAGGTACGGATGTGTGTGGACTACAGGGATCTGAATAGGGCAAGCCACAAAGATGACTTCCCACTTCCTCACATTGATGTTCTAGTCGACAACAACATGCAACACAAGATCTTCTCCTTCATGGATGGTTTTTCTGGCTACAACCAGATCAAGATGGTTCCTGAAGACATGGAGAAGACAACCTTCGTTACACAGTGGGGCACCTTCTGTTATAAGGTAATGCCTTTTGGGTTAAAGAATGCTGGGGAAACTTATCAGCGTGCCATGGTCGCTTTGTTCCAAGATATGATTCACCACGAGATCGAGGTTTATGTTGATGACATGATAGACAGGTCCCATACTGAGGAAGAGCACCTTGATCACCTCCAAAAACTGTTTGACAGGTTGAAGACGTACAAACTGAGGTTGAATCCGAACAAGTGTACCTTCGGGGTAAGGTCTAGTAAGCTTTTGGATTTCGTCGTCAGTGATAAGGGTATTCAGGTATACCCTGCAAAGGTAAAAGCCATACAAGAGATGTCGGCTCCCTACACAGAGAAGGTAGTTAGAGGTTTCTCGGGACGTCTAAATTACATCGCCAGGTTCATTTCACATCCGACTGCTACTTGTGAGCCAATCTTCAAGCTGTTGAAGAAAGATCAAGTGGTAAAGTGGAATGATGAATGGTAGACCGCTTTCGAAAGAATTAAGGAATACCTTCAAGAACCACCAATTTTGATGCCTCCAGTTGAAGGAAGACCTTTGATATTATACTTGACAGTGCTAGACAATTCAATGGGGTGTGTGCTGGGGCAGCATGACGAGTCTGGTCGAAAAGAGCACGCCATTTACTACCTTAGCAAAAAGTTTATTGACTGTGAGACCCGATACTCATTGCTCGAGAAAACTTTTTGCGCTTTGGCATGGACTGCTCATCGACTGAGACAGTATATGGTGACTCACACTACCTTGTTGATATCAAAGATAGATCCGATCAAGTATATTTTCGAGAAGCCCGCCATATCCGGAAGAATAGAAAGATGGTAGATGATCTTAACCGAGTACGACATCCAATACACAACCCAAAAAGCAATCAAGGGGAGTGTATTGGTGGATCGTTTGGCGCATCAGGCCGTGGATGACTACCAGTCCATGAATTTCGAGTTCCCGGACGAGAATATCATGTTGGTAACCGACTACGAAGAACCTGGACCGGATGAAGGACCCGAGGAGGGATCCCGATGGTCTATTTATTTTGATGGAGCCTCGAACACATTGGGTAATGGCATTGGCGCTGCAATTATATCTCCTGAGGGCTTTCATACTCCGTTCACGGCCCGATTATGTTTTAACTGCACCAACAACATGGCAGAGTATGAAGCATGTATCATGGGTCTTTGAGCTACTATTGACCCGAGGATTAAGTTCTCGAGTGTATTCAGAGATTATGCTCTGGTAGTAAGTCAGATCAAAGGCGAGTGGGATACGAAGCACCCGAATCTTATTCCTCACAAAGAGTATGTAGTGACATTGCTCCCACACTTTGAGGAGATAACCTTTGAACATTTCCCACGAGAAGAGAACCAGTTGGCGGACGCGCTAGCTACCATGTCTTCTATGTTCAAAGTCAGGTGGGACAATGAAGCTCCCCAAATTACCATTGAGAGGTTGGATGAACCCGCACATTGTTGTGACATTGAAACTGAAGAGGTGGCAGACAAACCTTGGTTTCACGAGGTAAAGAGGTATCTTGAAGCTCAAGAATACACTGAGGGGGAATCTGTTAATGATAAGAAGTTTCTGAGAAGGTTCGCTATGAAGTTCTTCATCAGTAATGGTATCCTCTATAAGCGTAACCATGATTCAACCTTACTGCGGTGTATGGACAAGAGCGAGGCAGAAAGGATCATGTCAAAGTTACATGAAGGCACTTTCGGAACCCATTCTAGTTGATATACCATGGCGAAGAAAACCCTACGGGCAGGATACTACTGGTCCACTATGGAAGCCGATTGTTATCAACACTCTCGAACCTGTCATAAGTGCCAAGTCTATGCTGACAAGGTGCATGTGCCTCCAGTCCCCCTAAATGTTTTGACGGCTCCTTGGCCCTTTGCAATGTGGGGAATTGACATGATCGACGATATCAGACCTACTGTGTCTAATGGACATCGCTTCATTCTGGTAGCAATTGATTATTTCACCAAGTGGGTTGAGGCAGCTTCCTTTGCTACAATAACCAAGAACGTCGTGGCGCGGTTCATCCGACACAATCTGATCTATCGATATGGGGTCCCAGAAAGAATTATTACTGACAATGGTACAAATCTCAATAACACAATGATCACTAAGCTCTGCAAACAGTTCAAGATTTAGCATCATAACTCTTCTCCCTACCGGCCGAAGATGAATAAGGCTATTGAAGCTGCTAACAAGAACATCAAGAATATTATGCAGAAGATGACGGTGACATACAAAGACTGGCACGAGATGTTACCATTCGCTCTTCATGGGTACCTTACCTCAGCATGGACGTCGATAAGGGCAACACCCTACTCTCTGGTATATGGCACGGAGGTAGTCCTACCCATCGAAGTCCAGATATCCTCTCTCAGGATTATTAAGGATGCGGGTTTGAGCGAAGACGATTGGATCCAAACCCGACTTGATCAGCTGAATCTAATCGATGAAAAGAGACTTACTGCTATCTCTCATGGTTAGACGTATCAAAAGCGAATGATCAAGGATTTTAACAAGAAAGTCAGACGTCAAGAATATCAAGTCGAGGATCTAGTGATCAAATGCATCATACTAGCGCAAGGTGATCCCAGGGGCAAATGGACCCCCATATACGAAGGGCCATTTATGGTTAAGAACATGTTCTCGGGAGGAGCTATGATTCTAACTACCATGGATGGTGACGACCTTCCTCACCCCGTCAATGTAAACATAGTGAAAAGATACTACGCATAATCAAAGACCCGCTAGGTTGACTGGCCTAGGCAAAAATAAGGGCTTCCCAGCAAACCAAAAGGGTTCGGGCAAAAGTAAGGGATGAAAATGAAAAAAACTGTACACCCGGCAAGTTGAAAACCTGAAAAGGCGGCTTAGGCAAAAAAGGGTATCCCGGTGGACTGAAAACCCGAAAGTGCGGTCCAGGAAAAAATTAGGGATTGAAGCGTAACACTATGTCTTATTGGATCATCTTGCAACCAGACTTCGATATCGACTATCAAGCTCAGACGACGCCAATCAATCTGATCCACCTTCGACCAAGCAGCAAAGTGATGAGACGCTTGAAGATATAAGGGCAATAGCATAGTTGGAACCCAATGGGATTGTTTTACATAGCTGTTTTTCTTTCTTTTACACAAATCGTATAATTTCTATCTTTCGGAGGTGTTCTCTTACTAGGACGTCATCCTCTTTGTACAAAATGCCTATTGCAGGCCAACTTCAAAATCAATATAATTCATTTTCACAAGAAATCCTGATTTGTTTTTCTTTTTTCCGTTTTGTTTTGCAAGAACGTC
The DNA here is from genome assembly GCA_948472305.1 of Vicia faba. NCBI lineage: Eukaryota > Viridiplantae > Streptophyta > Magnoliopsida > Fabales > Fabaceae > Vicia > Vicia faba. Next base: position 1,131,492,439 of record OX451737.1, read on the forward strand.
CAATGATTTATTTTTGGTATATGCATTTGAAAATGATTGCTATTCATAAATGTTTACATAAGAAACAAAAGACGATTACTCGTAATGCTAAAAACAGGGAAAACCAGAATTGCCCAAATCTTACAGTTACTCTTCCCATCAGGTACTGAAATAAAGCCAGCTTGAGAACATGAGTAGTGGTACGTACACTCCCCACAGAGTAAAAAGTATCCAAAGACAGTGATGTTAGCTTTCCCGAACAGGACACAACTCTCCCCAGCTGAGGTTCACAATCGCGAGTGAGTCGTTAAATTTTTCCCCAAGCAGAGTTTATTTCTCTCACAAGCAGAAATTTAATCTCCAACAGAATTCATTATCACCAGCAACGGAAATTCATCCCCAGCTGAGTTTATTTCTCCAAATCAGTAGATCTATAAACATAGTATCTCCTCTCCAACAGAGTTATTCTCCCGCAGAGTTATTCTCAAATAGAGTCTCTCCTTGGCAGAATATCCGTAAACGAGGGGAAAATCCCCAGTATAGTCATCTTTGTTCACCATCCCCAACAGAAATAGAGGAACTATGGTTTTTTACAGTAGTCAAGAATACCATTTCTCATACTCTCCAAACATCAGTCAGGGATTTATTTTCCCGGACTCAGTTTATTACGTCAGCATTTCATGTTCATACATCATAACATGTGCATACCTTACATATAACATAATCTCAGTTATTTTGAGAACCTCATCACAATGCATTTCATGCATCACGCATAACTAACCTTGTATTTCTTTCAGGAAAGACAATTATTATAACCAATTTCCAACAGGTCCATGATCAACACTCGAAGCTAAACAGAGTAATCATCGGTGCGGCAAAAGCAACCTTACCCAGGTTCCCTCTGCAGTTTTACCCAAACTCATCTCGAAGTAACCCTACTATCTAGGTTCCTTCTCACAACCCTACTATCCAGGCTTTCATATCGAAGTAACCCTACTATCCAGGTTTCTTATCACATCCCTACTCTCCAGGCTTTCACATCGAAGTAACCCTACTATCCAGGTTCCTTCTCACAACCCTACTATCCCGGCTTTCATATCAATATAACCCTACTATCCAGGTTCCTTCTCACAGCCCTACTATCCAGGCTTTCATCTCGAAGTAACCCTACTATCCAGGTTTCTTCTCACAGCCCTACCATCCAGGCTTTCATATCGAAGTAACCCTACTATCCAGGTTCCTTCTCACAACCCTACTAGCCAGGCTTTCATCTCGAAGTAACCCTACTATCCAGGTTTCTTCTCATAGCCCTACCATCTAGGCTTTCATATCGAAGTAACCCTAATATCCAGGTTCCTTCTCACAACCCCACTATCCAGGCTTTCATCTCGAAGTAACCCTACTATCCAGGTTCCTTGTCACAACCCTACTATCCAGGCTTTCATATCGAAGTAACCCTACTATCCAGGTTCCTTCTCACAGCCCTACTATCCATGCTTTCATATCAAAGTAACCCTACTATCCAGGTTCCTTCTCACAACCCCACTATCCAGGCTTTCATCTCGAAGTAACCCTACTATCCAGGTTTCTTCTCACGGCCCTACCATCCAGGCTTTCATATCGAAGTAACCCTACTATCCAGGTTCCTTCTCACAGCCCTACTATCCAGTATTTCATATCGAAGTAACCCTACTATCCAGGTTCCTTCTCACAGCCCTACTATCCAGGCTTTCATATCGAAGTAACCCTACTATCCAGGTTTCTTCTCACAACCCTACTATACAGGCTTTCACATCGAAGTAAACCTATTATCCAGGTTCCTTCTCACAGCCCTACTATCCCGGCTTTCATGTCGAAGTAACCCTACTATCCAGGTTCCTTATCATAACATTACTATCCAGGTTCTGCCTCTCTTATCCCCAGATAGCAGTCCACAACACTGTAAGACCGGGACCCGATCAAACACAATTGATTTCACATTTCCCCAGAAAATCACGGTGCAACATATACCCCGACCAGATACGCAGTTCATTTTCGCTTCCCCAAACCGGAGTTATTCCCCAGTAGAGTAACGGACAACTGAAGCTCCTAAAACTCTATTTCTCTCAAGACAGAGACCAGTATTCCCCAGCAAAGTCCTCCTCAACAACAGGTAATACGGGTTCTCGCAAAGGAATCTCTTATGTGATCGACACCTCTTCGGATGGCATCTTTAAGCCCGTCTCCAACAATATTCCATCATCAACCTCCGAATGGCATCTGTAAGCCCATTCCCGATATCACAAATCAAGTGCCACTTCATGCGAGTGCAAATTTCTAGGCATTCTAGTGTTCAATTATCTTCCACCTTCAGATCACGAAAGACAGACGAGCCAATCTACATCTTCAGGCTTAAGAAGATTGAACAGGGGAAGCTGTTGTACCCCAAAATTTTCCCTCTCATTTTACTCAACACATGCCCATTGAGGTCCTCAACTTGCTCAAGGATGCCCAAGAGTTGACCAGACAAACTCTCTCCTAAAGCAATGTACCTCAAACTAGGGTTTTCATTTTCAATAGGGTGTGGAAACTCCAAAGGTCCCAAATTACTTCCATGGTCCCAATATGTTCTCAAGATAATCCATGTCAAGTTTCATGCCTTGCACAAGAAGTTTGCTCAGTCAATTGCCCAGATGCCTGAAAATCAACTGTACTAGGTCAAAAGTCAACTGGGGCCCACATACAGTCAAACTTCAATATTTTTGGTAAACATCCTCATTTGTAAGTATTATTCATCATTTTATCAAGGGTTGATCATGATTCCTCAAGGATTGCTCACAATTCATCAAAATCCAAGAGTTGCTAAATTAGGGTTTTACAGGAAAAGTCAACTCAACTTTGACCAAGCATAACTTTCTCATATTTTATCAGAAATGACCCATCCAAAGCTCATTTTGAAGAGGATGCAATTCCATATAATTCATATTCATCTCCCAAGTTCAGAATATTCACTCACAAAAGATATGAATTTTGACATCATAGGTCCTTTTGAAAAGTCAACAAAAACACCTTTTGGGTCAAAGCTTCATACATGAACATGGAAGATTAAATTGATATGAGACCAAAATGTTTGTTTAGAGGACATCCTAAGCTTTCTAAAAAGTCCAAGAACACCTCTCTAGGGTCAAAATTGAGAGAGTTATTCATTGGCCAAGTTGGCCATTTTTGCAAAATTGCCAAAAGTCAAATATACTCAAATTTGCATTTTTTTGCTAAATGGGCCCAGCTTTTTATGCTTGCACCTCAAATATAATGTGGTCCACGGCCCAAATGTCCAATCACTCATTATGTGCATCATTTTTCAATTTATTGTGAATTTTTATTAATTAAAAAGTTAATTAAATCAAACAAATGATGAAAATTATCAAAGATATGATTTGATTTGTTTTTTTACAAAATGACAATCAAGATATGCCGAGCTTACATGATAAATTCGAATCAAGGGCAATTGATACAAAAAGAGCATGATTGGCATGAAAATAGAAATATATCATATGGCTTAAAGATAAAATATTCCATTCATGAATTGTCAAGATTAGATCCAAGTTTGTTAACCTAATTCATTCTAGGTTATATAATGAAGCTTGGAAGATCAAAAAACAAGGGTTAGAAGTCGTGAGAAGTGCAGAACAAAACTGAAAAATCCAAAGAGAAGTGGGAGACGAATGTCCTTCCACAGGCCAATTCAAGGTGTGTTAAGTTTCTCAATCGCTTGCTAGACATCCCAGGAAGCTATTCCAATCACTCCCAGGTCTTAAAACGCCCAAAATCGCACCTTACAGGCACCACAGGTTATACCTACAATAAACGTCTGTAGTTAAAAGTCTTGTTTGCTAAAAAGACGATTCAAGGAAGGAGACGATGGCGTGGAAGCGTGTGACTCGTCCGTTTGAATTTCGCGCATTTTGAAATCAGATCTTTTGCATTTCTCATATTATATTTTATTATTATGATAGTTACAACTAACCATCTTAGCTCAGCTGGAAAGCAAGCGTTGGAATTGAGTATAAGGACCTGGGTTTGATCCCCAGGTCCCAGCGTTCATTTATTTTATTTTCAGATAAGTGATCCAGCGCATCTTTCATCATGAGGCTCACCATGCTCCATCCACATCCAACCATCAGATTCATCAGCAAGCCAGATCCAACGTGCCAGCAAGGAAGGACCATGATATGCACTCAAGTCAACACCCCACCAAATCAAGCATGGTCAAACAGGCTGGGATTATTTGGGCCAAGAAAATCAGATTTGCACCCCCTGCATTTGCTAACACACAGGCCCATTCTGATTCTTTTTTATATATTTTTTATTTCCTTATTTAATTATTTTGCTTTTCTCATAAAAATTAATCATTTTTTATTTAATCATAAAAATCAACAAATCCCAAAATACAAAAAAAGTATTTTTAAATAAATTATTTAATTTAATTAGGAATCTAGGTTAATTTAATTTCTTTTCTTACAATTAAAATCAATTAGAAAAAACTAGGTTTAAATTCTTGATTTAATTATTTTTCTTTTTAAACAATAAAAATACAAAAAATAGGTTGTTTAGAATTAATTAATTAATTTTCAAAAATTAATATTAATTAGAACTTAGGATTTTCTTTTTAATTCACTTATTTCATTATTTTCTTAAATAATAAAGATGACAGAAAACATTTTTTTTCAATCAATCGCAAGTAGGATTAGTCAAAGGGTCAAAACCCTAATCGCTTCGCATTTAATTCGCCGCGCGCTTGTTATTTATTTTGTCAATATTTTGTAACTGCTCACTGGTTTGTAATAGTTAATTTAGGGCTTTTACTTGTCGGTTTTCCCCGATTTTCTGGCTATGTAATTAATCCCCCTCCCCGAAGCCTTGTAATAGCGTAGATTTATTTTCTCGCATTTTTAATTCCTGCAAATATTTAACTGTCTAGATGTATGATAATAGGATTGTATGGCAAGAATTCATGACAAAATTAAAATGGTTAGAAAACCCTAATGTGCAAAGATAAATAACTGAAACAAATCACTCGCACATATCACTCTTAGGGTATACTCTCACTTGGGTTGCCTTCGGTAAACGATCATTAAGCATAGGGTGTCTTAAGTGTTGCCCTCCTATCTAAAAAGATCAAAAGACCCATTCGAATGTTGCCTCGGAAATGTTGCCTAGGAACGTTGCCTCGAATATGATCTTAAGACTCTAGGGTTACTACTAAGGTATCCTAATACTGCTTTAGTGATCGTACGTCCCTTTCAAATTGACACTTACAAATTCCAACGACGGTGCTACCCATTTCCCAATAGTGGGATAGCGCTGTCTAAAGGAAACAAGAACAGAAACGATCTTTTTTCGAGTAAGTAGATGCTAGTAGGTACTTGCTCAAATCAAACTTTTCACACTTACACTTTTCAAACAAATTTTCAAAAACAACTTCGTCACACTCTTGAGGACTGATAAAAGGGTTATCACGAAGTAAAACATTTTCAAAACAAAGCACACAAACACAAGCAATTTAAAAATGAGCAAGTACCTAAGAGCCCATGGAAAACCATGGATAGAAAGGGTGATAACACCTTCCATTTCTATAATCTACCCCCCGTACTCAAAATCTCGAAAAAGGATTTTTTCTGTACTTTTTTCCTTTCCGGTTGGATGAAATAAAAGTCGGTGGCGACTCTTTCTTACCGCGACATTTTGGAAACAAAAAACGCAAACCAGTATTAAATAGTCGGTTCTGCCACCGTATCACAGATTCCATGTTTGAATCATAGATTTGGAATTCGCTGCGAGAAATTTGAGAATAATAGTTGTAAAACGAGACAAAAAAAGGGGAAGATGATCAAAAGTTGATCGGAGAAGAAAGCGAATGTGTTGAGGGAGGTTGAGATTTGCGGCATCGTTCTTTGAAAGAGAAAAAGAGGAAGGATCGTTTGTGTTTCTCATGAGCTTCCAAAAGTCCCAATTTTAACCCTAAGTCCTCTTTGTTCTAATCTTTTTTTTGAAACAATAAACTAGAATTGGACCTTTGATGATAATGTGTTTGATTTGCTGATACCACCCTAGGCCACAGATTGAGCAGCTAGCACCATACACTGTTTTCATTTTTTAGGCATGCTGAAGCCAAAAGCAATAAAATTATGTGCTGGAATGGAAGCATAACTTTTTAGGCTCAATTCCGATTATTTTTTTTAACACATGATGCTTATGAGTCAAAACTGCTTGCTGAATTTTACTTTTGGGCCGAATCTGCATTTTCTTGGCCCTAGTCACATATTTTAAAGCCTATTGTGGAACTGGTTAGAACAAAAAAAACAACTTCTGGACTCTTTGAAGCAAGCCTTACACCCTGAGTAGTTTACTGCACTATAACTCCAGGTTTAGGCTTTCACCCCCTGAATCTTTCTAATTGTTTTAGGATGTTATTTTATTCTATATTTTTGTTATGATAAATCGAATCAATAAAATTTGCTAGTTTGTAGTCCCTTTTTAGAGCTAATTTCCTAATTTTTTGTGGGCTTTTATATAAAACAATAAAAATTATATAAAGACATTGATAAAAGAATGTAATAAAACCAAATAAAAATTAGTAGAATATAATAGAGATTTCTAAGAATTAATTCTTTAGTTTTTTGGAGTTTCCCTTACAAAAAAACACTAATAAATAAAAATACTTTTCCTTTTGGTTTCTAAAAAAAACTAATAAATAAAAAAATACTTTTTCTCTTTTTTGTTTTATCCATATTTGCATGCCGATTCACCATGTTATTGTTGACGCGTTTGTTTATTGTGCGAGGTACATTTTTGTGCTTTCGATCATGTAACATAACAGGTAGTTATGTGATTGAAGCATACAGCTTATGCTCGCTAACGATGCGACACGCCTTTTTTCTCATCGTCCTGAGAAATTCATATCGTATTATATGTGGTCCTGATACATCTGATATTTTGTGATACTTTTCTTAGGAACTTCTGATTACGCGCCCCATTCGCAACACACGTTTGCCTTTATCTTAGTTGGATATTGTTTCTAACTCTGTTTGTTTCTTGGTGAAGCTTGCTCGACGCGTACTCCCTGCTTCTCCATTGCTTTCGTCTGCTCTTGAAGATTTTCTCGCTTTTGGTAGTCGTCGTTACTACCCTTGTACTTCTTCGCACTTTATTGCATTTCGTTATTGCTTTCTAGATATCATGAGAAGTAGGAAATAAAGAGCGTGCGCTCGAAGTCGCTGTTTAAAGACCTGTGGCAGGCATTCCGCATTTCATTTGCTATATATGTTGTGCTTGTATTTTCTTCTTTGTTTGTTGATCGATGAGTCACTCAATTTAGAATTTGAGATCATGAATTCGCTCTCAATGCATTCTACCTATAGGATTTTATCACTTTCCTTTATTTCTTGTTGATTGATGGGTCACTCAATTTAGAAATTGAGATCACGACTTTGCTCTCATTGCATGTTCCCTATAAAATAGTTTTGTTATACTTTCTTTGGCATGCTAACCAAGGTATGATCTCTCTAGGTGTTCTCTCTTGATTTTATTAGCTCGTTTGCTTTATCCTTGTACATACCATGTTCCCTTAGGACATGCTTTCTCCCTCCGAACGCAAGTTAAACTTTAGGTCGTAAGCCATGCATGCTAACATTAGGTAGACGTTTCCCTTTTGTTAACCTAAACCTTAGGACTACCATTGTATGATAACATTAGGTTAGAAATAGGCTAGTATCCCTTTAACTTTTCTTTCTCCTTTTGCATATGAATTTAAAACAAAAAACTTATTTTTCCTATCAAACTTCAAAGCACATTAAAAATCATTGATGAGAATCATACTTTCGTTGAGTATGGGAAATGATAAGCGGGTCTCTTCTCGATCTCATTGTTCTTCCATCTCCAACCTAGGTGTGGTTCAAGTCTCAAAGACTCCTTTCATGGATAAGTTTAAAAGTGGCTAATATCTCTCTCTTGGGGTCAACTAGTCATTATCTGCAACAAAATACAAACCAACTCAAACCATTTTGTGCGCTCAAGCAACTTTTCTCTAAAACCTTTTTCAGGTAAGGACATGATTAATTTACTTCTGTGCCAAATCATAAGTCTCCAAAGGTCGAGCTGCGGCAGAATGCGGGATTAACATTGTCTATAAAAAACACCAACAAACAAAAACAGTTGAGCCGAACTATGGTAGCTCTGATTCCACAAAAAGAATACATAGGCATTGGGGTAGGGCCCAAGTGAGTACAATTTTATTTTCCCTACATTCTTTTCTCCTTTCTTTTGCATGCGTTCTCCCTTAATAGTAAACAGTAAGCATAGATTAAACACACCCATAAGATAGACAACAAGAGTGGATACCATAGAGTACTACGGGCGTGTGGGGTGCTAATACCTTCCCCTCGTGTAACAGACTCCCTTACCCGATCTCTCGGTTGCAAGACCGTGACTTTTACCTTCTTAGATTTTCTCGATGTTTACCTTTCCCTCTATATGGGATAAAAGACGTTCGATGGCGACTTTATTGTTTGATGATTTTCAGCCGGTTGTTTCAGCTGGTGACTTCATTGGGGAATCGGTCGACCAAATGCTGGTCTATCTCGAAGTTGCTCCTAGCTCTTGTTTTCATCTCTTTGGGTGTTTATTTGTTTATGGCTTATTTATTTTGTATATAAATGAGCATATGTATGAATTGTATTTTACTGTTTTCCATATATTACTGCTGTACTGGATCTGCTTCTTGATTGGGTTGGGGTGTTACTATTGAGGTAAAAGGCCCAGTACCCAGGCCAGAGTGCACTAGGACACTAGGAATAGAGTGGGGGCATGACGGATATAAGATGTGGTACGACTAGTGCAGTCATGTCATATACCACGTTCAAATGAGGTTCAATTGGAGTTATTTTCATCATGCACGTCCGTGTTGCGATGTTTTTACTTTTAAGCGAACTCGTGATTTTCGAGTTACCCTTGCCTTACCCTGACCTAGTTTTCACCCGTGAGTGGGAAGGGAATTATTATCACAGGTACAAATGGTGATTATGATCAGATGGTGACTATGTTCAGATGGTTTCTCACAGACGGTGAATATTGGTTCTAATGGTTATGTTCTAGATTTCTATCAGCGACTATGAGGTTCTCAGATTTATTTTTTGAGTTCCGAATCTGTTCGTGAGGTTCTTTTTCCGGACCTGTGATCCTGGTACTTACAGACTACGCAGAGACAATACAACATGAATTAGTATCATGGAAGTAGTAAGCCCGTGATCATTTGCACTTACATCATATCATATTTATTTTTTTCAAAAGAAATGTAAGAAAAAATAAAACTATATACTAACCTTGCATATGCACGTCCATTCCGGGTTATTTCACAAAGTTATAGTTTCCTCCAATAACGTCTAGCAACAATGGTGTTCTCAAGAGGACCAAGAAAGACAATTGTACTTATCAGTACTGTTAAAGTTTTCTGCTCAAGTTCTTGGCCTTCTTCGAAGAGTTTAAAAGATCGTTTAATCTGTCCTAATGCAGAGATTTTTTTTAAGACATGGTGGTGCTTTGACTCTACTTCCGTTTTACGACTATGAGTTAAACTGTTTCACCTTCCAGGACTATCAGATTGTTCCAATTTCGGAAGAATGCTCCCATTTACTGAGCACATACTTGTTGTTGTTCAGAACGAACATGGTTTCTAAGCTATTGTTAAGGCACTTTATTTAGGCCTTAGTAATGTGAGATAGAGATAGAGGAATAATGGTAGCCTACCTTCAGACTGATAACCTGTCGGACGGAATCACTTATCTTGTACTCTCACAACTTTGTTGTATTCAATTCCGTGGGAGTTTTTCCTATTTCTGGATATTCTCTTTATATGGTCGTTCTTATCATCATGTTTCTCGATTATTACTGACGATAACTGAGTTGTGGAAAACTGGAATGGACAATCATTTCATATATCATACATATCATGCATTTCATGAATTGCATATTTTCTGGCAGGAATTATTATCTGATGGTTTTGCCTCTTATTATCAGAATCAACAAGACGACTACCTTACATCCTTATCGCACTCGAGCCACCAAGTTGAGGATTATGGAACAGATTGAGCAGAACCAGGCCACTCTCCTCAAAGACATGGACACCATGGGAAATAGAATGAATCAGCTCATGGAAACTCTTCATGCCGTCATCCAAGGGCAGGAAGAGCTCAGACTGAGTGTTACTAAGCTGGTTGACAGTGCCTCTATGTCCGAGAATGGTGGACCCAGGAATGATAATGGGGGAATTCCTAAAGAGAATCCACGACTGATTATGGATGACCACCATGATGTCATCGATCTCGACGATCCTCCAAAGGATTCTACGAATGATTTGTCTGAAACTGCTAAGATGTATAAGGCTTTGGAAGAACGTCTGAAGGCTATGGAGACTTCTAAGAAACCAGGATTTAGTGCTGCTGCTATGTGTTTGGTTCCAGGGGTTGTGATTCCACCAAAGTTAAAGGTATCTAATTTTGACAAGTATAAGGGCGTTACGTGCCCAGAGACTCATCTTTGATCTTATTGCAGAAAGATGGCCGCTTATGCTAGCAACGAGTCGTTGCTTATGAATTTCTTTCAGGACAATCTGGTTGAAGCTCCATTAGAGTGGTACATGCAGTTGGACAAAACTCTTGTTAGTACTTGGGGTGAGCTTATTGAGGCTTTCCTAAAACATTACCACTACAACACCGCCATGGCGCCTAGCCACGCACAGCTGCAGAGTACGTCTCAGAAGACTAGTGAGTAGTTCAAATAATATGCCCAAAGATGGCGCAGTTTGGCCATGAGGGTTCAACCCCCTCTCCTGGACGGAGAACTGGTATATTTGTTTATGAGTACCCTCCGAGGCCCATATTTGCAACATATGCTTGGCAGTACTTCTGATTCGATTTTAGATATGGTTATCATCAGGGAGCGGGTTGAAATGTGTATCAAAGTAGGGACTATTACAGGTGCATCTAGCACGAATGGTAACAACAGCTCAGGTAGCAGAAATAAACCGTATTCTAGCGGTTTTGTCAAGAAAAAGGAAGGAGAGGTGAGTAATGCCTCTGATGATAAGGGGAAAGCTATTGTACAGGTTCCGTATTACCAAACTCCTACTGCTGCCCCACAACAACAGTACGCACCATCGTGAAACTATCAACAGAATTAAAGGCCCCAAGGACAAAGGGGACAATAAAGGCCGCAAAGGTATCCTGAGAGGAGGTTTGATCCAATCCCGATGTCGTATCCTCAATTGCTTCCATAATTACTAGTCGGTCCGTTGGTACAACTTCGAGATTTAGCTCCTCCACTGGCAGAACTTCCAAGGGGTTATGATGTTAATGCACGTTGCGAGTTCCATTCAGGAGCTCCAGGCCACTCGATCGAAAATTGCAAAGCTTTAAAGTACAAGGTGCAATCACTTTTGGATTCTAAGGAGTTAAGCTTCGCTCCTATAATTCCTAATGTCTAGAACAATCCTATTCCTCCTCATCATGGGGTTGCTTCCAATGAAATTGGGTTCGATGATGGTCATGACTTAGTGACTCAGGTTGATAAGGTTCAGATGTCAATGGCAGTTTTGAGAGAGCATCTTTTGCAGCAAGGAGTTCTACAAGAGCTTCATGACTTTTGTTTGAAATGCTCATCCAATCCGGATGAGTGTAATGATTTGAAAAACTTCATTCAGAGATTGATGAACGAAGGGGTTGTTAGAGTTGAGAAAGTCATCTCCGAAGGTGATGTCTCTATTCTAGAAATTCCATATTATCCGCCCAATGTTCAGAGAAATACTTCAAGAGTTCCATTGGTTATACAAGTTCCAACACTCCCTGTGCCAGATCAGAATCTGATTGCTCCCTTGCCAATCCAAGCATCGACACTCCCAAATACAGTTCCCGTTCCATTAGCTGATAACAGGGCAGTGCCATGGGAATACAACGTTGTTTACATTAGCGAAAAGAAAGTTATCTATCCGCCAATTGAAAATAAAGATATAACACACATCGCTAGAACTAGCAGAATAACACGAAGCGGGAGAGTATTTGCTCCTACTCCACCACCTCCCGAGGAAGTTATTGAAGATATTCCTATGAAACATAAGGGGAAGCAAGTAATCAATGATTTTCCCGGGGTGTCTTTTGAACAACAAGTGGAGCAGTTAATCAGGGTGATCAAGAAGAGAGATTTCAAAGTGGTTGACTAGCTGAGTCAGACGCCTGAAAGGATATCGATCTTATCCCTCCTTTTGTACCCTGAAGCACACCGAACAACCTTAATGAGAATTCTGCACGGTTCACACGTGAATCCTAAAATTTCTGTGGCCTAATTTGAAGGGGTTGTTACGAATATTTCTGCAGGGAACTGTCTGGGCTTTAGTGATGACGAGCTTCCTCCTGAGGGACGAGCTCATAATAAAGCGTTGCATATTTCCATCAGATGTTTAGACATTGTGATGTCTCGAGTCCTGGTAGACACTGGGTCTTCTTTGAACGTGATGCCTAAACACACTCTATTCAAGCTGAATATGGATGGGGTTATGATGAAACCTAGCACGCTGACAGTTAAAGCTTTTGATGGGTCAAGATGATCTGTAGAAGGAGAAGATGACCTGCCCATCAAGATTGGTCCCCACGCGTTCTACCTATCATTCTATGTCATGGATATTCGTCCATCTTATACTTGCCTACTGGGACGCCCGTGGATCCATATGGCAGGGGCTGTAACCTCAACTCTGCACCAACATTTGAAATTCATCATCCAAGACAAAGTTATCGTCATTGGCGGAGAGGAAGATATCGTGATCAACAATGTTACTTCCTTTCATTATGTTGAAGTGGACGGGGAAGTACATGAAACTCCTTTCCAGGCCTTGGAAATCATTTCTATTGACAGGGTCCCCACCATGCTGGAAACTACAAAGAAGTCTGGAGTTCCAATGGTTTCCTTGAGGGATGCCAAAGCCATTGTGGAGTCTGGGATTCCTAATGGAGACTGGGGCAAAGTGATAGAGGTTCGCGAAAAGCAGGACAAGTATGGACTTGGGTTTGGGTCCTATTTTTCCGATCATATTAATACGGGTCCAACTGTGCTCAAAGGAAAACAGGTTCCCCCGCTTTCAGAAGTGTTTGTTAGTGCTGGTCCAAGTGTTCAAGGAAAAATCCATGCAGTGGATGGTGATGATGAAGACGGTGCATATATGGCTCAGTACATATACCATATTGCACCTGATCAAGAGCTCAACAATTAGACTGCTACTAATATTCCCGAAGTGGTTTTCTTTGACATGTCTTCCTCGAATTCCATTAAAAACGATGATGTTATAGTTCCTTGCACCAATATCCTTGGAAATCTGAATGACCAAACTGACGAAGATAGTGGGGAAGATTGTGAAATTCCAGAGGAATTGGCAAGACTATTGAGACAAGAAGAGGAAACGATCCTGCCTCATCAAGAAGCTATTAAGGTCATCAATCTCAGCACCGACACAGTGAAAAGAGAGGTCAAGATAGGGGCCGCTTTACAAGAAGATGTAAAGAAGGGGTTGATTGAGCTTCTCGGAGAGTACTCCGACTTCTTTTCCTGATCGTATGAAGATATGCTTGATTTAGATACGAATATAGTCGTGCACCATTTGCCACTCAAACCAGAATGTCCTCCAGTAAAGCAAAAGCCGAGGAGAACTCGTCCAGATATGTCTCTCAAGATCAAAGAAGAGGTTGAAAAGCAGTTGGACGCAGGCTTTTTATTGGTATGTGAATACTCATATTGGATTTCCAATATCATACCCGTCCCTAAGAAATATGGGAAGGTGCGCGTGTGTGTAGACTATCGGGATTTGAATAAATCAACCCCAAAGGATGACTTCCCATTACCTCACATCAACGTATTGGTTGATAATATGACTTAGTCCTCAATTTTCTCCTTCATGGATGGTTTTTCGGGATACAATCAGATAAAGATGGCCCCGGAAGACATGATGAAGACGACATTCACTACTCCATGGGGAACCTACTGTTATAAGGTTATGCCTTTTGGCCTAAAAAATGCTGGTGCAACATATCAACGTGCCATGGTGATGCTCTTCCATGATATGATTCATAAGGAGATCGAAGTATATGTTATTGATATGATTGCAAAATCACAAACCAAGGAGGAAGACTTGGTCCATTTGCAAAAGTTATTTGCGCGTCTGTAAAAGTTTAGGCTAAGGCTTAATCCGAACAAGTGTACCTTCAGGGTGCGATCTGGAAAACTACTTGGTTTTATCGTAAGTCAACGAGGAATTGAAGTAGATCCCGATAAAGTGAAAGCAATACAGAATATGCCAGCGCCAACAAATGAAAAAGAAGTAAGAGGGTTCCTTGGGAGATTGAACTACATAGCCAGGTTCATCTCTCATCTCACAGCTACTTATGAACCCATCTTTAAATTGCTGCGCAAGAATCAAGATGTCTAATGGGATAATAATTTCCAGGAAGCCTTTGAAAAGATCAAACAGTATCTCCAAGAGCCACCAATCCTTATTCCTCCAGTGCCTGGGAGGCCACTCATCATGTACTTGACGGTTCTAGAAGGATCCATGGGTTGTACGCTTGGACAACAGGACGAACTGGGACGTAAAGAGCATGCCATTTACTATCCGAGTAAAAAGTTTACCGATTGTGAATCCAGGTATTCTTTACTTGAAAAAATTTGTTGTGCGCTTGCTTGGGCAGCTTGACGTCTGAGGCAGTATATGCTGACATACACGACCCTTCTAATATCAAAGATGGATCTGATAAAGTATATCTTTGAAAAACTGACACTCACAGGCAGGCTTGCTCAATGGCAGATGCTTTTATCTGAATATGACATCCAGTATGTCACACAAAAGGCTATCAAGGATAGCATTCTTGCGGATCATCTCGCTCATCAGCCGTTGGAAGAGTACCAATCAATAAAATTTGACTTCCCCGATGAAGATGTTATGAAGCTTGATGATTATGATGGGGTCGATCCGGAAGAGCGATGGACTCTTACGTTTGATGGTGCCTTGAACGCAGAAGGTCACGACATTGAGGCAATACTTACTTCTCCACATAATACTCATACGCCGTTTACAACCCGGTTATGCTTCGATTGTACGAACAATGTGGCAGAATACGAAGCGTGCGTGATGGGACTCGAGGCGGCCATTGACCATAAAATCAAAATCCTTGAAGTCTTTGGAGACTCTACTTTGGTCATACATCAAGTAAGGGGTGATTAGGAGGCGAAGCACCCCAGTTTGATCCCGTACAGAGACTATATCTTGCAGCTAATACCCGCTTTTGATGAAATCACCTTTGAACATATACCCAGAGATGAAAGCCAACTGGCCGATGCTTTAGCCACTTTTGCATCGATGTTCTCAGTGAACTTCCCGAATCAGGCGCCTCACATACGCATCCTCTGGTACAAAGAGCCTGCACATGTCTTTCCTGCTCATTACCTTTCGACTGAGGATGTGTTTGATGAGAAGCCGTGGTATTAAGACATCAAGCGGTACCTCGAGAAGCAAGAGTATCCCGAAAATGCTACAATTTGTGATCAACACACGCTTAGAAGGTTAGCATCCAAGTTCCTATTATTAGGAGACGTCCTGTACAAGAGAAATTATGACTCAGTTCTGCTCAGATGCGTGGATAGACACGAAGCACAAGTGATCATAAAAGAAATCCATGAGGGTTCTTCCAGGACTCATCCAAACAGGCATTCTATGGCGAAGAAAATCCTACGAGCAGGATACTTCTGGATGACAATGGAAAGCGATTGTTGTGTATATGCAAAATTGTGCCACAAATGCCAAGTGTATGCAGAAAGAATCCATGTTCCTCCAACCCCTTTGAATGTTATGACTTCCCCATGGCCGTTCGCGATGTGGGGAATCAATATGATTGGGAGGATTGAACCAAGTTCTTCAAATGGTCATAGATTCATCCTAGTGGCTACTGATTATTTCACCAAATGGGTGGAAGCAGCTTCTTACAAGAATGTAACCAAACAGGTCGTTACCAACTTCATAAGGAAATAAATCATATGTCGTTAGGGAGTCCCTTACAGAATCATCATTGACAATGGTTCTAATCTTAACAACAACATGATGAAGGAGTTATGTGAAGAGTTCAAAATTGAGCATCACAATTCATCTCCGTATCGACCAAAGATGAACGGTGCAGTCAAAGCTGCTAACAAGAACATAAAGAAGATCGTCCAGATGATGGTCATAACATACAAAGATTGGCATGAGACATTTCCTTTTGCTCTGCATGGTTACAGAATGTCTGTGCATACTTCAACAGGGGCAACTCCATTTTCTCTTGTCTACGGTACAGATGCAGTACTTCCTGTCGAAGTAGATATTCCTTCGTTAAGGGTTCTGATGGAAACCAAGCTTGATGAGGCAGAGTGGGTTTAGACAATATTTAACCAACTCAATTTTATCGACAAAAAGCGCCTGGCAGCCACCTGTCATGGCCAGTTGTACCAATAGAGGATGAAGAGAGCATTCGACAAAAAGATCCGTCCTCAGAAGTTTTATCCTAGTGATTTGGTCTGAAGAAGGGTTATCGTGCAAAGCCATTCCGATCCAAGGGGCAAATGGACTCCCAATTACGAGGGACCATATATCGTGAAGAGAGAAATTTCAGGAGGTTCTCTAATCCTGACAGACATGGATGGGGAAGACTTTCCACTTCTAGTCAATTCAGACTCAGTCAAAAAATACTATGCATAAAAAGGCCCGCTAAGTCGAAAACCGGGGAGGGTGACTTAGGAAAAAATGGGCATCCCGGTGGACATGAAAGTCCAGGCAAAAATTAGGGATAAAATGAAAAAAGATAATAACCTGCTAAGTTGAAAACCCGAAAGGGCGACTTAGGCTAAAAATGGGTATCCCGTTGGGTCGAAAACCCGAAAGAGCGATCCAAGAAAAAGTTAGGGATCTTAAGCGAGATGTTATAGTCTGAATTCTCTTCACGAATGACACATGCACATATATGGCGCCTTGGCAGCGAATTGATCAGTCCAAATGCTACTCTTCAGAGGCAAGGCATTGAGACTATTAAGGATATGGGAACTGTAGTATTACCGGTTTTAATGGAAATTCGAGCATCTCTCATTTCCATTTATACTTGTTGTACTTTCTGTTTCTATTTCGCAGCTACCTCATATAAGAGTTGCATCCTTGTACAAATGCCTATTCACGGGCCTATTAATGAAGATTGTTTTAATCAAAGATTTGTCTCTTACTATCATAAAATGTTTTTCGTATGCAGAATGTGTTTTATTTGTTATTAAACATTGCATTAGAAACATGGAGAATAAAAATTCTCAAGCCTAGATAAAACTTGAATTTACATCGATATATAACCATGAGGGAGTGTCGTATGCATTCCAAGTGTTGTTTCTCTTTGCAGGGGGAAATTTATAACGATCACCCTGATTTGGCCTATGCGGGAAGCCACCTTCATCTGCTACATACAATTTCAAACCTGATTCGCCAAGTGAATTCAGAAAGTTCAGAGTCGCCGTTTGACTCGGCATGTGCAAGTGTATCCCCAATGGAGTTAATCAAGTGCATCCCCAGTAGAGCTAAAACCGGGGAATTCATAGGTGTCCATGCCCATATCTTATCCCCAAGTGATTCAAGAGGTAATTCCCCAGTGTGGCATAAGCTTGGGTCATTTATTAGAAGATATCCACATGGTGTTCAGTATCCATTCTTCGCCATATTCAATTATACCATCCTCCAAGCGGTTCAGGATGTAGGGAAGTCGGGCTAGATTATATCTTCCCCAACAACACAATTGAGAATTCAGCAGCGTACCTAAAGACTCGTTTCGACGACAATTTAGTCTCAAGCAGAATCATCAATGATTTTCGGTATCATGAGCTCCCCAATGCAGATTCTTATCAGTATCCCCAGCAATCTTTGGTACTGCAGATTTCCGACGCCGATATGTATTGGCATCCTCACTGATGAGCAACAACTCCCAAAGAGACTTGGCTTATCCTCATGAAGTTTATTTCTTTGCATTGCATATAGTTATCATTACATAACATCGCATCTTCAAAAGCGCGTAGCCGATCCATCAGAATGGGTCTTTGCATCAAAAAGAAATTCAAACATGCATACGAAGCATAAGCTAGATCAAGTACCTCACACAAAAGACTTGAATCATTCAGGGACAACAATACGACCCTACAAAAGGATATCACCCCAAATCCCCAGCCAATGGTCTTCACCTTCACGATTTCCAACAAATTCAATGTAATAAACTTGGCCATTCTCGCATCTCCAATCATCGTGTCGTGACCAATACCTCACCTTCCTAGAATTGTAGGTCGCCTGTATACCTAGTTTTGGTAGACCACTCGTAGGTCTTACTTTAGGATCTTAGATCGACCGTAGATCTAGATTCCCTTGTAGGTCACCCGTAGACCTAGTTTTGGGTAGACCAATCATAGGTTTTATCTTAGAATCTGAGATCGACCATAGATCTAGATTTCCTTATAGGTCGCCCGTAAGCCTAGTAATTTTGGAAGATCATACGTAGATATTGCTTTAGAACCTGAGATCGCTCGTAGGCTAGGTTCTTCCTCAAATCATCCTAGAACTTGAGATCGCCCGTAGGCTAGGTTCTTCCCATAGATCATCGTCGAACCTGAGATCGCCTGTAGGCTAGGTTCTTTCTCAGATCATCCTAGAACCTGAGATCGCACATAGGCTAGGTTCTTCCCATAGATCATCGTCTAACCTGAGATCGCCTGTAGGCTAGGTTCTTCCTCAGATCATCCTAGAACCTGAGATCGCCTGTAGGCTAGGTTCTTCCTCAGATCGTCTTAGAA